>JAMWET010003287.1:0-600000 GCA_024036415.1 Prochilodus magdalenae
AACTACATGTAACCTCATGGTATTCCTTTCCTATGTGTGTGTATATATATATATATATATATATATATATATATATTATATTATAATATATAGGTTTATGCCGTTCAGTGTGGGAAATTCTGGTGAAGGAGGTGGAAAGAGGAAAGCCGAAAACCCCATTGTATGTTTTTCCTGTCATTTAAGCTGTGCCTGGGGAGATTGATGTGGGAAAGCTGATATGTGGACCAAGGGGAAGTATTTAGGCCCATGCTGGAATCTCGTTGGGCTCCGCTGATAGCTCGAGATACATGGGGAAAGCGAATGGGATGCAGCGGAGCTGTTCTAATGGCACCAACACAAGACCACTGGAGACAGACCAGGATAACATATAATGTTAGCCCATTTTCTCCAATCCAAAACCATTTGCATGTCGCTGCTATTAAAAGCATTAAATGCCGCTTAAAAAATTTCTGATAATAGAATAATAATAAAAGTGCAGGATCCACTTAAAAAGTGGAAAATAAGGATTTTAAATGTGCTAAACGCATTTTAATGCAAAAGCTAAACGTTTCATTTGAATGGTGGAGTTGTGTTGGGTTGAACAGATAGCAGGGGCTTTAATTTTAATTTGTTTTTTTAATTCTGACACTTACGCTCCAATGGCTTTCCTCGTGGAATGGGGAGGAATACAAACAAGATTTCACTTCATTAAACAGCAACAAACAGTACGGAAATTGCACTTACTTATGGAAATGGGATTTTAAGCATGCCCCACAAACATTACTTGCTCAGTCTACGCTGAAATTGAAAAACATTACAGGGTGAGCATATTAGCTGTGACAGACTCAAGCACAAGTCCTAATTACAAATGTGAGGATCAAGGTACAGCTAAACCCATGAAGATAAAAAGGGACAAGCTAATTAGGAAAGTATATTGACCTTAAAAACCACCACTAATATAATTTAAACTGGTATTTGTGTAATACCGAGAGTGGCTAGAAAAGAAGGCGATAGAAATATCATTCAAACAATAAACAAGAAAGGAGCTAAGCTCATTACTTGGGAATGGTTATAAGGGTAGTTCTGCCAGTGGACTTTCAGGAAAAAGTCAGGGCTGGTGCTTGGTATTGATGTTTTACTGCTTTGTCAGTTTAATTGTGAGTTAGATTATTTAAGATCGCACCAAATCCTTGTTGTGAGTCTAGATATATACAGGAAATGATTAATTGGCATGTACGGTCAAGTGGACCATCCTGATTTTTGAACAGCCCAGTCCCTGAGTTTCCTTCAACCACAGTGTTTTGTGTATCGGGTAAGGTCATTTTGTTGGCTGCTTACCCTTAGCATAGGAATCTAAGTTATAGCCAGCATGACTCCTCAAACATCAAGAGACACCTTTAAGTTTGCTTTGAGAGTTGTGCCTTGCTGAGAGCTCTTTCTTTCCTTATGTCATCCAGTCCTCATTCTAATCTCCTGAGCTGCTTGAGCCCATGTGCAAGACTTGAATAGAAACTTCAGTCTTATTGTTTATGTTGCTGAGCTCAGTGTGGACCTGCTCTTCGTGTCCTCCACTCTGGTTTGTTTTTCATGCTACCTTTTAACGGTGACATTGAATGCCATGTGTGTTTACCTATCTTCAGTACAACTAATCTATTTGCATTAATGCTGGGAATTCCGATAGTTCCATATTATATATTAGAAAAGCAATATCACTTCACATAAACTTCAAAGGTGTTAATACAAGTCATTAAGACTAAGCCATCTGTTTGAGTTATCGTACGAGTCTCTGTTTCCAAGATATCCACTAAAGAACGTTTCTAAACAATTAAAGGTTATACCTGCTAATTTAACTTTGAAAATGGGGATGTCTGATGTTTACTCGCTAATAATAGCCATGCATATGGCAGTTATTTAGCCTCTTTTTTAATGAAGAGAGATGGCCCCTCTCAATTTGGTCTATTGAGAGTCTGGAAAAGGCAGATGTGGTGCCTGAGGACTCAATTCACCTGAGCATATGTCAGAATCAGAGGGCTTTTTCTGTAGTGCTGGCACACTTGGTATCTGAAATAGGGCAAAAAAAGTTTCTTGTGTGCTGTGGGATTATTAATAGTGCAGTACTGTATGGCTGTTTAGGATTGTCTTTAGATCAAAACTTGAACGTTAGATGCCATCAATCTTTGTTTATATAACATGAATGATCAGATGCATTTCTGCAAGTCTATTTTTTCAGCACCACCACATTTATGGCACCTAGTGTCATTGCTCATCTTTTTTAACGCCCCTTTAAAATATGTTTATGCCATACTTATTGGTACAATCATCACATGCAATATGTGTGAAAAACAAGGCTTTCTGTGCTTAATTTTAAATTTGACACTGTGATATATTGTCAGAGAGGGTGCCATCAAGTTAACCTCGACTCATCTGCAAAATCAATAAATCAGTGCTGTAATTGGGCTTGTTTAGCATGTTTGCTGTATTCAAATTACATGCTGAAGGCAATTTGAAAGCAGTGCAGTCATAAGCTAACATCTTGAATTATGTGACATTAGTCACTTTCAGCCTCTTAAATCTAAGATCGAAGGCAAATATAAGACAGACAAATGTGTCACTGAACATGTGCTGCTGAAGCTGAGGGTGTATAATTCTCTAGGGCTAGCAGCTCTCCTTAGGTGCAGCCTGTTTGTGAAGGTGTGAGGGTTAGTAACACTCGGAAATATTTTTTTCTTTGGATTTTTTATACAGTTGCGTTAATTGATTTATTTATCTGTTATGCTTTAGAAATATTACTAATAATTAATTATAATGTTACACATTTTCAGGTTGTTTACAATCTTACAGAATCTTAATTCACGGTTTAAGTAAGACTTGGAATTTGTGATATTTATTTAATGCTTTAGAAATATTACTCAATTTATTACATTGATAAAGTTTACAACTTCACTAAGACTCTCAGCTCCATTAGCATCTTAGTTTAAGGTTTACTTATTGTGTTGGTTATCTGGAGTTTCACATTCGAAACCTCTGATCCGGTTATTTCTGATAAAAGATCATAATCTAAAAACAAAGACTAAAACAAACTTTTTAAATGTAGTTTTTGTTCCCAGGATTGTTTCTTTATGAATATGGCCATGAGTCATTTTATTTCTGGGACAATTTCAGAGGAATGTTCTGTCAAGGTGGGTAATGCAATGTAAAATTTTCATATATATAAAAACACCAGTATATGGAATTATTACTCATCAGTATTAGGGAAAATATTTGCAGTTGATTTTGTTTGAAATTGTGGATGAAGAAAATCAGAGATTTTTTGGATGAGATCTGTGCCTTTAATTTTCTTCTTTGTATAGAGAACAGTAGATGTATCCGCTCAGACTCGACAGAAAAAAAAACCCTCTCTCAGCATCGGGCCTGTTGAGCTTTGTAATTCGGGACAGCTCAGGATGAGAATCTGCAGGGGGAAATAGCCTCATTTGTTTTCCTATGACTCAGTAAGGCAAGATCACCTCTTAGGGGCAGTCAATTGGGACCAGGCTCCCAGTCTTGCGTGCGCAAACAATCCATGAGGAGTTTATTGGCTTTCCTCTTCAGTTCCTTGCCCCTAATGTTGTTAGCCCGCAATGATTCCTAAGAAGTTGTGAGAGGTTTAGCTTGAGTGGAAAAAAAAAAAATCTATTAACTCTGCGATCCAGACATTTCCTGTTATAATAAATTGTTTGGATGAGGGACAGTTTACCAGTTGCTTATGTAATGCGAGAGCATCTGGCCGTGTTGTATAATGATTGATAGGAATTTGTTAGGGACATGGACCACACAAGGCACTGTGCATCATTTTGGGATTTAGATGTAGCCATTTTGCTCTAAGGGCGTACTCTAGGTTATAGGTTGTAAGAAGTGTTGACAATGAAGATAGCAGCTAGGCCATTTATTCTCTGCATGCAGTCAAAACCATCTTAGAGGACTTCCTCTTTGCGAAAACATTATGTAGGTTTTTGCTGTTTGCGCTTAATTATACAAATATTGGATCGTACAAGGACTCCTAGATTGTTATGATAAATCTGTTTATTAATGAACCCTCAAAATACATATTGTTGAAGTAGACTTGTGGCTTACCTTTTTCCGCTGTCTAGTCATGGCCCTTCTCAGAAAGAAGGGACTTGCATCTATTCATTTATTTTATTTACTTGCTTATGTATTTTTGTGGGAGGATGGAATGGGAATCAGCCCCTTCATGATGAGTAATTCCTGATGTTATTAGCCACTCAAATGACTTAGTGTAAAGTAAGGACACACTGGGTTAATGGCCTTATGGACATGACAATTCTTTTACAAGTGCATTATAATTAGGCCCTAAAATTTTATATAACTGGGGAAGTGTAATAGTATTCGGTTATAGCCTAATAAATAAAAAACTAGTATTTAAACAGTTATTTTGAGATGGAAATGGGCTACATTACAAAAGTCAAGGACTGGATGGACTATTGGAAGTTGGATTTTAGACATGTAAAGTAAAATGCTATAAAACTAAAAAGTATGGTCGTAGTCTTTGCAGCAGAATATAATTCAGTATTAGTTTATATCAGTCCTGGGACCACCTGCCTCCCGTAAAGAAACACTAAAACTTGACTGCTCCTACCAATTCCATTTCTTTCTGTTTATGATCTGAAAACCGCGTTTTGTCGATGCCATCTTAATCAGGCAGTCTGTATGACGGAAAAGAGGTTGACGACAAGTGCTGTTTTAAAATACCGCACCCAAGGGCAGCTTAGGGAGAAAGGATACACCAAATATATATTCCTGACCTCAAGAAGTCGTAAAAGGAACTCCACTGTACACGAGATCCGCTTGACAGAGAGGATAGGACAAAAACGGATATGCGGGTCAAGTTGTAGTCTTTAGAATTCTGGTTTTATCTTGGGCTTATAGCGAGTATATAATTATCTAGTTGTGGGTGGTTTAAGCTATGGGTTTTGTAACGAGGGGTACTTGGCACTTTACAACATATGGAGTAAAACAAAATCATTCAAATGTGAATAGTTGGTCTCTGGTGTAGAAGCTAAGCAACGGGTTTTTCTATCAGGAGGAACGATTTGACTGGAATGGTTCACTTCAATCAATAGTCAACATGCAAATTTGATGGCAATGAAAGGAGTCCAGCTGCCATATTTTTTGCATCATCTGCCTCCAAATCCTATTGCTCCCCTTACTCTTCACTTGATGTACCTCTTTGTTTTTTCGAAGGCTTATAGAATTGCAGTAGTATGGGATACCGAGAAACATCAGGCTGAAGAAGCTTTTTGGACACAGCCACATTCTCTAGCAAGAAAAACCAGCGGATTCATGCTTGCTAACAGGATGAAGCAGTTGCTGTGGCCGTTTACTCACATGGTGACACATTCTTTGCAAAATTGTATGATTTTTAGAAACTTTAGAAACTTCACTTGTTAAAAAAAAACTTAAAGAGGATTTATATGTATCCAAGCCTAATAGCAATAGTTTTTGATGGCATTTTTGAGGGTTTTTCTTTGCAGTAAGCCTTATAAGCTTTTGCAGACATAAACCAGTAAACTTTAATCTTGCATTATTATTATATTAGTAGGTTTCTGCAAATAAAATAAATAAATAAATTCTCTAGTTTATAAGGGTAGCCTCATCTGTGGCATTTCAGAATTAATTGGTATATCCTGAAACGGAATTACTGGAAAGATTGCTTCCTACTGCCCACTTCCTTTTTTATGTGTTTCTTCTATGCACGGTCTTTCTATGCTACTAAAAACCACGGTAATTGCATATCTATTCAGCAAAGTGCTATATTGGGTATAAGGTGGATAAGCAGCAACTTATCAAATACAGCATAACTGTGACTTACTATGGTTTGTTCTTAAATTAAATAGTATATATAGTAAACCCACAAAATCAAAAATCAATACTAATGAAATAACTGCAATTAGCGGATCTCTTTTGTTGGGACCCCAAAAATCCCCAAATTATTAAAAGTAATCAGCCTAAAATTCAGTCTTAGCCCACAAAAAGTTCCTAAAACAGGGACAAGGGTCCACTCTAATATAAATAAACTCCAGTATGAATACCTATTTCCGAATGGCTAAAATATTCTAACTCATTTCCCATTTCATTTTTTAGCTGTGTTACCTTTACTAGTGGCGAGATTGTCTTCTCCTTTTTGTCACAAAAGTTATTTCTAGTCGTGTATTTGTAAAGCTTATGTTGCATATTATTCTATCTGTATTTATAGGACAAGGCGCGACACCGCCATATATCAAAACATCTAATCTGCTAGGTCGTCACGCACAGCGTCTTGAATAGCAATGCTGTTTGGCTCTTGCAGTCATGGTTGTGGCAGTTAGTTGGTCAGGTCATTCCGTGAGCATGTCAGGCTTTCATGCCTGAGCTGGGCTCCGTTCCCGGGCCAGAGGGGGGGGTGGGCAGCAGAGTGCAGGGGGAAGGAGTAGCTAGGCCTGTTTAATCTTTCCTCCACACTTAGAGAAATGAATTTCCATTCTAAATCTCATGTGCTACCATGCTCAAATGGCTTCACGTGACAAATTTGGCATGCTGTTTTTCCTCGGTAAACATTTGGTTTATGCTGCCAGCAGTCGGACTGGCTCATCACGATTGCAGGGCCTGACACCCAGCTCTCGGTTATTCAAAAACTGGTTTGCTTTCTTTGCGATTATTGCATGATGTGGGTTAAAATGCAGAGCAATAGAGAGGGACTAAATAAACCCTTTCTGTCTGGGTTTTTAGTCCTGGGGAGCTGATGTCTTGCTGCTGGTAGCTTGCTGGCCTCCTCTTCAGGTGTGTGGTTTTGGCCAGGGTGCCACTGTGGAAACTGTGTCCAAAACCTAAAAATTCAAGCTTGACCATTTCAGACTAGTTATAGTCATTCTGATTTTTCTAGTCTGCTGCCATCTTTATGCGATAATCTTTTTAATATGCCTAGCAAAATATGTGTTTAGAGAAAAATTAACATATACATATGCTTGTCTTTTTTCTCTCTGGAAATCTGAAAGGGATTATTTGTCCTGCATTTTCCCACATCTTTATAGTTATGTCTGATTGGTCTGATTTGGAGTTTCTGCTGCGTCCAAGTAATTTTCTAAACACACAGCTGTGAGGGTTGAGGGGACCTGGGCTCTGGGCGTGGCCATTGGCACATTGTTCTAAGAAGCAAGTAAGCAGGTTGGCCTTGTTTGTTTTTCAAATTGTCTTCCTCGGCAGTGGAAGGATAGAACAGAAACACAGATATGAATTTAAAGTTTACAGTGGTCTATAAGAACTTGTTTGGCTGTGAGGGCGGTTCCCCTTTTTTTTTCTGTAATGTTTAATATAAATTTTATTAAATCTAGTTTTCTTCACATAGTTTCATTTTGACTGTCTTATCTCCACTGGCCACAGAAGAAACAGGCAACAAACAAAATTCATTTTAATGTCAAGTGACTTTTTTGGTAAGTTTTGTAATTCGGGCCATTTCTGTTCGTCCATTCATCATGAAATTTCCATACAGTGTAAACAGCCACCTGCAGTCTACAAATGATGCATAAAAATAAAAACCCCCCCCCCAAAAATAGAGGCATGGTTTCTTTTGGACAGTTGGACAGTGACGTTATGCAAGTTGATTTTGTCATATCTAATCTCTCTCATATATATGTACTGATAAAAATAAATCAACTTAGTGGCCATATTGACTGGAAACTAAAATAAAAATGTGTGGTGAGATCTCTGGCCTTTTTTACTAGTCTTAATCTAGCATTGTAAATGGTATATAATATGTTATCAAAATGTATTCTAGTTTCTTATGTCTTACGTCATCATAGTCACAATTCAAAAAAAAAATCGTGTTGTTTTACAAATCATTGTGTATGTGTACATTCTGACAGTGTATGCAAGGTATCGTCATTTGAATATCCTGCTCATTTCCCTGCTTTTTTTACTAATATAAATGGAAACAAATCCTTATTTACATTATCCGTTGAAAGTCGGGCGGTGGTGGATGTCGAGTCGATACCTTAATACTGTTGCTGTTAAAATAAAAACTGAAACCTCCACAATGGCAGGTTTAGCGAAGGAGAAAGATAAAATCTTTCTTTACTTTGAACTGGAGCTACTTAATAAAAACAATATTTGTTTCCAAAAACATGTATTTGAGTGCTGTTGGTGCATTCATTATGTGTTCTTTACCAGCTGAACTTTACGAATTTATGTAAAAGACAAAACGCCATGAATTGGAGCTGCATGAGTTTTATCCCGGCGACAGCGAGATATGCTTAAACATGTCATGTACCCAGCATGGTGAAGACAATTACAAGTCAATGTCATTTTTGAAAAAAGTCCCACCATATCCATAGCTAATATTTTATTTGTGTTATTGTGGGAAATTATGTACTACCACCATAATTATTGCTTATTGTTACTTAAGCATCAGAAATATCATTATAGCTAAAAAAAGTGTCTAACCTTCTGCGTGTGGTACACATTAAGAATCTCTCCAAGCTTATATAATGAAACACACACACATGGGGCAGGTACATATACAACGTTCCCTCTTTTCTTGTGCCTAAAGAAGTGCATTTTAGGAGATGGAGTTGCAGGCTCGAGAGCTGTTTTGCTGGGGTAATGTATTATTCTGTTCAAGTAATTAATGAATAAGGTAGTGTTAGATGAATGCGAGGTGTTCAGCTCCATTACTGGCCGCACATCAGAGAGGCATTATTACATTATCGCTGCTCCTTAGTAGGAGATTGGCTGTGTGACCAGGTTCTGAATACACTCATACCGCTCGGGCTGGCATAAATTGCAGACTGGCTCATTGCTTTCAATGATAAAAGTAAGAATTGCCAGTAAAGAGAACATAGACTCATGTCGCTCCTCAGCTGTTTGTCAACTGCAGATGTTAGCATGTGGGTGTCAGGAATGTTAAGTAGGTAAATAGGTGCATATATCATCCAGTGCTGTTTTTTTTTTTTTTTTAATTATGAGCTCTCTCAGAAAACCTCCCCTCATGCACAGACAGGCTCGTTTGTTTTTGTGTGGCACAAGAATCACAGTCTTACAATTCAAAGTAGATTTTGTATAAGTAATATGTGCAGCATGTTTTTTTACATTGGGTTCTGATGTTGTGTAAACATGTTTGCATGTTCATTAAACCCTAAGTTCGTTGTATTAATCTGTGAAACTCTTCATATTTTAAATGAAATGATTTTGGAAAGTTAAGATTTTCCATGTACTGTCTGTACCTGAACTGACATATGATGTTAAAGAGAAAAGCAAATCATTATAGCAAATTAGACCATTAATGTTCTAAAGAGCATGTGTTTTAGGGATCAATATGCTTAGCTGTTCGTTACTAGACCCAGTGGTGTCTTCAAACCATCATGAAGTAGATTATGAGTCTAGTCCATTTTTTTTTGCTGACAGATGGGCCGATAATTATTGACAGCATTGAAACTGATGATTGCATTCCTGTTTTTTTCCTAGCCCCAAACCCATAACTCAGGCTTCTCTGCTACCAAAGCTTCGTTCATGTTTCTTATCAATACTGGTGCATGTTTAAGGTCTAGTAATACAACATATTAAAACAAACCAAATGTTGCACCGTATGTAAACTCTCCCCTGTCTATTAAGATTAGGAAAGTGATTTCCATATCCTGTGGGTTTGTGGATAATGGGAATGGCATTGTGTCAACTTGCATGACTGGGTGACTTAAGCTGGCACTGGCGAATATGTCTATAGATAAATTAGTCAGTCCTGTTAACCGTAAAACCAAAAATAAATTTGTTTCATTAACATGACATAAATGACATGAACATAAAGCTGACTTACAGAGACTATTTACCAACAGAAAAGGGGAAAGCTATTATTGTTACCTGATTTGTTAGATTTTATGTGATTCCCTCCAAATATGGGGCTTCATTATTTAAATGACCTTATTTGCATATTAGTAATACTTTTACTAATTTCCATTGTAAGTGGTTAAAGTTCTGGTTAGCATCATCTTGCACAGTAAACACACAATACACATACAGTAAGTAACGACAAGCTAACAATTTTAAAACATATTCAGATTGTACAACATATAGACAGTCTTTTGGTAGATATGCATTCTAAATTTCTCTCTCTTCATTTTACTTCATAATTGTCTAATGTGTAGTTCATGATTTTGCACCATTTCCACTCTTTCTGAGACTTCCTGAGACGAGGCAGGGTAAACAGTGCTTGAATGAATCAGACAGCATCTTATATATTCATTTCCTCCTCTTTGTACCTTTAAGCTTATTTTCACATAAAGGATAAAAAGAAGAGAAGTGTCTTCGTCAGATAGGATTTAAGATAGGATTTAAGGCCCGTGTAAGCAAAGCACTATTGTCATTTACACAGCCTGGGCCCCTAACTTTATCCTCACTCATACGGTGGAGCCCTATGAATTTGTGACCCCCTGGAATAATCAGACTTAATGGCAACAAAATGACTCCTTTTTTTCATCCCGTTGTTATGCTAAAACAGCTAACCCTAAGTGACCACTGCTCTGCATATGAGGCTGGGTTGTTTGCCTTGCTTTTGGTGGGCTGCAAGTTGGAGTTCCTTCTGTTCCCCATATGGCAGCATTGTCTTGGTAATGTGCTACAATGCCCCCCCTCAGAGCGTGCTGCAGGCCCTGCTGCTAGAGGATAAACTATTGGTTTCACTTTTTCTGTGTGAGCCCCCGGAGGCAGGCCCACAGCCTGGGGGACATGCTGCTCTCCGAGCTGGGGGGCTCTCAGCGCGTGGCGGCCCCCACCCCCCCACCACCACACACAACCCCGCAGCCACTAACAGAAAGGGCTCTTAGCCAACAGGAAAAAAGAGGGAAAAAAGAAAGGATGCAAAGAAAATAATACAAAGCCCTCAGGGGCGTTGAAAGGGAAAGCCACTCTGTTTGAGTCCCCCCAATGTTGAGATCGGAGCATGCTGGCCTGTAGGACTGAAAGTGGGTGCACAATAATTCTGCATTCTGATTATTATGATCTCTTTGCCTGTTTCTAATTTTGCTGTTAAAATAAGGGTAACAGCAGAACATTGAGTTCATAGATCTAATTGTGCCTTCACATGCCATTTGATACAGATTCATACAGATTTGTATTATTGTGCATGATACTGAAGTACACATATTTTTATGTTAGATAGGTTTGCAGGCAAAAATGGGTTCCATTGAGTTAAACATGCTTTAATCCTACATAGCAGTAATTAATAGTAACAGGGGTTTGACTTGGAACATTTCCAAACAATAGGCTAAAAAGTAGCTTCCGTTATGAAGACATACAGCTGAGGTATAATAATACAAAAATACATAAATTCCATACATTCGCCTGTTATTTCTGCAGAGGATTGGAAGAGACTGACATGCAACAATATGGTTATACATTTCAGTACACTGTTTTGAACATCGACATCATTGATTTTACTATAACATATTGAACTGATTAAATCATTAGTATTGGTACATAGAAAGTTGGCATCATAGCCAGTGAATCTCGCAGGACAGACCAGCTTTTATAATGCGTCTATAACAAGTTGAAATAAAGAAAATCGGAGTGTCAACCTTGAGGCACGATCTCAGTGATGAGAAAACATTAGCTTACATGACTAATGGGACTCGCTAAAATAATTAGAGAGGAATTTTAAGAAGTCCATTACATTATGTAAATGTATGATCAGAGAGAAATGTGCTGCATTTGCAAATATGCATACAATATCATTGTGGCTGCTTTTAATTACCTCCGTTGTCCTGCCTGAGAGATAATATGATTTATAATCTATCATTAGTGGACGAGGCTCTCTGCTTTCTGTGTTTGTTGAAGTTGTCTTGTACTGTCCCTTACCAGGATCTGTTTGCATAGCTGTCACCTAGTTCAGCCTTAATTAAGTAATTAATTGTCAGACAACATCAAAGGTGTCAGCCATGGAAATCAAGAAGTCAATTTAATAATAGAAACTAAATGGCAGGACTTACGATGGGCCCACCTTTCATGTCATGTTTCAGATCCAGAGTATTAGATCATCAGAGATAAGATATAATTTGAATAAAATTAAGATAGCTTTATTAATTATTATTAATAATATTATTCGTAAATTATTTTTGTTGTTTTAATGAAAGCAAGTTTTTGTATTCAGTCTTTCTGTAACAAGCCATGTAAAACACAGAGTACATGCATCTCTCATTAAATAAACAGTGTTGATAGTCCGTCTGCATAGTACACAATTACTGATAATGTTTGACATTCATTCTACATTCCATTCATCGACATGACGGATCGCAGCAATGGTTTTAGACATCCAGAATAATCTTTTTCTATATTTACTATATGATGAATGTGTTATTGTAGGGCCAAAAGGCATATTGATTATTATTACCTTTTACGTCACCTTAAATCCACAGCCTTCCTGTAACATGTTTTAAATGCACCCTGGTGTTTGGTTGAGTAGTAAGCTTGATTGCAACTTCAGATTAACATCAGTGTTAAAAGGAGAATCATAATAATGATATTATCGAAAGAATCGAAAATAATAATGTAGCATTTAGGTTTTAAATACTGATGTTAAAGAGAGTGTGGCTTTTTGAAACTTTTGAATTGGTATTATATTAATATATGTTATTCAGTAATAATAAAATAATAGCTTATATGGTGCAGAATGAAATGATATGAACTAGACAATGTAAAATAATACTCTGTTCACTGCTTAAAATATTATGCAAAGTCATGGTATGGAAATAAGTATGAATGAATAATTCACTGTATAATTTATTAAATAAATAATAAAATGTATTTATCTTTTAACATTATTTTTTATTGACATAAAAACATAATATCTGATCATCTTTTCGAATATGAGGCATTCTGGAAATGATTGTTATTATTATAAGTTCGTTCTTAATGTTGTATAGCTTCTTAGTTACGATGGAATCATCTCCAGCCCCTGTAATCATTGCTAACATTCTTTTTGATTTATAGAATAATAGCAACATATCAAAACAATTTTACCCATTTATGTGCAGCAGAGTACATTATTAATAACAACGATTCTGTTTTAACTAATAATGTAGTTTCAGGAATAATCATGTGTTCAAACTATGGTCTGTATCAGATGCTTTAAATGACTGTGTTAAAACAGTGATGTTTTGTATTGAGTAGTCGTCTCTCTGTGTGATGATTAATCGAAAAGAACACCTTCGCCGTGTGTGTCCCGCACGCAGAGTGCTCTGTCTGTTTCATTCTTTCTCTCTGCTCTCTAAGAATCTCTCCTAAGCCTGCCCAGTGTGGAGAAGTGAATGTGTGTGAGTAATGCTTTGCAGGGGTTAGAAAGGGGCTCTGTCTTGGCCTAACTAATCACTCTTCAAAGCTGCTGAGTGGAGAGCTACCTCATAGCAAAAAAACAACAGCACGTCCCAGATGAAAACCCTAATTGGCCTTAAAGTCACACAAGTCTCAAGAGTTTTATTTCCCCCCGTGATCATGTTGAAAACCGTGCGGCTGGTCCACTGCTCACAGGAGATACTCCTTTTTTCGTTTCTGTTTCTCTTCTTCTTTCCCTCTGGGATGATTGCCACAACGCACGTAGTGAATGTGAATTGTTAAAACAGTAACAAAGCCACTCTGTTGTGGAAGGATGAAAGGCTTGTGAGAACACTGGGGTTATCTGCTCAATAAATATGATGCTTCCTCATACTACAGCTCTTTGTCACTGACAAAGACCAAGCAGCTGGCAGATGAAATGTTACATAGCAGCAGAGGACAAGGGACATTTTCAGCTTGGCTGCCCAGACACTAGCCTTTGAGCTGGCTCTGGGAGAGCTGTTTGTTTGACCCAAAGGAGTGGGAATTGACAGAGGAAGCCTGCAGCCCTTTCTGTGTGATGACTAAGACTGAGAATGACTTTACACAGCCCTGCCTCAAGTACTGTTTGTGCTACTCTCCGGATCACATTGCAGCTGTTATGTTTGCAGTGCTGTTATGTTGAAGGCACACTTTACTTACTAAACTCCCGTCTGACTCCAGTTTTACCACTCAGACCTTTCTGGCCTTTCAGACAAAACACGCTCAAACAGAAAGGCTCTTTCTCACACTTCTTTGTTAAGTCAATATGTTACTCGTGTCGAGCGCTCCTGGAGCATTTTTCATTTCTCCCCCCCATTACGACCACATACGCGGTCCTTTTTATAATAGCCAATTAATAAATTACATTCTACAAATTATGTTGTGTTTTCCCAGGTACCTTATTTATATAGTGCCTGTCGGTACCAACATAACAACGCGCTGTCATTGATTTATGATACGGGGCACTCACAAATTGACTTGTATGCAAGAAATGTAAATGGGCAAGGCTGTTTGATGGAGATGCTCATTTCCTTCTATAAATGTTTTAAATGATCTCGACACTCATGGCAGAACGGCGCAGGCCTTTTTCCTCCTCTCCTCTCCTCTCCCTTTTTTATTTGCACGATTATGCACATTATCAGCCAATTTGTTTCACAAACAGAAACATTTTCCTCTGATAGAGTCAGGACGAGGGAATTTGATTAAGAGGATTCATTTCTGAAAGTAAACCTATGAAATTAGCCAAGGAACGAGGCATGTTAACAATGATGCACAGCAAAGTTGTTCATAATCAGAGCGGTTTGACAGCACATAGATCACTGTATAGGTGGAAATAAAGTAAGATACTGAGGAATCACAGAGCACAAAATTATAAAATAGAATTCATTCATCAAAGGCAAGTTTGTGGAGACCAGAGTCAATTAGCTTTCAAGTGCACGCTGAAAGTTAATAATATTCACGTATATATTTAATGCATGTTGCAAGAATAAAAAAGACAAACACTTTATTAAGACTTATTTTAATTGTTTTTAAAAAGTTTTTCTTTTTATTTCTAGTACCTCATTGCAGTCATCTGTTACAGTATTATTGTACGTATATACGGCTCATGCACAGTGTTATATATCTCTATAACACGTGGAGCCTTCATCCATGTTTTATTTTATTCTCATTATAAACCATTTCAGTTTAATTTTTTATATGTCTATCAGTCTGCCATGGATATACATTTCTCTCTCTCTCCTTCTCTGTCTCTCTCTCTGAGTATGCACTTATCCCTATATGATTTTCAATTACAACTCAATGCCAGCAGACCTTTCAAACATAAAAATCATCTACCAACCCAGAATCAATGGCTCCTGCCTTCTAATGGCATGGTGTTAAATTGCTTCCAATTAAATAGAGGATATATACAATATGAAGTCATATGTGACACAAACACAGGCAGCTAAGCGCTGTTTGTGTTTCTGAGTGGGCCTGCTCACTGTTATAGGGAGGACCCCTACTGGAGGCTTCTTATTTCTTGCCTAGTCTGCTGGATTCTCTTTTCTGTGCTTCAGTGGTAAGCTGGTAACTTGGTTATGCATTAACAGTTCCGGAATTTGTTCATCTTTTTCTAAATCAACTACAAGCAGTCATCACGAATGAATGGGAAAAATTAATGTCGAAAAAATGTTTGTAGTAAGATTTATACTTATC
This sequence comes from Prochilodus magdalenae, assembly GCA_024036415.1. Classification (NCBI taxonomy): domain Eukaryota; kingdom Metazoa; phylum Chordata; class Actinopteri; order Characiformes; family Prochilodontidae; genus Prochilodus; species Prochilodus magdalenae. The sequence goes on from JAMWET010003287.1 coordinate 15,547, forward strand.
TTAGAATAACTGATCTTGTTGTTGTGACTGTTGGGACTGTCTTATCTTAAAGTAATTGTCAAATTTTTACTAACAGCAGTATTTTGCATATTGTATTTATTTTCTAGAGTCCCCACAAACTGATGGTTCATTACAATTGGCCCTAAATGTGAAACTATGGCAAGTACTTTTTTTATTTTATTACATAATAAAGAAGATGTATGGAGACTGTACTCAAACATATGAAACACACAAAATTCTTTATCTACTACTACATGGCTCTAGTAAGTCAGGCTGCTGTTTATTAATGTCAGTACTGATATAGAATAGAACATTCAGAACATTTCAGGCTTTTTCACAGAAAGATGTGCTCAGTGCTAAGTGAAAAAAAAGTGGTGGCATTCAATAACACAGCATGTCACAGTGGCTTTATTTGCTCTAAGGGACCCGGTGATCTCAGTATGTTTTGCAGTTATCCCCTTACAATAGGGTTCCCTTTCAAACTTCATGCAAAATAAATTAAGGGGTATGTATGAGCGAAACCTTAGTCCTCTGGGAGGGAATTTGTCTAGCTGTACTTAAGAAGCAGCACATGTAATTTATAAGCTCCTAATTTTTTGTAATTAAATACCACTTGAATATTTAACACCATTGTGTGGGTTTCCAGCAAAATGTGTATGATGCCTTTTAGACTATCAAGTGACTATTGTTTCACCAAATGGGATAATAACTGAATGGCAAAGCATCTCAGGCCCCCCGTTCCATAATTTATTTGCATAATTAGCTCTTAATTTTAATTCCCTATGCAAATATATGCCTCTTTTAAATTGCATTTAAATGTGAACTGAACCCACTGTCAGGGCTAATGTGAGTGTATTGTTAAAATGTGACAAGAAGTGATACAGAGAGAAAGACCATGATGGGAAGTGGAGTGCAAACTGTTTTCATGGACAATACATATTGCGTTCAGTGGTCTCTTCAGATATAGAGCAGCAGATTGTTGAATGTATGAGGATACTGTGTTCAGATACACCCACAACCTATTCTTTGCCCCCTTTTTAACATTGTATCTATGCGCCCTTAATTATTTAATATTTAGTCTTGCTTTTAATATATTAGCAATTTCTTTCTGCTGTGGAGGGTTGTTTTCACACTGTCTGGAGTTGATTTGCGTGGCTGTATCCATTTCTGTTTGGATGCTGTTTTTCAGTGAGGGGAGTGTTTCCTCTTATTTCACTAAGAAAAGGGAGGCATGCTTTGAAGACACTTATTGCCTTCTATTATGCTAAGATATCAAGTGATGGAGAAACAGGCTTACTTTGAGAGGCTGAGTCCATGGTCCAGGCCAATAGTGGCCTTTGTGGAAGAGGGAACCCAAACCCTTGGCCAGGACAAAGTGAAGGGAAATTGACCTGCTTGATCCCTTTTGGTGGGAGCGGCTTTCTTTCTTTCATCTCTTTTTGAGGGCCGTGGTCTTGGAGTAGCACTTAAACAAACAAAATGATGTTCTTGCCATAGACACAATCAGAGAGACCTAACCATTGCTCTATATTGGTGTTCAGCGCGTCATCGCGTCTCATCATTTGCTGAAAACCTAATCGTGATGTGTGATTACTGGCCAGAAGTTTGCCTGGTGCCATATGTGTTTCTGTGAATGTAATAATGGACTTAATGAATAAGTGTGAGTTATAACAGCATTATTGCAAGTTAGCACTGAGAGGTGTAGATAAAAGAAGCAGAATAGAAACATGAGACTGACAGGCCTTTGGGCCAGGGAAGTAGCCAAAAGGGACAAATTAGCTCTAAACAATAGGGGATCTCTTCCACTGGGGGATAATTAAATGTTTCTTCATCAAAGCCAAGACAGTTTGCAAGCTGCTCATTTTGTAATCCTATCATGTTTGCCCCTGAGATATGCGTTTTGGATTTTTCCCCCTCTTTCTTTGGGTTCATCACTATCGCCATTGAGGGAGAATCTATTTAATAACACTGTTGGGGGTGTTAATTATACACAGGGCTCAGGCCAGTCTGCCTGACGCTAACAGAGGCCCTGTGTGATGTCTGAGCACCAGCACTGTGGATCACGGCAAACAAAGAACTTTCTCAGCCAGGTAAACACCCGATCATGATCAAGCATTTCTATTCGTACTGTTTCTAAATAAAGGAGTAAATTACATATAGCCGTCAAAATGACATACGAGTTTTGAAGTAGTAAATGATCAGTATTAGGCACTAAAAGGTTTTTGTATGGTTCTTAGCTTGGACATAGAATTGATAGAATTGGTATAGAACCTTATCAATACACAGCTGAGAAACGTGCGTCCTGGAGGTGTTCAACACAGGCACACTGTAGTTATAGTGTGTATTAGACAGTCAAGGCAGGATGGATGGAATACGCAGGGAAATATGATACAGTCATTTTATGTACCACTCCAATAACAGCATTTAACAGTTGATGCCTTTTTTCTTGAGTATGTACTGTGTGAACTTATTTAACACTTATAAATCAAATTTAGAAAATCCATTGAAAGCGGTTAATATTTCCAGGCTTCTTTGTGGCATTGCTCAACATGTTTATGTACATTCACAAGCAGTTATAGATTGTGTACACTGTATAGCCGAATCCGGTCCTGTTTCCACGTTCCAGAGGCCTAAACCTCTGGATTAGTACTCAGTATTACAAATGTACTGTTAGACTTTCAGGGTCCTTCCACATTTCTTCCTGGTCTCTGTGTCTTAGCCAGTCCCATCTGCAGCGTGTGACAGGGACATTCTGTGCCTGCTCTTTCTCTATGGCCACTGAGCTGTGGATTACATGGTTTGTTGTAGGCCGAGGATCAGAAGGAGGAAGCTGAATAATGTTGCTGCACTCTTTGAGGGAGGGCCACGGTCGGCCGACTTCAGAATGGCTTTAACAGGATATCTCAGAGGAAACGATGGCTTTTGTCCAGTGCCTCCCAAAAAAGGTTATGTCAAAAGAGTTGGGGGTCGCTTTTTAAACAGGCGCTGGAATTCTGCTTAAAGCCATACCCACAGTGTTGCCTATCTAACCTTGTGACACCATCAAATGGCATGCTGTGGTGTTCAAGGCTTGAAAAACGTCCCAGTGCAACATGCAGTCTGGTCCCTATGGGCATGGCTGAGCACTAATACTGTCCTTGGAGCGGAAATTTTTAATGTAACAGAGGAAACACACTGCATACAGTTGAAACAGATGAATATATGAAAGTGATGTTGAATATTTTTGAGCCCGTCTTGCTTATATTCATCTTTATGGCTGTTCTGTGGTCGAAGGTCCTGCTGGTTTTTGTGGTGATGACCTGGATTTTGAGGCGAGGACTGTTGAAGTGAGGTAAAGGATTAACAAAGATTATCAGTCACGGTGCATAAGCTGAAGTGAAAAAGTATTTTACAATACATGCTCTTTGGTGAAATGAATAATCAAGCTCTCCCTCCTCCCCTTTACTCCCAGCCAGCCCTGCTCCACACGGACGTTTACATAAAATAACACATTAACAATTCTTTGAATTAGCATTTTTGTCGGCCGTTACAAAGCCAATATGTTTTGAGGTGTAAAGCCGTACTGAAGCAAGTTGGTTGTGAAGCGTTGCCTCAGGCTCTGAGGCAACCTCTAGGGACTGTGCTGGGCTAAAGGGTCTGTGTGCTCAACAAAATCCCTTTTCTGCTCCCAGCACGCTTGTCACCGCTCAAATCATTTAAATGGCCATTTCTGTTACGGGCACAACAGCCTGTCTCATAAGCGGTGGATGTGCGCTTGAGGGGAATGTGGAGATGCTGGAGTTTAGGACACGCACGGGATATTGTGGAACTCTGTATTCCGCAATATATGGCGTATCTGGATTTTTTAAGTACTAATATAATAAGAACAAGCATCATTTGAGCATATCATATGTACATATTATTGTCTAGCATTTGGTCAAATGTGGTCTACTGTCCTTTAGGTATTAGTCATTTCATTCAGCATGCTGCTTGTAAGTTCAACTGCTGAAGAAGTTCATTCCCTCTGTGGCCTCTCCCATCACAGTCTTCTGGGAAATATCTTGACTATGACAAATGGCATGGCTGGTAGAGATTCTAATGTGCCTAATTGAAAATATCTGTTTAATCTTGGTGTTGACTTTCTAGTGAGTGATATTTTCTCAAAGCAGAGCTCTGTTTATGGAAATCTCCAAGCTAAGGCATCCATGCTTGCTGTAGTAGTAGCTGCTGCTGCTGCTGCTGCTGCTGCTGCTCAGTGGCCTCTTATGAATGTGTTTTTAGTTGAAAGTGATATCTGGGAGTATATGGGCTGCCAAAACTTGTAAAAAGTGGCTGTATAATGGACCTGTCAGGCCTGATGGATTTGCAGCACAGCTGGGGTATGGCTGCCTAAACCGAAGACAATCAAACCCAGCTTGTATGTAAACAGACGGCTACAGAGCCCTCTTTCCATTCACAGCCTAGTCAGAGCCAGGAGCCCTGATCAATAAGACATTCATCCCTCACTAAGCAGTGAGGCAAAATGCATAATGGCAGGAGAGTGGCTGGATCTGGAGCGATTCGCAAGGGGTCCTCGTGGAGAGTGTGTTTTTCCAGAGCAGTTTGGCGGAATGTAATCAATGACACAATGTGCCTCAGCTCATTGATGATACCCCGTCATTACAGATTACTCTCAGTGAGTAATGAGACCCCACTGGAGAAGATAATGAGATTCAATAACATGTTAACTGCACTCGCTGAAAGAAAAAACGAACTGCCGTACCTGACCAATTACCAACACCCAAAAAGCATCCCTCATCGTGGGCCCGCTTTGAGGTTCGCCATCTCATGGGGGATTATTCATCTATTAATAAAAAGGTTAGGATAGAGCTTAGATAATGTGTCTCTAGATTCCATAACTCCACACACCAACACCTACACCTGCTCCTAGTACACTGAATATTTTAATCTAATCTGAGGCTTAATTTACAGTGTTGCTGCAAAAAAGCAGCCCTCTGATGCCAATTAATTAGAACAGTATAAATATTTTAATGGGTGTTGATACAAAGGCGACACCGCACAGATAGAATTCACAACAGGACAGGCTCTAATAGAATATTAATAATGTAGAGACATTATGTTTTTCTCAGCTTTCAGAGCAGGAAGGTGCATTCAGAGGTCCATCCGCAATGACGCAATGCTTCATGTGCTGTATTCTCATTGACATTAGCCCCTTTATCATATTGTACTCAGATCTTGCTCACTGTCAGCAGATCTTGCTCACTGTCTTTAACATTTTGTGAGTAATCAACCATGCTTAATTTTCATTTGGTGTTTAGTGGGGTAGTTTGTTTTCTGTCCCCGAAATTCTAAATTGTAAGTAATCCATTATATTCCATTAACTGGCCCATTCAAAAGAACATTAATACTTTAAATAGTTTTGTGTTTCACAAATCTTTGATTGTGGTCCAGGAATGTTTCAAGTCCTTTAAATTAATCAGGCTTTGTCACGATTATTAAGGCTAATTCATGCTACCACTCTGCTCAGCCACTGTACAGCCTCTTTGACACAAACATTAGGATATGCATTGGTGCATTGGTTAGTGATAAAAAAGAAGCCCATTATCGTAACTATTAGCATTTTTTGGCACCCTTGTGAAAAGGCCATTAACAATGTGTGTGTATGTGTGTGTGTGTGTGTGTGTGTGACAGAAATTGTTGCAAGCACAGACCCGGCAGGGAGCCCTCTCTTTCTACTCTAATTCACATCAGAGTCAAATCAGCATGTTAAGAGCCCATCAGTAGCGTCAGTGCTGTGTGTCCCATTCTGCCAGCCATCCCTGAGAGAGACCTTCGCCATTAATCACCATTATATTTATTTTGATTGAGATTAGATGACTAAATGCAGATATTAGGGGAAGTGGCACCAGAGTCATGGGACCTTCATTGTCTGATTTGCAGGGTCTGATGGGTTCTCCTCTCTCTGGAAGGCTGGACAGGAGGATCGAGAGAGAGAGAGAGAGAGAGAGAGAACAGGAGAATTGAATGAAAAGTTGGCATTGCCACGTTAACAGCATTCCTGTGTATGTTCGACCGAGTGGGCAAAGACAGTTGCTTGGTCCAGGTTGGTTATATTAAAAGGCCCCTGGTTTATGCAATATGTAGAGGTCAGATGAGTCACTAACTATATTGGCAATCTTGAGTTAAGGGCGATTTTCACGGAGAGTCAGATTAGTATCGTGAGTTCAGGTGGGGTGCAAGTTTACTTCGAGCTACTATTTTACTATCTGAAAGGCATAATAATCTGTTTTCACCTGGTCAAATGTATTTTAGGCATATCGCCTAACTTACAGAAACTGGATCTGCGTGCAAGAAGGGTATCAACAACAATTTGCTATCTCATCCTGTTTTTGCTTGAAATTCACTTGTGCAGATTGAATTTAATGATTTAATGTGGTTGAATTCACCCATTGCTTAGATAGCTACTGTTTAACATGTATTTATGCAATTAATCAAAATATTCTTGCCAAATCAGTGATCACTCTGTCGCCAATGCCAAAGATTCTACACCTGCTGCAGCATCTAACAGCGCATTATACTAATGATAGTGGAGCAGTTATTTATTGTGGCATATCATGGTTTCACTTGACATAGTAAATCTGCAAGATTAATCTTCAGCAATCCCCATCAATAATTATTGAATCACAAACATAACAGTATTCTGTACATGACCTATTTTTCTCCACACCCATGCAAATTGACCTTTGTATCTTTGATAAATATTGTTTTTACAATGTTCCTGCCTTACTTTTCACATTATATAATATACAGTGCAGCTTCTGTTCTGGAAAATGTTGTATAGAGGTTTAGTACTGGAATTCAGGACCGCTTTTGTAATCGGTCTGCTTTCTGGTCATACAGAAAAAAGAAGAAACAGAGAAGAGTCTTGTGTTATTCGTGGGCTAGGTTATTTCCATCAGCACGGTTCAATAGGAAAGCTGTAAAGCACTTGCAGATAGCCATAAACACATCTGATGAAAACAAATTAGGATAGGGAAAGATAACCGACGGAAACATTACAGGCTGCAGTGGAAATACGTTAGGGAAGGAATTCGATGTTGCAAATAAATGTAAATGTAATAAATGAGTGCTTGTATCACATAAAGTCCTGTATCATCAATGCACATAGATCATTTAAATTTGTTTTTATTCATTAAATGTGCCATTAAGAATACTGCACAACATTTACAGAAGTGAGACTGCTCCTGCTGATGAAACCTGTTGATGCCTAGGTAACCCCCTATAAGGAATAAATTGTCCCTCAAATAAAATCACAGATAACCATAATCATTTGACAACATGAGATGAAAGTTTGGCTGATTTGTTAGCGGGCTGCTGTACTATTCTTGTTAATGAATTTTTAATACCCTTAATGACAGCAGAGGAACGATGTAATTAAAAGAGCAAGTTAGGAAAAATGCTGACTTAAACTTTTTATGAAGACCATTTTAATGTTAGTTTAATTGGAATTAACACATTATCTTAATGAACAGATTGCCTTCAAGGAAGTTATTTCCCTTAGCAAGCTCAAACTAGCTTGCATGAAATTTTGAAATTTCTCCTCTTTTTTTCTAGGCCATGTCTTCTGTAGCTGAAGCTGCAGGGTACTGAATAAAACTGATCCACAGTATGTGTGGTACTTACAATATATTCTCATCTGCATTCTACATTCTAACACATACATATGATTGATTTGCTCTTTCCCATATATGACACACATGCTGTCCAAATGGAACAGCAGACTGCTGTATGACTAGCAATATCCAGGTCCATGTCTAGGCGTGAAATACATGCAAAGGATCAAGCCGGTCCAGGGGCCAAGCAAATGGACTACCGCGCAACCTTGACACAGCCAACACCTGGACGGCTGTCCTATCTTTGTCAGGAATGTCTGTGCAAAGGGGAAAAGGTAAGGTTGGGGGCTGGCTGTTTTTATGCACAGAAGCTTTGGGCAGTTGAGTTTAATTTGGGATTTACAAGTGACATTGTGCCCCCACACCCGTCCTCTTACTCTCTGGGGTTTATGGAGTGAGACAGAGGGTCTTCTCCTCGTGATTAGACAGCCTGGGACTGGCCATGCACAAAGTATTATGGTCCTTCTGCATTATGTATCGAAGTACACAGACCCCACCCCCCTTTCCCTCTGCACCATTTTCCTAACCCTTATACTCACGAAGGTCAAGATACTCAGACAACATAATAGCAAATGAACTCATACAGCACTGTTTTCAACTTGTTGAATATATTTGGGATAAAAAGTAACAGGAAAGACAACTTGTGCCACAAAGCAGTAAAACACATCTGTGCTTGGAGATGATGGTAACAGTGCTGGTGTTAGTGGTGGCAGTAGGGGGGAGTGATGTATGAACTGCAAGCACCCACATGTCAACTGGAGGGCTTATCTTCCAGAAGCTGTTTCCCTTAAGCCCTGGCATTAATACACTGATAGCCCAAGGAATAGCCAAGCATAAAATGAATGTAAAAGGATGAAGAAACAACAAGAAAGGAGAGGAAGAAAGAGGACGGAAGTGTTTAGGCCACAAGCTTAACAGACCAGTAATACAAAACTACTAGGAGTATTACAGAAAGGAAGTCTCATATATACACACACACATATATATATATATATGTATTATCCTATATGTATATATAGGATTGATGGATTGAATTTTGTGTTAGAATGAATGAATGATACACAAGTTCAACTGTAAGAGAGGCTTTTTAATTATTTAAATTTGGGTAAAAACAGAAGGTAATGATAATATTGTCTTGTTAATTTTTGAAACTTCTCTGGCCACTGACCATAAAAAATGTATTTTGCAAAAATAAGTCCATACACATACATGTTAAGACCTCAGGATAACATGAAGGCACTATATAAAATAATAACATACAACACCTTCCCATGCCTTTGGTATGAAAATAATGCAAAATAGCAAGAAATCTGCATTATGTTATGTGTTTTACATTGGCTACAGTCACAGAGAAGATTTTATTCCTTTATTTTATTGATTAAAAAAAAACCCAGAGGCGCTAAAACACAGGCAATGATTAATGTCCCTCTCAGAGAAAGAAATTATATGGAATAAATTAAACTACTGCGGCAGCAAATTGAAAAATAAGGATGTAAATGAGCTTTGAATACTTAATATCTTATAAAGAAAAATAGTCAATGAGGCCCAAAAATGATGAGGGATTGCCAAAGAAACATAATATTAACTCTAATGACCAAGGCTAGGTTTTCTGTACTGTCAAAATCTGACTGTCACAAGTGATTTGCTGCAGAGAAAATGAGTAATGGGGGACAATATAGACCAATTGAAAGAGCTAACCTTATTCACCAGACAAAAGAAGGGATCAGTAACTTGCTGGTGTGTCAAATGTAAATTAAGTGAAAAGGTATTTTGAATATGTTGTGTGTTCACATCAATGAAAAAAGGTGGGCAGCGAAATTAAATTTGACATGTAAGTGGTTTACTTTTTTTCTCACATGTTCAGAGGCTGCTAAATTGAATTTGGTCTCACTTAATACTGTTGGAAAAAAACTGTTGAGAAAAAGTAATAGCAGTATTGTAATTGCATACAGTTTTGTTGAGACATAAGAGGTGATGTTTCTGAAAAGTAAGACCTAATGTCAAATCTAAATATAACAGTGGTTTAATTTGGCCTGCTGGGTGATAGCCATCAAATTATAAGAAAAGCTACAGTAGATTTGAAGTGCGACATTAACCCCACTGGAGTGACACAGGACTCGCATCCGCTCTCCAGCAGCCTCCACCCAGGGGTGCTGGTGGTAAAATGAGAGTGTATCTCTGGCACAGCACCCTAACTCCCTCCCCAGATGCAGTAGAGGAGAGATGTGCTGTATATTAAACATCACTCCCTCAATCGGAACCTTTAATTAGAGCAGCTCAGTATCAGTTACAACAGCCCTGCACAGACGCCTGGGCCCTCCGAGGCTTGGTTACTCTACCTTACTTAATCTGGAGGGGAGGCGAGGACGCCAGCGGCAAATCGAGAGACGACTTGGGATATTAGCCGCCTCTCGACTCTCCTCCAATTACAGAGCAGCACAGAGGCAGCCAGAGGCACATGACCCACCAGTCTAGTCTCTCCGATAATCTTTTGTTGCATTATTGTTATTTGCAATTTTTTTTTCTCCCCCCTCTGTTCTTCACTCTCCCTCCCAAGGATATAGCGAGGCATGTGCTGTGCACCTAAAGACGCTATAAAAATTGCTGAGGTATAAAATCGAAAGTGCTCAAACTGTCGGTGCAGAAATATCTGGCTGCCCCGGCCTGTTCGGTGGTTAGAGAATGGTGGGCCAGACCCAGGAGCACTGTAAATCAGACCAAGTTCCAGCCTGTTTGTTTACATATTACATCCTTTACAATGGTCCCAGTAAGCTGGAAGCCCCTCTCTGCTCAGGCTATTGTATGGATCATAAAATGGAAGAATACAATGACTGTGCGGGTACCCATCTTCTGCTTGTTTGCTTGTGGGACCATAATGGTCTGTCGAGCAAAGTCTTGAAAATAGAGTTCATAGAATGACAGTACAATGTGGTTGCATTATGGAGCATGACGCTCTCTGAGCAGTGTACCCAAAAGTTGACATTCAGAACAATACAGGCTTTCATGTGACAAATTAGTGCCTTAAGTCTTCTTCTTGTATAGTTTAATATAAAGAGAGTGAAAGGATGTTTTTCTTTCATTCCTTCTAATGGTTACTGATGCTAAGGAGGCATATCCTTTGCCTGGCCTCCTTAGGCCTTTGCTGAAAGCCCTGTATTTAAGTGCCACGAAACAGTAATATAAAGACTACTGCTAATGTCCAGATCACTTGAGTAAATTTATAGAATGAACTGGAATTTGCCCTGTTGCCGTTTTTCTTCTTTGCTGATATATTTGGAGCTGACCAGCTCCCATTTCAACCGGGCATTAAGATATATAGGAGCATCTCTAGTTTCTGTGACTGTTTACTTTTTAGACTTATTTACTACCAAAACCTTTGCCTATGTTTTTATTAAGAGCTTTGTGTTTATTTGTTTCTTTCTTTGTTTCTGTATGGAGTATTTTATTTACTGCAACAGCTACTGGCGTCAGGTTACTCCTTCAAGGCCATGGCTGCAGTATGTCTTTGTGATATGATCTTTTCCTTTTTATGGGTGTGCATGTGTTTATGCATGGATGTGAGGGTATTTTCTGTATAGTAACCGGGTATACACTAGGGACATCTTCTTTAGTTGATTCAGTGTTATGTGCATATAATGCATGCATTGTTGGCACTGTCTGACTGTAACATTCATGCATTGAAAGACTCTCCAGCATCCTTAAACCTAATTGCTATCTGCTGCATTTTCAGCATGGGATCGAGCTGCACAAAGAACAGCATAGATACAGTCTGAAATTTAGAAATAAGTTTTGGGAGAGCATTTTTTGGTGTTTTCTTAATAAAGGGAAACAATTGAACTTTACTTATATGTAAATGCCTTAAATTACAAGGTTCAGTTGTACTGCACAGTTCTATAACCTACACCTAACATCCAAAAATAGTTGGATTGCAATGCTATCAGGAGGGATGATAAAAGTTAACAGGAACAATAAATGATGATAAATTTAGATATTGATATGGGCAATATTTATTGAGCCACACATGCAGAAGTAGTGTCTCTCAGTATGGTGTCATGTTTGCTAGCACAACATGCCAGACGTCTTAGCATGAAGTTGTAGAGGTTCCTGATAGTATCCTGTGGTAATCCGTCCCATGCAGTTTGAATTATCTCACTCGATTCCTTCTGATTTTGTGGTGGGACTGGAGGTGGAGTGCACCAGGCCTGTGTAAAAAAACGGTTATCTTGGAGCTGACTACGATGCCTCCACATTGTCCACCAAGACAATAGCAAGACTCATCAGTGACTAAAGATGCCTGATGTATATACACTACCAAAGCTCTTTGGCGTAGGAGCTAATTCTGTATAGCAACACATGTATAACTAGGGAAAGCTTCTTTAACCAAGGCTGGAGGAACTGTATACAGGAAGTTGGAATCAAAGTTTTCTGGTATCTTATTAGACATGAGAGCTGTAGTTGGATTCCTATTCACTAGCTTGTACTGCCAATTTTCTGTTGTACCGTAAATGGTGGCACAGTTGTATTCTGGCAACTGGACAGGCTGTAGCATTTACATGCAACAGAACATTCGATTAAGAAGCTGGTAAATAGGAAACCAAACCTATATATACCAAATATATATACCTATATATACCTATATATGCCAAATATATACTAGGCCCATTGACAGGTTTTTGGGAAGGATCCCATTCACAGCCTGGAAAGGTAGACCTTTGCGCAGCCTAGTGTTTTCATTCCTATTGCTCTATTGTGATCATTCTGTAGAGCTTTAACATGAGCTGGTTTATGTCAGTTTGGGGACGTAAATTAACAAGTCAAGACAGTTACATAACAGTGTGGGACTAGGCCTAAATTTGCTGGGTTTACTCACATCTTTTGCAAATGATTGATAGATAGCACTAAATAGTGCACCACATAGTATGTTATTCATTTTGTAGTGTTGGTTGAATCTTTAATAATATATCTTACAGTTGTTCAAAATGTAGAAAATGCTATGTAGTAAATAGCTGATAGCTTACCTCCCACTGAAAGGTTCTTTTGGCAACCAAAATATTTTTTTGGCAACAATTATTTCGCAGCATGATTTTAAAAGCGCTTTTAGCACCTTTGTTTTTAAACAGTGTAAGTTTTGTATGAAGTGTTGTGCACTTACTCTCTTTGTCTGGTTGCACCAGCAGCAGTGGGCTGTCTTCAGGGAGCCAGGTCCAGCGGGGCAGGCAGGCGGTAAGGCTTACTCTAGCCTGTAATCAGAGTGGGTGGGGATGCACGCTGATGTCCCCCACAGCCCAAGCGGCCTGTATCACTGAATCCAGAGGAGGCTTCCCCTAATGCACGGCTGAGTGCAGGAAGCTAGGGAAAAAAATCCCACCGATCTTATTGTTTTGGAACGAGTACAGAATAGACTAAAGCCTTGACCGTTCCCCTCAGCAGATCCCTCCCGTTCCTCTCATGCTCTGTGCTGACTGATAAACCGAGATGGTCACATTTGATGGTTGAGATAGTGCTGCTCTAGAGCAGAGTGATGCCACACTGGGCTTGGATTAAAAGCATGGGCTGTTCTCCCAAACTCACTGACTACTACACATAGGCAGAATAAAACAGAAAAACAGGGAAAAAGCATGTATACAATCTTATATATCTCATCCTAATATAGATGATACATTTTTAGCTGTAATAGTGTTTATATGCTTTTGGCTGTAAAAACACTATATAACATTATAATAAACAAACATATAGAATACACATAAACAATGATGCTTAAAAATATATATTTTTATTGCATATTTAGAAGACTACAGCTTTATTTCCTTACTGCTCCTCAGATTTTAATTGTGATTGTTTCCTTTTTCATTTCTACTACCAGCACAACAGATTTAATGTGATAAAGTGTCTTAATATTAATATATAAATTAGTTGAGTCTGATTTTGGATAGCAACTTCAAATGCTATGCTGCATCAGTGATACTAACATTACTCACAATTAAATAAATATTTATTTTTATTTAATCCCAAACTCAGGACTTCCTTAAAACATAAATCTTTTATGTTGCTTTGTATAGCTCACATCCCTTTATAGAGGGCCTGGAACAATATATTATTATTGTTCTTATTTGTTTTGTTATTTTTTCCCAGACCCGGATTAAGCCTAAGCCTAGACTAAGTGGATTTTAATAGTTAAGCACCATTGACAGTTTAGTCCAACAATACGATTAATCAGTGTCCACGAAACTGGACCGCAGTGTTTAATCATAAGGCCAGGACTGAGACATAAACACATTACCTAAATAGGTTGTTTGCTACCTAAAGCATTACAATAGCTTGTGTCCTTTCTTAGGAGGATGTGATACTGTATGCCTGACAAAAAGAAGGACACAGAAAACGAATGGGGGAGGTAGAGAGCAGGACAGGTAAACAAATTCCTTGTCATATTCTGTTGTTGTCTTCACTGTGCCACTTGGCATTTTAATGGAAGTGAATCTGATGTAACATAGAGCACTATGGCGGCTGCAGCATTGTACAAGGCGAGAAAACTTAACTCCACAGACCTATGCATTAAACATATTGTAGAATAGAGTGTAACATTTATCACTGTCAATGGCAGGGAGTTTGTATAAATTTAAATGCAGTCAAGCGTGATGATTTTTCCCCCCACTGTATATGTTCAGAAAGCCCATTTTCCCATCTTTCCTATTGTTCTACAGTGTTAGGCCAAAAATGCTGTTTTACCATTTTAGGAGGCTATAAGTGCATTTCACCATGGACGTAAGCAACTGTTCATATATTAGGTGTCCAACAGGAAATGTACAGAATTTCATCATTTGTATATTATAAATAATATTAAATACTAAGTAGATATTAATGCAAACTCCATTAATCAGGTTAAAAAGTACATTCATTGTAATGGCATCATGAATAATGTCAATAATGAATAGTGGGGTTTATCTGATACTGCTTTGAATTTTCCCAGTTCAGACTGAGAGAAGGAAACGATAGCATGTTTTCAAGCTTCAACATGCAAACACATGAGGTGAAACAGTAAGGAGCGTTGAATTAGGATGTGAAGGTAATTTATGGGAAGCATTTTTTTCCCAAGAAATGTGGGCTGATTTAGAAAAAACAATCATGCCTGTAAGTGTGGATTCTGTCGAGGACTAGCGTGTGGCAGTGGTGGCGGCTGACACTTTGCACATTAAAATAAATTACCTAACCTTTCCAACTTGCAGTGACAAAAACAGGAAAAATGAAAGATAATGGGTTATTATTCACGGCGAGATCCTATACATAATAATGATATCATCAATAATGGCCATGATACCACAGCTCCTGCGGCTTTTAAAAAACATTTAATGGAATTACTTTTTGGAATCATCAGTCCTAGTCCAGGCCCCAGCTATTCAACTGGAAAGAAGCAGGGAAAGAGAAAAGTCTGGTGGAGAGAGAGAGAGAGAGAGAGAAAGAGAGAGAGAGAGAGAGAGAGAGAGAGAAGAAGAAGAAGAAAAATTGAGCACATTATATTTCTAGGAGCCTTTTACCAACCAGCAGTCATGAGTCAATTTGCCAAATAATGCAAGCAGAACCACAGAAAAGGGGACCACATCAGAACCTGCTTAGCGTGCACAGTGACCAATTGCCATAGACCATACGTCCACCTGAACACATTGTATAGCTGTAATAAACGCAGTTCACTGTCCGTCAGCGTTTGTGTGATTGTGTTTGTGTTGTCCTGTGGACTTAGGTAGTAAGTGCACGGGGGTTAGTATTGGAAGGCATGGACTAAAGCTTGGCACATTTGTGGGCTTTGAGGGCAGCAGGCGAGACTGGCACAGATACCCAGGGGGGCTGGTACGCTCGGCTGCCCGTCACTCTTCACTGTTGCCCCTCTTAATGAGACTAAGCCCTCAGAGTGAAGCGCACACAATCTGCCCTGAGCTGCTGGTCGGTGGTCAGATTTTGTCAGCACTTTGATAAGGACAAAAGCAAAGAAAGGCTGCAGAAAGCTGATTTTCGATCAGCACTTAAAGGCAAATTGTGAGGAAGTTTAGATTTCGGTCTTGAATTCAGAGTTTAAATCATGCGGAGCCGCATTACAAATCTAAAGCCCATGAGGCCAAAGACTAAAGCATATGAAAACTTAAGCGGTGTTCGTTCACAATCAGTATGTGATAATCTATTGTCTTTTCTCACCCATACCAAAAGCTAGACAGTTTTTTTCTTCTCAGTGGAAGGTGTCTTTGTTTTTTGTGTCCTCATATGATGCAGATACAAGGTGCATACACTTTAACCTTAGCATTTTGTATATATTGTATGTTATTTTATATCTTCCCTTAACATAAAACGCATCCTGAGCTGCACTTCTCTCTGAAGAATCTCTGTGATTAGCTGTTTTAATTAACATTAGCATTATGGCATATGTGCTGTGACTGAACACCTTCATTTCACTGCTCATGAAGATGGGAGCAGTACACTCTGCCTCTGCAGAAAATTCACTAAAGTAAATTTAACTGTCTGCATCCAATATAGACCACCGGAGATTGCTTTATGCATTTGACTTCATAATTAACAGGTTTCAAACCCATAAACTTAAATCATTGAACACAGCTGGCGACTGGTAATTAAATGCATTAAATATTTGAATGAGCATCTCCCACATAACAAGGCGCTAAAGTCGTTCCTGTGACAGAACTTAAGCTTTGGACTTCAATTTGGAGGTAGAACTTTATCATTAGAAAGATGCTCTTTTTGCTCTAGGAGTTTGAGTGTAGAAATCTGCAGACTTTGGTAGAATAATTGGCTTCTGAGTGGAAGTTTCCACTAGGTCAGCTGTTGGATCTGCTGTGGGCAGACTTAACGAAGGTCATGCAAATGCTCTGTGTGACTAAACAGACATTGGTTTGTGCATAGGATATTCCATTTAGTCAACATTTGGATTTTCAGCCTTTTATTTACAGCACTCGATCATCCTCTAGTCCTGCTCTTAATTGAAAGCTGATGTTTGCTAAAGCTTTTTTAATTACTAGGATTTAAAGTGGTCAGTTAGTCTCTTTACTGAAAGAAGATATTCCGTCAGTCCCCTGAATAAAAGACCCTCTACAAAAGCCCCACTGCTGAACCAGTCAGTAGGGTTTTTTTTCTTCTTCTTCAACCCGCCATTGATGCAGGACTCAATGAGATGTGTCTTGGATGCTGTGTGAAATTGGTTAATACAAACGCTTGTTGGTGAAAACAATGTCCTCTCGGTGGTGACAGAGACAAAGTGGCTGTGTTTGGGCGACGCGCAGGCTGAAGACAGGTGATGGCTGCTAGGGAGACTTTACAGAGAATTTGAATTTTATGTGCAAGAAGAGGCAGCTCGTCATTAAAAAACCCTAATTTCTGTGTCAGGTAGACTTACAGGTAATCGATCATCTTGTCAGATAGATTGTATTTTTTGCACTCCTTCAAAGCGGCCCTTACTACTTTCCAATTAAACTTGTAGGTGAAATGGAAAAAATGCCTTTTGCTATTAAGAGCAAAGGCTGAGAATTGGTAGGTGCATTAGAATATAAATGCACTGGTATTATACATGCCATTTATCAGTCAGGACTTTTGGAAATGAAATGATGTATAGGTGTGGGGTGCTGAGAGAATGGTTATGTAAAGGCTTGGATTCGCATTCTGTGTAATTCCTAGTATCAGTGCGTTTAAATTCCCATATTCCTTTGCAAACTCTGTATAACGGAGGTGGTAGTCGTCATTGAGTAACAGAAAGCAGCACCGCCTGAATCCAACCCGCATCTGGCTGTTATTGCCTTTCTGTTCCTATTCCAGGTTACACTCTGTTTTTCCGTGACAAAGACGCACACAAAGTGCACTACAAATGCCCTGAATATCTCCACATAAGAGCCATTCATTGGTACATTTCTAAATGTTAACGCTTGTCAGCTCCAATTTCTTTCCTGGACCCTCTTGTACCTGGGGGATAAAATGCCTGTGGCTTCTTACTGAGGCTTCCCGCCTCCCATGGCACACATTAGATCTGACAAGCAATGACAAAAAACACCACTGCTCCTTATAGCACAACTTATACTCTCTCAGCAAAAGCCTTGAGAGAGTATCTTAGGTTAATGCTCAGTTAAAGTAGGCTAGAAGATGTATGTGATTATGTAGTGGCTAAACTGGATGTGGATTAAAACATGTTGTAACCACCTCATTCTAGCAGCCCAGAGGTTAGGAGATTGTAATTATACATTCAGCACGTAGTCTCTGATTGATTTTGTTTGTTGGACTTGTTGTCTGTGTTAATTGATGTATTTTAATTAATACCTTTAGCCATTAGATGCATTGATCACAGCCTTACATACAAGCGCATTAATGTTGTATCAGGATCTCTAGACACATTGCGGAGTTCCAGGCATGAACGTGCACTGTGGCCGTTCTCATGGAAGACCTAAATGGAAAAAAATGCCAGGGCAGCAGAAAAAAAAGGTGGAAAAAATAGAGTTGATTAGCAGAGCCTTCCCAGCATGCTGTGCAATGACAAATGATTGACTTGGAACAATATCTAAGGCGATCAGGATAAAGCACCGGCCATTTCAAGGCTCAGCAAAATTCAAATTCTAATTAGACTTTGCACCACATTCCAAATAAAAATTGTTCCCTTGGTATTTTACCCTATCAGGTGTCTCTCCCTGACCACTGAAACAAAACGAATAAAGAAAATGATTAAAGTGATAACAAAGGCATAAAATTTAAATTATTGCAGCATCACATCTGGGATCTGTATGTCACTGCGCTGCCATTTTTGCCCCCTTGCTCGGCACTCCATTCTTTCTGCATGAGGGCAGCCGGCGAACAGAGAGAAGAAAAGGAGAGAGGGAGCAGGAAGGGGGAAGAAGGAAAAAAAAGAGTATGAAATTAAAAGGTAGAAAGCGAGAACGCAAATAGGCTTTCAGCTTTAGCGTTATTAATGACTCTTCAAAAATCTCCGACTTTTCCAATCTCTCTGAGAAGCGCTTGAAGGAGCTTGCAGATGAAGCTGACCTTCAAAATGTTCTTTGGTCTTTAGTTAAGAAATTCACTCACCATTATGGCATCATTAGGGAAACAAGGATAAAATTACTCCATGGTTAATGACCTATAGGATCCCCCACCAAAATTTGTTTCAGATCTAATAAAACTGCGCTTAACACAGTCGAATGAATTATGAAGACTGTTACGTGGGGTATTAAAATGTGGAAAATAGATTTTCTGAAGCTAGGAGGACTGGACTTTTCAAATCAGATAGTAGAATGGAATTTTCTGGGCAATAAATTCTACCATGTCTCAATTTCATTTTTTTTTTCTTCCCCACCCGGAATTTCAGAGACTATGATTGAATCTCTGAATGGACTGGCCTCTAAAAATTCATTGCCAATTGCAATCCCCTCCTACGTACTTCTTATGATAGAAAGATTGATAAATGCTTGGCTAGATACATGTAGAATGTTTATTTGTAACCAATGGTAAGTGAAGATGTGCAATATATAATAATAAATAAAAGTATATTTACAGTCCATGGTGCATATACACATAAAAAGCAATCGAGGTGAATGAATAGACTAAGTGCCTATATTGAGTTTCGACTCCAGGTTGTGATTCGGGGTATTTTAGTGGAAGCCAATTGTGAAATATGTGAAACAAATAAGTGCAGGAAAAAAAGAGATGCATGCACAGTTTAATTAAGAGGATCTGTGTTATTGAGCTTGATAATTTACCATGAAGACCTTTATGAAATTGAATTTGCATGTACATTTACTCAGCATGCTGGCCAGATTAACGAATGCCAAGGTGCTAATTAGCGAAAGGCGTCCTAGAACTGAGAAAGCATGCAAAAAGCTGTTAGTAAGAAAAAAATGAGGCTGCAGGCTATTGGACCTGTACACGCAGTCACACACACCTAACCACTAGACCAGGTATTATTTTATTCTCCGCAGTCTTAATGTCAACTGATTTTGAGGAAAGGGTGGAGAAGCGGCGAGTTTGGCTTACTGAGAGCTGCTTATAGCCACTGAGAGGTGGTTTGTGCGGTAATGGCATTTGCTCTCTTTAAACTTTAATCTTTCCTATTAATTCCCTGCAACTGGAGAATGTGCAAGAGTTAATGTTCCATGAACGTGTTGCTCACTCTGCAATCTCTTCAAGCTAATTACCTTCAGGTGCTAAATGGAGGGAAATTGCAATCCATTTGGATGAGAGAAATTTCACCTCCCTGTCCCCTGTGCAAGATTTTTGGGTGCTTTATTGAAAGAGAAAAAAGATAGAGGGCTGGCAAAGAAATAAACTTTGAGCAGTCTGGCCTTCTAGATGGTCCATATTCGTAGGTAAACAGTTAGTGTGTTCAGGTCTGCGGATACCGCCCGCCCTGGGAGCCCTGAGAAGGCAGGCCGTTTCATTCTTCTTACCTACGGAGGTCACCTAGAGGTCAACAGGTGCCGATGATAACGTGCGGACGGCTTAGCAGATGTTTGATTGACATGAATCATTTGGATGGCCCATTAAAATCTTGTGGCGGGGAAGAATTGATACTATGGCCATTTAGAAGGGTAAACAGTGGAAAGCCTGCGAAGGTGAAGAGCTTGACCGCATCTGGTTGACTTGAATGGTGGCAGCGGTAGCCGATTAGCAAAGACCACAAAGGTGAAGAGCTTGACCATGTCTGGTTTACTTAAATGGTGGCAGCAGTAGCCAATTAGTTTGATTAACTGTTAAATTAGCTTACTTACCTAAGCTGTAAAAAAAGAATAGTACCATATTTCGTTCATACAGTCATTGTTGTATAAGGACATCATTTTCATTTTAGTACACTAGAAATTGCTACTGGCCTGTAGGTTGTGTTGTGTGCTGTGTGTTAGATGATGAATTGACTTTCTTGGAATACTGTTTACATTCACTTGGAAAAAAGTGAATTATTATTTTTTTCTTTCTTATAAAATGATCATTTCAGATGTACAAGGCTTTGTTCCAACAGCATTTCTTTCTCCAACCATTCACCACATTAAACCCAAAAGCCCATAAATTAATTTAGGAAAAATTTATATAGTAATAACACCCTGATGTCATAAGTCATATTTCGTATTGTAAAATAAACATTTCTTAGAAAACAGGCAGCAGCCTTTCTGTAACCTGCATGACTTACATGACCTGCAGCACACATCTTTCTCACCCTCAGTGCATCCTCCCCTCGCAGCAGTAGTTCATCAGGGCCTGTGAAATAAGTCAGGAAGACATCTCTTATTAGGCATGTGCAAGGGCCAGCTGGGGAGGGCTGGCCACATTGTGATCACTCACCTTCATCCTTAATTTGTTGTCATTACCTTTACGAGCATTTGAAGATCAAAATCAACTAGAGAGGGAGGAGGGCCATGTGACAGGGTGGGACAGAGTGGGTTAGAGTGACAGCAAGAGAGAAATTGGAGGGGTATTTTAGGTTTGTTAATCCATACAGCATTCTCATTTACTAACAAGCACTCACGCTGTGCATGTGACTTAGACATGCTACCACTATACAACTAACCTGCATCCTAACATATGCCTGATCACTGCCTCTGTCTCTCAGACATAGATTCTGGGGTTGTTTGGCGGGGGGGTTAAGAGGAGGTTGGGAGGGGCAGGGGTGGTGGGCGCAAATTGGCTTTCTTGTGCTGAAAATAAACCCCAACTGTTTGCTATTGACAGACCTTCCTAAACGTTTGTGTGCAGGAGGGGGAATTTAATTATCTTTTATCAACTTTTTTTCCTCTACCTTGCAGGAGGGTCCTCAGGAGGGGGGTAAAGGGAGAGGAAGTGAGGAGATAAGAGTAGGGGGAGGGGGGTCATTATCTGTAATGGGGGAGCATGGAGGGCCACTTTGTCCCCTGTTTGATCTGTCTCTCTAGATGACACAGCAGGAAATTAAAGATGAAAGAGCTCTGCGACTACTGTCTAATAAACAGCAGGAGGACACAGACTCATTTTCTGGCTGTGTATGACTCCTATAAGGGATTCTAGCCTACTCTATATCCTCTTCATTCAATATTGTGAAATCCATCTGGCCATGCTGATATAGCTTAAGCAACTGAACTTTTGTTGGGTGAAAGTATGTAGCTGCTAATTTCAAAAATTCTGAATGGATTGATATCATAGCTTTAATGTAAATTGTTAATGATACAGTGATGTTATGTGTACAGATATGGTTTTATATTAATATTGGGTTTCTGATCTGACTGATTACACTCATTTAAACAAAAGAAAATCTGTGGCATGTCCCGAGCAACCCTCGCATTTTTCTATGGCCATATTTCTCGGGAGTAATAATAAATGAATTAGTGTTGAGGAGGTCTCCAAATAGCCGGTATCTTACATAAACACTTTGAATGGCAGTGCAAAGCCCCCACCGTGGCAAAGAATCTCCCTCAATTAACACTCCCTACCATATATCTCGGCATTTGAGAGGAGAAATAGAGCAGCCGGACTGCCGGCCCACTTCAAAAGAGGAGTGACCGAGGCTACTCACATCCACTTCGTCTGCCTTTAAGAGAAGAGACCCCAAGCCTTCCGTTCTGACTTGCAAACCCATCATAATGATAATATAATGAATAGATTTTTGTTGCCAAAGTATTTGTTATGCCTTTCGTGAGCAAAGAAGATATTATCTTTACAATAGTAGAGAAGGGAAAGGTTGTTTCTGGATCATAAAGAATATTTGCTTCGTGATTTGCTTGTGTGTTAGTGATCCTTTACGTACATTTCTTTAACGCATTGACATTTTATCTGAAAGTAGAACCTGTGTTAAATCATTGTTTTGCTATATATGTGGCTGCATTGCCTGACAGTGTAGCCATGCATTTAGTTCATGTCTGGTCTGGATATGAAGCTCCTGACCTCATAATGGTGAAGCAGGAAGTGCAAACAGAAGATTCAGGTGCATACCCTAGAGCAGTACTTATCCTCCTCTCTACCATGAAATAACAAACTAGAAGAACTGGTCTTTTAGTGGGTAAATTTGAGGTAAAAAAATATCTAAAGGTGAGAGGAATCAACAGCATGTGTAATATATAGTTAATATGCCATATTAAACAAACGCACAAAAACTCCTGAAATGCTTATACTTAAGAACTCATTAGGATTCTTATTAAGATGTGCACTCTTCTTTTATATAGTCATACCATCGCTGTTAAAACCCATTAGTGACTTTAAAGGAAAGAGCTAAAACCTTCCTTTAAAGTAAGTTAATGTAAAGAGGTGTTGTGATTTTGTGAGCATTTCTGTTGGTCCATCAAAATCATTACCCAATGTAAAGGAGCCAAAATGATGTAGAAAGTAAAAAATGCATGATTATTTAACATATTTGGAAAAAAGGTTTTACAGTGCGTAAAATGTGACACGTGTACATATTATATGTTGTATTGTATTATTTTGCGTTTTATTTATTTATTTTTGTTATAATCTGTTAATCAAATAAGCAAAAAGTAGAGCTTGTGCATTCAAAAGAAGCAGAAAACTGCAGTTTTTGAGTTGTTCCCTTGTAATTTGACCAGGGGGTATTCTCACTTTTTGAAGAACTGTAAATGTGCACTAAATATTCAAAAGGCAATTTACTAAAACACTTTTCCTACTGTCACAAAAAGTTTAGATCATATCTTCATATCTGGATCTAGAAATTAATTATCAGAGTAAAGTGGATCCACATGGACGTTTTCACACTATAACATTCAGAAGATTCACATATTATTTACTGTCTACAAATGCGTCTTCAGAGTAATTGTAGTGAAAGATATAACTGGTTATAATATGTTGCTCCCTCTGCTGGCCCTCTGTCTGACCATGCAGATTTCATTGTGTTACCCATGCATAGTGGAAGTTATTTAGGAAACACTAAAAAAATAGGCAGTATGTCGAGTCAGGTTATTAGATTGTGTGGTCTAACTCTGTAAAACATGCAGTTTGTTGCTAAAAACTGATACAAATGAGAAAAATGTGTAAAGTATTTTAAGTGATATATAGAAGTACTTCTACACCATTCGGTTTGCCTTTGACTCGTTTGAAGAAGGGAAAACAATTCCATGTAAATGAAGGAGCTTGCAGAAGAATGACTCCTGCGGCCTTTAGCAGAGGTGGTTCTCAGCTCTTAGAAACATAGATTTACCATTTCACGCTCCAGAGTCCATGCTGTCCTTAAAGACTTAAAAGCATTTCACACCAGGATTACAATTTTACAATCATTCAGAGTGACCTATCACTCACTCACAGTTCCCTGCTACTCTAGCCAAATCACTCTATTCTTTCTTTTAAATGAACTCTCTCTATCAACATTATTCATTGCCTCCTTGATGGAAATAAACTTGTAGTCTTTGTTCTGAAAGTTAACAGCAACTTACGGTATCTACTAACTCTGGAATGGATCAAGGGTATAATAATACACATATAGTATCCTTTGTATCCTTAAGAAAGGCTAGAATGTAAACATATCTCAGTATATTTTTATATGACCTAATAAAAGGGCTCACTTTTCAAACATGTACAATGGTTTTTCTATGAAAGATCTGACTGTATTAAATTCTCTGGTGACAATGAGTCCCTCTTTCCGTTTTTTCTGTCTTCACATTAATCTTGTGGGCAAAAGAAGCTGACCCAAATAAGTTTAAAAGACAAGAATACAACACACATGGAGCAAACCAGATGGCTTGCAATGCGTTTGACATTGGAGGGGGAAAAAAAAACGACTACCCAAACATTTTGCCAGCTTTGCATGGGAAAGGCTGGAGCAGCCACTGGCAGATCAGGGTGAGAGAACGTTTCACTGAGCATGCCCACAGTCAGGAGCTGTGTGCCATGTAAAACAGCGCACTCAGGTGGCCTGGGCAGGTAGACGGCCTTCTTTGCCAAGCTGTGACCATTTAGCTGCCGATAACGCAGGTAATTGCATTTCTGGAAGAGCAGGAGCAGATGAAACATGGCGCGTACAGATACCACTAGCACGTCGGCCCCTTCTGTCGGAAAATTTCATTTCTTTCCATGAGGAAGCCATGAATCCAAATCCGTTCCCCCTGCACGTTTATCAAGCCTGGCCCACCAAGTGGGGAGATGGAGGTAATTCACTCAGCTGCGACTCACCACTTTAATCCAATTTACAGCCTCCCCCAGCAAGAGATAATTACAAGTCTTAAACCAGTTAGGAGCAGGGTAGGAGGGGGGCAGAAGAAGGAACCCCTCACTCTCACTCTCCCAAACTCTACTCCAGGCTCTGCAAAAAGATCCACACAGAGAGGATTTCTGCAGGGAGGATTCAAGCAAAAAGCATTGTTAAAAACTAAGAAAGTGTGCATTTAATGAGCCACAGAGTGAATTCCACCGCAAATGGAGAGATAAAATGCAGTTATATTGACCCAGTGATGTTCACCATAGTAAAGAAAGAGCCAAGAGTTGCAGCTCAGCGCTCAGAATTACAGTCAGCTGCAAGCAAGAAGTCAGTCTGTTTGTCCATAGAAGCAAATTGTAAATGAACGCATAAACATGTAACACTTTATGGTTGTTATTATTCTACCTCTGGCTTAATAATGGACCTCTAATGTTCCATGTTCTCTCTGCAGTCAACCTGAAGCCTCAAGACTACATCAGCCAATTAAATAATTAATTTATGTGGCTGCTTCTACCATTTATTGTTATTCTCCTTTATTAAATCATATTTAAAGTAGATTTAGATTTGAATCCTCTTCAACACCCCCTGTACAAATTGTGCATGCATGGACTCATATCTGAGACCTGGTGATATAAAATGCATCAGTTCCACCCGAAAGAATGTAGCATGATGAAAAAGGCTATTATACCTTTAGAAAGATGCTGCTGCAGAAAATCCACACAATCTATTTCCTCGAGGTTTTCTTTCAATCAGTGAAATTAAGCTTGTTGTATCAGCTTTCCAGGCCTACTCTGCCAAATTCTTCAGCTTTATGACGTGTTCATGCCATTGCTTCCCTCTGATAAAATTTGTCATCCTCTATATATTCAATTTCCAATGAACTGTATCCCACTAGCATCTCAAAAATGTCTTTGTAGTGTGCGTCATCGATTTTCAAAAAGATGTTATAAGAAAGAAAGGGCAGATATTGATTTTCTCTTCCATTGTATGTAATGTAACATTTAGCCTTTTGTAAACAGTATTAACCTGGCATCGCTGGGCTTTGCAGGGGAAGTGACACTTGGACCGTCACATTAATAACCATCCCGACAGAGTGTCACTGTGTGATCTCTAGGTCATGAATTGTCATTATTCTTTGCAGTCAACAATCAGCAGCAGGACTCGTGTGTGTGTGTGTGTGTGTGTGTGTGTGTTGTACGCAATAGAAAATTGATTGAGTGGGTTCAGTATATCTAGGTCATTTCTGTTGCATCATGTATTGCAATCCAATCAGTTTATAATCAGAATTTATCCCTTGGATGCTTTCATCGATTTTTTCAAACTCATCTTTTGCATAAAAGCTGAAGTTTGGATATGCAATGGTTTTGTGTTTCTGCCAGAGATGGCTTAAATATTGGAGACTGATTAGTCAGCTAATGCTCCTCATTTTGAGGCGGTTTCATTTGTGCCATGGTACCAAATTAAACCTTATTGGCACATATTTGCAGCCTCTGATGCAACTCAGATTAAATTTTAGCAGAATAATTTTGCCAGACTTGTGAACACATTTGTTAAATATCTACTGGCAGCTTTTCAGCATTAGTGTTTTTTGAATCTCAATTTTTCAAAAGACAGTATTTCCTGTATCTTGGCTCATAGTATGCGACCGCACCAAACCATTTGGAACTGGACCAGTCTGCAGCGCTTTGCATCTTGTGCTCGTCTTTGATGTTCAGACTGAGGAATGGGGTTAAGTTGTGTTAAAGAATGTGAGGAAATCATAATGAGGCGCTCTCTTGGGGAGCGGAAGCAGCAGTGAGCCCTAATTAATGGAAGGAGAGACACTCCTAAAGTCGCCCATTCAGCAGCGCACAATGGCCGTCTCTCTGAAGCAGAACCTGCAGAGGAATATTAAAGAAATGAATGAAAACAGGCGCAAACGCCGGACCCTCGGCCTCCCCCTCGCATCCTTCGGCTCCCCGGCTCTCATTGTGTGCCTGTTCTAGAGTGTCTCCTCCAATCTTCTGAGGGAGTCCCATTCAGCACGATCAGCTTCAGAAGATCCTGCCGCGCCGTTTTGTAAATATGGCCTCGGACAATGCATACAAAGGGAAGGCACATTGCCAACAAGTATCCAATTTAGCCCTTAAAAAATGTTAACTCCTTGAGCCTCCTTTTTCCTCATTCAGGTGGCGGAGAAGAGGCTGGGGGTCAAGGCCGACAGTGCAGTCGATGGGGGGGCTACTCATGCAGACACAAGTCAAGTCATGGAGTATTTCAGAGGGCTGATGGGAGAAGTGTGGACCCACCTGCCACTGATTATCCCTCCTGTTAAAGGGTTTAGTGCTGACCTCTCCTCCTCTGAGCTGCCCCTCACCACTAATCTGTTCATTAACCACCAGCAAGAAAGGCCGAGAGCTTTGAAGGGCTTGGGGCAGTGTGTCAGTTGGCAATGGGTAGTGTTGTGAAGTGGGTATGTGTGTGTGTTCATGAGTTGGAAATCGAGAAATCGAGTTTTTAAGGGTGACTTTAATACTGGTTAAATGTGCAATAGTAACACTAAACTTTCTGAATGTGTTCTGAATGCATCTTAAGTGTATGGAACCATTAGGTGGAGAAAGAAACATAGATAGATAGATAGATAGATAGATACTTTATTGATCCCAGAGGGAAATTCAAGAACATGGCGGTTCTTTCAACTTTTAAAAGCTTCTTCACACTCTCACATCTCATTTGCAAAAATGTCTCTCAAAAGAAACTAATTGGGAACCAAAATGTGGCTCCTTGAGAGCATATTCATTGCTATGATCTCTGGATAAGGCGTCTGGTTGAACCTTGGCAGAGATGTCTCTTTGGCATGTTCCTTGTGTGCTTTTGTTACCATGTCGAAGGCCCTCTTGGGGAGGGGCTGTACATTACCTTTGACCCTTACTGTATTGTGGCAGCTCTGCAGCCAAGGGAAGGCTTTCATTCACTCGCACAAAACAAGGGGCCCCAGTGTTGTTCAAAGACAAAATCTGAACCCAATTTGAACTTCCTTAAACACTATGTTCCGGTATACTTCTTTGCACACTAATCCATAGATTGGATTATGCTGATGGCAGTGTGTTTATCCTGGAGTGTTCTATATACTTCATTCTTCAGTTTCTATATCTCTATTTCATCTTTCATCTCAGCCTCATATTTTGCTCTTTCTAGAAAACTTAAACTAACTAGAAAAAATACTTTAGTCCACTGTAGTCCAGATTTACCTAAACGCTCTACTCTTCCAGATTTCAATAAATAAATGAATAGCTGAAATATTGTGAAATATTGATCAAACCTTGCTACCTGTCTGATGCTGATAAAATTTGTCATCTGGTGATACCGATTTCGCTCTGATGCCATTGTGCATCCCTGTATAGAACCTATACATTATGTGGGCGGTCTTTTAAAATGTACTTCACATCTGCTTTCTACCCCTTCCACGTTCCCCTTCTATCTACTCTCATACGAACATCATCCAGTGGTTTGTCTATGGTATTGATCTATAGAACCTTATACGTACAGTGTTCATTGGATATGCATTAGCACAGTGTCAGTGTTAAAATCTTGTTACCGTTTGACCTTTTTATTATTATGATCCTTAGAAGCTTTGTAAACACTTTCTGCTCTCTGTATTGTGTAAAACGTTCGTGATGCATGGACTAGAATAAATCATCCAAAATTCCATAATAATAATAACATTGTACATTAACTTACATTAAATATTGAGGATGTTTTGGTAGCACTTTACAGATTGAATTTACGAGGTAATGATATGGTCATTTTTACAGTAACAAATTGTATTTATTCATTAATTAAATGTCAGTTTTCTAGTACCAGTACCAAATAATAAAATAGAATGTGAGTTAACCAGGCCTTGGTAATGGTAAAATAATGGTAACAAGTTGTACTGACCCAAAAATTACTTGCTTATTTTATAGTTCTTTATGTATAATGAGTGAGAAACTGTAGTGGTAATAAGGCTGTAATGTCATAGAATTTATTCCTGGGTAACAGTACTTCTATACAGGTGTGCCTACATGTGAAGCATGTATAAAATAAGCAGGTAATTTTTGGGTAAGTATGATTGTTACCATTTTTTTTCCATATCATAATGGCGTTGTTAAAACTCACTACAGTTTCTGATGTATTATTTAGTAACAACTCTGAAATTGATATTTAATTAATAATTAAATACACTTTGTTACTGTAAAATTACCACATCATTACCTATTTATTGCTGATATGTAAAGTGCTACCATTTTTATCTTCTCATATGATGTTACCATTTCAGGGATTTGTTCTGAAAACATCTCCTTGAAATTTCTGTGGCAATCAGTTAAGAACCAGCTTCTTGGTTCTTTGAACAGCCTTAGCATGTTGACAGGATTGGGGGTGGTGGCGGATGGGTGGCATGCAAAGTCAATTAGTTGCGTGTTTATTAGTTTGTGACAGGCATGAGGGCATGTAGATTAATTCATGACCCCACAAAGGATTGGACAGGAATTACTGCCAAACTCGTCTGTCAAAGCAGAAAAGTAAAGGTAACATTATGATGGGAACAATTTGTGCTCAATTAATTATGTGTACTAATGAAGTTATGCTTGATTACATGTAGATGACATTAAGTGCTTAGTTTTTCTTTTTCTTTCAAGCAGCTTAATGGACACTCGTATAGATAAATAATTGAAACGTCCATGATTAAGGGCACTAATGTTTTAAAGTGTTTTAATACTCTCCTTAAGAGATGCAGTAATTAAGCACAATGTGGCCGTCTGTGATCATTAAAAATACAAGTGCTCCTGTGACTTGACCTTTTGCCCTTTGACCTTCATTTAAAGGAAATATAATCATTCAAAGATCGCCCTAACAGGCACTGTGACCTCTTGATGACGCAAGGTAGATTACTTTTCAATTTTAGGTGAAAAGAAAGCAGTGAGGAGACTGCATTCAGCATTTGGTTTGTTACGTGATTCCCATATGAGCTACACCCATACTGCATAAACCACACAGTGCGTGTGGGACTATCCAATTAGCAAGGCAACGACTGCCAATATATTTATGTTAATTGTTATTTAGTATTCATGCATTCACCATGAAATATAAAGTGGTTTGTATAAACATGTTTTGTAGTGTTTTCACAGTTTTCCTATCACAGTGGGTAATAACGGATTGATGTGGAATGCAAATTTAGGTGTAAGTTCGTAAAGATATCTTTAAAAATATTCTGTAACCTATAGCCCTGACACCTTTCCTGCATTCCTTTTCATTGTGACAGTCCAGTAAACAACATCTGCTATTCCATTTGCACACCTTCCACTGTAACCTCTGTCTAGTATAGTTAAGTGAATGCACAATGGAGGGTAATGATCTTCTACTAATGTGCGCTATTACCACCACACTCACTGTGATAGATTAGAATAGATTTAGATACCTTATAAATTTTCCCAAGGCCTTTGTTTCTATAGAGATTTCTTTTCTTCTTTGTTGAAGATTTTTGCTTAGTATTTGCCTCTTTCATCAGTGGGCAGAGTGTTCAGTATGGCATGATATTTGCCATGTCTGGCATGGTGAAATACATTTACACCATTGCTTCTGCTTCGGTTGTGTTAAATGGCTGATCAAGATAATTGCCCTCTCCCCTTAGCTGCCACTGGTTTATCTGCCTGTGACTCTTACTAGGTTATAGATCAGCTTCTTACATGCAGATCAGGGCCAGATCGATAGTGCTGTTCATTCTGACCTCAGCTCAATACTCCCTACGTCAATAGCTTAGAATTAGCCATCATCAACTTCTGCTGTCCAGGTAATGGAGACCCCACATCCACATTTATAATCTGCTTGGCATTGGCTGCTTGTCTTCTAGCGGGCCCGAGCTTGAACATATTGTGTCCTGTGGTTCTTGGTACAGTTGTGTTGGCCTTGGGGGGATTCTGTAAAACTACAGCTAGAGTACCATGGGACTAAACGTTTAATAGTAATTTCCTGGGGTGAAATTGAGACTGTTAGGGCATTCAATTTGAGCCAAAAAAGCCCTATGATTATGCTAATTTCTGCGATCACTCCAGTGGGATTTTAGTGGTGTTTTAGCTTTGAGCTAATAACAATACACCTGAATATTTAGTGGCTGTTATAGAATAAAGACAGAAATGTTAAGCTTTTACCTGAAGCTTATCACAGGCATATTAATGGACATCTTTTGTTGTACATAGCTGCTTTACAGTGACTCCTTTTGAAGCCCTGACATAAAGCAAATATGTTTTTTACATTTATTACATTTGACTGAAACACACTGATGAGACTGCTGTTCAGTGATGTGCCTGATACTGGAACTCAAAATGTGATTGGTTGCTTTCACATTACATGTTCAGTTCAGCTTCTTAGGTCCTAACCAATGGGAGATCTTGCTCAAATGTATCTATCTAGATACTAAGGTATTGACAAGGACCTGGTGCCATGGTAGATATGGTGAAACCGGGGATATGATTCAATATAGTACAAAATATTGTGAAACTGTAAGCGAGGTGAAATATTTATTTTTTTTATCTAATTTTAGAAAAACAACTGTAGTATAGTATAAAAAACACACCACCTTATACATAGCACCCCAATGCTACTTATTGACGTTGGAGTGGTAGAATCTAATGACTGCAGATGGTTGCAATCAGGGACAAACACCACACAAAATGAACCACTGTCTGACACAAATCTTTGCATGCCAGCCATGAATGAAAAAATCAATATGCTTGATATCATAAAAACACAATATTGCCATACTCAAGAGTAGTGATATTTTCTTGCATACTTACTCAGAGAATAAATACTCCCTTGTATTGACCCTTATGTATCTGACCTAAATTTAACAATGAATTAATAATGTAACTACATATCCACAGATCTTAAATTAAGCAACCCCAAAGATTATATTAAATAAAAACAAACAAAAAAAACACTAGTTATTACACATCAGAATGCAATCAAGGTTTTCATTGTCATCTTGAGAATGTAATTGGGTGGATGATGTAAATGGGCAGTATGCTGGGCTTTTTGAACTTGTTTTCATGGTTAATGTTCAATCTGCCAGCCCTTAATTTACATTGGCAAGTAGGAGCTGTCTTGAAAATATTGTTTCTTTTAGGAGATCATTGACTAAAGGGAACACATTGCATTCCATTCACTGTATGTAAATCATTTTCTGAGGGTATGACCTCCCAATGCCGGTTAAAAAGTTTGCCCTCAGCATATGCTGTGCCTGCTTGAAACATGTCATATGGAATACTTTATTTATTTATGCATTGATTTATTTAATTATTTAAATAATTGCTGGTATGACTTTCATGGCAAAATGCCTCCTACTCTAGTAAAACAAACATGCTTAATCAAGCTTTTTCCCCTAATAGGAAAGCTCCATTACTTTCTGTATTCATACATGATGCAGCGTTGTATGACTGAAGACCTCTTAAAGTGAAAAATAACAGCGCCTGAGGATATAGCTTGTAGCTTATCAAGGCACTTGTTGAACAAGTGCATGGAATTGCTTTGCCTTAGCTCGCCCCACTACGCTCGCCTCCAGGTATACAGGACCAAGATCAGACTTCACTAATGTTAGAACTGACCATCATCACAGGCCAGCGGCCCACTGTAGAGGCTTCAACTGAGCAGCACAAACTGTTTTCTCAACAAAGGGATTGACTCTAACAAATGCCATAAGCCTTTAATGAGAGAGCTGATCTCACTAAAACCTGCTTCTATTCACCGCCCCTCTGGCCACTGGAGTCATTGAATCTATACGGGGGTTCTCTCTCTCTTTCTAGAAGCCCACTGCAGCCAGGCAACATGACAATGCAGGTCAATTAATTGGTTAAAAAAGTAGGAATCCAATTAATGTGTATCAAGCTGGCATTTTTGCATGATGATAGCTCATTAGTGGGGGAGTTTTGCCGGATTATCCCCCCCCTCATTAAAAGGCTGTCTCACTCAGTAGGGTTTTAGGCGGTGGGGAGGGGATCCTTTATGCAACAGGTCTGAAACAAAAACTCTGTGTTATCCTCATTTAATGGATTTAATGGTGTTGAATTTTTAAATGGCTTGGGCAGATGCCCTTTGAGTTCCCGGGCTTGCCTCTCCGCAGTAGGCCAGGCAAGACTGGGCTATTCGCATTCACTAGCTGCGGTGAGCGGGGAGGTCAGTTAATGGAAAACTCAGCCACTATTTGCGCCAAAGTAGAAATGTATTTTATGAGCAGCTCAAAGCAGTTATTTAGATTGGTTTTAGCTTTTTAGAAAAGTACCTGTTGACAGCTGGAAGATTCAGTTAAAAATGTAATCGTTTAGTTGGACGTCATCAGTGAAATTTAAAAGGCTTGTTTTTTTTGGTTTTTTTTAGCTTTCGTCCTCTAGATATGTTACAAAAATGGGTTAAAATGCAATTCAGATTAGTATTACTATATTTATTTATATATTTATTTATTTTTATTTTTATTTATTTTTTTACTTTTTCATTGCAAATAAAAAATGATGAAAATTGTTATGTTACTCATTTGAATTACATTATAATGCAGAATAAAAGTATTTTGCAGATGCTGTTCTGAAATAACAAAGAACTGCACACAATGCAACTACTGGCACCAGCAAAAAGACATGCTAGCCGATTTCTGTTGTTCACTCGTGTTTAGTCTGCTTCTGTTTCTGGGGAGAAGATTGATATCCCTGCCATACTCGTGTAGAATAACTTCACTTTAATCTTGTTTGGGGCAAAATTCCAAGTGGAGTGTGTCTAGTTGCTTCCGAGATTACTTCATCTTTCTCTGTGCACCCACTTCCTCCTGTGTCCTCTGGCATTCGATGTCCCATTACCCTTCACAAGCAGCAACTTTCTGCTGTTTGCACAGTGCTTTCCACAGGGGCCGAGAGCAGACCATCACAGCACAGCTGCATTTAGTGATTGCTTTTCCTTAGCCCAACACCGCTATCTTTTATACACTCTGCTGGCCAGTGGCTCAGATATTGCAGAAGTTGAGTGATTAATTAATGCTTCACCCTTGTATTGGCTGTCTGGTCCTCTTCAGTGTTCTCTTTTCTCCTACGCTCCTTAAGGCAAGCAAGAAAATTAGATTTGTATCAAATTCCACTGTAAAGCATCTCAGTTAATCTTGATATTTGTCTTGATCATGGTTTTAGCAGATCCAGAACTAAAAAATGCCCAGGTTTTTTGTCTTGTTGAATGGAAGCTTGGAGAAGGAAATTAGCCCCAAGTCATGTGTTGTTGAAAAATGAAGTGATCTCGTGCACGTGATATAGGTCAGCAAGACTGCGTTTAATGTGTAAAGTGCCTCTCCTTACAAACAGAGTCAAAGAGCACATTTCCCAACTACCCCTGTTAGGGTAACCAGGTAACAAACCAAGTATAATTCCAATATTGCAACCAGTAACATCATTTCAAGTATGTTGTCTACTCATCCATTCACCAAGACCCCCCCTTCATGTCATTTTCCATCCTTGTATTTGCGTTTTGTTTAATTAGTCTGAATTTTAATATTTTTTTTCCATCAAGCTTCACAAACAATCAGGGCTCGAATTAAATTGCTATCAATGTTTCATAATTGAAGTTAGTAATTATAGCCTTAAAACATTCAAAAGTGGTTTTGTGTGTTTGATAGCTGCCCCAAACACAATGCAAAGTACAAAACAGTGTCTGTATTTTATGAGGGTGTCAAAGTTTAGATTAATTCAGCCTCAAGTCATCGCGAATGTTAATTGTTGCCGAATAATGATGAAGTGAAGAAAAATAATTAGGAATATGTTAATCAAAGGGGTCATTTAAAAGCATTCCATTGTACTTTTAAATTGTACATGTACATTGTAACCTGATTATAATGTAAAAATATGACCAATGTGAATACAGAATTAGTGTTTTGTATGCATTATAGATTACAGTGTGGCAGACCTTTCTTTCCCTCTTATTTATTTCTTTTTTGATTTTTTATTAAATGTGTTTAGTGGCACATCCCTGTTGACCTTGCAATTCCCTTGGTATATTGACTTTTGTATATAAAAGAGGGCTATTGTCATAACTTAAAAGTGTATGTACTTCTTTACACTCTTATTTGTCCTTAGATATGTTTTTTGGATGTGACTTGAAGCCGTAATGAAGGCCTTTAGCAAAGTAGGTCAAGTTGTAAAATTTGTGCACTGACAAACCTGGGGAAAAAAAGTGGCAGTGTGAGTAATATCCATGTAGTTTAAGGGAGGCAGCGTGGTTATCTAGAATCATTCTCACTTGGCAGAAATTTTGAGCTTCTAGTGTTTTTAGGGTCTTACTGGACTGATCAGATACATGAGTTCATACCTTTGATCCAAATACTGCACCCAATTTGTACCCCAAAGTCTTTTTTTTATCGTGGTGGACTTATTGATTTAAATGACTTTAAATTTAAATATATGAAAATTGAACATGTTATTTAAAACATCAGGTTTTCCTCTATTTAAAGCATTTTGTGGATGTGTAGAGACACTTCTCAGCCTACACTGTGGTACAAAGCATTGTGCTATTTGCAAACACAGTGTGTTTTTCATTCAGATCCTAATAATCTATTCTGTTCAGCCAGGCGCATACATTGACAAATGTTTCCTGCACTAGGTATTTACCTAGTGGAAGGTAATGGATGTAAAAAGTTTAGAAATCCCTGCTGCATTAGCATTGGGCATACTGGCAAAGCTAGTCAGGCTGACTTTTTCTCAGTGAGAAAGACACCACGTTCTCTCGACTGTGAATTGCTAAGAAATAAGACACTGATGCAGCAAAGCTATCTAGCCATAATAGTGGATCCCATCCAGTGGAAGGCTGGCTGTTTTTCATGATTCCTATGGGCATTTAACCACAAGTCTACACTCTGCATTGATTCTTTGTAGAGCTTTAAAACAGCTTCACAGTTTTGGTGAGACCCCCTGCCCTTTGGGGAAAATTTAGGGGGATTGTTTTATGTACGGTAAAACAATTGTTGTAAGTTGTTGTTTCATTATATTTTTTTCGGATACCGTTTGCATCTGTGAGCCTCCACTTTTCTTGCCGTAATGATAGACATGTAGTTTTAATAGGGTTTATCCCTGAGGCCCAGAGGTTTAACCCTGCCTCTGAGGACTGCATCCGGGATCAATTAGAGTTCACTGCAGAAATAATGTCTCTAGGGCATGTGAATATGGAGCGCTTCGACAATACTACAATTTATACAACAGCAGCTACTGCCAAAATCAAGAGCTGTACAATTAATATGTAAGCTTTAACATCATTTACTTGGAGTCTTTTGGATTCTTTTACACTTTTGCAACAAATTGTTTCAAATTCCGTTTCGATTTGTCCCCAAATCAGGCAGGATTACCTGGGTTAAATCCCTCTCATTCGCATGGGTAATAAGTCAAAACTTGGTGTAGTGCAGCAGGGTGCCGGGGAGTTTGATTTCGAGCAGATACTGACCATAACAATGGACAGATTTAATCTGACGGGGAAGCTGCAGTCGCTGTAAAAAGCCGGGTGCTTGTGCAGGACCAGTCAGTGAGTTTACCCACTCATGCCATCTGTTAAGAGGCTGCTCCAAAGTTCAGCTTGGATTCACAAGCCCCAGGAGTTCTACCAGCCTGCCTACCGCTCCTGACCGCTGGATCGTGGTGTGTGTGCGCATGTGTATGTGTACAAGTTTGGGTGCACTTCTGATCCACATACCGACTCCTGCCCCCCACAAACACACAGGCAGGTAGGACACTTAATGTTTCTGCAATAGGGTAAACCCTTAGAATAGACCCGTAGAATAGACTGTACTAACTTACCACAAAGAGGCTTACAGGGGTCGCACGGCTTTCATCTGACCAAGCTGATCCCAGTCGAATGAGTTTAGGGATGGTTTGCCAGAAGATGTTTACCAGTAGTTTTATTGTGTATATATATATATAATACTTTAAATATATATATATATATATATATATATTATTATCATTATTATTATTTTTCCCAAATGAACCACATTTTTACGCTCTGTCCTTGAAGAGCATTTGTGTGTTTGCTATCGTGAGAGAGAGAGAGAAAGAGAGAGAGAGAGACATCTCTGTCTTTCTTCTCTCTTTCTCTCTCTCTCCCTTGCTCTCTCTCTCTCTCTCGCCCTCATTCTCTGATTTATAGCGCCGCCACCATGGTCAGACTGGCTAATGAAATCTGTGACAGTGCATTAACGAGGCCGTTTGTTTCAGCTCAAGTTCAGTTCTTCTCCTCTCCTCACTCTCTTGCCTAAGCCTCTTCTGTGTTTGCGTATTATTCTTCTCCCTCTCACTTCCCCGTCTCTCTTTAAGCCTCTTATTTATGCAGCGTTTAATATGCACCAGCCTACAGAAGTCTACTAAAGCAGCACGACTGTAGACCTCTGCGAGTTTTACAGTAATTTTTTTTTATGCATCGCAATGAACAAGATATAATCTGTGACATTTTATGTTTTATGTTTTGGAACACCTTCAGAAACAGTGATAACCTGGACAAAATATATTGTAGCCTATATCTTGGCCAAAAGATTTCCACAGTATGAAGGCTCATAGTTGTCAGTGAAACATTTTAAGCTCTTTTTATTTAAGTGTGAGAAGTAAATTATTTCCCTTTTGGACTGTTGCCTTTGAGGTTCCTGCTCTGATACCGTTTGAGTTACGGGCCTAGCTTAGTAAATGTGCCTGGAGTTATGCTGAATGAATTACAGTGAGACTCAATCCAGAGTCTTAAAGCTAATTTATCTTTTAATGAGTTTTGTCGTTTTTTTTTTTTTTAAAGAAAGCACAGAAAATAGGGTACGGCTTTGTGCTGTACGTTTCTTTCTCTCACTTCTAGGTATTTGGGTAAATCAATAGCAAAAAGCAGCTTGTTGAAGAAACGGTAGTGTACAGTCCAGCCAATCATTATAAAGTCAGAAAGTAGGGTCGCCTGTACATACTTTATTAGTGAAATACTTTAGGGCAGCGTGATCGAATTTCTGACCTTTATGTGAAATGAGCATGTGTGTCTTTCAATTTTTGTTCTGACATTTTTTTTATATTGCTGTGTAGACAAAGGTCGCAGCTAAACTCCAGCGATGTCGTGTGTAGAAGTTAAAGGTGCTCTAGAAAAGCTTTGTTAGGAGGCTCTGTTTTATTAATTACTGCATTAAATGTAACTTAGTCAGTGATTAGTTATTATAATGAATATAGAGTGAGGCTTTTTTAATATAGCAGGGCTTTTCAGGCTGGTTTGTTTTGGAATTTTGGAATGACATTTAATTCTTGTTGTATTTTAAATAGTTTGGATAATAACAGCTCAACATTTTGCTCTTATAGAGACGCATTTAATGCATTGTCATAACTGTCGGTGCACATGTAAATCACTCGCCGTTTTCTGCACTCGGTTTTTGCAGTGAAAGGCTGTGGTGGGAAGTGGAGTATTAGCGTAGGGAGAGAGCGTCTGGACGGGTGTAGCCGACATTGCAGGCTGGGAAAGTTTGGGGGAAAACCTGGCCAGGCCCGCCAATCAATCGCAAAGTTCACATTAAAAAGTGCTGACAGCAGTGGGAGAGAGAGTTCCCACTTTCATCTAGCGCGAGACCTCCAGCTAACCTTCACGTCACACTTTTCCTCTCAAGACCTCCTCTCTTTATTAATTTGTGTTGCATCCCACGGTGGAATTCGAGGCACTGCCCGCTTTGTCACTTATCGCAAAACTTCTGACTCATTCCATTTTTCATATGAAAAACAATTCACATGATAGCCTTGAACTGGAGCACTCCTCTCTCTGCCTTTGTCCTGAGCCCACACACACACTACTCCATATCTGTCCCCCTTCATTTAATCGAGTTTGCTGAAAGAATGGGAAAGTCTCTGTTGTGTGCCTAAAAAAGTGTTCGGTATGCATGCCTATGTGAGCGGGGGGTGTGTGTGTCATGTTGTCTTCAAGCTTTTGTGCAAATGCAGACATCTTGGCAAGAAAGTCAACATAAAGAAATGCATGCGCTATATCTGAGGACGTGTTTTACTTTTTTTTTGGCATATTTCTGATCAATAGGTGCATTTTTTTACTCAAAAAGTGAATGCACCAACAAGCTCCAAAACTATGCTTCTCATATTGTATTTTACAGTTGTTAATTTACTTAAAATATTTGTGCATTCATTTACTTTTTGATTTATCCATTTTGTTATATTGTTGTTAAAAGGTTTAAGGTGCTTTGCAAAAATCACAGTCCATTCAATTTATGTAAAACTATTTATTTGCATGTGAACTGGATATGCTACACAGTTCTTGACAGAAGCATGACAACTGAGAAACCAAATTCAATGATATAATTGATTTTGTGAACTTTTAAATATAATGTAAATGTAGTGCAAATCATTTTACTGTCATGAAAAATATGCAGATGCAAAACCCTTAAACACACTTTTATTAATGTTTCCATTAACACTGTAAACCTTGAAGCTTAAAAGCAGTTCATAGGAACGAGTGCAGTTGGTTTACTGTATGTAATGATGTGCACATACTTTAAAACTCATTAAAACTTTACAACTCAACTGCAATATAGCCATATCTTTCCATCGACTAAAAATAACTTCCTAAACAATCAGCTAGCCTCAGCGTTCTACAGGATGTGAAATTAACCATGTCTAAAACATGCACTGAACTTCAGCCTTCAGTACTAAACTCTTGCAATAGCATGGTGTGTAGAAGTAGCTGGTGAATAAGTAGGCTGTGTGCGGAGAGCAATTGGGGGACTGGTGGTGTGGTAGAGAGGCTCGGGACGGAGAGGATGAAGCCTTGCTGCACAGTCTTCTGCTGCCCCTTAGGGGTGTGGAGAGGAGTACCACTCCCAGAGCACGCTCACCCTGTCCCACTCACTCACAGTCTGGACCTTCAACACACATCTCTACTGAGCTACCATCAAACGCAGTACTGAACAGCTTGTAAAATGTGCACAGTACTTTCAGTAATAGCACTGTATCACAATACTTTATCATAACTTCAACTTCACTCACAAATATGGCTGCTATAGAAGTAACCCATGTTATACTGGACATGCCTGGACACAAATCCAGATTTAATCAAGGGAGGGCACAGTGCAGTAATTAACTAACTGTACTGATTTTTACAGTTTCTTAGTCCCAGTTTCTCTTGTCTCTGTTAAAGTGCTGATATGTCCTAGAAATCAATAAGATTAACCATTGACATAGGAAAAACATTTTTTTTAAAACGGGTGTGTGCAGGAAATGCCCCAGTAAACGTATTATTTACCAATACTTATAATGTAACTTAGGATTCCCCAGTTTTGCTGCTGGATAATTAAATGATTCCATAATAACTAGTGTGCCTAACGTTCAATTTTTTTTGAAGGAGTTGTTGATGTGTTTTCTAATGAATTGTGAACTGTAATTTCAAGTATAGGATGTCTTGAATTCATATGAAGCTTTTAGTATGGTTGCTGTAATTGTTCATATGACCAGATCCATTTATTTTACATTCACTTAAGGATGACTGTGAATTAAGGACCTATGGAAGGATGTTGCAAAGATGTATTCCCCACCTCCAAAGTTCAGCCTCAGAGCATTTTGGTTGCATTTTCTACTTCTCATATCCCAGTAACCCCAAAAAAAGTTTTGGGCTCTGAGGTAGACAGTCCATTGTTCAGAAAATACCATCGGCTTCTTTGTCTGATTTTCAGATTTTATCAGTAACTTCTTAATACATCCTTTTAGACCCATAGCATTGTATTCATATGGTGGATGGATGGACAGAAAGAAACACCCGTTGATCTTTTCAGGTCTGGCGCAAGAGTGGAACTTGATTTTTTTCTCACTCAGAGATGAAAACTTCATGTACTGTTTAATGGAATTTTATTTTCTTTTTGACTTAGAAACTCCAGTTTTTCACTTAATGGCCAGTCTGATAAATGAAGTCTCTGACGTCTGCACAGTACTGTTTAACATTGCATATACAATGTTCTGCTGTATTTGTAAATGGCTCACATTTGTTCTTGCTGACCTAAATAATCAGTTACCTTTTTAATATATCTTATGTACATGCTAGAACATGATGGTCTAAAGATTCCATGCATTGTTATTGTAGAAAGGTCTGTTATTTAACATGGTTTGCTGTTTATCAGTTAAATTATTATTATTATTATTATTATTATTATTATTATTATTAGTAGTAGTAGTAGTACTAGTTGTTGTTGTTGTAGTGGTAGTAGTAGTAACATTGCATATGATGGACTGACAGTCTGTGCAGGGTGCTTCCTGCCTTCCAACCTCACGGCCCAGAAAGATAAGTCACTTAGAAGATGATTAAATGACAAATGATTAAATTATATATAAAACAATTAAAATGAATTAACTTGGCAATTGAGTGTAGCTGGTTAACTGATACTAAAACGCTTGAGTTTCCCACTAGTCACCAAGATTAAAACTTATTTTATATACAAATTAAATAAATATATTTTAAAAACTCATATTTTCACTTCCAAATCCTTTTCCTAGGCTTATAGTAATATATTCAGGGGCTGTCCAAGGAGTAAAACTCATGTAGACATATACCTGGGAAACATTTGGGATTAAATGGGATTAAATAAAATTGTGTGTGGTCAATTCAGAATGACTTCATTGAATTCGCATAGCATTTGCAGAGATGCTTGTCTGTTCCACTATTTGTGAATGAAAAGTTGCACTCTGTAGCCTGTACATAACCATAAGTAAACCATAAGTAAACCTTTTGCATCTGGTGGTGTTTGCGAGAATAAGATGTTGTAATTGAAATTTCTTGATATAGATTACAGAAACCTGAATACCTTTTCTCAGAGCAGGGGCTCAGCGCACTTAACCTTTCTTCTGTGTCTGTAAAGCGGCCACTTTCGTCTCGTTATGTGTAAAATGTGCTCTTTTTTCTTTTTACCGAGCTTCACTATTGCCTGTCAGCTAGACACAAAGGAAGGAAGTAGGATATTAAGTTGCTGTGTGCTGTGTTTATTTGCTATGTCAGAGACAGAGAGATTACACTGTTTATAAGCAGCGTGCTGGAATCTGGTTAGGTGTCTCCTAAGGGCACAAGCAGCAGGTAAGGTAGCAGAGATGCACTGTTGACACTGGCCTTAAGAATGAAAGTTCAGACTAGCAACTATTCACTGGGAGTGCTACCATCAATCATGCAGAGAAAAGTGGACTCTGGGATTCAGGGTGTGAGTCTGGTTGTGGGTGTGGCGGATCTGGAAAGGCTATCCTCTTCACAAGAGAGCTACAATGCAGTGTACAATATTTGTTTCCATAACATCCTCCTTTTCATGTGCTGTGTGAGGATCTGGTTACATTCATTTGACATAAAGTGTATTTCAGTTGCTGCAGTAGTGTGTAGTTGTTCTGTGAGTAGAGGTTTAGAGGGATTCATTCTTTTCTCTCTATACAAATAGGCTATTAATCAAAAAACTCGTCAAAGATTAAAAATGGACATGGATATCTAAGATATGTATTTTCAAATGTCAGTATTAGTTTTATTTAGGCAAGTATATTTCACATGTTGAATTCATGTGTTATTGCATGGATGTTTGACATGAAACAAACTAAACACTATGTATAAGACTGCTGAGATAACATTTGCTGTAGATATCATTATCTTACATTTGCTGTAGATAACATGACAACGCCAATTCATGTCTTTTCATTGTTAAATTGGACAACCCCAATTCATTGACTCTGTTATTAATATTGGTAAACTGACTCTGTTATTTAACTGTTATTTAATATGGTTCACTATTTATAGTTCAATTGTTATTATTATTATTATTATTATTATTATTATTATATAATGTATAAGGATTTAAAAGATAGAGTCAGTGTGTGAAAACAACCAAAAAATTACGAGCATATAGTAGAATGTGCAGTACTGTGCCAAAGTCATCTGAGAAAATCTGAGCAGCAAGTGTTTTTTTTTTTTTCCACAAAGAAATAAACCAACAAAAAAAGGAATAACTAAGCAAAACATTGTATTTTTTATCTCTGTCAGCATTAGCATAGCCATAGCCAAAACATATGTAATTGCTAAATATTTCTCAGTATTTCAGTTGCAGATCTTTAGGATACACACTGATTTCAGATTTGGGAACACATTTACTAAACAATAGGATCTGACTCTGCTCACATCTGACCACCATGTGGACATGGATATTTAAATTTTGACCCTTGTGTAAGTATGATGAGGTTCCACCTATGGATTAAAAAAAAAGGAACAGCATTTTGTACTTTTTGTTAGATTAAACACATAATACACTGTTTTGCTTTACGTTAAAGGCAGACCAAAAAAAAAGTTATAATTTGAAGGTTATGGTCTGTGACAGTCACCTCCTATTATTATATGAGTTTATGCTATAAGTTTAAATAGATCATGAAATAATAATTATAAAAAAGCTTTTTTTCTCCTGGGAACATGGCATGGAATCGACACGGTCTGGAAATTGTTCTTTGAGATTCTGGTTCATACTGACATGATTACACTATGAAATAGTGTTTAACTAAAGTTGTTCTATTAAATTCAGATCTTGTAAAACCACTTAAGAGCATTAAACATGTTTATGAAATGAGTTTGAGACAACTTTGTCTTTATTATATAATTCATTAT
Organism: Prochilodus magdalenae; assembly: GCA_024036415.1. NCBI lineage: Eukaryota > Metazoa > Chordata > Actinopteri > Characiformes > Prochilodontidae > Prochilodus > Prochilodus magdalenae. The sequence continues at coordinate 58,987 of JAMWET010003287.1, forward strand.
TATATTGATAAGATGGTAAACTGAAGGCATAAAGGGACACACATGGTCAGCAACAATACTCTTAATGCTGAATGCTTTATGCTAGAATAAAAATTCTAGGGAAAAAAAGGGTAACTATAACTTTTAAACTGTCTAGAAAAAAATCCATGCAGCAAAATATATTTAAGAGGTGATGATATGGCAAACATATAATATTATGGTGCATCAAGAGTATATGTGGTATTTCATGAAAAAAAAATCAGACATCAGCTAAAAAACCAAAAACATCCATTGTGTGTCTGTGTGTGTGTATTTAAGAAATCCAAGATGTATATGTATTTGTTTATTTTTATTCTAGCAGTTGTTGATGGTTCCCACTGTATCTGAGGCAGCAGCGTCATCAGTTCAGCAAAGGGGGAACGGTAGGTAGGTCTGCTGTCAGTAAACTGTGATTGATCACTGAGAAATAAATATCTGTTGCTGACCTTGTAGAAATTGATCCTGAAGATATTTACTTGAGACGCTAGGGAACTCACAGACCCCTCTGACTTTGTCCTACTGAGCAAATATCCAGATATTTCTGGTATGGAATTGTAAAAGATTGGTTTCCATTTTCGTCGAGACAGAATCAGGAGGGGCCTTGCTTAGGACTGGTCCATCTGCATAACCTGAGGCACTATAAACAGTGGAAGTGCTGAAGTATTTGGCGCCTCTCTTGGGCTAGTCCAAGCAACGGCTCCACTGTCTCACTGATGGGAATAGATGGGGGTTTTTGCTTACGGTAGTTATTGAGTATCAGAACAAATACAAATGTGTGTGTGTGTGAGAAGGAAATAGTGTCAGGTAAAACAAAGTCCTCAAGGTCAAAGAGACTATCTATTTTGGACAACAAAACCTGCAGGTCTAGAATTTCTCTACCTGTCATATCTGTTGTATTCTTGTAACTGAGTGGAAATCACTTCAGAGTAAAGTGGCAAGCTTTGCTGTATGAGAAGGGAAAAAATAAAAGCTTTTATTTCGCCACTAGGAGATTTCCTCTGTAATGCTGCCAGTATACCCCCACCCCTTAATTAAAGCAGTCACAAGTTTCACTGAGCTGGATATCAAAGTCTGCGACACTGGGAAATGGACTTGGCGCGCTATGCTTTGTAATGTGTCACAAAACTTTCTGACTTGCACACACTGGCATTCACTGCGCCAAGGATAAAAAGCTTAAGCTTCTAATATTGCCATTATCAATCCCTCAGGAGTACTAATCACTATACGTCAATGTGCAAACTAATTAGGGAGGGATTTGGCCTTGAAAACAAGTCTGCTCAAGAGCTGCAAGAGGCATGATGAAGGAGAGGATGACACAATACACCCAGTCACCGCTCACAACACTATAGTAATATTCCACAGTTGTCAGTGTGAAATGACAGCACAAAATACAAACACAGCTAAATGGCATACAGGTTTCAAAAACCCGTCTGAACAAGTACTGAGGTGTATTAAAAACTGTCTCTTTTTCCAAGAATTAATCATGGTGTCCCAATGAGTGTGTTAAAATAGTTAATGAACTGTATAATGAATGTTGTATGATGTTGAATGAATGTTCGTCTCTTTGCCTTACAGTACCCCCAGTACAATCTTCTGGAATTCTTCTCCAGGCTTTCTCCATACAAAGAGTTCACCATCTGTTTGATGTGGTGTCCATCATATTTGTAATAAATATTATTTTATTTAAGATTTTGTAAAGTAACCTCAAAAGATTTGTTAAAGTATCTTTGGGATCAAATGTACCTTTGGTCTTTTGATCAAGTGTGAAAGCTGTATTTGAGGCCAGGTGCAGTCCAGAGAACCTATCTTCGGTCCTCTGGATCCGTACCCAGTGCTGCACCCTTTTCCGTGTGTTGCATGATTGGTTTATTTTGACTGCTTCAACCTATCTCTTCTGTTTTCACTTTTCACTTTGCTGCTTGAGTGTTTGTAGCCAAGGCACATGAAACAACAGCAAACAAATGAAGCTAGTGGGTACCATTTTGCAAATCTGTGCACCAAAAAATGACATAAGGAATTCTGCGACCGATCCATAGTTCCGGCAGAATTGGTAGAGATAATGTTAAGTTAACGGTAATGCTCACCCTGTTCTTTTAAGAATCTGCTTTATGCTAAGACACTTGCAGAAAACACTGTCTTGTTTTCTACCATTGTTCTTGCATTTTGAACACGGTTGTAAAGCAAAAGGAAACATTTACAAAACTATTTAGTTTACTTTTAAAACGAAAAGCAGGCAAATGTAGCATTAGGAGTCTGGCTCAAGGGCTCTAATTGGTGTAGTGTACTGTGCTTGGCCAATCAAGGAAATCCCATTTTGTGGTGTGGAGGTCAGAAGCATTACTTGCCACAAAACTACACAGTAAGCCACATAGAACCTCTCTTTCTGTGAAAACACTCTCTGTGACCTGGTGTGGGTTATAATGTTCAGTTTAAGGAAAGACAGTGTGTGCGACAGGTTAACGACCTTAGACTTTCCACACCATTTCATTTACTCGCCTATTCAAGAGAAGAACTACTCCTGATTCTGCTGAATTATACATAAGCCAATGGTTGAATGATTAAAAATGCAGTGCTTTTCTTACTGCGCTAATAGACGTACTCTTAGAGTGGCCAGGGTGGGATTCCCTCTCACGTTCACACGGGAGAGAGAGAGAAAGAAAAACACTGTTATGATATCTGTTACAGAGGACATGAATATTACAGGAGCTGAACAAATAATAGTGAAATGACTAATCATAGTTTAGGCAACCTGAGACGGCACTCCCCAGTTGAGTGACTGACAGGTCAGAGTACACAAGCAACTTGGGGATAGTATGTCACTTTGGCCATTTACAAATAAAATTTGTATTATTTATGGATGCAAAGCGTTGACCTCACTAGGCGACACAACTGAGAAAGTCCGCTGGTATTGTCTGAGCCTGGAAAACAGTGACGTCTTCATCTTCTTAAGTGATATCCAGTCAACAGGTTTCTCCACTTGATTCTCTGAAGGCTCAGTTTGTTAGTTTATTTGCATCAGTACTGACATATTTTTAAAAGGCGCTAAGTGGTTTCTATTGAACCAAACTTCTTGAGAGAGTGGGTGCACCTATATACTCATCCAGCAACATCACAGTTGCAGTGGACTGCAGTGGACCTTTTCCTTTGGAAACCCCCTATCAAACAATTATCCTGTGCTCCAGCACTAATTACAGTTTACTGGTCTGATTGTATATGGATTACATCATACTAAAATCATCTGAAAGAGCAGGACAGTATAATTTTATTACTGTTGATCATCTGGCTTTCCTTATAACGGATCAGAATTAGAAGAATGCACGGCAACTCAATGACCCAGGCAACTCAAGATAATCCCAAAATGTATCTTTAATTCCATAATCAAATGAGCGGTTCATTTTGGCTTTAACTAATTCAGGGAAAAACAAAAAGTACAGCTAACAGTTGAGTTTTACTAAGGGCATGCAGCAGAACTTCTGCACTGCCTTTAAAATAGCTAAATATTTTAGGTGCACAAATAAAAACAAAGGGTTGCTATTTTAGTAAGTTGTGTTACTATTCAAATAATTTCCTCATTTAAGAATAAAGCAAGGATGAATGTCTTGTTTTTCAAACTGATGATATTGAGCACTAAGAAAAGCCTTTTTGGAAAAGCTGTTTCTTACAGAATAGGTGTGGCAGCAATAAACATGCATGTGAGGTTTTCAGAGGCCTCTTTTCAGACACTTTATAACATAAAAATATTCCATAAATTGTTTTTAGTGACAAAAAAAACAAAACAAAAAACATTTTCATGTGCACTGGAGACAAAAACGGCTTAAACCAATGGTGTTTATCGCCTACACCATTTTCTGTTCTGATTTGGTTTTCTCCAGCAGCTCACCCATGACAGTTGTGCACCCAGCCTGTAAGTGAGCTTAGCTTTGCACAATTACAACATAATACAGAAACCTATTACCCTCTTTCACTCAGGTAATATAAACAGGGAGTTGTTAGCAAACCAACTAATTGCCTTGTTACAAACTTTTTTTTAATTATCGGCCTTATCGATAACGGTTTTATAACAATCAATTAGTTGGCACAACTCATAGACCACCATAAACCCTCACTGTGCTCACTATGCATTCGACTGCTCTTAATGACTGTGTACTTACCCTAATGTCTTCAGTCTTAATCCTTCAAAAGTGCAGCTATTTAAGTAATAATTTAAATATATTGACAGGTAAAGAAACAGGTAAAGAAATTCCACTGAATTTATGAAAACCTTTCACTGATACTACATTTGTGTGTGTGAACAGAAGTGAGGATATTATGTTTTTACTTGCATGTTTTTGTTGCATAACTTTTCAAGCCATCATATGGTATATATATATATATATATATATATATATATATATATATATATATATATATATATATATATATATATATATATATATATATATATACATATATACCACCATATATATATATATATATATATATATATAATATATTAATCTTTTATCTTGTAGTCCTTTCTGGACATCAAAACACAGAAACAGGTAGACATTCAGACTTGCACCTGTCAATAGACCATGCGAATTTAATGCAAATTTCATTATGTAACTATCACAAATTAAGTAATGTAATGTATGTAGTATAATGTAATTACATTTAAACAGTATATAATAATACTGTTACATTTATAAAGAGCACATGTCCAGTCTTTGACTTCATCATGTCCCGAAAGACCACACAAGACATGAATGCAGACCCATTTGTCTGAATTATCCTCAAAATGGCACATCAAACAGCTCTCCACAGTGCTCCTGAGTTTACAGCAGCTGCTGCTCTGCCGCACAATGGTGGGTGCAGGCTCATGTAAGTGATAGGGTTTTATACTCTTGGAGAGCTATGTATGAGGGGCTGCTTCATTCAGCCACACGCAGATGTACAGCCTCTCGTATTACAGCATAGTCCAGTGTGGAGGATGTGCAGCACAGGGAACAGGTAGATGACGGACAGCTCGTTGCTCCTGTGAAAGGCCATAATGGACCGGACATGCCATTTTCCTGCCACTCTGTTAGACCTCCCCCTTACTTTGCCTGCTTTAATTAAACTATGTACATGGCTGTCAGTCTCAGCCAGTACAAGAATATTATGAATCAAGAAAATTTGTGCTGAATGCAGTTACTTTGCCATCACAGAAAATAACATCATACAATGGTGTATCAAAGCAATATTCTTTTATGTTTTAGCAGAACCGATATATTTTTTGCATTGGCAACACAACATTATTACTTGGACAACATTATTACTTATTGGTCAGGCACAAACAGTTAAGCAATGTACATTTAATACTGATGATATCATATTCCACTACTAGTAGGGCACTGTTGCACTGTTGTGATGTCATAGTTGCAGTGGAGTCAGTCCTACAGTAAATAAGACTAAAGTCTAAAAAGTTGTGTCTTGTGCAATGTCACACCCTAGCTAAAGCTGGAAAGGCTGTTTATATTAAGAGTTAAATTACATATTTAGTTTACTGTTCCTCGCTTAATGGGCGGATGAGAGAGCAACTATTTGATGCTACAACAAACATGGCAGCTTGCTAGTAAAAGGATTTTGTCTGTTTTTAATGATAAAGTATTTTTGCTTAGCTTATACAACCTATTTGAGTAGCGTCAGACATGTACACCATATTGGGGCCTAAATGTCATAAGAGTCTGAGTTCCCTTTGATAGTTAGGGTTCGATACGACGTACAGAGTACAAGTTATCAGAATCATTATGGTGTGAAAAAACAACTTGATTGGTGCATCTCTAATTATATCCATGACTGCATTATGTTCCAAATATTCCTGTTATTATAGCAGAAGAAATACACTGTGTAAGAACTCTCTTACTTATAAGAGAAAAAGAAGAAAGGGAAAAATGAGAACAATAAAAAGAAAAAAGGTTAAATCAAATATGTTATATATGTTTTAAAGCTTTCTTTACCAGGGAGGTATGCTATTTAGGAGCCAGGGTGGAAAACCTGGTGGAAAATGCTGCGACTATTAAATTTTATAATTACCACCAGGCAATAGCGGAAACAGCTTTACCAATATACAGATCTTGTATGAGACAAATGTTACTGATACTCTATATTTTATGGTTAAAATAACTGTATAAAATAAATACAGTACTCTAAAGCTAGCCATGGAAAGTTCTTGTCAGACATTGCTAATATCAAAGCCTGTCTTTTTATCAGTGTGAATGTACAAATGAAAAAATCATGGAGAGCTAGCAGTTCTAACAATCTGTGTCAGCAATTTTGAATATAATAATGAATGGCGAGAATTCTCTTAAGATGCAAAGAAAAAAATCTCTCCATGAGTAGAGGCCTTAATTTTGCCCCACTGAATTCTGTGCGCTGGACTGATTTGAGGCATGGTTGACCTCTCAGGGTTTGGTTTTGTTGTGTGTGTTTGAAATATTCATAAGAGTCTACCTTGTGTATCTCCTATAGTGGGCTGTTTAGGAGGAGGAGCATGGCAGCTTGGGCAAAGCTCTTAGGTCTGATGTGAATGGACAGCAACCAGCTTTCATACTGCAAGGCGGCTTCCAATCAGCACCTAATAGGCTTCCCCGCCAAAAATTCTCATCCCACCCTATCCAACCATCTTTAGACACTGTCAGTCATTTAAAGAAATGCCTTAGAATCACCAAAGTCAAAGGTTATCTTGAGAAGAGACCTTCAAACATCTGTGTTTGCAGTTATTCTTCATCTGGGATGGAAACACAAGCTGATTTGTATCTGTGGATTTGCTTGTTTGTGTTAATGATGAAAAAAAAAAAAAACAGGGTCGCTGAGAGACTTTTGCCACTCTTGTAAACAGTTCAAAGCAGCAGTGCAAGTAATTTATGTATCAGTGACTTCAAATGTGAGGGGAAATGTTTGACAAAGGCTGCTTTTGGCTGACTCACAGGCACACTCCCCTACAGACAGGCTCTCAGACGCTTGAGCTGCAGATAGAGGCATGGAGCCATTTCCTTTGATAGTAAGTCACTCTTCAGAGATCACACACATGTGATTGTTCACAGAGAACTTCGGTCATGTAAGTCATTACAGGGGAGCAATAAGTCTTTCAAGAGGTGGGGACATGGACACACGACCAAAACAATTCCTCTGTTGTCATTTTAGTACTCTGTTATCAGGGCTCATCTTATTTTTGCACTATTGCAAACACCCACTGATCAGTGTAATACACTTTCAGTGGATGTGCTTTCTATACAGTATGTAGTGAGCAGCGCGTAACAGACTGGGGGTAGCAGGTCGGCTCTGCCTGTCAGCCATTAACTACGGATTAGTGCTGGACCTCACACCCTTTGAAAAAGGGATTCTTTTTTACATCCGCTCAGGAAATAGCCATGCTAGTGCAAACATTGGTCAAGCACAGAGGTTCTCAAGCCAACTGTATAAAGTATAGAAATAGTCTGAATGCCCCTTGTAAACTAGCAGTCATAATGCATCTGCCACTATGTGTGGAAAATATAACCTTCAAAGATTAAATGCAGATATGTAACAGTGAGTAAATGGGAACATATTGAAAGTTTATTTAAATAAGATAGGGGGGGCACCACTGGACAGAAAGAACACCACTGCCCTCTGCTGGTAGAACTTATGACTGAACCAGAGACACCACAGGTATCTTTTCAGGCTTTTAATAGGGAAAGTACAGTATAGTCATTTATGATGTAATTAGTAATGGTTAGCTTAAATCCATACTCTAGTATTACCTTACCTTACCTTAGTGACATAATGACTCAAGTAAAGCCATCATACCTGTCAAAGTAGCAGGTTAAGATGTATTAATGGTAGAACTCAGCCATAAACACTCACTGATTTATTAACACTGTTGCATTAAGATGTAAACAGTAATTGAAAGTGGTTTGATATGAAATGGTTCACTCTTGAGAAACCTACCAACTCTACTTGTTATGCAGTCATTGTGATAGTTGCCAGGTAATGTCTACAATGCAAATACAGGAATCAGGTGATGTCTGCAATACAAATATAACCATATAATTTACTATCCAAAATGAACAAGTGAACCTACAACTGTCTGTTTGTAACTATAAACCATTCTACTGAATAAGATCAATCTACAGTTTCAAAGTAACAAAAATATTTACACCTTTGATATTTCAATGAAGTGTGTTATGATTAATTTATGCCCAAATAATGAACTGGTATAGTAATAGACTATATATACGTGTATTTTCTATTGGGAGATGTCTTTCCTAAACCTTCACCGCTATGTTTTTGCTACTTGTGCAAATAATTCTTTTTTGTTATTGGTTTTCTTGTAAAGTCCAAAGATTCATTATTGAATGTTGTCCCACATTCTCACATTACTACAGAATTTTTGTTATTATAGCCGCCCCATCATGTTCATGTGGTGAGCACATTTGTAGACGATTCAGAAACTCCAGCACCAAATTATGGCCATAGACTGTGTGCTTGGTCTGGGAGAAGAGATGTAGCAGGCTCAGCTCTAGCCTTTAGACTAAGGGTTTAGTACAATCGCTAACCCCTAAGTTCAAAATCCTCAGTGAAATGTGTTGTACATATCCTGCTCATTGTGGATGATGCCTTTGTGTATGGGATGAACTAAAAAATCTGTCTGTTTTTTTTTTATGTGATTATACCTTAACATTGGCAAAGCTTCTGTCCTCTTTACTGCTGGATGAGTTTCCTGAGAATGCACTAGGCATGCATTAGGATAGCTAAACGGGTGACAGGGTGTATGCAACACCCAAAAATATAGCTGGGTAGATGGATCTAGCTAGCTAGCTTACTAAGATGCTTACTAAGTTAGCTTTAGCTCGCTAGTTTGCTCAGAGTCAAAGAGTGGGTACTTATTAGAACGGTAATGCCTACAGAAGTGTCCCCACTACAGGACTGCACAAAGAGAGAAATATGGTGACAAACAGTGGACATTTATTAGACTTTGTGAAAATAAGATATACTTTGTAGATGTATTATGTGGCTCATAGGAACCAATTAACTTTATTAGAAAGAAAGCATATATTGAGGTTCCCGAGCTAATGTTTTAAGGTGAAGGTTAAGGTTAGGTTTGTTGGCAAAATGCCCAAACATTTGAAAAACAACAACTTTGGTATTTTGATCATACTAGCTAGCTAGCTATATTAGCTGCAAGTTAGCTTGTTGCTGTTTTAGATTTTTATGTTAACACTGTAATAAATGAAGACATCTTTAACTCTGAACAGGCACACAAGTAACATTATTTACTTTGTACTGTCTGTTTTACATTATGCTTTTATTTTAAAACTTTTCATCTGTCTTTTATTATTGTAGCATTAGCTTATTAGCCAGCTAGCTTCATGCTACTTGTTTAGCCTACTAATAAGGGCAGAATATAGCCAGTTATAAATCAAAACAATTGTTGCACCCAGAAGGAAGTGTTGGATTGCAAGGAAGATAAAGGTTACCAGGAACAATAAATAACAATAAATTTAAACTCATATGGGCAATATTTATTGAGCTACACATACAGAAGTCGGCCCGCCATTGTTGCTAACGCCACATGCCAGACGTCTTGGCATGGAGCTGTAGAGTTTCTTAATGGTGTCCTGCAATAATACATAATACATGCAGTTCCTGCAGATTCTGCCGTAGGGTCAGAGGGGGAGTGACACCAGGCACTTTGGACATGCTGACCACGGTGCCTCTACAAATGGATTTGTTGGTCATCTTCACCAAGACAAAAGTGGCACTGGTCACTGAAGATTATGCACTGCCATTCTGAGTAACTCCAAGACATTCTGGCTGGACACCATTGCAGTCTTTGGTAACACCTTTAATGTGGTGTTACGGTCAGTTGTGGTGCTCTGTGTGCATGTAATACTGCATTCTGCAGCCATCTGACAATGATGCTGGCACTAACAGGATGACTCATGGAGGGCATCACTGCTTGCTGAATGTCCACAGTTGTGGCTGTTGGGTCAGTCAGGTACAGCAAAAAGGACCATTCTTGCATGAAACTTGAATCATTTGCATGTGTCACCATGTGAAACCACTCCTGTCGGTTGATTCCCTCTGGGTGCAACTATTTCTGCAACTATCCTATATAGCATATACAAAGTCTTTATATGTCACTACGAGCAGCTGTTGAGCTTAAAATAAAAATCTGCTAAACCCCAAGGTAACATTATAGGAGATAGAAAAAACACATTTAAGATATATATATCTATAGATATATAATCTAATTTACTTCAAATTTTGCCAGACTACTTACTTATTTACTTATTTATTAATCAGTCATCATAGTAACTCTTTACTTTGCAATTTCCCTGAGGCTGCCTGACAGCTAACAAGGCCTCTTTATACTAGCAGCAGAGGTCGGCAGAGGAGATCTGAACTGAGCGCCCCTACTCATACCCCCAAATCCCTTTTATCAGTCTATGACTACTCCTTTCCTGTGGAGCGCACAGTTTCTCAGTTGGGCCACTGAGATGATTAAATAGAGAATCTGAGCAAAATATCTATTAACACCACCTATTAAATGCAGAGCCAAGCATTTACTCACAAGCTGTTATTTTAACAGTATCTCGCTTCCACATTGTCATTTCCCCCCTTTTCGAGCATGTAAACCATTGCTGAACTTTTTTTTTTATGAACAGCACTGTCATTAATTAATAAAGCACTTATAAATGTTAGGTCCGTTAAGTATGCAGTAATGTGTTCTTCATAGACTGGCAATGTGTGCATCAGGCTGGGGGCAGGGGGCCGGCGGGGTGAGGGGGATGTTGAGTAGTGAATAGGCTGGTCTGTGTGCTCTGAAAGCTGAAGGCAGTGAGGCAGAGGAGAGATGGAGTGCATGAAAGAGCCGTTCAGAAGCAGTGTGAGACTCAGTGTGGTCAGAGCAGTCCAGAGAGGGTGCGGCACATCCTGTAGCGCACGGCACACACATGAGGAGCCTTGTTTCTTGCTGCTTAGCCTGTGTGCACAACGTGGCCTTATGAGAGCCTGCAGTGAGGTATGCTCATGGGCAATAGTGAATTTAAAAAAGAAAAAAAAAAAAAACAAGTGTGGAAAAGAACACCAGGCTGCTGCACATGTTTAACTTCAGTGGACTCTTAATCTCCATGTTGCATCTTTTCCTGTATGACAAGTAGTGTGCAATACGGAGTGATTCATAGCCTATTGCTTGATGTAGAACACAGTTACACTTATATTGAAAACAGCCAGCCTCTCCTTTTTGGACTCAGGGTTAAATGAGGATAAAGGTAAATGCCCCCATGTAAGAAATAGCTACACTATAACTACCTTGCTTTATCATAGTTGTGTCATACTCAGAGGACACAGTGATGTAATTAAATGTGTTAAATGAAATGCAAAATTCCAATGATATGCAAACCTACAGCATAAACATCTAATAAACATCAGTGTTTACCAGTGTTAAGCTGCAAATAGAAATAACAGCATATCCCAAGATGTCTTAAGTGTTAATATGTTAAGTATACGTATAGAAAATAACACTGGAATGCATAAGACCAAGATAGCTAGAGGTAGCCTGGTGGTGACAACATGTTAGACAACACTTTAACCTAGATCTATATTAATCCATAGGCGTTATTATAGTAAATAGGTGAAATCAGTCTCAATGATGAAATGCTTTCCCAGTGACCCTGGCCACAATTAAAAGTACCACTACAAATGCAGGTTGCTGTAGATTTGTGGCCTTGAGTCACTGGTTCAATCATTCATTTATCCATTCATCCATCCATCCATTTATTCATTTATTCATTCATTCATGTATCACTGCAGTAACTGAACAGTTCCTAACCTTGATCAGGGCATATCAATTTGGCAAGGGCACAACCTGGTACTTTTGGGGTACTGCAGCATACTCGTTAATTGTAAATGCAATGCATATATTTATAATACAACTGTTTTAATTACTATAGCCACACATTTTGGCCAAAAGAATCTTAGAGGCTTTTTTCTGGAGGCGTTTCCCCCTGATCTTGCATGTAACAGTATGAAAATGAGTTTAAGATTGACCATTGTATATGTATATGTATATATTAGCAAGAATCTGAATTTGTATGCAGAAAACTGAAATTCTGGCTTACTGTCAAGCAGTTAAAAGCTACCACTAATAATTTACATATAAAAAAATCTCCATTCTCTTTTCCACTTTTTTAATAAGAGCCCTTATTTTACCATTTAACCTTGTCACTGTCTGATGCAGATTTTGTGAGGAGGCAAATCTGATACCAGCAATTTAAGCTATAAAGCCATCAGATCCTTTTGTTTTAATTTTCTCTGCTGAAAATCAAGTTCCTTAGCAGACTATCCAGCTTTTCTTTTTTTTAGTCTCTTGGCACTTTTGCAGCAGTAGAGGACACACACATTTCTGGTGCAAAATAAAATGATCCCTTTTAATGTATTCATTTCAATTACCTGTTAAAATATCACCCTGATTTTGAACTGTTTCCTGTCAGGTCCAGTTACTGTATAAGATTGTACCTAATGTACAGAAACATCTAATGGCATGAAAAACATTACACTCCATTAGTTAGGCTGTGCAGAAGTCTGCTTCATTCTTTGGCTTTTTTTCTGTCTTTTCTTTTTTTTTTCTTTTTTGAAAATAATGTCTTCATTGTGTTCACTGAACACTGTACACTTTCATAGTGCTACAAAATGCTGCCTTTCCCAGAGAAACATATTGACATGTTGACATCATACTCAGTAAAAAAATGTATACCGTTTCCAGACCTGTGACATATTAACAGAGGCTTAAGACACTTAAATTAAACAAAATAACAACATTTTGTCCATGAAAACAAAGCACAGCTCAGTTAAACAGTAATGTGAATGCTTCAAGCACAATAACATCTTTTGTTAAGAACCTTCACAGACATTGGCTAAAAAGGTCTACAGTCACAGTTTAGAGTTTAAAGCATACGACACACAGACTAACAGCAAGAACTTCATATGCTAGACACACATACACATTGGAACAATTATGATCCCTTTTAAATACAAGCAGCAAATACACCGAAATAATCATTCATCATTTCAGTTAGCCAAACCCAGCTGAAAGCACTTTGTCTGATTAAAGCTAAACCACGAAACAAGAGCTGAAGGCACCACAGTAACATCTGCGTTCCAGTGTGCTACATATCTGCTTGTGTCAGTCTTGGTTTTTTGTACCTCAAACAAGATGTAAAACAACAACAATCAAATTATCTATGATAAATTAAATTGTTTTTCTTCAAGCAAACTAATAGACTTATTAACAAGTGTCTGTTCACTGTCAACAAACTTATACCCAAACAGTTCCATAGTTGGTCCACAAACTTCTTGCACAACTTGTGCCAATTTGAAAGGTATACTGAAGCGCCACTTTTCCACCTGTTCAGATGAGTTTTTCTGCGTAGAGTATACCCCACTGGCAACCTCAGAAGCATGCGTGTTCTTAAGGATCCACTCCTTTGCCTGGGATGTAAAGGGAATCCCAGTAAACCTGTACATCTCGGCTGCTTTTTGCATGGGATACCTAGCAATGTCCTCGTAGCGCACTAGCATGTAGCGGTTCTCCAGCCAATCTGGAGCACTCAGACCCAGTTCTGCAGACATGCGGATTTGATTACAGTTTCCTTGGAGTCGTTTCACCTCTTCGTCTTCTATGGGCACCTCGCCATTCACCGCCCAGCTCTTCCAGGTTTGGTACTTATTAGAGAAGGCAACCATCCTAGAGGCCAGAATGGCACGGGGGTCTCTCACCAACTGTATGACTTTTATGTCCAGTCTGGGATCCTCCACTAGTAAGCGAAGTGTCTCCAGCTGCCGGACCCTTACGGATTTGATAGTTCTGTATTGCTTATCAAGGCAGGCCCCAGATGCTAGGGTCAGGTTGAGGGGCCCACATCGACGCGTCTTGCAGCGGTATCTCTCAAACACATCCTTTACCACTGGTGAGCAGACTTGCTCCTCACACAGAGCTATGCTGGATTCTCTGCGGAACAGAGCAGGGGTTACATGCTCCTGAGGAGATGGGCTTATGAAGCGTTCCAGCAAGGAAAAGTCACACAAAAAGAGGCTCAGCAGCACGTCCCTGTAGGCCAAAGATGAAACTGTGGCATTGGGGATATCCATGTCCTGTGAGAGCATCCTCTCAACATGCCAAAGTGGCTCGAAGAGGTAGAACATGTTAGATCCCAACTGATTGAAGAACTCGCCTACGAAGGAGGATCCAGTACGTGTTGCGGCCAACAAGAGGATGTGCTTGTGACCTGTGAGCTGTGTGGCATTCTCATCACTAATCTCACTATCATACTCCATGACCACAGGCGCACTGGAGCCATTGTAGAATGACGGAGGCTCTGGAGTCTGTGCTGTCTGTTTAAGTGTGAGCTTTTCAGAGACTCTGTAAGAGACAGACATAAATGAGAGTACTGCAGCACTTTTTAGCCTAATCTACACCTGCTGCATCTGCGCTGTGCTATCAATTACCATTGACAATCATTTTTGATGTGCTTCCCTGCACTTAGAAAGAAACTGAAAACACACTGACTTGGAACTAAGCTTGGATGATAATGTAAGCTTAGAAAACAATTATGTTCTGTAGGGTATTCGCAATAAACAATATAAATTATGATCTAAATTCAATTGCAAAGTAACAAGTTCAGTTACAAAGTAGTATCAAATGACACGTAACACTGTGTACGTCTAGTGCAGAGGCATTTGTTTGGTTGGAAACGTGTATATTACGTGTATATTGGCACACTTCCTCTTCTTAGACTTGCTAATTTCACTCCCTTACTGTTTTTGTTTGTTTCTTTGTTTCACTTGCATGTACCTCAGCATTCTTTTCTTTTCATTCACAATCATTTTGAGTGGCATTCAAGGTATTTATGCACGAGGCAAATTAGCTGGTGAAGTTCTGTTTGTGAAGCCTATAATTAAGTGCAAGCTTTTTAACAGGGCCTGTTTTTTGGACAAGCTATTCATTAGAATGACTATAGATAGGGAATGGTTAAATAAACGTATAGCAATAAAATAAATCATGTGGGAAAGCATGAAAAAACAGTCATTTGCATTATTATTGGCCCAAGGCTATTTGAAACTAACTTGCAATAGAAGCCAATGGACAGTTCTGAATATAAAAAGTAAAAAAAACTGTTACACTGTAACAGATGGGAGAAATCCCGTACTAAAGTTGCTATTAAAGGGGTTTTATCCAATTTTTGACCAAATAACTAAAGAGGATACTTAATCTACAGTACAAATACCTTTGACTGAAGCATTCACCTAAATATTTATTAATGGAACTCCTTATGAAGTTCCTTATGGCTCCTATTTTAAGTACAGAGAAACACGTCAAAGTCATTCTAGTAAATGATGGTACAATATACACATGTGACAGAGATTAAGTTATAACAAGAGTGTTCCTTTAATCGATTGTTAAATATTTGCACAGCTGCATCTGAGTATTTGATAAGGACTAAGTAGAATTTAAAAAGCTCATTTAAAAAGGTAACTGCTCATAAACATGAAAAAGATAATAAAATAACTCACCTTGATATGATATTGTTTTCCTTTTCAATGATGACAAGCGCCACAATGCAGATGAGAAGGATAGCATATTTATTCCTCATTCTTTAACTGGATTGTGTTTAAGACAGCAGAGTGGAAATCCCTCCAGAGCCTTTAGGAACAGATGTTTACTGCTGCCAGACCTAAGATGCTGACTCAAACAGCATTTGGGTTCACCTCAGGTCAGGACATGACACGGAGTTGACCTGCAGTAAAGAATAGTCATCAAGTGGGAGTTTTGTGCAGTTTAACTTTAAACAGAATACACCAAAAAGAAAATACATAAAATCAACAACCCTGATGGTTTTGTGTGGTGAATCAGACTATGACAGTGGAAAATTCTTGACCACTTAGCTCAGCAAAGAGAGCCAGCATAGTCAGACAACCTCAGCTTTGTTCCTGTATTCCGAATAACCAGCAACCGCTGTCATCACCTGCCCACTCATTGCAGTGAGGGGTTGAAACGCCTTCAATGGCACACAATGTCTTATTCTTTAGAGCTTCAGCTGAGTATATTAGGCAAAAACAATGCAAACAGCACATTTACTTACAAGCTGGCATCTTGACTGTGGTCCATGAGAGCAGCAGTGAAGCAATTCTCATGCATCTTTTATTTTGTGTGTAGGTTAATATATACTGAATATTTTGATAGACATTAACTTGTTACAAGTAAAGTATATTTGTGTGTGTAAGATTCCATGTTATTTGCCACAATACACCAGGAATGTGTCGTTTAAAAAAAAAAATGTGCTCATGAATTTCTATATTAAGCCCCCTCTTCAGATAGCTCTCACCAAAATCATCTGTTAGTACTGTTGATAACGTCTGCCTGGGCACTGCTGACTTATCTGAAACAGTCACTGAAGTGTCCTTTCAGTGAAGGTTCAGGACCCTCACATTCCACAGGGTTTATTTATGCCTTGTGTGGGGGAGGGGATTTGGGCTAAACTTTTAGTATGTACTCAGTTTATCTTTAACACAAATTAAAATGCTCATGTTTACTATGATACTTGTATTAACCATCTTATGATAAATATAAATAAAAAGGCCACCCATTCGTAAACCAGGCAAAATATTGCTGATGCTTTAATTATTAAATGTATTCTGAATCCCCTGTGTTTAAAGAAATCAGTCCCTTCATGTACATGTATAAAAACAAAAATCAGACAATCATGGTTCAAAAATGAGCACTGTGCTATAGGGAGACAGCAGAGTACATGAGTTATATACAAACCTATTATAACTGATAGCCTCTGATATGTCTTCTCAAGACTACAGTTTAGGCCTGCCATTTAGTTGCAGAATCCTTCTCTGTCAGAAGGGCTACAAAATATGGCTAAAATGTCATTTTGTGAATGTTTTGCTACATATTGTCCGTGCAAATTGAAGCATTTCTTGGAATACACTGAAAGCGCATTTGTGAATACCTAATATGACATAGTTAACAATGTTTCAGATTATTCTGACATGCAGTATTAGTACTGCATATGCTAATACTGTAATAACAAATCCCAACTAGGGTTGAACAAAATGATACTCAGTTCTCTTGAGTATAAGTCTAATACTGGGCAAAATCATCATAATCCTATGTGACCATATAAATGTATAATTAAACGTATGTACAAACTTTTGAATTTTTGATGGGGCTGAATGATGGTAAAAGATCTGTGTGTGACAAACTTATAAACTTGGCACACATGAGTTACATTGTCAACTATGTATTTCTTCCTTTAAATCACCAGAAAATTTGTTTCACAATATGTGTTTCTTAGATTTCTAGGTTAAGCAAAGTACATTAAGACACATATATTACTAACAGCTTGGTTGTACAAATATTAGTATTAGTATAGATATGGGACATAAAAATGTGGTATCAATTTTTTATAAAAAAATATATACTGACTAAAGGTTAGTATGCTAAATCACATAAGCAATAATTACCTTAATTTCTGCACAGTCACCAAAATACTCTAGCAAAACCAGGAACTTCACTAACCAATGGTTCTGTCTTTTAGCAGGTGCTTCCTGCAATGCTATAATATGCAGCACACTGTCAAATATTTTTCTAACCGTTACAGAGTCTAACCAATACTCAATGACATGAAATGTACATTAAGTGGCATAAAATGCAGGCAGAATCTTTCCACCATTTGGGTCCATCAAGTAAGTAAATTATCTGCACAAAGCGTATCATTTAGGAAAAGACACAATCTTCAGGCCGTCAGTGAATGATAGTTTGCACTGTAAGTAAATATAAACCAATTATGTTAGCTTATTATGCCATAGCCATCAAACTGTCAGCAGCAGCGGCTGAGCTGAGATCTTTACATATTCAAAACCCACTGAAGCGTTTGACAAATCTGATGATCTGCTGAAGCAGAAACGGACATCACTCTGTTTATCATCCCCATACAAATTACATTAATGGCTGCTCTTCTAGTCTGAAAGGGGAATCACATGTGCAAGGCGAGACTAAAAAACATGGCAATTCAGTTATTTACATAACCGTACTTCATTGTGACTGGACTGAAAAAAAAAAACTGACAACAAACGGATGTACGCCTGTGTTTATTTTTTAGTATCTAGTTCCTCATATTTATTTTTCGAATGATATGGGCAAACTGGTCAAGAGGTCAATAAGTTTGTTCATTCGCAGTGGGAACAGAACGTGGTGTAACCACACAGCCATCATCCTCTGGGGCAGTTTTGTTTGTTCCACTGAAATAATTTAGCTCTATTTTATATCAGCAAACATGACACACAGGAAGGAAGCTAGAATCAGTATCTGAGGTGCGAGCTGTGCGAGTCTAGGGAGCGTGTTTCCACCCTGTGTTTTTGTCTTGTTTCATTACTGAGCGCTTTGCGGTTCAGCAGTGCGTGATGGCGCCTCCTGGGAGACAGGCGCTGTTTAGAGGGAGTCCTCTTGCGAGATAAATCCACTATCACTAGTGACAGGCTCGCTGGTGCCGCCTGGGTCCACAGAGTGCAGCTGTGGCAAGGAAGGGCTGAGGTACAGGCAGGATAACAGGATGGCAGGCACACGAGATGAGCATGTGTACGCAGAGATAGAATGATTTATTTTTTATCATTACTATCATTGGCTGTCTGATGTTGTTAATGGCTAGTACTGGTCATCTAAACTCCTGTATTAATTACCCCTTCAAAAGCAGCCAGTTTGATTAAGTTCTAGATTTGTAACTTGTTTTATCTGCATCATTTCTGACTTTTTGTTACTTTTCGATTCTTGCTATATTTATTGCAAAATATCACAATGTGTTTTATTCCCAAAGTTCAATCAGCCATTGTGGATGAAATAATTAGCTCACTAGCTCACAAGTTACCACTCATACAGACTTTGTATTGAAAAAAGTCTCAGTATGTCCAATCACTAACAACACATGACATTATTACAAATACAAACATCAAAAAAGTCTATAGCCATCATGAATACTGGTCTTCAATATCATCTTCTTCTGACCACCATATTTATTAAGCCCTGCACACATACTCAGTCAAACACTCATGACATCTCCACCAGTAGTAGACAGTAATCCCTTATGTTAAAGGGCATTATTTAATTTCTACATACTTCAGTTTGAGGTTCAGATATAATTAAAATATTTTAGAGATATGTAAAAAGGTGCATTATAGAGAAACTTGCCAACTCAGATTTCTTTATAATGATGATTATAAAAGTTCAGTATGGCTATTAGACAGATGCAGCCTCTTTTATAATTTTATATGGCTAAAAAATAGATAGATAGATAGATAGATAGATAGATAGATAGATAGATAGACAGACAGACAGACAGACAGACAGACAGACAGACAGACAGACAGACAGACAGATAGATAGATAGATAGATAGATAGATAGATAGATAGATAGATAGATAGATAATTACTTACTGTTTTCTTTTTTTTTAGCCATTGCCAAAGCTGTCGTAAAGCCGTGTCTCCCCCATCGGACAACGTATATGTAACCATCTAGTGTAATAGCTCTCTGTGTTGGAGCTTTTAGAGACATTAAACTCTGCAGACATCTGGTTCCTATCACCACCGCTGTGAACCATTCTGACTCGGTCAGTTTCTCTACAATGGAGCACTTCACATCAAACCGCCCTGAATGACTTTGTTTGCACCCTAATGAATGAATTAAGCAGAAATTCTGAAAATTTCGTGGAGCTTCTCTTTAACGCAACAGCCGCTGTGCATGCCAGGGCCAAGCAGCATGGCCATCACGGTTTCCGTTGTCTGGAGCTGCTAATTCCACAGATGGAAAACGAGCAGTAGCCTAAATGAGATAACTGAGTTAAAACCTTCACAGTTCTGAATGGCCTGGTCGTTTGTGGTCCGTCAGACACTAACCCAGCCTGTTATCTGGTGCATGTGAGAGAAGCACAATGGAGAGTTTGTAGTGGCCCTCAAGAGGCGTTGGAAATGTGGTATAGTGTCTTAAATCTCACAAGTTACATGGTTATCGCAGTATTCCAGGTACCGAGACACAGTCACAGACATTACAACCAGGCGCACATTCCAGAAACAGTGGGCTATTAAGCATGACTCACTAAATCCTCGATCATTTAAGAAGCCTGGTTCCACTCTGAACGAGTTTTTTGAAGGTTAAAGCGCTGAATAAAAGTAGTTTGTGGTGTCTATGTCGGCAGTGCTGAGGCCATACCTTACTCTTCCTCGCG
The DNA here is from genome assembly GCA_024036415.1 of Prochilodus magdalenae. Classification (NCBI taxonomy): domain Eukaryota; kingdom Metazoa; phylum Chordata; class Actinopteri; order Characiformes; family Prochilodontidae; genus Prochilodus; species Prochilodus magdalenae. The sequence continues at coordinate 79,292 of JAMWET010003287.1, forward strand.
TTACGCGCTCTCGCGTGGCTGCAGTGGCGCGCCTGGCAGCATCTGGCTCGCGCTCCACACACCGCCGCTTGGACTTCAGTCACTCCAAACGAGTGGCATCGACACAGCAAGCGCAGTCAGGACAAAGACCACGGCTCCACCGTCACTTCCCACCAAATCACGGCTTTATCCGTACACGCGGCTTTAGTCAGAGGGACTGTGTGACAAGAAGGAGCAGCTCCCTAAAAGAGCTCTAAATGAGGCTTTGTGTGGTAAAGACTTAAAAAGACTTAATATTGTGGTTCCAAACAACATTGAAAACAGCCCAACGCTTCATGTAGCCTAGTGCTAACTGTAGATATGTATATACACCGACCTGTATCTCGCGTTAAAACCCGTGAGCGACCGCTTTCTTCAGCTTCGAAGCCTGTTTCTTACTGGACTCAAAGTTTGGGAAACCCCTGGAAACCCCGTCACGTGGTTAAAAGCCCCCCTGTGGTAGTGCTCACAAACTTACTTCTGTTTCAGGAGTTCCTCACGACGTTCTCCGCACAGATAAGCGGGGTTACAGAGGGGAACGGAGCGAAAGCTGATACTCTCGAGGATGCGTGGCTAACATGCATGCATATAGGAGGAGACAAACAGCGGGCTACAGGACAAAACCAATAACTTCTGTGAAGGTAGGTCATGAACCCCAGCAGCTGAGAGACTTTAGTTGTCTTTTATTTGTTATTTGTTTCCAAGGCCTACTGTCTGTCCTGGTCCTGATTCCTGTTTTACTCCATCATACCTGACTGCAAGTCAGTAAGGGCTTCTGAGTTAGATGATGAGAAGACATAACTAAGGAGTGCAGGACAGGGTTCAGAAACTGCTGTTCTATAGACCTTCATAGATAGACAGCATTAAATTCCAGAACAAGCAGAAGAGTGGGATTCCAGAAAAGACCACTTGAGGGCACCAGGGGACAGGGTTACAGCCCTACACACCAGTTTCACAAGCCTTTAAGTGAAAATGCCAGCTTCAAGCCAAACTTGCGTATAGACAATAAATATGTTTTCAAAAAATCAGTAAAGCTTCATCACTGATAATCTTGTAGTCTTTAAGACTCATAAAATGCACACATGCTTGCATTCCTACTCTTCAAAATTTGATATTATTAATAAATGTATTAATTTCCCAGAGAAGAGTGTGAAATATGGCCATGAGACACCATTAGCCAAAGCCCTTCTTTTGTAATCTTTCCTATTTCAGAAAGAAATGTAAATAAGATATCTTTAGACATTCTCAGGTCAAATAAGTACTACACATCATTGGGCATGACAGAAATTTGTGTTCTTTTTCTTTATTCTTTATTTAGGCAAGAAAATACTATGTGAGAACCTGATATTTTTTCCTTAAATGACAGAATATATTTTTATTTCCTTTTTCAGTTAGCAAACCGATCCAAATGTAGAATGAAAGCATTAAAGAGGAGATTCTTATCTTGAGTCAACAGTAGTCCACATGTTCTAGGAGTAATGTGGAGCATATTACATATCAATTATAATAAATCAGAATGGTAGAGGTGATTTTACTACTACTGCTACTATTAATAATAATAATAATAATAATAGTAATACTGTAATAACAACATTTATAAATGCAAGTGAACTCCAAACCAGCAGAGGAGACCAAGATCAATGAATGAAAGAGTTAAAGGCTAAATGTCATTCTTATGTCCTTTACATTGAGAATGCTGAAGTTTAGACCACGTCATTATTTCAGCGTAGAACCTGGATAAGATAAAATGAATGTACAAAATTAAGAATGACAGATCATGTCAGGTACCAGCTTAGATAATGTCAGATCATTTGATAATTTGTAAAACCGTGAATTTCACTAGTATAACTAAAGTGAGGAACATGCTTTAAATTTGTTTGTCAGTCTCGTCCTTAATGTAAATGGTGAGTTGCCTCTGGTTTATTTGTCCCAGTAGACTGGCCCTGAGCACTGCGAGATGATGAAGGATTACACTGGGTTAATCTGCTTGCCTGCCATCTGCCTGCTCCACGCAAATTAAACCTGAAAGCCGAGCTACAGTCACAAATGTTGATTGAGGTAAATTGGCAGGTGTGCCTTTTTTGTTCATTTGCATAGTTGCTGGTTTATAAGTCCATTAAAAAGACATAGCATAAAGTTCTGAATTGAAAAAAAAAATTAGTAATCAAAATGCACATTTAAATATGTATGGAGTTTGTTTAATTTTGACTTGATTTTTTTTGTTTAGCCTGGAGGCCTGTAAGGATGAGTAGTCTAGATGTCTCAACAAATCTATGGTTACATGGCATGGACATCTATAGTTGCATAATTTAAAATGTGTTTAAAAGTACTGTATGTCACTAATCTTGGAACAATACATGCATAAAGAAGTTAAACATGGTACATTTTTTATGTATTCACTGTTAAAATAGCAGACTGTACATATGTGAGGCAACAAAAGGCCATGGAACATTTCATTAGCCAAAGAAATTAAATGGAACCATGAACAGAAGTCTTCACACAGACCATATTCATCATCACTTTTTGTTAACATAACACATTTATGTTAAACTTAAACATTTAAGATGTTAAACGAGAAAATTAATTTTTTTTAACTTTAATGTAACCATAGTTACATTTTGATATGCCTACTTAAAGTGTACGTTCTAAAATGCTTCATGAGTTGTCTCATTTTTTCTACATTTTAAGTTGGCTTTGAACTTCAATGTCTTTAACTCAACAAAAAGGGAATTTTGGGTGAGAACAATTGGGATTTGTTGTCCTTGCGTACTGTATAAGTAAGGAGATGCACCTGTGTCTGTAAAGATCTTCCACTATCAGAATTATCCCCTGCTTCATTTGAAACAGATGCAAATCTGTTACCGAATAATCAGAAGATTAATTTAGCTATAAATGTAATAATAAACATTTGTTAAATTAGAATGATCTCTTTTGAGGTTTTGGCCGTGTAGAGGTCTCAGGAGAAGGATTACATAACTTACTGGAGAGTTCTACTTCTCTGACTGCAAATTGCATTGACAAACTAAAAGATTGCAACAGGGGTGTAACCACCATTGACGAATAATTTAATATAGTATGTACCTTTCTTATATATATATATATATATATATATATATATATATATATATATATATATATATATATATATATATATATATGTATGTGTGTGTGTGTTTTATACTATAAAAAGACATAAACAAAGACGTCATAAAGCCACAATTTTTTTGGTCATTCTTTTATCATATCACAGTCTCATAGTTATGTTATGTTATACTCAAAAATGAACATTTACAGAAATAATACATTTTTAAGTTGGTTCCTGAGTTTCTTTTTTTTGTCACATAATACCTCTCTATCTATAATATCATCTCTTTGTCTGTGTTCATTTTCCAACCATTATGGTGTTTTGCTCAGATTTGACCTTTTTGAACATCATAGTGTAGGCAACTGACTTAGATCTCTCATTAATGTGAACAAAACTGTGACCTTAAACGAACTACATGTGCATCCTAATCAGTAGCTTTATGTGAACGAACTATGTGCATCATGAACAACAAAAAAACAGCAGAACAGGCCTGTGGAGATAAAGATAATTTGCTGTAAACTTCTCTCAGCTGTTCATTAATAGAGCGGGATGGAGGCAACAAAGGGTCAGATGCTTTTGGACCATTTACTGCACAAAGGGTCAGAAGCGTTTCCCTTCTTTACTGCACAATTACTATTTTTTTGTTTTAGGTGTGGCACCGCTGCCTTGTTAATGCTAAACGATGGGGCATATGCAGTGTAAAACACACATGAATTCTGAGCTTTCTGATTAAGGTCATGTGGCGATTAATTGGGTTTGCAGCTGATCTAGGGCCACAAAATAAAGTGGCTCAGACAGGCAAATACCAGATTTTTGTGTTCTCACAGCTCTAGAATAAAATTACATCTGTGTCACATTAAGGCAATACTTCTGCCACTTCTGCCTGATTATGTGAATGGGCCTGTGGTATGTCTTTAATTAACTAACATTAGAGTCTTAGTTAATAATCTTGGTTGAGAAAATGAGGATTTGTATTGTATTTGTTCAAGTTGAAAGATGAGCTTACAATAAAGTAGACCATAGGCTCATTATAACTTAAAATTAAAATAATTTGTGCACTCTAATATTCAATACTTTATTAAGATCATTTACTATTGACAAATCAATGCTCTTGTATAGTATTTATGTATATATCATTGTATATAATGATGTATTTATAAAGCATACGAATGGAGAAGCTCAGGAGCCCCTGTAGTAGGCTAAAGGAGTGGAGGTAAGGAAGGGGTCTAAAAATGTTCCCAGGCTAAGACATGTCATTGGATTAGGCTCTTAGCATCTGCTTTAGCTCCTTTCAGTCTGCAATAAACACCTTCAGAGGGACATTCACTTAGCCTTTTCTGCTAGGTGCTTTTCATTCTTTGCTTCTGCTTTTAGGATGAATATTGATAAAGGAATACTTTTTTCACCACTTTGCTTCTTAGTGCATGTTTGCTTTGGTGAGTATTTGATAAAGAGGGCTTGTCTTTAGAATATGTCTTGAACATGTAATCTTGATAGTCTTCTTGGGTACAAATTTTCTTTTCTGAATCTACTGTGGTTATTTTTTACTGCTTATATTGTGTGTATTTGTTTTTCCCTGACGTTTGGATTATCTGTACCTGCTTAAACAGTATCAAGTGAGTATGCATATAATCTGATAGAACATTAAATGGCATTACACTGACAAGTTTTTAAATATTTTCCTGGTTCACAGTGTTTAGGTAACCAGGTTTTATCAAATGACAGTAACACAGAAATAGATATAGGTTGTCAGTGGTTATTTCTGTTTGTATGACGTAAAAGGAGCAGTAATCCCAGGCAAGTGGATAGAAAGAGGGGGGCTCTGTGTTGTTGGTATAACAGGTTGTATGTAACTGTGTCCTGTATTAAGTTTCAGTTAGCCATTGTTAAATAACTCGGTCATAGGAAAAATGACTAAACAGTGTTTTGTTTTGTCTGAAATAAATTTCTTTTTTCACAGCACAAGGTGATTATGCACCATATTTCTATGACAATGGACCCCACAGTAACAATGGCAATATGGCACTCTTCAGTCTTTCAGAAGATACACCAAAAGGTAAGTGAGTTGCTCGGCTACCTAAATAAGGCCATCATTCCACATGCATATACACTGTATGATATATTTAAAACTAATTATTATACAAAAGTATTAATGAACAGGTTTATTCAGTAATCCTACAATAACAAAATATTTTATTAATAGTTTAATGAGGTATTGTAATTATATATTGGCCCTAACATTAAAAACTATTTGTATTTACAAAGCGGTCATCTATTAGGGAACACTATCTACAGTTTTGTATATTTCTACTTTAAGGTAAAGTACAATAAGTCAATTCATATTAAGCAGTTCTGTGTAGCTTCAGACATGAGAAACTTACTTGTTTGTTCTTATCTCTGCTGCAACACAGGTTTCCTTAATAGAAAGAGTTTAGGGTAGATAAAATACTTTTGCTTAAGTAGTGTTATGCCATAAGTATTTCTGCATATACTCACATTAAAAGATTTATACTTTGCCCATCACTAGTGTTTTCACACAAGAAAAATATATTTAAAAATGATCACTTTAATTTTGGGAGCATCAAAACCATAAGAATGTATGATGTTTTTAATGATTTTTTAAATCTTTAAGCTCTGTTATTAACATAGCAATACATAAAGAAAGAAAAATAACCATAAACCATCTTATTGCATCTTGTGAGTACTGATGTAAGCTGATCATAAATACATTATTGTCTTTTAAATATGTCATTCAATATTTATGGATGTGTCATGAAGGTAAAACGTAGTTATCCTTTACATAAAGTGTAATCAGTGTTTTTTCAACAGTGATCTTCTGTAGATACTTTTGTCCTTAATAAATAGAACACCACAGATTAAAGCAACATCTGTGTCTGTGCTCACATTTGCAGCTTATTAGAAGACTTAAACTACTTGATGTCACTTGTTGACATGTTCTCTGGCTGCCAGTAGACAGTACTAACACGAATGCCGTCCAATAGCTGTACCTGTTGCAGTGAGACTAGATGCCAGATGAATTACTAGTGTTTTGTTTTTCCATTGAATGCTTTCTGTGTCTGATTGACAGATCGTTTAACTGTTATTTTTTTAGAAACTATAAGGTCCAATTTTACTTTCCTCTGCAAAGATGTAATACCCAAAGATTGTATCCTATCTCATCTTATGCACAGCTTGTCAGGCACCTATCTCATTCATCACTGGTCAGTATGTGGCCACAGGATTGCTATTATTTGTTGGGTGGACCCCATAGCAGTGACACTGATAACATGACTGGTTATATACTGTTGTCCATCTCAGGCATGTTGTAGCTGAAGTTTTACATAAATCACTGTAATAAAAATATGTAATGTGTATTGTACACAGCACAGATGGGCTGCAATTTCCACCAACTCCAGCAAACTGAGTCTTTAAGGCAGATATTTACAATATAGTGACCATTGAACACATATAAATGAAACAAAACAAATGTGAATGGAGGTAAGTCTGAATCAGAGAAAAGATGGATATAGTTTATCATGTTGCTATGGGCAAAATTTATTGTCTGCTCTGCAGGAACCCGGATATATATTCTAAACGGAACAGATCCAGAAGGCCAACCTGTAAGATATGGTCTGACCTTTGATCCAGGATCTAAAGAATATTTTCGTGTTGATCCCAAATCTGGAGTAGTAACTCTGATCGAGGAACTTGACAGAGAGGTAAGCAAACCTATTATCTTTTTAAGATTCATGGCATTTAGCTGACACTCTTATCCAGAGCAACTTACAAGGTTAATCATATTACATGTAGGCCAATGTCGTGTTAGGAGTCTTGCCCTAAGACTCTTATTGGTGTAGCACATCATAGTCACCCATACCGGAATTCAAACCTCAGACTCCCACATGTGGTGGTGGCTCCCTGGCACGTAGTGGTGTTATCCGCTGCGCTACATCAACCACATACATATGTTTGAGCATGGTAATCCTTAATTTATATAGTCCACTGTACTGTAGATTCTGTAAAGGTTTACAAAGAATCCAAGATAAAATTAAACTAAATATCAGTTAAATTTACTTCACCTTGTTCCTTAACCTTAAACTTAAACACAAACTAAAACCGAACCCTTACCCTGATTCACCCTGGAAAACCCTGGTCCAGATAAGCTGAAGCTGTTAAGAGTCAAAAGAATTTTGCCAGATACTTCACTGATAATTTGAGACTGCTATCGATAGTTTGTAGGTGGGTATCCAAAAACACTGAGACCATGGGCACAGGTTTACGTTTCAGTTTGTTAATCTGCCATTGCAGGTGCAGGATGAACTTGAGGTCCTTGTCAGTATTTCAGATGGCCTTAATAAAGTAAGTGGACAGAAACCTTCCTTTATTCCGTATAACATAGATAATAGTTAATAATGAATCTTGGGATTTGTAAGAGATTTTTAAGCATATTGTGACATATTATTAATACTTTTAAGAACAAGTAACTGCTAGCACAATTAGTCCCCTTTGACACAATTGAGACTTTGCAGTATATGTAACATTGAATTAGCATAACTGTACTAATAGTTTTGATAGTATTTTTAAATGTGGTACTATGGCTTCTTGTTTGTCCATTCTGACCCAGAAGATGTATTGTATCTTTGCTGTATCACTCACTCCTTAAATGTCTGAGTGGGTGATGCCTTTTTACAGTTTTTACAGTGTTGTTATTTAATGTTTAAGGTAGTTGAAAAGGTACGGGTGTTTGTTATGGACGCTAATGATGAGCGACCACAGTTCCAGAACATGCCTTCTATCGTGGATGTGCCAGAGGTAAGTGATGGGACCTACTGAAATAACGGTGTATAATCTTTTTAAAGCTCAGAATTTGTCCTTATGTGTCTGTGTGTGCCCATAATACAAAGAGCACATCTTCAGGGAGCAGTATCTACAAAGTGCAGGCTGTGGACAAAGATACAGGCTCAGGCGGATCCGTCACCTACTTTCTTCAGGTAACACAGTGCTGCCTCCTACAACTCCCAGGTCAGCACAGAGCTCATCTGAGTGCGTGTATGACACATCAACATTTATCCTTTTTTTCCGCTTTCGTTCCCTTCCAAACCTTTAATAGAAAACCCTTGTAAAACCTGAGGATCGGAGCATTAATCTGGCTGCAATAAAAATAATACCACTCTATAAGCTGATCGGACGCTGGACTAAAATGTGCAGTCCGGCATACTATGCAGTTGCTCTGTTTGGGATTAAATTACAATTACATTTGTGTCAGGTACTAGAGGCTTAGCTAGCAGCTTTGCTCTGTTGAGTGTGGTTGTGATGCTGGATTGTCCTCAGTGTACAAGGACATGAGTGACACTGCAGCTACTGCACATCTGGATGCATTAGCTTTCACCTGCCCCTTTATGGCAGATTTTATGGCTATCCTGAACTGACTAAAAACACTTGCGGGAAAAAGCCTAGTGATTATAGTAATACTTTTTATTCAGCTAGTTCATGATCCTGTACTTTAACCCCAGAAAGTGCTTAGAAAAATTAAAATTAGGGACAACACTGTCTGCTTCAGATTCAGATTTTTAAAACACTTTTTCTTCTCTTTTATAGAGCAATGACCCAAACAGTAAATTTGCAATTGACCGCCATAGTGGAGTGCTGAGGATAAAACCGGGTGAGAACCTTGACTATGAGAGGTCCAGGACACATTTCGTCACTGTAGTGGCAAAGGTGAGACAAGCTTAGTGTTGTTGTTTTTTTTCAGTCACAGATGCATTAGCTGATATGAGCTGTCTAACAGATGAGCCTCAGCTTTTTGGAAAGCTACCAGATTGCCTTACTTGTCCTGTTGCTCTTTGTACTTTTGTATTATACTATTCTATACTTGTACTATACTATACTATATATGTATATGTGTATATATATACCTAATATATATATATATATATATATATATATATGTATTTATATATATATATATATATATATATATATACATATATATATTAATTAGGTAATATTATGTTCTCATTTTACATGAGAAAGTTTGAGTAGTTAATGCTTGTAGTTAAGTTTATTACTAATGATTTAGCAAATATTATCCACACTGTAAAAATAAACTGTTTGAGCCATCTCAACTTAATTCAAACCTAGAGTAGTCAACATAGATCAACTGTATAGGTAGACCAACAAAACTGTTGCCACCATATACCTTAAAATATTTGTGTACTGTAGTTTCCGCTGCCCATAGGCTAGTACCCCCTCTTGCTTCTCAGGTTCCTAACCATAGAGATACATGGCACTATCAGGATTTTGACTGGTATCTTGATGATTTTTAGTTGCTGCATTTTTGCAGGATATTTGCAGAATACCTGACATCCAGTGAGGTACACAGGTGGTCCTAAAATGAAACCTTATCTGACCTTGTCAACTTTTAGATGATTGATTTCCCAAGTTATTGTTTGTCAAATATGATTTAATCATTCTAGAATTCTTCTTTAGAGGCCTACCTGGTAATGTAGAAGACAAGACAGATTGTTGATTTTAACAATGCAGTTAATAAGCTGTGAGAAAAATAAACATACAGTGTTGACCCTATGGACACACCTAAGGAAAACATAGCCCATGTGGCCTGGTTAACATGAAAGATGTATTTGGAGTTTCCAGGAAACTGAGACCAAACTCTGGATGCATAGTGCAAGAGTAAAGCTTACATCAGCAACATATTATTGTACAAAGTGAAGATAGTTGGGCTAGGAATCTAGTTGGGGTTCTTTCTGATATTTAGGCTGATTTACATTTCAGAAACCAATTACGTTTCATGATTTGTCTAGTTGCTTTAAGGTGTATATAGATCAATATTCTACCAAGATTCTCCCAACTATAGATTTTCAAAAACCTCTCATCTTAATAGTTCATGAGTACTAAGGACATCAATATTTAAGTGTTTGTGCACATTTAAACTGTTAAGAAACCTCTAGAAATGTTAGTGCAGCTATTCTTATCACAAAATATCATTTTAAACAATATGTTAATTTGCTATTAATTTTAAATATTGCTTCTTGGTTTATTGTATTTTAATTATTATGCCTATATAATTGTGTACAGAATTAAATGTTGTAAGGCCTTAATAGCAAACCTAAATAAAATAGTCAAAAGGATTACTTTTGTTGTTGTAGGATGGAGGTGGAAATTATAATGGGAGAGTACAGGTGATGTCATCATCTGCTACATTGACAATCAATGTGATTGACAGTCAGGACTCTCCTCCCATCTTTGTTGGAACACCTTACTTTGGCTATGTCTATGAAGTTTCATCACCTGTGAGTGCTCAAAGTTTTCTATTACATACATTTTATGCCATCTTTATGAAATACATCTTAAGAATCTTAAATATTACTTGAGTGTTGTTGTTTGTGTTGTCCCTGTTGAAACACGTGAATGTTCACACATGAAACACATGATGAACAGAGCTTTAAAGATCAAGTCTGGCGTAGATTGACCATATTTTGAAGTTTAGCAATTCTGTTTATATTGTTTCTATTTTTGTCTTTAGGGATCTGAAATATTTACAGTATTTGCAAAAGATGGAGATGTGGAAAATCCAAATCCAGTTGTTTATTCTATTGAAAGTGGTATGTATCAAATTAATGGGTAAACTTCGCTTTAGCAAAATAATATTAAATCAGCATGTTTTTTAAATAAAAGTTTAAACTTAAGTCCCAAAGGAGGGGATCATTTAACATGTGTTTATTCTTCCTTGCTATTACTGAGCACATGTCCTTCTGTTTTATCCTTTGTTTATAGGATCTGACGGTGTGTTTGAGATTAACAAAACAAGTGGATGCATCACCTTGCTTGCTTATCCAGCCCATTTGAGAAGAGAAATATTTAATATCAAAGTCAAGGTAAGATTTAATTTATATTAAAGTCCACTCCATCTACAAATTCATTGTAAATTTTAAATTTTATCTTTTCATCAACTGTAACACTGATCAAATTATTCACTCATGATTAACTGAAAAAAAATGTGTTAATGTATAATATGGTTCCCTTCCTTGGTTAAATGTGAAATTCTTGTTTCAAATTTAAATAACTATCCTTTGGTGAACATGTCTTAGCCTTGTAATAACTAATGTGGTCGGATGAACATTAAGTCAATTGCAATGTTGAATAAGCCAATTACTAAAGCTTTACATTAGCTACATTATTTAATCTACTTGTTGGTCACATGATTTATAGATGAACTGCTTTACTTTCATTGCTAAAGCTGATAAATATAGAAAGGACAGGATTTTAACCGTATACATGAATTTTTGCTCTAGTCACCTCTTTTCAATATCTTGTCACATTAATAATTTAGTTTTTAACAGTGTATAATAAAATAATATAAGCTAAACACCAAAAAATATTTCAAGACTTTTATTCAGTGTATTAAAAATGGCTACATGAGGGACTGTTATCCACAAAGACCAAAAAGGTCATTCCCATGTAATGGGAGAAATTGTATGTGAGTAATGAGTATGTCACATATATAATATTCACAAAAAAATTGATTTCATTGAATGTGTTGTGTTGGATAATTTGTTGGGAATTTACCTCAGTTGTAAAATATGCATTGTAGTAATAGGTTTGAACACCAATTAGAAGTGTTTATCCTATCCTTAGATTTTGTTTTGGTTAGTGGTAATATTTGATATTGCAGTTAACTGCACTGTGTTAAATTCCTGAACATTGTCAAATTCTCCTGTCCTAAGGCTTCAGAGGTGAATCCAGAAGGAAATCTCATGGACTTTTCTTTCACTACTGTAACCATTCGAGTAGTGGACCTGAATAATCATCCCCCAACCTTTTATGGAGAGACTGGCCCACAGAACATGTTTGAACTGACCATGTATGAGCATCCTGCAGAGGGAGAGATACTGAGGGGCCTAAAAATCACAGTCAATGATTCAGACCAGGTGGGCTCCTCATTCAGTGTTCTTCAAAAATGGTGGGCAATCAGGAAACAATATCTGAAAGATTGAACATGATTTTGATTAAAGGTAAATTATATATACATTTTGAAATATCTCGGGAGGACGAACTTCTTCCCTAATGGTTGGGTATTGCAGATTGTGTCCTGAGCTAGCCAGTATTCATTAGCTGAATTGGATAATAAGAATAGCCACCAGTGTATCACTTCCATTTATTTATTTAATAAATGTATTTATTTTTATGGTCTATCATAATGAAAATGATATTTTTAATACTATATAAATAGAATGAATCAGCCCAAACAAACAGGTGTGCCCTTTAAGCTTTTGCCATATTATGCAATGTTGTTTTTCTTTTCAGCTTTTTTTCTATGCAAATGCAGAACTCATTATACAAGTAAACACTATGAATAGAATATTATGAAATCAGGTTCATCTGAGTGGAAGCTGTCCCCACTACGTCTGTTATCAGCATAAAGGTCAATACATTAGTTTGCAAAATAGACATTGTTTTGCTTGATCTGCTTCATATACTGTTTGTGTGCACTGTACTCATGGTAATCATGACATAAAACAGATGTGTTAATATGGATTTCTTTTCTTAGGGTGCAAATGCGAAGTTCAATCTGAGGCTGGTGGGGCCAGGCCGTATGTTAAAAGTAGTGCCGCAGACGGTCCTTAATGAAGCTCAAGTCACCATATTAGTAGAAGACTCTGCTGCTATAGACTATGAGAAATCTCATTCTCTGACATTTAAGGTGACCACAAACACATTATGCAAAAAAGAATAATACCACATATTAAGGATTCTTGCACTTGTATGTTAAGTGACAAGCCTTTTCAAAAACAAATATTCTGCTTTATACAGTGTTTACTGATTGCTGCCTGTAATATGTGCAAACTAATTAGTTATTAGTCTGTATAAAGATTGTCTTTTTATTTATCTTTCTGTTTATCTTTTTGCGGCATATATTAATGTTTTACCAACTTGAACTTCAGAATAATGAAGATTAAGTCTAAGTGAATGATGGATTTTCTTGTGGTTTTTGCAGCTTCTTGCTGTGGAGATCGACACCCCTGAAAGATTCAGTGCCACCGCAGATATAATAATAAACTTGCTGGATACTAATGATAACGCTCCAAAGTTCTCGTCTGATTTTTATATTGCACGGATCCCAGAAAACTCACCTGGTGGCTCCAATGTTGTGTCTGTGACAGTAAGTGTAACCCGACTATGTTCTTCTGTATCTACACTAAAAATGGGATGATTTGGAAAGCAATTATGTGCATGCGCGTCATTCTTCCAGAAACTAAAAGGTATGCATATTTGAAAAACCCACAGAAGTACAACATAAATTCTCTAAATATCGCATGCTGGGGGTAGGATAAGTATCTAAAATCATGCCAAGTATAGTAGTGCTATCTAAAAGGTCTAAACTGAGGTAGATGCCAGATGGTGCTCATTTTCATTCTCTTGTATAACAGCAAAACCCCAGATTTGATTTTTCTGCTTAACACATAATGGTAATTTAAGCCAGTGTGGTCATATGATTTTGCCCAACAGTTTTTATGACTACACTGACGTCAACTGATGAGCCATGACACACCACTCTCCCCAACAAAACCACTTGGCATGTTTAACACTTCTTCACCTGAATTTTTGAACTGACAGATATTCTTTTTTTAGCATTAAAAGTGTAGATTCTGGGTTTCTCTATCATCATTCATTTGTTTTTAAAGAAAATGTAGAATATATCACATATCCTACTGGATGGTTATATATTAATCCTATGATATTTATTAGGAAATACATGTCACATACATATGATATAAAATGTCATGTGAGGGTGACAGCCACAGAATTCTGTTAAGCTTGTTCGAGTTGGATGTTAACATATGTCCCAGTCTGCCCTTAATCAGTTGATAGAGAGAGAATGTCTGTGTGTGAGTAGAGGGAAGGGGTTATCCTGCCTCCTGATGCACTCCAATCAGCTAAATGAACTGCTAGTGCTTGACCTTGGCCACCGGAACACTGTAAAACAGTGACGATAGGGCAGACAGTTGTGTAGTCCGATTAGCACACACTCACTGTCATTCTAATAACGTTTCAGCTGCCGGCTACCTAATACTCATCATTATTGTCATATTAGTTGTTCATGCCCCTTTCTTGTATTCTCTGTTGAACAGCTCTCATGACATTTTATTGATATTCTTATGCTCTCTGCAGGCCACTGATCCAGACTCTGGCTTATGGGGAGTTGTCAAATACTCCATCTATGGCTCAGGAGCAGACCTGTGAGTGAAATTATTGTTCTTTTCTTCTGCTAAGTCATCCCTACCCTTCTTACTCATCAGTGGTTGGGGTTTAGAGACATAGGTATATGTATTAGAAAATGCAGCATCTGCTTAATAGACATTGCAAATTATGCAGGATTTATCTGAGCATAATTATAAATCATTGAAAATAATGAGTAAAGGAAAGTGGATAAGATCCAGAACATCAGGAGGTTCAAGTATACTACTATAGTATCAAGATAAATCGCATTATTTGGACAGAATACTATATTTTGTTTTTATTACCACATGTTGCCATTGCAGTATGACTTTAAATATAATTGTGAATCCTTTAAGGTACATGGTTACCAACTGACCTACAGACTGTACATAGAACATCATAAATCTAATAGAAACTAAGGGGAATTTAAGGAGCTAATATAGTTTCAAGATTATATGTCCTGACTCTAAAAACAAAAGCTTTTAACAGTAGGTCTAGCTGCACTGCACAAACATGTTGTTGACTTTTTTTTTGTTTTCATACTAAGGGCTTAAGTAAGTAAAGACTTAGAGTTAGAGTTGACCAAGTTGAATAACAAACAATATGATTGCCCATTCTAAGTTCTTACTGTCATCCAACACAAATTCAGAATTCCAGTTGAAAAAGTACGCTATTGCTCTTGACCAACAAAACACAAGTGAACATACATTCAATAAATTTAAATGGCAAATAAAAATAATATGTATGTATAGTAAATGTTAGATCTCATCTGTATTGTTGATCTTCTTCATCTCATTTTTGGCTCAGTCTTGAAACATATTTGAACTTGAAATTGATCTAAAATAATGCAAATAAAAACAAATAAAGATAAAGGTTTAAAAAGGTAAACTAATCTTCTAATGGAATGTGGGGAGAAAATAGGTTGTATCTTTGTTCATGTAACAGCCCTACATATATCCAATGGAACACTGAGATTCAAGAAAAGACTGTTATAAGAATAGAATAGAATAAGAGTAGAATAGAATAGAATAGAATAGAATAGGAGTAAAATAGAATAGAATAGAATAACAATAGAGTAGAGTAGAGTAGAGTAGAGTAGAGTAGAGTAGAGTAGAAAAGAATAGAATAGAATAGAATAGAATAGAATTTGGGATAATTGACAAACATGGTATATAAAATATTTTTAGCACATATATATGTACTATGTTAACAGTCATCAAAAATCATACTACTTAAATATAAAAACACAATTAAAACCATATTTAATAATGCTTGAACTGACTCACATTATTGAACAGGATTTGAGTCTTTGTTCTTTCTTTCCTTTTTTTTGGAATTAGGCTCTGTAGTCCAGAATCCCCTGTGTGCTCATTTCCTGTCCTCTGTGCTCCTGCAGGTTTCTCATCCAGTCGGATTCAGGGATCATCTACACCCAGCCCTGGGCCAGTCTTGATGCTGAGGTAAAATCCAAGTACAACTTTTATGTGAAAGCTGAGGACACAGAAGGGAAATACAGCCTTGCAGAAGTTTTCGTCACTGTGTTGGACCTTAATGACCACTCACCAGAGTTCAACGAGAATTCTTTAGAGAAAACAATGATAATTGGTGCTCCTGTGAAAATAGAGGTCAGAAAGTTTTGTTTTTTAAACTTAAGCATATGAATTATGTGAAAGCCTATTTCAGTAATTTAGTTAAATGTTACTTGTTTTGTTTAGGCAGTAGATGATGATGCAGAAGAACCTAACAATGTTATAGAGTACTCCATCATGAAAGCAGAACCAGACAACATCTTTGACATCAATGCTGAGACAGGAGAGATTAAACTGAAGCCCTATATCAAGTCTATGGACATTGTGCAGAACATCACCAATCAGAAAGAATGCACCTGGTCTGTGGTGGTCCAGGCCAGAGACAGGGGCTCCCCATCTTTCAGTACCACCACAATTGTGAAGATTGACATCACAGAAGCAGTAAGTTTTGGTTTTAGTCATCGTTATTATTATTACGATTGCTTTTTCATGTCCATATTATTGCTGTTCAAAGAACATTAAGTATCTCCCAAATGAAATCTTTACAGGAGAAAGCTAAAACATCTTTAGTTTTAATGTTTTTTTTTTGTTTTGTTTTAATGTGTTTAAAGTTAATGGGAAGAGTATTTGGAGCATTTCTTATGACTCACAATGTGAAGGACAGCTGTGATATGTGATACATTACAACAAATATAAACATTGTTCATTAGACAGTGACAATTTATCTTTTTAGAACAAAGAATAAACTAATTATTTAATTTTACAGCAATACCTTTACACCATTACAAGAAGGGATGCTTTGCAATTTGCTAATTCCATAAAACTTAATTTCACATTACCTGTTGATATTATAAACGTCATTGTAATTTAGCATTTCTTGCAAACTAGTTTTTAACCTAAATTTTATTTATCAGAAATGAGAATTACCTACACTAACACATAATTTATAAGGATATGTATTAGAAGTTTATGTTGTATGTTGTTGTTGTATTATCCTTGCAGATCAAATCCAGAATGTTTTCATACTTCTTGAGCCTAAGAACCCGACCCTGGACAGTTTTCGCCATATGTTTCAGCACTGTCATCCTCACCATCTCATTGACCGTTTTCATTTCCACCATTTTTTACTGGAACTCTCTAAAAAAGTCCCGAGTCCAACCACAGGGCAAGATCAGAAAGATTACTAGGAGGCCCTGACCATGATGCACTCTTCCAGCACTGTGCAGTTTAGTGTTCTTCAACTGACACCATCACCAATGTTGAGCATTTACTTTTTTTCTTTTTCTTTATTGTGATGACTGCAGTCTGTAAAAGAGTATAAGAGCAAGAGCACAGTAACAAAAATATTTTTGTTTGAAAAGAATCGGTTTCATTTTTCCCTGTGGACTTCAGTGTAATGTATTCTCAATTTCAGTTCTTCAATTCTAATCAATCTAAATTCTGCATGGTCTCCATTTGTGGTGCCCTTTTAAACCCTTCTGATCTTGTCTTACAGTGAAAACAGACTTTGTTATAGCATTACATTTCATTCTAATCCAATTTGCATACTTGTTTAAGATGAATAATTTCACAGTGACCTCTAAACGTATCTTTCAGTCTGCTTAAAGTTGGCTCCTGAGATTTTTAAGCTAAGCGCTTGTGCATCCTTACGTGCAGTGGCCAACTGTATGTTTAAATATAGCTACCATATGTGTGTGGTTCCCTTGCCCACTGTGGCCCATGATGTTTATCCCTTCAGTCCCATGGACTTGATTTCTCTTTGTGCTCTTTTACAGACTCAACTCAGGGGACCTTTGGGCTCCTTTTTAATGCAAAGTAGGGAAAATCCCATGCAGATCCTAGGCTTAATCGCTGGTGTCATTGTAGTCATGGTTGTGTTCACAGTCTTGATATCTACAGTCATGTTCATGCGAACAAAAAAGTCCAACAAGATCCTGCCTTCAAGACGCATCATAAGAAGGAGAGCTAGGCATCGCAAGCAGTGGAACTTCCAGAACCCATTCAAACCGAAGAACAATGGTGAAAATTTCATGATGAAAGAATCTGAAATTCCAACAGCAGAGAACATCAACTGTAACAACAACAGTTTCGGTACCCACTGGTCTCCCCCACCGGCCCCCAGAGCCCCCCTGCCACCTCCACTGCCATGCAATTCCAGACAGGGGGAACGCTCATGGGCAGTACCTACTGTTTCTGCCTCTGTGGCTTATAAACCAAAGAAGAAGTCCTGCAGGCACAAAGATAACCCTGTTAACACAGCACTGGTTTCTGAGCTCAAACTAAAACTGGAACAGAAGAAGATGACAAACCGTTTCTAGCATTTTGCAATATGTTTGTTTGTGCTCGTATTTGACAGCTCACAGTGTGCAATGTTAATCTTGTCGCATATCACCTGAGCATGCTTTGCTCAAGTGCTGAGCATGATGACAAGTTTCCAGTTATCAGGATTGCACTCCTATTTCACTGCCAAGCATATAAGCCACTTCATGTTTTCTTGTGCCAGGGCAGCAGGTGGAGCCTGGCAGAAGGCAAGGGCAGCCTCTGTGAATCAGGCACATGCTTAAATTAGGCTGATAAGCCTGCTGTTTCCTTGAGTACTGCCCTCTTATGGCTCTGGTAACCCATACCCTTCACCACTAATGTTCATCCAGAAATGACAGCCTTTATAACAGCAACAATATAACAACCTAACATCTAATAAAATACTGAATTGAATATACTTCTAACAAAAGACAATTTTAAGAATGTTGTGGTCATTTCTCAGTTAGAAGTATATCTCAGTATTGTAAAAGTTGGAGAAAGCTTCACAATGCCAAATTATTTACAGTGATGTGTTGGTTTACAGGAATTTTGTTTTATAGGGATTTATTTGACAGTGTTCACGATTAGATTTTTCTTTTCTAAAAATATATAAAAAGTTCTAGACAGTCAGAACAGATAAAGCAATTGTACAGTGGTTTGTCACAAAAACTTCATTTTTGTATGTATAATACTATAAGATTTGTACAGTTATATTATTTA
The DNA here is from genome assembly GCA_024036415.1 of Prochilodus magdalenae. Taxonomy (NCBI): domain Eukaryota; kingdom Metazoa; phylum Chordata; class Actinopteri; order Characiformes; family Prochilodontidae; genus Prochilodus; species Prochilodus magdalenae. The sequence goes on from JAMWET010003287.1 coordinate 98,183, forward strand.
TTATTTCAATTTATTGTCACTGTATATATGAAGGTACATACAATATACTGTAGAATTTTATTGTATAATATGGACAAAAAATCTATTGTGTTGTATGTTTGCTTATGTGTTTTTTATTGATAAATTATTTCAGTGTTTTATGATTTTATTGTTATGCATAACATGAAGTTGATGAACTGAGATAAAGTGTGTATTTGAACTATTAACAGATTACTGGGCCTCTTTTTTATGCAGTTATAGGATGTATGACACTAATGTTCATAACATGAACAATCATAATTGCTAAATCCAGCAGGCATTATTGGCTATAAAGGTTACATTAGAAATTTCTAATTAAAGTAGCCCTGACAGATAATGCCTATTATAATAACTATTATTCACATTTTTGTAGGGTTAGGTCAGTTGTAATGACAAGCTTCTGTAGGTGTCATGTAGCCTTATGAACAGTACCCTCAGTATAGTGTTACCTCATATCCTTCAGTACCTGATTTAGATTTTAGAATACTGAGAATGACCTATGAGGAACATGAGGGCAAATGAAGGCAGGAGAGGCATGGCGTGTACGATGTTTGCTTCTTCACAGCTATGTACAACTACTACAATATTTGCATTATTTCATGACTTTCATTGAATGATTTCCATAAGACTAATGGCAAAAACAGTTTTAGATTACATCAGAATAGCGAGAGCATAAACAGGACATCTTCCAATTTAAGAAGCAAGACTGGAGGAATTTTTTTTTTGTCTAAATATTTCCATTTTTATTTTTTTTATAGAATTTATAGCAGAATATCATTTTTTTTATTTTACAGGACCCCATACCCCAAGACCAAAGTGCTCACACAGTGAGACTATGATGGATTCAGTGTGGAAGCAGCATTGGAGGGGAAATAAAAAAAACACAAATAGCATGGAATTATGCCATGTTGGCAGTGAGTGGGATTACTAGGTTTTTAAGAGAGGATTACAAAGTTGTAAAGTGCATTGATGCACCAGGATAAGAGGAAAAAGCATTCAGGACATAGATGGATACATTTATTTTGGGTTTCAAGTAGTTCCTTGGAAACTATTTGCTGTGGTCGCATGAATTTAGCCATGACCTTAAAGAACCACGAGCTACTTTTAAATGTCACATAAAGCTTGTATTTGAGGACATCAATAAAGGGTTGTGTATAAAGTTTTTTAGTAATGTGTCTGTTAAGGTCTGTTCAATGCTCTATGGGCTACCTGTATATTATTGAGCAATAGAATCAGACTTTACCGAACTCAAACAAATCACATATAAACTGTGTGACAGTGTACTCGACAACACAGTTCATTGTAGTGTTTTCATGTATTCGGTGCATTGATAGACCATTTAATCATCTGTAACAGCTGTACCTAGTGGAAGTTAAAGCCTTATTTGGTGTTCTCTGCTGGAGATAGCTTTACTGCCATACGTCACAGAGCACTGGAGCACTCAGGGAGGAGCCAGTGGTCTTAAATGAGAGAAAGAGAGAGCCTTTGTAGCACATGGTTCTTGTAGCTTTTTCATCAAATGAACAATGACTTGACTTTAGCAGTGTTTTTTCTGAGCCAGATGGTTGTGTCAGTCATTACGTAGATTTCTGACGCAAATATGCATGGCCTGTCTCCGCCCCTGATGGATAAAACATTGACCTACATGTTGACATGTAGTGTATAATCTTAATGTAAATACACGGCCAAAGACAGATGCATCACAGAATAAACGTTAGGAATTACCAGTGCATTTGCATTGTGACCTAAACCGTATTTGTGTTAACGTGATGTGTTTTATTTCTCATTCTCAGAATGATTCAGTTGAGATTTAGAATGCTAAAATTGGCTTAGTACCTATTTGTTGTTAAATACAGCTGACCTTTAAAACTTTTATATACAAATACAGGTCTTCAAGCTGTCTTTAACAGAAGACAAACAGCGCCAGTGCAGTTTCATTCACTATCATGGCTCAGTTCTTGGAGAGCTCACCGCATCATATGAGTGTAACAAAGTGTTTGATGAAACCTGTGTCCATTTTACAAACAAAAGCTTTGTGTAGCTATTGGGTTCAGATGATGAGGGACGGGCATCAAAATGACTAATCTTCTTTTATACTAGTGCACTCGTATGCATTAAAATAATTCTGTTACATAATAAACCCCTGGCTATAACAAATAGACGCCCAGGACATTACAATCATCCAAATGCAGTGCAAGCTACAAGCCACTTGTATTCAAAATAACAGTTCTCACCACTGCACTAAATAATACTTTTAATATGTGGCAATTCACTGTACATTTACAACCACTTGTACTTCAGCACATCAGCTACACTACTGTAAGTTCTGATGAAGAAGTGTACATCATTTAATTAATTATGCAAATGGCATCCACTTTACACGACTTTATAAATGAATCCCAAACCGTTGCTATCCATGCAAGTATCCAAATTTACACTTAATACAAAAAAATACCTGCACAAATAGTTGCACCCAGAAGGAATCAGCCACCAGTAATGAAACTTGGTGGGTAGGTTTGACATTGTGAGACATGCTGATTATACAAATTCTACACTTGGCGGCGCTTGTGATGTAAGCAGGGATATGCTTTACCGCTGGACCTGACAGACCCAACTGCCACGATTGCGGACATTCGGTAAGCAGTGAAAATCTTAACCAATTTGCATCTTTTGCTTAATTATGACATATGACATTTTTACTTTTTAATATATCGTCGCTGTCCAACGAAAAACATGTATCTCCATTTTTGTCCATTTTGACTTTTATGCATCATTTCAACACAGCAGCAGGCATTTACACACTGTGAGATTTGCGTGATGAACGGACCAACTGAAATGGCCCAGAAGTGCTCGGAAGGATGTCTGGTTCCATTGACGTACATTAAAATCGAATTAGGTTTTTGGCTTCTCCTGTAAAGTTGCCATTTTGGAAATACTTGTTTTTCTTTGGACAGCAACGATATATAAACACAGACGAGCCATACCATTAAAACACATCCTTGTTTCTACACTCATTGTTCATTTTAGCTGCTCCATTCACTATGCAGGAGCGCTTTGTAGTTCTACAATGACAGACAGTAGTTTCTCTCCATACTTTATTACCACCCTTGCACCCTGTTCTTCAATGGTCAGGAGCCCCACAGGACGGCCACAGAGCAGGTACTGATGCATCCTATATCCGTTTTACTTTAAGTGGCAACAGTGGATTACCTCAGCATGATGAATGTTTCAGACACACAGTGCAGCTGAAATTGAAGCTGATTTCACATTAATCCTGGTGTAAATGATGGAATCAGTACAGCTGTGTTGTGGGTTTACGGTCTAGTTTGGTTTTCTGTATCCTATCTTGAGACCTCCTGCGAGTCTTATGGCCCTCGCTGGAATCCTTGCAGAGGCCTTCATCGCTGGCGGCCTGGAGGCTATCGAAGGTCCCCTGCCCCTCGCCTGGCTTGTGTGTTTGCTCTGCCCGCCTCCAGTTCCTCCACATCTCCATGCCACGCTCGAAGCAGTAGAACTTTGTGTCAGTGGTGCAGGCGTACATTCCTGCTGGCACAGCCAGAACCATGGCCAAAACAATGACCACAATGTGAATGAGCTTCTCCCTCTGCTCCATTTCACTCATGTCACTGCCCGTCACAAACACAATGCACTGACCACTTCGAGGAGCTTGGTTCTTCAGAGTCACACAGATGTCATACTTTGTGGCTGGAAGTAGGTCTGTGACAGAGTAGGTGTTGATACCTGGGCCGATGTAGATCAGCTCCTTTTTAGGTGTATCATAGCGACCGAAGTGGATGGTGAACCAGGTCTCGGAAGGTTTCTCCATCACAGCATACCACTCAATAGTGATGCCGTAAACAGTCTGCTTGGCAATACGAATGTCAATGTAAATATTTTCTTCAGTGGCTGCAGCAGGAAAAGCAGGGGAAAGGGGATGTGAGCCATCAGGAGATTTAACATCCACTAGGATGCTGACAGATGCATTGCTGATGAAGTTGTTAGCTGTGCAGGTGTAGACTCCACGATCGGCTAGGTGAAGGGATGGAATGACCAGCTCAGACTTGATTGTGTCTTCATCCACACGGGTCTGAAACTCTTTGGAAAAATGACACAGTGTTTAAAGGCAAATATTTTTTTTTTTCTGCAAAGAAAGAAGATTCAATCAATGACAACCAAGACATTTTATAGTGGTTTGGCATAAATTTGTTCACTGTAAAGAAATGTGCTTAACTAATTTTCATAAATGTATTTATGAGGAGGTAAAGACCTCCTCAAAAACTTCTTCTTTATGACCCTAAAATGCTGCCTGCGGGTTTGATGTTCAAATTTGTGTACAAATTTACTTACAAAGCTACGACACTATGCCAGTGTCAATAATTAACATTTTAGTCAGCATGTTCTTTAGGGAACCAAATGCAATCCATCTGCAGCATCACTCTGCAGTGCCCTTTTTGGCTTCTTTAATATCATGCTTTCCTCTTCACATAGTTTGTTGATGTCTGTATGTAAAACAGGGTCTTTAATTGTTGTATGAGCCTGTAATTCATACTCATAATAAATATTATGGCTGTAAAAAAGAGACCAGTGTCTATAGCACAAATAGCCAGACCCTAAACACACCCCTGGGCTAGACCCCTGGAGAGATAGAGCAGCTGCTATCAACATATGCCATACTTCATATATGAATGGCTGAATAACAAGCTTTCGGTGTGTTTTTAATATACACTTTAAACCAGGGATCCTCCCGGATTACCAAAAAGGGGGCTTGCTGGAAAAACAGGGATGTCTGGTTAACCCACTGATGAGTGCTTCCTGACTGGTTGTATAAATGAAGTCTTGGAGACTTGGAGCTTCGTCCCCAAGAATGACAGAGAACCCACAGCATCACTGGATTACTTAAGACACAAATTGGTAATACTAATATCGCTTCTGTGCACATTTCTCCATCTTACTTAATACCTAAAACCAAATACCTAATTTAAAATGAAATATCTGCTCGTCTGTAAAGAAAATGTATGCTGATGTGTTGACAGGGGAATAAACCTTACCATGAAATCCTCTTAGTATCTTAAGGCCATATGTCCACCAGACAGCTGGTTCTGGTCTGGCCATAGCAAAGCACGTAAGGGTGACGTTCGCGCCCAGCGGCATGGTGATGTTGGTGGACGGGGTGGTCGCCTGTGGTTTGACGCAGGCCTTCAGCTCGATTTCATGGAAGTATTTCCCCGCCATATGCTCCGGACCACTGCACGTCAGGTAGGAGTTCATCAGAATGATAGGCGGGCTGACGGATGTGACGAACTCGACGAAGCCTTTCAGACGGCAGTCGCACAGCCAGGGGTTATCGTGAAGCGCCACAACCACGTTAGGAACCGCCGTTTCCCGCTCCCCGCTTTTAAGAGCTGCGTCGTACAGAGGCCATCTTAAGAAGACGTCTTTCGACGTGACCGTAAGCTGATTGAAGGATAAGTCTAAGTAGGTCAGACGTGGCAAAAATTTCAGGGCATGTTCAGGGAGAACATCCAGGCGATTGTGCTTCAGGTCCAGGATTTTGAGGCTGGGTGTGTCCTCAAACGCTGTCCACGGTACTGATCGCAGTTTATTGCCTTCTAACCTGAGCTCCGTCAAATTCCCTAATCCTTCCAGACTCTTTATGTGGATGATAGCGATGTCGTTGAAGTTCAGCCAGAGATGTTCCAAAGATTTAAAACGACAGAAAGCAGATTTAAGGATTTCAGTCAGATGTGACTTCTCAATCCGGATTTTTGTGAAGTCTTCAGAGATATCTTCAGGTATCCCCGATATTGCTGTTTCCATGCACAGTAGAGACCTGGAATGGAGAGATTGGAGGAAGGGTTTTTGTTGTTGTTGTTTTTTTTTTTTAACAAACTATTTTATTTTTTTTACCCACGGACAACAATGATGAGCCACCTTGAGCCCCTATGCACAGTCATGTCGTTCCATCAGCTCACTGAGCTTGACTGAGTGGTGGTGATTAATGATCTCCAACACTACACACTGTTTACACCTTCTCAAAAACCTCTCCCAGAATCTAATTAATTATGGCCCATAGGTTGTGATACATAATAAAGCTTAACCACAGGCTAAACTGTAAAAACAGTAGAACAGTAAGGAAAAAGAGAAGTAGGACAGTTGTCACATCTACATGTCATTTGTCTAGTAAATAGCTAATAGAACTAACCTTCCATGGCGATTGGTTGTACAGGTGCATCCAGCCAAACACTGAGCATGGCTTGAGTTGATGTGATTCACTGAAAGGAGCAACAAGCTGAAACCAAAAGCATTGAAAATAGTATCCATAGTCCCGCAAAAGTCACGTCCACACCGCGCTTCTATAGGGCATGTCTACAGGTACAGTCGCCTAATCCTATTAAGAGTAATCCTTGACGTACTTGGTCAGGCACGGGATAACACACAGTACTGGGTTTAACTCTGTATCGATTGATCAAGAATCCTTCAAATAGTCCTACTGTTGTTATAAGCAGTGTGAGGTGTAGTAGTTGCTATTAATAGACTATAAGTAGAAAAGGTTGCAGAGGTAGTACCTGAGTAAACAGTGTTGCAGATTTGTTGCCACGTCATTATAATCAGTCAGCAGTTTGCAAATAAGTCAGACTTTATGTGTTCATATAAAAACATCTTTATTTCTATGTTATGAAACACTGAGGTTTGGGGCATTAAACAAATGTACACAATCAGGATAAATCAGTGGCACAAGGTACACATATCCACATATCCAAAAGTCTGAATACAGTAATGTTGCCATATCTAAAAAAATCTCACAGAGTTTCATATTTCAGCAACTTTTTCATATTAAGGATAAAATCACAGTTGAATTGTATTTTAAGTTAGTGCAAATGATTCAGTTTGGGAATGTGTGTGTAGATGAACTTATGATGTATTTACAAAATTGAAGCTATGTCATTAGTGTGCAGAGATAATTACAATGGTAATATACACAGAAAGTACAGTTACAAACAGCCAGTCAATTACTAGTTTCCCTTTAAACATGGATCAATATCTGAATGATCAGTAGTTTGTGTGTGTGCGTCGGTCCTGGATTGCTCAACCACAACCCCACCACCAGCCAGTTGGCTTAGTCTTCTAACTAAGTCCATGAGTATAGTAACAAAGAGCACGACTGATCCGAAGAAGAAAGCCTCTTCCTTTAGTGTCCTTAGTTACTAGTGAGAAGTATCCAATAGATTTTATTTATGAATGCTCAGCCAGGTACTGTTGGTACAGATTGTGTGCACTCAGATACTGGGGCTGAGCCTGGATACTTAGGCCGTGTGGTGGAGCGGTGGCTGAGGGAAATTGTCAGCAGAAGTACTCGTTTGGCTGTCCCTCAATCTTTGCGGTGGATTCAGAGTCCAGGCTGGACCTGGCGGACAGCAGTCTGTTGGACTCCTCTGGGTTCAGTCTGTTCAGGTATTCCCCCTCCAGGCCTTTAGCTTTGGTGCTGGGAGACAGAGTCTCAAACGTCACATATGAGTCCTGAATGTCTTTGGACTTTTTGCCCAGAAATTTCTGGATTTTCCTCTTAAGCGCCCCACAGCAGACGATCACAGTCAGAGGCACGGCTATCACACAGGCAACCGTGATTACAACTACATTAATGAGCTTTTGGGTCCCATTAGCGCTCGCCGCCGCATCTGTTGAGAAGATTACACACTGCTCTTTTTTGGGGATCAGGCCTTTTACGCACACGCAGGCAATGTATTTGGTTTTTGGAACCAAGCCCTCAATGGTGATCCGGTTGTTGCCTGGACTGACGTTAATTCGGCGCATGTCCCTCTCTCCGAACACAGCATAGAGCACACTGAAAGCGGTGGTGTTTTTAGCCTTTGGTGCTCTCCAGTTAAGACACACTGTGTAGTCTGTATCTCCAATCACTTTGACTGAGCGGACCACTCTGTCAGGGTCTTGCTGTAGAGAGGATGTGTTGGCTGCCAGGTTGCTCAGATTGGTCTCTAAGAGTGCATCAGGACTGGTTGGTTGGACGCTTGGCTCACTGTCTGCAATACTGTCACTCTCCATGCCTGGATAAGGGCCAGTGTACACCACAGGGGCTACAAGCGCAGATGCAGGTGAAGGTCTTGGGGAAACGTATCTGGCAATAAGCTTTTCTTGATAGGCTGCCTTCACGACAGGGTTCGGCTTCTTTCCCTTGACTTTCTTCGCATTTCCGGTTTGATTTTCTACTTTTGGAGAGTCACTTATGATCAAAGAAATAACTGCCTCTGCGCTTCCGACATAGTTTGATGCCTTGCAGATGTATTTCCCAGAATCCCGGAAAGAGACTGCAGGCACACTTAGAATAGACCAAACAATTCCCTCTTTAGAGTTCTCTTGCTGAACTGCAATATATCAGAAAGCACAAAAAAGAGAACACTTGAGCACAAATGCTAGCCCATTTTAATGAAATGCAAACAGTATTGTGTAATCACATCCATTACAACAGTGCGCTTCCATGCCAGCTCTTTGTGTAATTATGTTGTATTAGTGTTGCCGGCTAATGCTTCTTAACCACCCGCCACTGTGCTGACTCACCTGTCCCATTCAGTAGCTTCCCATCTGCCCTCCTCCAAGCCAGCTCAGGGATGGGGACCCCGATGGTGCCACAACGCAACAGCACGTTGTTGCCCACTGCGCTCCTGACCCGGGCTACGGCTGTATGAACCCTGGGGCTCTGGCATCGTCTCAGCTCTGCATCGCTAAACAGAACCCCAGACAGACTCTCAGGGTCGGCACACCTCAGTCTCGTATCAATGAAGGCCACAGAGAGTGAAGGAGACTTCTGGAACTGCACCAGGTCATACAGCCGGCAGTCACAAAGCCAAGGATTGTCATGGAGCCCTGCAGTAAAAAAGGAAAATAGAAAAACAGTGGGATTTGTTAGACATTTATAAGGACATTTCCTGGCTGTGATGCTCCGATTTTACTGGATTTTAATCATTAATCTCCCCAATTAATGAATATATTAATATAACTATACATACAGAACAAAACATTATATGTCAAAAAAGTGATTTTACAAAACACATAAAGTCATTCTTACTTTCAGTGTAAGAGTTATATTAAAGTGTCTTAAACATTAATATAAACGTATACAGTGTATGCATATATCTGGTCAAATTAATGAAACTAATTATAGACATTGTTCCACCAGTAACAATATATTACCAACCTAATTTTCCATATACTTTAGCCGATAATTGTGTTATATATTGTGCATAATACATTTTACACTACTGAATGTACAGATATACATCAAGTACATTCAAAGTAAATTCAGTCCATCACTTGATTCAGTTTATCCAGTCCAAACATTAAATAAACAAAACGAATAAACAAATGAATAAACAAACTAATAAACAAACAAACACTGTCCGGCTCTACTAACTGTTCTGTTATGGTTGTAAATGTTTTTTTTAACTCCTCTTTTACTCACCCAGAATCATTTTTGAACTCTCTGCTCCTTGCACAGGTTTTATTGTGAGCCAAGTAGAAAGGACTTCAGAGGGCACGGTCAGCAGGCTGTTGCTGGAGAGGTCCAGGTAGGTTAGGTTTTTGATGTACAGTGTGGCCTCAGCAGGGACAGATGAGAGCTGGTTATTGTGCAAATCGAGGAGTCTCAGGCTCGGCATGTCCATCAACGAGTCCCAGGGAAAGGAAGTGAGGGAATTGCCATCGAGCCTCAGCTCCTCCAGACTGTACAGGCCACGGAAACTGTCAGCATTCAGGGAGGACAGCACATTGAAGGACATCCACAAAAATTCCAGGTTGGAGAGGTAGTTGAAAGCTTCGCTGGGGATCCTCTTGATGGCCGTTTTTTCTATTCTGAGTTTGGAGGTGTCGGCGGGGAAGCTGGCAGGCACCAGAGAAATCTCAGGGTCATTACAAATCACGCTCCTGGACAAACACAGATAGGGACAATAATTAATCCATTATGTTTGAACCTATAAACAAGACATGAGGATTGATCTATATTGTTTGCAGCCTCTTATACATCACCGGAGAGGCTTTTTAAAGTATGATGATTTTGATGATAAAAAAGAAGAAATAATTATGGTGTTCAGAGACTTGGTTAGAAAGTTCTCTGTTGTTCACAGGGCTCTTGTACATCACAAAATAATGTTTATAGCTATGCTAAGAAAATAATATGAGTTTGACTGTATATATGTATATATTTGACTGTATATTTACAGATATCATGCAAAATGAACATGAATGAAATGCACTGGAAATCTATTTTGAATAACCATTTTGCACAGTAAAGTTAATCTTTTATTCTGAACTGCAGACAAACGGAGGAGCAGTAAACTCACCTGGCTCTGGATCCATCACTCAGGCTGTGGTAGAAGCAGCTACACTGAGTAGGACAGGAGCTCCACACCAGCGGAAATTCCCCAGATACCAGCAAAAGCCCCAGAAGGAGAGCGAGCTCCATGGTTTACCCCCTGCTTTCCAGCAGATGACCTTCAAGAACCGACTCAGGAATCTCAGCTTCCTCTCGCGTTTATCGAGATATGTGCTGCATGTCTTCGTTCCTCTGCCTCAGCGTCCCATAGTGATCTGAGCGCTGTCCGTCCGGCAGATAAAAGGGGCAGAGGGGGATTAGAGAGAGGACGCGCGTTAGTTTCATTTAGATGCGCACTGCATCTTGGAAGCCGATAGGCTACGCAGAGACGTAGCTGTTTATTATAGGCCTAAAATACTTCCGAACTGCGCATTTTCCCCCTCGATCTTAATCCACCCCTTTTCATAACACACACACCCTGAGAGACTTTTCCAGCGCTATCGTGACAGTTAAGCTCATAATTTCTCTACATATTTCAGGTCACTCGTAAACAAAGCCAGTGCACATTGGTTCAGATGTGTTCACTACTAGGAGGTTGGCGATGCAGCTGAAGTTCTACTGAACCTGTAAAAGTGGTGTTAAGACTCTCAGACAGACTGAACACTGCCAGTTCAACACTGTCACCGTGATACCCAGTACCTCTAAATAAATACATTTAGACAATACGAGAACATTTAACGTAATTGTTAAACAGAGCTATGAATGCAAATCACATCAAATCAAGTCATGTGACTTTTTTATTGGCATTGCTCAATATGACTTCTATAATGTATAAATTAAAAAGAGATGTCACATTTCAGGCCTCAATGCACAAAACACAACAGCAGCACACTTAACAGAACTACATAGAGCACAAATATGAAACAATAAATGTATATAACAGAACATAAATACCAAGACAGTAAATACTAGACAGGACAGTTAAACAATACACACACACACACACACACACAAATATACACACACACACACACATATATATATGTATATGTGTGTGTGTGTGTATTTATGTACTTATGTGTATATGTTATATATGTTATATTTATATATGTACATATAGTCAGATGGGAAAATGCCCATTATGTAGCATGCTAGTATTCAGTAGTGCAAATATTTACATATTTTGTAATATGTACATATTTTGAAAAGTTAACTTACACAAGATAAGATTAGATTAGATTCAACTTTATTGTCATTGTGCAGAGTACAGGTACAGAGCCAATTATAACAAAAAACAAAAAAAAATGCATGCCACGTTTTATATTTTATTATAATTTTATTATTATTATTTTCAGTATGTTAAATTTACTAAATGAACAGTGAATCAGCAGATGTCTGTTGTGTGTAGAGGATGGGTTAACTTATTTTCACTTATATGTTTCCATAAAACATGTTATTTGCCCAGGGGGTTCTGAACTTCTGAACAACTACATGAAGTGCTATTGGATTTAAACTTCCCCTGTCAACTAGTTACTACCCACCTCTGTTCAGTGTTAGGGTCAGTGTTCTGCTCCTTATTGCACCATAACCTGCACCTCTTTAAATGAATTAGCATGGTTTTCCTTTGGCAGAACGACTGCACCGCATTGAAGGGAGGAAGGATGGGGTCATGTATTGCAAGATGTTGGCCAACAACCTCCTTCCCTCAGTAAGAGCACTGAAGATGGGCCCTGGCTGAGTCTTCCAGCATGACAATGACCCGAAACACACAGCCAGGGCAGCTAAGGAGTGGCGCCGTAAGAAGCATTTCATGGTCCTGCAGTGGCCTAGCCAGTCTCCAGACCTGAACCCAATAGAAAATCTTTAGAGGGAGCTGAAACTCCATGTTACCCAGCGACAGCCCCAAAACCTAAAGGATTTGGAGAAGATCTGTATGGAGGAGTGGGCCAAAATCCCTGGCCGTCTGACCACTGTAATTACAAAGGTTTCTGTACCAAATATTTATATATATGACTGCAAAATTTGGAAAGCAAAATTTGGCCTACATAATACCATTCCTGCTATCACATGCTGGCTGGTTGTTCAAAATCAATCAATCAAAATCAGGCAAATCAAGTCTTTAATGGACAGAACTCTGTGTCTCATGATAAAGGGATCTACTATAATCTCTTTCCATTAGGCCAGTCTCACTTGCTTTCTCAGAAAGAAAAATCAATGCTTCGGTCATGTCTGTAGAACTTTACAACAAATTTGTGATTATTTAACATTGCTTTCCTCCAGTGCCTCTGTTTAAACCCCACTACCACCATGCAGTACTAGTATTAGAGTTTCATTAATTGGTGACAGGATTATGGTTCCTCTCACTGCTTCTTTCTGATGCTTCTAGGAGTCTACCTATACTTGCTCATTAGGAGTCTGAATCAGGGTTTCTGAAAGCTGCTTTGTGTTAGCATGTGAAAGAGAGAGAGAGAGAGAGAGAGAGAGAGAGAGAGAGAGTTTGTAAGTGTATGATGTGTGTAAGAGAGAGAGGAAATCCTATTAAAATAAAACTGAATTTAAAATTTGAGTTTAAACATTCTTTAAATATTTAGTATTGTGTCACTATATAAATAAAAAGCAAGACCTACAATAAATAAACATATCTCTGCAGTTTAATCTGCATATCACTCACAAAGAATGCAAACTGAGCTTGCAGACTTTGCAGACTTTGTCTGAAGTAATATATGGTTTTAATACCGTTAAAGGTGAAACAGAAATGAAACAGTACACAGTGCTGCCTCCTCTATGAAATGCAAACCCTGCATTTACAAAAGGGTTCATTGAAACAGGTTATGATAGTCTCACCTCCATCCAGAATGAGCAGTTTTCACTGCTATGCTGATGACATGCAACTGTATATCTCAGCTAGAGCAGATGATCCACTTCACCTTAATAAGATAGAGAACTGTGTTAAAGACATAAGAGACTGGATGTCAAGTAACCTCCTCCTATTGAACTCAGACAAAACATAAGCTCTTCTTCTTGGTCCCAAAAGTGTTAGAAACAAGCTGTCTGCAGTACCGCTCAATCTAGGAGCCATGCTGTGGAACTGTCACTGTTTGCTATCATTTGTGTTGATGTTGACGTTTTTTATGTTCCTGTCCGTGTCTATTTCCACATGTTGATTCTGTGTGATCATCACAGTGTTTCACTGTAAACCAGTCAGTCAGATCAGAGCTCATCAAAATATGCATGAGCTCACCAACAAAACAGCTCCGTTCTTCATAGCGCCAAATCATAGGGCTGTAAATGGGCATGTAAACATACCTGACATTTTTCACATCAGCCAAAGTTATATAGCTTCTGTGTAGTACAATCGAAAATGCTGCATTAATTCTAAAGCATGCTCTTCACGCCCCAGTCTACACAGAACATCTGTGAAAAAAATCATTTAATACAGTCTGATCTCAAGTCATTGTTTCTGTGATGTCACAGGAATCAACACATTTAGAGAGATGCACCTATTCAGCCTACAGTGCTTTAGCCCTGTAGCGCAGTGTTTCAGCTCTGGGTGCTTTTCTGAAAGAGGCACAATTCAGGACAGCCAATTTAAACAGAACTCATTAATCTTACATGAGTCTTAAAGGCACAGTTAAAACAATAGCCTTTTTTATCCAAAGGGATGAATAGAGTTTGGAGAACTAAACATTAAACATGCTGAGTGGTTTGGTACAGAAAGCCACACAAATGTTATAAGAGGAAAATTCAAGAAAACAAATATATGATATGGGCCCTTTAAAAGCACTGCGGCTTTCCCCCCCAGAGCATGGTGTGCACAAGGTCCACCAGCCTGCAGTTTATCATTAACCCTTAGGTGATGTTACATACAACCTCAGCCCTGATCTGTGTTGAATGACAAGCTATCAGTGAATTATTACAGAGGTTGTTTTAAGGAGTATGTAAGACAGGGCACTAAGAGGAGTGTGCAAAAAACAGCAGCTCCCAGCCCACCTGTTGTGTTTAGGCCTATCAGGCGAAAAAGAAATAGAAAAAAAGAGAATGTGATTAGTTGTAGGCTGGACTGCTTCTCATCCCCAACAAAACCACGGACGACACAAAGGCTTGTTGTGTAACTGAATGGGCGCTTTACGCTCGCATTGTGCAAATACGCATTAAGGGGGGGAATGACTGATGCTGTTATGTTCATTAAGAAATTCCTCAGCGGATTGAGGCAGGCAGAGGGCTTTACATAATGACGTCCGGGCTTTTTTCTCGTGAAATGGCCCTTTAAAAGTAGGCTTCTTCTGGTCACCCCTGAGGCACAGGCTATCGAGCGACCGGACGGTGAAGCCTGAGGTGCGATCACCCAGATTTAGGTCAGATCTGTTTTTTTCAAAATGGTGACTTCTTATCCGCTGCCAGAGGGATTCTCTGAGCTCGATGTGTTTTCACTGGGATCTTGTCTACTCGTGGAGGGTAAGAGAACACTGTATACGGTGCCAGTGCATCGGTAGCTTTAGTGCTGCTATAGCAGATGTTCTACGCGGGCTAATGTGCTTCATGCACGCGGTGTTTTCATTTACTGTCCGCTTGCGACCTTAACACTGAGCTGTTCTGTGCGCTCTTAAGGTGGAGGGCGGTGCGCGCGCTTAATATCCCTGTTTTGTTTTACATGTCTTCTTAAGGTCTCCTTGGATTCATCCTCAATGTTGTCACAGTCGTTGCTTTCCTCAAAATACGAGACTTGCGGACTCCAAGTAATTTCCTTGTGTTCTGTTTGGCTTTGGCTGATATGGGGATCTGTATGAATGCCACTATTGCCGCCTTCTCCAGCTTTCTGAGGTGAGCTCCTCTCATCTAGACATCTCCATATCTCCCACTGGATATTAGAAACGCAGATACGAAGCATTAAAAGTCAATTCCAAATGGGTTGACCTGCTTGGTGCCTTTTCCCACGTTGTGATTGAATCAGATGTGCTTTGAAAGGAGGGAGTGCGCGCGAGGTTTATTCCCAGGCGACCATGTGATTAGTCGTGATTAGAAGCAGATGCTGTATATGGGAAGGCTGGGAGATACTGCTTTGTTTACATGCACTGTCACAATGCAAAGTCATCTGCCTAGAATTTTAGCTTGCATTTGTTAGTGAATAATGTTAAGTCCCTGACTGACTATGCACTTTATGCACCCTTGTTTGTGGAAAACTAACCTGTAGATACTGGCCTTATGGATCAGAAGGGTGCCAAACACACGGCTTTCATGGATTCCTAACTGCCCTTTCCAGCATCCACTTTATTGCAGCCATTGCTTGGGACAGATACCACCAATACTGCACCAGTAAGAAAAGAAAAAACATTTTATACACTCTGTTGCACTTTAATGGATATAAGGCTATTATTTGGCAGGCTTTACACAGAGTGGCCAACACAGAGTTAAAAACTCCATCTGTCACAGGCCCTGTTCAATGGCCTTTTGCTCGACATGGCCACAAAGGCTTATCCTCAGGCCCATTCATCCGAGCTTTCACAAGAGTCTCTGGGAATTGCTGCTATTTTGAGTTTGTTTGGCGGTATAGAGTTATAAGTCCTAATCAGGGCCATTCAAAGCAGAATTAAGCTTACCAACAGAGAGCATTCAACATGCACAAATCATCTGTTGGTGTTCAGTGTTGCAGTATTGTTTGAAATAATCTGATTTGCAGTCATAAAGTAAATTTGCATTAAGACATGCAAAGATATGTGCACCATTAACATGTAGAAAAGGGTTGCTATATTGCTCGATAGCAACATACACAGTCCACTAACATATAATCAGATATCAATGGACATCATTAATAATACCTAATGTATTATGTATAATGAAAGTTATTAATGAGTAATGGCAACACATTGGAAAAAACATGAATGCTGTATAAATGAGGAAAATGTGTGTCTCTCTGTTGTTTTCATTATTAAGGAATAAAGTTGCAATGGAGCCGTGCTATCTCCCTGGCAATCTTCATCTGGCTCTTTACTGCTTTCTGGGCAGCCATGCCTTTGATTGGCTGGGGAGAGTATGATTATGAGCCATTGAGGACCTGCTGTACTCTAGACATAAGCAAAGGAGACAGGTATGAAACAAAGATTGATAGCATAGTCTGAATTATCTGATCTTTGTTCAGAATATACACATTCATCCAGAGTGATATTCTGAACATTACTGAACATTTTCACCATGTAATCCACACTAAAACACATGAATATCTTCCACATCTTAAAATGAATGCTCCTCTGTTGTCAAAATGTACTCATATGTACTGTGTTGTATGCATTTTTTTTAAGCTCTGACTTTGTCTGCTCAATATTCCTGCAGGCTGTATTAGCTCTCGACATTCACGTATGGAAAGCAAACTATCACCGCTTATGTCATATTATTTGGGTGTCTCAACTGGATCAATATGCTAGCAAAAATGTCCATTCAGCAGTCCTATGGTTAGAACTGACCATAGATTTGCATGGAAAAATGATTTCTTATAGTGCATAACTGTATGTCAAATAAAGTAAATGAGCACAGTGTTTGAAAAAACAGCCTACGAATGCTTGCAGTACAATATAACATCAGTGTTTACATCAAAATGCAAGCAGATGTGTTTTAAACTGATGGTGATGATTGTCTATTGGATGTTCTACTCTGGAGCCAATCAGAATGCAAAGCAATTAACAGCCACAGCAGCAACAACAGCAGAGATAATAGTCATTATCGTACTGATCTGGATTTATATCAGGATTATTATTACTTTTTTTCAGTATTTCCTTATGAATGACACGTCAGACAGACGCAATGTGACATTTACACTGCAGTATCAGACGATTATGATATCATGTGCCATCAGTTTACCCCTTGTGCATTTATATCTTTTCACTTAGGAACTATGTCTCATATGTCATTCCAATGGCCATCTGTAATATGGGAATTCAAGTGTTTATTGTGATGTCCTGCTACAAATCCATTGACAAGAAATTCAAGAAGACAGGCCAGGAAAGGGTAAGCAATTCTGTTTATAAACAGTTGCAGTATTTGACGCATGAGACCGGCATCAAGATGGCCTGGTTAGTATAGATTCCCTCTAGTGTGTTGCATAAACTCATTTTTTATGGTGCTTGCACTGAAAGTATTTGTGCCTGGGAGCACAAAGGCAACCCCACACTATAAACAGTGAACTCTTCATTTGAGCAGAGCTATTACATAACTCTAAAACAGAGTCACACACAAGGCAGTAGCCCTACCAAGTTATGACTCCGTAAGCAGCCACAAGGCTCCCTGGTGGTTAACATTATTATAAATGTAAGCCTGGGAAAAACAACCCTTGGAAAGTGGTGAGCAGAGTTATGTTGTATACTGCTGGAAAACGCTTATGCTGTATTGCGGATTTACATCGTAGTTCTCACACCGACAATACAAGGAAATAGACCGGCTGATGGGATATGACCAAAAGGCTGTATTTTACAGTATTTTTGCAAAAGTACAGTTTTAATAATTATGCATTATATAAGCAATGCAATCTTTATCCGAACACAGGGCTCCACAGAACACATGAACAAAAGACTTTGCAACTGTAGTATGTGTATAAGTTATTAAGACTTTGGGTCAGTATGATGCACTGTGATTTTTACTTAAACCAATAATAGGGCATGTTTAGGTTATATTGCCTTATCATAATAACGTATGACATCACTGTTATACTTTGTAGCTCTAAGCAATGTGTTTACTGACACGGTGCTGGCTAAATGTTCATACATATCTCAGGAAGTTAGGGACCCACACATCACATATCTATTACAAACTGATGGACAAACTGACGTTTGCTATTTACAAATAGCAAAATAACACAACAAAATATGTTTTGTGATTTATTTTGATTTTTTATGTGCTTTATTTTGGGGTTGTTATTTTCTTGCTAATTTCTCTGGGAAAATAGCCATGGTTAAAGGGAAATTAGGTCAAAGGTTGCTAGAGACTCAAAATAAGCTTTTAAGGATTAATGAATACAGTGAACTGGTACGGTCACTCACTGTTCATATATTCAGTGTAAATAAATGTATACTAGTAAACAGCATGCAGGTAATAGCATTAGACTACATGTATTTGCATTATCTGTGAGGTTTGAGTGGCTGGACAGATAAGGCTGAATGTTATAATAGACAGGACTTTCAACAGAGGATCACTGTTCACAGTCTAATTTATTCCAGGACTAGTCTTAATCTTTCCGGAAAGGTAGTCCCGATAATCCTCTTTGTGTTTTATTCTTCCCTTTTATTGTATGCTTCAGATAATGTTATGGAAGTATGTGTATCCAATATCATGTCTGCATCTGGCTTATATTCCTAGCATGTGACTGGGATATCACATGCAGGCAACCCCCATGACTAAACCAACTCTGCATGCTCTCTATGTGCAGTTCAACTGTAGCACTCCCCTGAAGACCCTGCTGTTCTGCTGGGGTCCTTATGGAATCCTAGCTTTCTACGCTGCTGTGCAGAACGCCAACCTTCTGTCTCCTAAACTAAAGATGGTAACAACATCAACTAACTTCAGCTAGTCCAAAATGTGTCCATTATATTTTCCAAGCAGAGATGTTTAGAGCTACATTAAATACTTTTATGATGCTGTCTGAATTACGTCTATAGAATATGGAAAAGATCTGTGTCATTTAATATTAAATAACTGGTCTTATCAGCATCAGTAACTCGACTGGCTGATTGCCTGATAAACTAGCATTCTGTTGTAGTCTACTGAACAAATAAAAGCACACATGCTGACTAACTAATAGATTATGACTGCCTGCCTAAAATGCTTTTGGTATTCCCCGTGCTGGCAAAAGAGCTCTGACCCACCAAGGCATAGACTCTACAAGTATGTGGTATCTGGCACCAGTTTATTAACAGCAAATCCTTTTTAGTCCTGCAAGTTATGAAGTGGAGCAGCCTTGGTTCAGACTTGTTGTTCTAAAATGTCCAGCAGATACTTGGATTGAATTTAGATCTGGAGATCTAGTTTCTAAATAATGGGGGAGAGGTTGCATTATCCTGCCAAAAAAAGACACTGCCATCAGGGAATACAAATGGCCATTAAGGGGCGTACCTGGTCCGCAACAATGTTTAGGATGGCATGGGTTAAATTAATAAGTACATGAAGGACCAGGACCCAGGGTTTCGAGCAGAAGACTGCCCAGAGTGTCACTTTACTTTCACTGGCTTGTCTTCTTCCCATAGTGCATCCCTTTACGTGTGTGCTACACGAGCGTTCTATAGGCATACGCCTTACGTGTATTCGGCTGTCTACGCACAACAAAATAGAAAATGTCAAGCTGCTCCAACCAAGTCATCTAACTTGTAAACTATGATAACCTACTGTTCCCTTACCATCTGATATATCGCAGATGTTAACATGCATTGCTGTTATGAGATAGTCTGTGTGCTTTGTCATCAGACTTGTCATAATGTTTTGGCTCATTGGTGCATATAGAAAAATTATTTAATGATAATAATAATAATAATAATAATAATTATTATTATTATTATTATTATTATTATTATTATTATTATTATTATTATTATTATTATTATTATTATTATTATTAGTAGTAGTAGTAGTAGTAGTAGTAGTATTGTTGTTGTTGTTATTATTATTATTATTATTATTGTTATTATTATGATCATTATTAGTCATAGTAGTAGTAGTAGTTTATTTATTTATTTATTTATTTATTTATTTATTTATTTTTAAATTAAAATAAAAGAAAGCATTAAAACCAAAATAGGACTTGGCTAAATCATTGAGAATTTAAATAATGATACAGTTCAATAATACTTATTAAATTATATACAGTATAATGTACTTATGTAGTTCAGGCCATTCTATCAGTTTTGCAGAATAAACAATTAAAGAAGAACATATCCA
Source organism: Prochilodus magdalenae (assembly GCA_024036415.1). Lineage (NCBI taxonomy): Eukaryota > Metazoa > Chordata > Actinopteri > Characiformes > Prochilodontidae > Prochilodus > Prochilodus magdalenae. The sequence continues at coordinate 118,440 of JAMWET010003287.1, forward strand.
CAACTACACAAATCTATACACAGAATACACCTTCACCTTTCTGTTTTTTTTTGTCTTCTGTTTTTCCAGATCGCTCCTATTGTGGCAAAAACCTCTCCCGTCTTTAACGTCTTTGTTTATGCGCTTGGAAATGAAAACTACAGAGGAGGAATCTGGCAGCTGCTCACTGGACAGAAGATTGAAACTCCTTCCATAGAGAACAAGTCCAAATAAACCAAGCATATAATAACTATGTATTATGTTCTGTTCATTTCTGGCAGGTATGACACATGCTCAAGCTCGTGCCAGATTTGTGATGTCATAGGCTTATTTCATTCATCTTGTTTTTTATATCACTTAGGATATTGTTTCTTGCCAGGATTATATGGTCTGTTGTAATTAATGTAAATTATTTCAGCTGTTATGAAAGCGTAAAAGCTCAGTCAGAAATGCGTTTTCACCATGGTGCATGCAGTGCTACTTTTGACTGATGATGTCATTTATGTCTTTGTGTTCAGTCACATAATGCGGGTTATGCCACTTCCATGTTGTGATTAAATAACAGCACATGAGTATTACACGCGAGCTATGAACAGAAGCTGTGCTGATATTTCATAACTACTTACATCTGATATTTCATAACAACTGCTGTTGACAGTGTAATGCAGTGAATATTAAGGTCACAATGTGAAATGAAATAACGCACCATTATTTTGGGCAATGTAAAATTTTGACATTTACACCAGACATCTAAAAAGTCTGTGCCACCACAGACTAAAGAGTACAGTTCTCCTCAAGCACGCAAATCCCACTTGCCATGAGATGATGTCCAAGCTAAGCCTAAAACAGAATTAGACAAGCAACATTCTGTAATCCCAGAAACAACAGTGCTTTTCATGATAACACATTCGCCCAGTGCTCAAGACCAGCAAACGGGGAGATTATGCACAAGACATACTGCAATTAGGAATGCTTTCCGCTCTGCACATCTCTCTCTCCGCTGTACATGCTTTCAGAGACCATCACATATGCATAAAAGACTTAAGAAAATGTTTACGGTACTGAGCAATAGCCCTTGGCATGTGCGAAAATGATATGTAAAGCCATTTATCTGGGAGGCAAGCATTTAGATATATATATATATCTAAATATATAGCAGCACTAATGTTAGAATAATACAAAATGCACATACACCATTAAAAAGGAGACATTGTGACTGGATAAACGGGAGTGTGGAAGTGGGTTTTAAGAGATACTTGTTTCTTTAGAATAGTTGGCGAATGAGGTCCGATCGTTTGTGGTAAAATAACTGCAAATATTGTATACAATAAGATACCCTAATCAGGTGCATATTGGCTTGTTGTGTGTTGCCTGCAAAAGTTTGAATACCCGTGGTCATATGTTTTATTTTTCCAAGTGAGAATACATATTCTCTACAGAGAAAAAAAAATTCTATTTGTTTGCTGATTTAAGCATAACACAGGGCATATTTTATTTGCTTCAGTTATTTATGCCTGCATTATTACGTGTGCATACATGTGTTCTCTGTGAAGGATGTGTTAAAGGACTTATTTTCACTTAAAGAAACAACAAACCATGTAATTTGACTGTATAAAGCTTTGCATACAGAGGTACAATAATGGTGTTATCAGGAGTGAGAACAAACTAATTATGTGCTACCTGATGAAGTGCAGCAGCACCACAGCAAATCAGATGTACATATTTACTGCTACAATAAATGAAGCACAGACCTACCTGGCACAAACTTAAAGGATAAATATTTTATGTTTTTGTTTATACAGTACATTAGATACATTTAGTCTTAAATCAACCCTGCTCTCAAACTCGCCTCATCCACACTCCATGCTCACTTGCCGTGGACGGCAAACTAGCTACTGACAAGGAAGGCACATTTATGATGCAAAATATAACATGACCATAATTTTATTAATGTCCTCAATAAGCCTTGACAGATTAATATAGTCCTATATTCCAAATGCACTGCCTACAAATGCAGTCCTTGTGTCTTGGTGTAGCAATGTTGTGTTGAAAGATTCTATGTAACAAATTTGATGTCATGCTTTTCTATGAGCTGTAAATATGGCCTGTATGAGCTGATGGTACTAGCTGTAGAGTGCATTCTTTATTATCATCATTATTTGTAATATAAATACCAAACAGCACTGTGATTTAAGGAGTGGCTGCACTGTTCTGAACTGTACTGATAGTGCATTGGATACACTGATTAGTATGTGTTCTGTGCACAAATGATTTGTGTGATATTATCAAAAAGATACAAAGCAGCTCAACTTAAATTCAGACAAGCACAACTGAATAATGGTGGGTGAGCACGAGCGAGATTTAATGTGATGTGTTTTTGTGATTGCATGTATCTTTTGTCTGTGTTTTCTGTTGTACTTCCTCAAGTGCATTATGACTTTCAGCTGAGCTTTTAACTAATTTTGTGCCTCATCGGTGAGTCTCTGTATCACTGCCAATAAAAGCATTTCTCTGGGATATTTAGTTTTTTTTTTTTGGTTTTTTTATCAGACCTAAGAGATTACAAAGGAGTCTTGCTATGTCTTGCATTCTCCTGAAGAAGACTTGATCCCTCGCAACAATGAGCAAATGTTGCGCTGGATGTTATTTAGCATTTTGCCACAGATCACTTTAACCGAAACATCTTGTTCCCCAAGAAGGGGGTTACCAAGCCGATTAACCAAAGGCCTTTTCTCTTCAGACTTTAGTAACGTTACATAACTCTTCACACTAAGCGCATTTCTAGTCATCAGAGCACAATGATTTTGTGGATGCTGTAGTCATGCTAAGAGGGTTAATAGACGTAACTGAATAAATGTAATTGTCAAAATCTGAATATGATGTAATCCTCAACAGTCAAAATGGATTGTATAACAAAACACTGCTGTTAAAATGTTGGCTGGAGCTTAAACTGACTACTGTTTAACTTCGCAGAGCACATGCATTTGGTCTGTTGTTTAAAGAAATACATTTCTCCAGATGTTAAAACATTGTCTAAACTCTAAGTGTGTATATAAAGTGGTTACACTGCCCTGGAAACAGAGGCAGAAGTGGATGAAGGAATTAGACATTTCTTCTGCCCAGCACACCATGTAAGCTTCCAGATAAAATAAGCCTCCGTGATCATCTCTTCCTGTTAGTGGCTAAAGGCCAAGGCACAGTTGCTTATGGCATTTAGTTAGGAGAACATTTCAAAGATTCACCCATACATGTCCCCCATTCCCATACATATTTCATATAAAAAGATTAAAAGACTTTAAACTGGAGCATAAATAAAATGTCAAAAAATCACATTTTAAATAGAAATATCTGCTGACATAAATGTGCAGATTCCACAGTCACCTAATTCATTATTACTCTATTCATTAATTTCAGGCTGTATATAGAGATGTTTCATCAGATGTTTAGAAGTTGACTCTGAACTGATATTCTGCAGTCCCATGGTCAGCAGTGTTAATGCTGCATTCATTAACACTAGAAAGTGCATATAACTACTCAACTCATTTCAGTATAAATTTCCAGTTCATGTTAAACATTGCTTGTCAGTGTTTTCAGCTTCATTTGGTACCAGGGCCACAGTTTGGACCATGCGTCATTTTGTCGTCACTTCTGTCTGAGATAAGATGAAGGCAGAGGCAAAACATGCTTTTAAAATATGACAAATCTTCATCATCCCAGATGTCCACTTAAAATATGGTGATTTGTGTTTTTGAAAGAACATCATCAAGAGATTTTCTGGGGCAGTCAAGTCTCAAAACTCCCAGATTATAGCATACTTAGATTCAAAATCTCTGGCATGAGGCGACAAATTTGTCCATTTCCTGATTTCCTCCCTCTCTTTTTTTCCATCAGCCCTGAGGCTCATACAGCAACACTCTGAAGTGGTACATTGGAAAAATTCAGGTATTTACTGTTCTGCTCTGGATTACAGAGTATAAACCAATAAACATTTTATATGGGCTTTTTAAGAAGATTATGCTGCAATATGGTATCCCTGTGTCAAATGAGGTAAAGTTTAAAGGTGACGCTTAACAAATTCCTCTCAAATGTCACAGAGCATTAAATAAACTACCTTGCCTGAGCTGATTTCCCCTGTCTGGATGTGAACATCAAGCATCCGCATAAAGTACCTCCATAGAGCCATTGCATGGTGTTAGTATCAAATCAAAAGGATCTGTTCGTGTGGACAATGCAAGAGCTAAAGAATGAGATTACTCAGTATGTATGTCTCTCTCAGACTCTCTCCACATTCCTGGACTTTTGCCTGGACACATGTTATAGCACATTCTAAACAGGAAGTGAACACTGGAGCTACAGCTCTTTACAGAGTGCAGAAGAGTAATCAAACAGTGCACTAAAGCCCCATGATCAGATGCCCTCGGGCCCCAGCTCAGAGTAAGAATTCAGCCGTGCGTTCTGTTATGTGATTAAACTTCTTCCCCTCTTATATTTACAGCACATTACGCAATCTCTGAACACACATGTGTCCACAGTTGTCAAAGGGGAACAAGTTAGATTACATCAGTTTAACATTTGAAACCATATTTAACATGTTTGTTAAGGCCTAGCCGGTTGTACAAAATAGAGCATATGAGCATATAAAGAGTACAAATTATTAGTTTAATGAAAATTGATTCTTTGCCTGCTAAAAATGATCACTTAATACCTTAATAATTAGTAGCAGGATAAAGATTATTATTATTTTTTTCAAATAAGCATTTTATGTAAAAACTGTGTTTTTAAAGGATTATGGACAGTGTGTAATCTGGATTAATGATGCACTGTATACGTCATTGCCCTGCATAAAACCGCCTGTTTTGGTTCATTTAAACTACACATGCTAAGTCATGACCTGAAATGTAATATTTAATTTGCACTCATCACGCAACAGCTCTTCAATGGTTTGAAACTGCTTTAAGGTCATTTTAAGAAAGGAACCTGTTCTTCAGTATCTGAGGCATGAAGAGGTTCTCATTTTAGCAAGCATTTCAGTTACAAAGACACAGATGTTTTAATAAAAGCCCTTTCAAAAGTGTGACTTTTAGATCTTGGTCATAATAATGACCATAATTGATCAAATATTAAGAAGGAACAATAATAAATTTAATAAATACATACAATAATTTGCTGAAAAAACAGAATAAAATGTGATAAGTGATCTGTACACTTTTCAGGAAGGATTGAAACATGAGTAAAATTTAAGTTCTATGTAATTTTACAACTGACTTGTAGACGGTTGCTTTCCTAGCCAAGCTTTGTTAATGAAATTACGCAATTAATGTAATTATGAAGATTGAGAGTATAATCCTTTGTTTACAAATGCTTCAGACACAAGGATTTGAATGTTTCTGTTTCAGAATTCTTGATTTTGTATTTACCTATCAGGCTCTGGATTCAGTACACAGCTTGTATACTATAGTCGTAGACTGGTAGATTGGTAGACTGATTGTTCCTTTTCAGTGCTACAGCTGAAATATATATTCTGTAAAATAAATACATAACCCCTTAAAATCTAAGGCTTGACAAGCCTTAGATTTTATTTATTTATTTATTATTAATTATTAATAATTACTATGTAACCAATTTGTAGGTTATGCATTTGTGAGTGAGGAACTAAAACATGGGCCCACTTACAGAAGCTTAAAGCTTAGAAGGTTAACAGTCATTATAAGAGAACCTTGAAAACAAATAAACAAAGCAAAAGCTCATATATATATATATATATATATATATATATATATATATATATATATATATATATATAAACATAAATCACATATTTCAAATATATATATATATATATATATATATATATATATATATATATATATATATATATATATATATATATATAAACATAAATGAATGATATGCCATATATATATATATATATATATATATATATATATATATATATATATATATATATATATATATAAACATAAATGAATGATATGCCATATATATATATATGGCATATCATTCATGTATGTTTATGTTAATAAAATAGGCTTTTGAAAGACTTATCTAAACATTATACATAAGGGATAGGGAAGAACACTTTGACCTTTTCATCAAGATTAAGTGTGCCAATCAGATCTGAATGAAATTGTAATTTAAAAAAGCAAATAAATGTTGAGCCCGCTGAGAACCAGTCCAATTTAATTAGAAGGGGTTGAACTGTGTGTGTACACACACATGGTATGGGGATTGAACTGTGACGCATGCTCACCCCCCAGCCCATGGACCAGATAAAAATTAAAACCATATTATATCCAGTGAATCAAAAGACTGCCAAGACAGACTGTAGAATAAAAGATTAGTATCGGAGTGAGAGGGAGAGAGAGGGCAGCAGTAGCTTTGGCTGGACATTAGCAGTCATTATTACATATCCATTTTTAGCATCTGACGCAATAGTTTATATAAAAAGACACCATTATTCAACATGTTACAGCGTGATACACTTATATCACTTTATTTCTTTTTGATCAGCAGAGCCTAGTTACAGCTTCACTGTTATAAGTGACATTAGAGCCTGGAAAGTGAACTTACAGCACTCTGCATCTAGAAGAATATACAAATATCACAGAACATCACATCTGTTGGGAAAACCATGCATAAGCCAAACACATTTTGATTTACCATTTCCAACTCCTTTCACAACAGCCCAATGAACATTCAAAAGTCAATAGCTGTGACATGTCAAATAGACTGTGTTATCATAAAGCAGAACTTTGAGCACACTTAGCGCACTGGTGCTAAAATAACAAAAAGTGACACAATCTCCTGTTTTTTAACTGTGTTGCTACAAAATCCATGATTTGGATTTAGGGCAATGTTTGCCTGTTTAGCCCTTGGAGACTGTCCGCCTGTTTTCTCTAGTTGACCCCACCATGACTGAATCATGCAATCAAGAAGACTGATTACCTGCCATAGTTGTGCTGGGATATGTGGATTGCTGCGCTTCCCTAGGGACTGCTTTGAAATACACAGCTTTTAAAACTGACTGCACTTGTAGAGACATCTGCTGGTAGAGTTCAACGATTTTCAAAACTCTTCCACAAGGATTTAGGGAACACTTAGAGAACATACCTCTAATGCAGTTGATCAAACAAGACATCTTTGGTGTCCAAAATTTGCCTGTTTAGTAAAAGGGGAAATACAGATTAAATGTCATAGACATTTATGTTATACACAATGAAAGTCTGACATCAATTTGCTACAAGCAATGAAATCAGTTTTACTCAACATTTATATATTAAAGTATTTTGATTGATGAACTTGTTTGTCCGTAGTATTTTTCATTTTGTTACAAATAAAAAGCAGAGTCCATTTTATTAGCTCCACTTCCCACATAGATGCACTACAGGTCTGGTATTGTTTGGGTGATAAATAATCTCAGCACTGTAGTGACACGGATGTGTTGGTGACACAGCAGTGCTGGTGGAGTTTTAACAGAAACAGAGATACAAAACAACTGACAGGGAGATAAAACAGCAAGCAAACACAAAGGAACCAAAAGAGAGCTCCACCTGCTCTGTGGTGGTCCCGAGGGGGTCCTGACTATTGAAGATTGGGGTAAAGGGGTCTAACATGTTTAACAGGTGTCTAAACATGTTAACAAGGTCTGTATTTGAGACATCACAGTGTTTAGCTGATCTGTTATCCTTCTACGGTACCTCGCAACACAACATTCACAACAACATCAAGTAAACACCACCTGATAGTTTTGGAAAATAAGAGTTTTCTTTTTTGACACTGAGCTGTAATATGTATAGACATCCATTTTATTTGTTAAACTCACTTTGTTACTTTGCATATGAACCATTTCTGTTGGTGTCACTTACTGCCATCAGATGTGTAACAGCAAACGATATAATGGGTATTACTGAGTCAACATATTACTGAAATGTGTATTTTACTAATCCATATATTGCGGCACCTCTCACTAACCACTAGATGTCACCATTGCTCTTTTAAGGCAAACAGGGCCTGATTCGTTATTGTGCACTATTTTCGCAGCAGATGGCGCCAAAACCCCAGTGGTCGATTCTCCGTGCAGGAAATCCCATTGATAAAGGCAGGGTTGGGATGTGATTACATAACGCCCACTTTTATTCAGCGCTCATAGACGATCTTTTATTTGTAAATGGCAGCTTGTGTGACAGTGTCTCTGGATTCTTATAAAACGAGCCAATGGCTGGTCAATCATGGTTGCAGACTGCTGAGATGTTTTGTGGAGAATCGGAGCTGTCCACTTCGATGTGGTGCTGAAGTTCAGTTATACCTGTGTGTGTCAATCGCTATACTATTTTAAACTCGCTTAACACCTAGTTTCTGCCGAATACAGGTGTGGAATTTGCTTACATTCGTCAGGGGACATTTAATGACAAGCACATGCCGATGACTTCCATTGTTGATATACAATTCAAACCATGCTATAGTAATCTGTCAGATAAAGGATTACTTATATTTCGTTTTGATTAGTATCAGTCAGTGGAGGGTGTAAAATGAATGCATTAAATGTTGGATAAAAAGATGCTGGCTCTTGAAGGTAGAGGTAGACTAGAACAATGCCATGTAGGTAGACCACCAGGTACCTCTCAAAGAGGTTTTTAGTATCACAGCCAAAAACCTGAAATTTTTAAGTAAATTTGCAGCGAAAAATAGTTATCATAACTCACTCTGAATGAGAATATATATATATATAACTATATAGTTATATATAACTATATAGTTATATATATATAACTCTCATTCAGAGTTATGATAACCATATGATAGCCGTTATGATAACTATATATATATATATATATATATATATATATATATATATATATATATATATATATATATATATATGTGTGTGTGTGTGTGTGTGTGTGTGTGTGTGTGTGTGTGAACGTGTCTATGAATGTGTCTAACTTGGAATGAGTAGGCGTCACTATCCTGGCTCGCTCAGCAGTTCACATTAAACTAAATCAGTCACTGTATCCTACCAAACTCATTTCCGTTGTACACTTCTACGTGTAGCTTTCGAGGCGCATCTGTGTTTGTAAGTCTAAATAGCTTTGCTTGTCAAAAGCCCCACTTATCGGAGTTCTGGTGGGCGTGAGGATGTTCCTCTCAGCTCTGGATGTTTCTTCAAGGAATCATTTCTAAGAATGAACCAACATTTCCTACAGACTGGCCTCTGAAGTCACCGAGCGCGTCTTTAATTGAAAGCGCTGCCGTGTTAAATTAGCTTAATGCATGCGGCTGGTTGGGGAACCACTGGGGGGCAAGCAAGCAGTGCGTCACATCCCTGGGAAGAAAAAAGAGGAGAGAGATTTCAATGGAATCAACAAACATGCGCGCGTGTCCCCCTAGCAGTGGCCACAGTCCCGAGCCTGCTGGACTGAGATGATGACATGCCTTGTAGCGTTACAGGTGAATGAATCAGTACATGTGAGAGAGCTTTTACCTTTCCGGGTTTGAGTGACCAGGCTCTCTAAAAAGACATCGCCGAGCATGGGGGGCGAGCAGGCGCGTCTCTAACCTGCGCGCGACTTTTCCGAGTTCTCTTCGTCACCTGCACGACGGCGCGAGATACAATGAAACAGCCGTGGCCGTCAGCGACAATCAAACGCAACCAGGTCACGAGAGCCGAAAAGCGCGAGCAATGAAGGACTGCAGCATGCGAAGGTAAAGCAGGAAAAGTTCATCATCTGACCGCGGCTCGATTGCTCAGTGAGTGGACAGGCGGAGAACCAATGCGCACAGGCAGCCGGAGCATAGCACAGTGTAGAAAAGAGTTTGAGCGATCTGCGTGAGGGAAGGAAAAGTGTAAATCATGGCCACAGAAGGATCCAGCGGCTTGGCGCAGTCTGCCGCGGTTAAACTCTCAGAGATGGGCGAAAGAACTAAACAGTTAGGCACCGCTATCCAGGACCCCGAGCGGCAAAGGAGGATCATTCTAGTGATTGTCTGTGTGGCGCTTCTCTTAGACAACATGCTTTATATGGTGATCGTACCGATTGTACCCGATTATTTAGCCCGTCTTGAAAGTCAGTCCGAGCAGTCCCATGAAGTGGCGCATGCCAACTCCTCCGGCAACAGCACGCAAAAGCAGGTCCAACCGGAGAACTTTGACTTGCAGGTCGGTGTTCTGTTTGCCTCCAAAGCCATTTTGCAGCTCATGGTCAATCCTTTGACGGGCACCTTCATAGACCGTGTCGGATACGACATCCCACTGTTAATCGGACTTTCCATCATGTTCGCGTCCACCTGCATTTTTGCCTTCGCTGAAAACTACGCGACCATGTTCGTGGCGCGCAGCCTACAAGGTCTCGGGTCAGCCTTCGCGGACACCTCTGGGATTGCTATGATAGCAGATAAGTTTACGGAAGAGGCAGAGAGAAGTCGAGCCCTGGGCATCGCTTTGGCATTCATTTCTTTTGGAAGCCTGGCGGCGCCCCCCTTTGGCGGGGTGCTATACGAGTTCGCGGGCAAACGGGTCCCCTTCATCGCGCTCGCCTGCGTGTGCCTAGCTGACGGTATATTATGTCTGACTGTGCTCAAGCCTTTCTCCAGCAGGACTAGAGAGAACATGCCAGTGGGCACCCCAATTTACAAACTCATGATTGACCCCTATATAGCCGTAGTGGCAGGTGCTTTGACGACCTGTAACATACCCCTTGCGTTCCTGGAGCCCACTATTGCGAACTGGATGGAGGAGACCATGGACTCCTCCCAGTGGGAGATTGGCCTGACCTGGCTGCCAGCCTTTTTACCTCACGTCTTAGGGGTCTACATCACTGTGAAGCTGGCGGCCCAGTACCCGCACTTACAGTGGTTCTACGGGGCTCTCGGCATGGTTATAATCGGGGCCAGCTCGTGCATCGTGCCAGCATGTAAAAACTTCGAGCAACTCATCATCCCCCTGTGCGGTATTTGCTTCGGCATCGCGCTAGTGGACACAGCTCTGCTACCCACACTTGCATTCCTGGTCGACGTGCGCCATGTGTCCGTGTACGGCAGCGTATACGCCATCGCGGACATCTCCTACTGCGTCGCCTATGCACTGGGTCCCATCGTAGCCGGGAAGATAGTGCATGACCTCGGCTTCGTGCAACTCAACCTGGGAATGGGCCTGGCCAACGTGCTTTACGCACCGGCGCTGCTTCTCTTGCGCAACGTGTGCATGATGAAGCCGTCCCATTCCGAAAGGAACATGCTGCTGGAAGAGGGGGCCACAGGTCTCTACGACACGATTCGGATGGAGGAGCGCCAAGCCAGAAAGCACGGCTACAGCACCGCGGGGAACTGCCTGCCCGTGGACGAGAACGGCACGTTTGCTGGAAACCCGAGGTCCTACTCTGAAGAGGAGACGTCTGAACCTGAATACATCTAAATCTCGCACCTCCACTGTTTAATGTTGGGCTGGTTTCCCAGACGCAGATTAAGACTAACCATGGTTCTATCTAAAAGTCTAGATTTAAACTGTGCCTGGGGAACCTGCTTTTAATGTTGTAGCCTAGCCGTAGAATCCTTTCAGACTGGTGGAAAATGTACAACCTACAACACTTAGAAAGCTGTATGATGTATAACTGTAAGTCATGACTGTGATGACTTGTTTTTCTGAGGCAGACGACCGGTTGAACCATATTTGTGAACAGTCTTTGTTTTCACTTGAGTAGCTTAAGCAGTGTAATGAGTTGCCCTTATTGAAACATCTGTATTGTATCAGTGTTATTAAATGCATTCAGGGATATACATAAGGTGTACATGCACATGCAGATGTGCGCCAGAGTTACGAGTGGGCTTAAGCTACTGCTGTTCTGCCAGATTTTGTGCTGCTATAACTAATAATATGCAAAGTCACTTGACACTTTTCATGAATTAAATGATGATGGGTCTCGTGTGTGTAGCCTATCCTGCGTCTCCACTGTCTGTACCATGCAGCCTGTTATATTGTTCAGAGTTTATTATTGGAATGCGTCCGTGTATATTATGAGACATAACTTGTATATAATGTGTATATCAGGTGTACATAATTAAAATATAATGCTGGGGACGACCTTTCCTTGCACTCCCATATGTGTGGCTCCTTTCCTTCGTTTGGCTATATTACCTATTACTATTCATTCATTACACGAGCAGAAAAAAGCTGCCATTTATCCTTCACTGATGAATAACACAGAATTAGGGTTATCTATCTATCTATCTATCTATCTATCTATCTATCTATCTATCTATCTATCTATCTATCTATCTATCTATCTATCTATCTATCTTTAATTCATTTACTGTAGCAAAGCAATGCTTTTAAATGTCCAATATACTTACAATATTTATAGATTAATAATGATTTATGAAATGTAGGCTACGTGCAGCCTATATAACTAACATTAAAAGAGTCAGTAAGCTTGAGTAGTCGGTACTAGTGCGTTCCCCACGCTTGGTGCGCTTATGAACCGACCGGGAAGACTCTGTGAGAGGGAGAGAGAACAGATGTGCATAAATCTTTTAATTGATGAGCTCAATTGAACGGGGTTCACTTTATGGGTCATGACCTGGAGTGATGACCAGACGAAGAAGTGTGTCCGGCTCATCATGCTGTTCCTAGCTCAGCTCCTCTATGTGACATGTCAAAAGGTGTAAACTTTGCTCAGAGACGCAGCGTACAGTCCTACTGAGGTGGGGGTGCAGAGGTAAAGATGCCATATAACGCAGCCTTGTCCACGAATGGCGCTCGATGGGAGGAGCTTTGCCTCCCACCTTGCAGCCTGTGCGAAGCTAAGTGGGGAACTCATGGTTTGCAATGGAGAGCATGCAGTCTCCTGGAGGAGGGATTGGGCTTTTTTGTATCGCCACTTTTCTCTCTGCAAGAGGAAATTAGTCTAGATCAACTTGACTGAGGAAACGACCATACTAGCTGGTAAGTAAACTCACTAAAAAAGTTTATAGGCTTTTTTCCCTGTTAGGTCAACTGTGCAGTAACGCGCCAGGGGCGCTAGTTGCGGGATGTTTATACAGCCAGTGTGTATAGGGGTGCACTCTGAATCTAGCAATTGGATATAGTTCATATTTAAGCTACAGAGAGCTAGTTAAAGCACTTGCAATTGAATGCATAGCCTAACGTTGTTTCAGAGTAAATCCCAAAACGGGACTTGATTTCTCCACGATTAGGTCCACTGAAAACTGCAGGGGACAGTAAGCAGTCTGCGCTATTTTCTCTCGCCTGGCTTAGCGACGCAACTTTGAGGATGCCGGTTTTGGAGAGGAAACCATCAGAAGATCAGAGCGTAAAGTCCATATTTTACTCTGTTTATAATGCACGCAAAGCTATTTGGAATGTGCAGCGTAACGCATTCACAGAGAGCTTTCCATATCCACCAGTTCAATTAACGTCTCACTAAACTGTTCAGCGTTATTATGGAGCTGTGTATATAACAAGTACAGCTTTGTTTTGGTCTCATTAAGGTTATTGTGCTTTACTCTAACAACCATAAGAAATACATGTCCTAAATTCGTTTTTTTTATATGACCCTAAAGCAGTTCAGACATTAGAGATTTATGACATGCCTTCAGTGCTCTCTAAATGGGAAACTGTACTTACCCTCAAGGGTTAATAAGGAAAAAGGCATAGGAGCTCAGAGAAGAAAAAATTAATTCAATGTTTCCCTAATGTGTTGAAACAGAAATGAATGATTCAGTGCTCTCAATGAGGCTCTCATCCATTCAGGGCCTGCCCAAGCTGCCGGTCCCAGACTTACAGCAGACACTGGACATGTATCTGAATTGTATGAAACATCTGGTGTCTGACGAGCAGTTCAGAAGGACCAAGAGCATCACAGAAAAGTTTGGAGCCCCTGGTGGGGTGGGAGATTTACTTCAGAAGAAGCTGCTGGAAAAGAGAGAGGCTAAAGCCAACTGGGTAAGGCCCCTGGAGCGGTTCACTTCTCACTTTCGTTCACTTCTGATTTAGTGTCTTTTCTTAGTTACATGATGTCAATAGTCTTAAATTAGGTGAGCCCTTCATCCTGTTTGTTTTAGTCTTTGGAGCTGCTTGTATTGTGCTTGCCCTTTAAATAGCATTACATACATCTGAGCATTCTTCTGAGTGGCCAAATGTTCAACTATGCTGTCTTTACCATAAGCTTTTAGTTGATTTGTTCCATTATTTGCATATATCTATATATTTACAGCTTATAAAGCATCTCTTAGTGCAACATGTGTAAAGTCTCTGGTGGCAACGGAACCAACACGGCTCTTGAACATATTCTCACAAGAGATATTCTCATTTTCTCAGGTATATGACTACTGGCTTGAAGATATGTATCTGAATAACAGATTAGCACTGCCTGTCAACTCTAGCCCTACTATGGTCTTCCCAAAGCAGAACTTCAGGGCTCAGAGTGACACACTCAGGTATTGGACCCTGGGAGTAGAGCTGGGAGCAAACCATCTTGATTTCAGACTTTTGACTCTATTGGCGTTTCCCAAAATACATTGTTAAAGAAATTGGAATTAAGATGGAAATGAACCCACCTTTACCACATCTTCATCCGCTACACTGAATACATCCATAGAAACATGGCATGCCTGGAAAATGTAAGCATTTTAATAGGAAATGTGTGAATCTGCATAGTCTGTGTATTGCATGCTCCTCTTTCATCGCAATTCCATTTTTGGGAGGTGTTTATTATAATAGTCGATATTTGCATGATATATTAGCACTGATGAATAAAAATGGAAACAATACACACATTTCTTAAACTGCCTGGAGCTGGCTACGAGTCTTCACGCTCTAAACATTGCTGTAAGCAACACAGATTAACACTAAAAAACATGACTTCTCAACATATCTATATAATTACATTGTTGTAATTATGTGCTTCTTTAATGTAGAGAAATAAATTGATATGGGTATTTTTATTATGGTGGTGATAGGAACCAGATGTTTACAATGAAGATATGACACTTTTCATGTCCTATCCAAATAGACTAATGAACTTTCATATAGCATTGTTCAGGCATAATTTTATTTTACAAATGCCCTGCATATCCATCCTCCATGGATGGATCCTTTTTAGGTCAAAAATTGAGCTCAAAACTGACCTTACGTATTGCCTCAGGCAATGTAGTGTATTGTAACCAATTTGTGTAATAACTTTTCATGATGAAGGACTTCTAAACTAAATACCGATAAACCTATTTATTGCCATCTTGCATTAGCGTATACTTTGTATATATATATATATATATATATATATATATATATATATATATATATATATATATATATATATATATATATATATATATATATATGGTTCTGCACCCAAAAGGAACCAACTGATAGGAAACTTGGTGGGTAGGTTTGACACTGTGACACATGTCAATGATATAAGTTTCACACTCGGCCATTTATGTAACATAAGGAAGGACAGGCCTTATAGCTGTGCCTGACTGACCCAACAGCTAGATTGTGAACTTTCACTGAGCATTGATGCCCTCCATGAGTCAAACTGTTAGTCGCAGTACCATTAGCAGACAACTACATGACGTAGGACTACATGCACGCAGACCATTGGGATGACTCTTAGTACTACGTCAACTTCACCAAAGACTGCAATGGTGTCATGCCAGACTGTCATGGAGATTTAGAAAGGCAGTGGGTCATCTTTAGTCAGTTTTGGTGCACATTTTCAGAGGGAGGGCTTATTGTATAATCTGCAGGAAGTGTGTGAAAATATTTGAGCTGCATGGGCTGAATTATCGCAGGACAGTATTAGAAACCTCTACAACTCCATGCTGAGACATATGCATGTTGCATTAGCAAATATGGTGGTCCGACACCATACTGAGACACAGTTTCTCTATGTATAGCTCATGAATTTTGCCCATATCAGTCTAAATTCATCATCATTTATTGTTCCTGGTAAGCTTCCTTCTTTCTTCTTTCTTCTTCCTTCCTTCCAATCTGGAACTTCTTTCTGAGTGCAACTATCTGAGTGTTTATATCTTATTTAATGATATATCTAATATCTTATTTTACGTAAGATTACAAAAATTACATAATTATAATATTTCAATATTATTAATTGATTTTAACAATTAGTGGAATTTCAAATTAACACCCAAGCTCACTGCCTTACTGATATTTTCTAGTTCTTCTAACTGAAGTTTTAATCAACATTAGAGAAGTTTTTATTTATTTATTTATTTTTTAAAGCTTAGTCCCAAACAAGCTTTTCAGTTTACTTTCAGCTCTATTTTAGCTGGGCACATTGTAACAAAAGGATGGTGTGCCAAAACTTTGGAGCCTTTTAAATAGATGTACCTTTTGGCTCAGGTACTGCAGCACTACTGAATATTAACTGTGATTCTTACAGTTGATGAAATAAGGCATTTGGGTGAGGTTGAAGGGAGAGGGAACAAAGAGGGTACCAACTTAGTCCAAAAACTTTTCTGGCGGGGCTGACTCACTGCACATCCCACAGCTCCACAGCTCCACAGTCATACATTTGTTCTGTCATTGCACAAATATTATCGTCACATGCTGCTTTTATATCTGGAATTTTAAATTTAATGCACCTTTCTATTTTCTCTCCAACAGATTTGCCGCTCATCTGATATCAGGGGTATTAGAATATAAGTGTCTGCTTGATGGGTAGGTTCTGTTTTCTGTCTTGTCAATATCATGTTTTTGATTTTATCCTCCATGGCAATTCCACTCACACAGAGCAGCCTGTTCTGTTCATTAGGGGTCCTCCGCGTCTATGAATGAAAGCCTCTTGCTTTTGCTTTGCAGACATGCCCTACCAATGGACTATGCCCGAGGGCAGCTGGCTGGGACTCCACTGTGCATGGAGCAATACTATAGGCTCTTCACCTCCTACCGTCTACCTGGACCAAAGACAGACACCCTGGTGGCCCAGAAGAGCAGTGTAATGCCAGAACCAGAGCACATCATAGTGGCCTGTAAAAACCAAGTAAGGCTCTAAATTGTTTCTGATCTAATGAACAATCTGAAGAGTCTATAGGAGACTATAACAGTGTTGATGTACAATAGCTGTCTTGTGCGTTTTATTTTCAGTTCTTCAAAGTAATTAATAAGCAAGGTCCTCTAACAGGTGCTCACTGTTGACTTAATGAGGTTGGCTGTGAATCATAGTTATGCTTGAGCTCTTTTTAATTACATAAAAGACAATTGCTTTAAATGTCATAATCAGAAGTTGCAGTCACTTATTACAGAGCTGCACTTTCATTCAAAATGACTATCAGTGTGTTTCTGTGTCATGTGCATTCTATTACTATTAGAGTTTAAGTTAAATAAATGATTATATCAAATTTATGCTGCTGTTTTTTCCAGTTTTTTGTTCTGGATGTGGTGATCAACTTCCGACGGCTCAATGAGAGAGATCTCTACACCCAGCTGCAGAAGATTAGAAAGATGGCTGAGAGTGAAGAGGAGCGTCTGCCTCCTATTGGATTGCTCACTTCGGATGGCAGGACAGAGTGGGCAGAGGCTCGCAGTGTCCTTGTTAAAGGTCAGATGTCAGTGGAGACCGAATGCACTCTTGAAAATTAAGATGCTAAAAGAAGTATACTTTGGAAGAATGCCAAAGGAGAGCCACATACTGGACATTTCAGTTGATTTTATTTGGAGAACTGAAAATGCTTTCAATGCCATAATTGAGAATAGCAATTTTTGGTGTGTTGACCACTGTTTGTCCATAGATTTAGTTGGACCCAAGGGGTCATTTCCTATCTTGTTCTTTTTAAATGAATACATCTTCATTTATAATGGCTGGAGGCAGATTCACAGGCACCCGTCCCCAGGATCTCACTCGTCTTATCTTTTCTTAGTATTGCTTTCAACAAAATACTTTTCGCATAACTACAACATGCATGTGATCATAAAGTTTGCTGACGTTATGAAATTCCAACATTTGGAAAACTTGCAAAATGTCTTGCAGACCACATATAAAATCTATAGTTCAGTGCTATGTGGCTAGTAGCAGGAATGTACACTGCAATGCACATTTAATAGAAAACAGAACAGCGAGCATACCTGAGGGAAAAGTTATTAATCTTCACTTGCAATGGATGGCTGCAGACTTCACAAGCTGAAAATATAAATACAAAATTAGAAGAAACAAGCAAGTTACTTAGCTTTGCTGCAGGGTGAGCATTATATGTGTACCATGGCAAGATTAGCTGAAGCATGTGTCTAAACAATAATTCAACAGTGTTAGCATCTAAGACCAAAACACTACACGCTCATGTGACCTATTAACACAATATATTAAAGTTCTGAATCGACACAAACTGAACTATTACACATAAATAATGAATTACAGCAGCTACATACCAGCCGTAGTAGAGTTCTTACTAGTCTGATATAGGTACAGAAGGGTCATAGTCTGCAGAGAGCTCCCTAAAAATCATTTCAACCTTTTATTAAATATTAAATTTACTTTTACCACTTTTTACAATAATAGTGTAATTTTAGTAAAACTCTATATTTTATAACCAACCTAATTTCAAACCTGTTGCATTGGCACTGTTATTATTTAGTCTGTGTACATATAATTCTCTCTTGAAAGAAATTGAAGGGCCAAGAATACAGTAATACACAAGTCATTAGTTTGAATATGCTACCAGATCAAAAACCTAGAACAAAGTGGCATCCTGTCCTTTCTTCATTATTTTGTTATAGTTGGTCTAAATTGTTTAGAGAGGAGCTGTGTTGTTCTGAAGAACAGCAGGTCATTAGGACCAATAGAAAACCTACACTGGAACAAATATAACCCGCAAATGGAAACTATTAGTTCTACAATGAAACCCATAAAGGTGCCATACAGTGCATTTATTCAGAATTTTACATTATTCTCTGAAGTCTACACAAAAGGTTTGTGACTTTGGTTATACAACTCTAAAATGAAACAAGCTGTATTTCCTTGTTTTAGTGAGCTGATGATTAATTTGTTGAGCTCTAGCCAGATTTGCTGAATTGCTGCATGGACTGCAATGATCACACAGAATCAACATGTCAAAATAAACACAGACAAACTATTTGCAATCGATTCAAGTTAATAGTTTGCTATGAATCTTTCAATTTTAGACGACCTGACTGTCAAAAAGTGTCTTAAGTCACACAGCATGGCAGAAACAAGTTTTGAGCTGCCTGGAATAAAATGTGCTGAGTAAATTAATACGTTTGCATTAAATCTGGGATCTCATCAAAAGATATGGGAGCTGAAGTGTGCTCCTGCTTACCAGCTTATTTCCCGTTCTACCTCAAATGGTGCCGCAGTTACATTTTGGCATCTGCTGTGGCATTTAAGGTAAGCAGAACATTTGATTAAGGAACTGGCAAGTAGGATGCTAATTTCAGCTTCATTTAAAGATGAACATCAACCATGCCTGCTCAGTTGCCTGGAAAAGGTATAAATCCAGTCTGGCATCTTTAAATGGCCAGGACCCGACAGGAAATCTAAATTTTAATTACACTGTTTTTAGCACAAAAATAATTCAGCCAGTTTGCCCTGTAGTCCATGAAGCTACTGAAAGCTACTGAAGCCTTAAGATGCAATAAACCTGATATTTTAAGGGAACAGTACAGGCTCATCAGACACCAAAGCATGCTAATCATGAGCATCTGCTGCAGATTCCACCAACAGGGATTCTCTGGATATGATCGAACGCTGTCTGTGTCTGGTGTGCTTGGATGAACCTTGTGGCTTGGAGATGAGTGACACAAACCGAGCCTTGATGATGCTCCACGGAGGAGGAAAGAACAAAAATGGGGCAAACCGGTGGTATGACAAGCCCATGCAGGTATGGCACATATATATAATAGCGCCAGTCAAATAAAAATATGCATGCTGGTGGATTATATCTGCTACTGTTAAAACACCATGTCTCTCAGTTTGTGGTAGGTGCGGATGGATGCTGTGGTGTTGTTTGCGAACACTCACCTTTTGAGGGAATTGTGTTGGTGCAGTGCACAGAATATCTACTGAAGTACATGTAAGCTATATCACACATACAATTTTGTTAGTATATACCAATTTTACAGGGCTGCACGACATGACATATAGTAATCACAGTAATGCAGATTTTGCAGGTTTATAACCAATCACAGTGATCATCTCAAATATAATCAATCACAGTTCTAGATTAATAGAATTAATAACTAATAATAAATAATGTATAAATATGATTTATTCATATAATTAATTTAGTAAAATAATGTAAGTAATTTATGTGTTTTTTGGGCCATGCCTGCAGCAAATAGCTGTAGAATAAGAAGAGACTAAAACTATACAGAGAGCATTCTGAGAGCCTAAGCTGAAGCTCTGTGTGCCTCCTTTTTGAGCAAGAAGGCCAGGACCCCAAAAGGGGCTGGGCAAAGCAAGAGATCAAACTACAGTGAACGTTGGTGTGGCTTTCCAATGGTGGTGAGAATTAAGGAAGTTGAAAGACCTGAAAAGCATCAACAGGGTTACTATTGCACAATTACGATCCGTAGCAGAGGGAATTCATAGAACATTGGATTGGAAAAAAGGAGCTTCAGGCATGGCACTTCTCTCAAACTCGATACACTGATATGCTATGTGTATGTGCAAATTAATTTTTGCTTTGTAGTCCATATATTTACACTCATTTACACTTCAAAATACTTGCAATAAATGTGCAAAGGCCAGAGATTTTTCTATTTTTTATAGGTTTTAAGTTATTGTTTTTATTAACACATTCAACCAAAATACTGGTCACAGCTATGCTCCATGGTCTTTGCGTGAGGACTAATACTGACAAGTATTTGCCCATTACTAACCACTAACACCCACCATAAACAAAGAAAATTTGTTTTTATTTTATATACTGCCCAAAGAAAAACAAACTGCCAAAGTGGCAACTTTACAAAAGAGGGCAAAAACCTCATGTAACTTTAATGTAACTTTAATGTTAGTCAATGGAACCATACTTCTTTATCAGCAATTCTGAACCATTTCTGTGGTCCATTCTTTATAAAATACACACAAAACACACTCAAATTAACGCAAACGTAATGTAATCATAACATAAACATTATGATATATGCTTTTTACTGAACAGCAGCCATATTTAATGTAGATACATACATACTGCTTCACTGTTTAGTAAAATTTTGTCCCTATAATTTCATGTTCTACAAATTTAGCACAGTACCCATACTTTCCACATATTGCCCCTAATCAACGTCCATTCCTTGAACATGTACAGCACTTATCACTCTCACGCTGACCAGCTCTTATCACTCTCATGCACAGGTTTTATCCTAATTCTAATCTAGCTCCAAACAGAGTCAGGTAATGGAGGTCTAATACAAAAATATGTTCCCTGAAGACCCAAAAAGACAGAACAACTGTCAAGTTATAGATCTAGAGCCAATGTATTCAGTTCCAGATCCTGGAGAATCCCACCCTCCATTTACCCTATAGTAATGTGTTATCAGTTACACACGGTTTTTAACTGCATGCTTAAATTAACCAGTAGAAAATAAACATGATCTGTATTTAAATTCCAGGTTTAAGTTTAAATGTCTTTGTTTGTGCACATAAATGCCACAGAAGTAATTAAGCGAGACTAAAGGAAATTGCCTTGTGTGGGTGTTTTGTTCCACTCTTAGGATAGGCAGCCCTTCCAAGCTGGTGAGGGCAGCCAGTGTGAGTGAGCTGCCAGCCCCAAGGCGTCTTCGCTGGAAATGCTCGCCAGAAATCCAAGCGTGTCTTACTGCCTCGGCTGACAAATTACAAAGGCAAGCCAACAGGACACTTATTTCTGTTCAGCAGTACAGTCAATACACATGTGCAATGCTATGTTTGCAGTGATCTGAATGCATTACTTACATGTGTCCCTTGTATTTAGGCTTGTTGAAAATCTGGACATGAATGTCTACAAGTTCAGCGGCTATGGCAAAGAGTTCATCAAGAAACAGAAAATGAGTCCCGATGCTTATGTGCAAGTAGCTCTCCAGTTTGCATTTTATAAGTAGGTTTTCTACCATGTGGTTTATGTGTAATACTTTAAACCAGCACACTTTGTGTAAAACATGACATTTATGCTCAGATGTCATGGAAGACCTGTGCCAACTTACGAGAGCGCATCAATCCGTCGCTTCCAACAGGGTAGAGTGGACAACATTCGCTCTTCTACAGCTGAGGCCTTGGCATTTGTGAAAGCTATGACTGATAATAAATGTAGTCTGACGGTAGGAATATCACCCTTGTTCATATGACAGAACACTGTCCTTAAAGCATCTATAAACATACATCATTTAAAGTACGTCACTGTAAGACTGACAGCTTATTTAAATGCTTCATATGGCTGTATTCTTTTTGTTTAGGATGCTGAGAAGATGGAGCGGTTATGGGATGCTGTTAAGGCACAAACCAATTATACGATCTTGGTAAATAAAACTGAGGCTGCCTTTGCCCAAATACTTTCTTGTCTGCTAAATGCATTCATAGATCATCTTATGATAATATGTTGCAGCATGATTCTCTGTTTCACAGTTAAATATTGCTTGTGCATGGAAAAAAATAATTACCCTGACTTAACAGGCTATCACAGGGAAGGCAATAGACAATCACTTACTTGGACTGCGAGAGATAGCAAAGGAGCTCAACTTGGAGAAGCCAGAGATCTTCACAGATGAGACCTACATCATCAGCAACCAGTTCATCCTCTCCACAAGTCAGGTGCATTGAAAAGCTGCAAATATATAAGGGGAACATTGATAATTATTGGGTTCTGCTGACAATAACTACATATATCTATCATAGAAATCAATAATTAAGAGAAACAACACAAATAAAAACCAGGAACAAAGGTTTTGTAGTCCTGTCTACACCAGACCATGTCCAGCATCAGGTACCCTCTAACAGTGTGATCTTTACCCATAGGTTCCAACAACAGTGGAGATGTTTTGCTGCTATGGTCCTGTGGTCCCTAATGGCTATGGAGCCTGCTACAATCCCCAGTCGGGCCATATCATTTTCTGTGTGTCCAGTTTCCGTGACAGCCCTGAGACCTCTTCAGATATGTTTGTGAAAACTCTGGTGGAATGCCTGGGGGAAATGCAGGATCTATGCCAAATATGCAACACTCAAGCCAAACCATGTAACTCCGCAGAGAGGACAGAGGATGCCTCCAAGGCAGTGAAGAACGGTAGAACGACATAACATACCTGTGAAGCAGAAGACCATCTGGGGTTTCTAACGTCACCTGAATTAATTTTTTGTACAATGGGATGTGTGGTGTATGTTAAACATTGTGGCTGGCTCGTGGCTGTATCAAATATAACTAAGTAATATATTAATAGTAAAATAGTAATATAGCCTGTGTATTTTTTATGAGGGTGGGATGTTGTAAAGACTCTGTGGCAACAAAAAGAACAGCTAGAAAGAAACTGCTGAAACTGCTACAACTGCTAAAACACACAGTTGATATTAAGAGGAATGTATTAATAACTATATGTGAAAAAAATTTTCAGTTCAAAGGAAGTGCTACAGTCCTAGATTGTTTCCACAGGTTGCCACAAGTCAAAGCGTATCTTTAATGTTATACAGGGTGCTTTTAGACTGTCGTTTACTTAACGCTAACTAACAACTAACCTACAGACTGATTATTGTAATATATATTGTGTTGGAGTTTTAAAATAGTGCCAGAGCACACTAAAATCAAAAGGGTCAACTCCTGTCTAACACAAGTAGAACATACATCAGTGCTCTGCACATATTCACTGTGATTAAGTGGGGAAATTGTAAGTGCTTGGTTTGTGAGGTTGTTTCAAGTGTTATGTATATTTCCTATGCAAAATTAAACTGCAACTTCAAACTTCAATAATTTAAAATAGTTAATTGTAGTTCTAAATAGTGTTAATCTAAATAGAGTATATATTAGAAGTTCAAGAAAATGGAAAATAAAGTACTTATTTTAATCAAATTAATTAGATATATAGTATATAAGGTCATGCGTTCGTATACAGTGTTCAGAAAATGTATTCGCAATAATGTAAATGTATGAGTGTTATTTGTGTATTTATGTAATTAAGATGTTACAAAAAATTAATAGAAATATAAACAGAGTATCTAGTCTTAGGCACTGTGAGCACTTTATACTAGAAAAGCATATTTCTGCAGGCTCATTTCAATCTTGTTGCTCAGACTTGTTGAAATGTCTTATAAATCAAATCTCCATGTGTTTTTGTTGTTAAAGAATTTATTTTTCTATTTTTATGTTTTCATATAGTATTATGATCCATCACTAAATATGTTTAGTGTAGATATATAGCACATAATAAATGTTAAATGTTTAGTATTCAGTTCAAACATTTATTAGTATGTCACATGTCAAGGTGTACAGCAAACTTTGGAACTTTCAACTTTTTTCAACTACAATTCGGATGAAAAAGAACCTAAAATGGCTCTAAAGTATTTTAATTATTTGTACATTTATTAATGTATTTTTTATTATTTATTTATTTATTTATTTTTCTTAACTATCCCTACATACATAAGGATACTTACATTTGGAAAAATTAAAATGACATTTTTCAGCGTTATTCATTTTGGTTTTTAACAACAGTAAAAATGGAGTTAAACTAAATAAAAAGAGTGTGATATATGGATGTTGCCACTGTTGTAGCAAAATCTTGATATGTGTTGTATTTCATGTTCTTTTAACATAATTTTGAAAATCCAGCTCCCAGCTTACACAGACCA
The DNA here is from genome assembly GCA_024036415.1 of Prochilodus magdalenae. NCBI lineage: Eukaryota > Metazoa > Chordata > Actinopteri > Characiformes > Prochilodontidae > Prochilodus > Prochilodus magdalenae. The sequence goes on from JAMWET010003287.1 coordinate 143,219, forward strand.
ACAGAAATGTTAAATGCTCCAAAACCTCATAAGTTATCTACTCTATCTTTGCTTTCTGTTTGGTTCCTAATCATCTGTTTTAGGCCATATCTAATGAATAACAGATTTATCCAATCAAGGCCTTTTTTTTTCTTTTATCACTTTTGTAATTTGCTCTTACAGGAACTAAACACATTAGATCACCAACTTTCTAAAAGGCTGACATTTTCTTACACATTGGAACTCGTGTATTCACAAAGATGGATTTTGAATTTGGCTTTTGAATTTGAACAAGCTGTAGATAAGGGCTGTCCAAAGTCATGTGAGGATTTTGTATTGGATTTAATTTGGCCCATGAGAAACTTATCATAACCCCCCTGTTTAACTCATCATAGGATTCTTCTGTAATGAATACCTCAACCCCTTCTGTAAAATCAATTCCATGAGGTCATGTGATTTAACAACCTTATTCTAAAAATTCAAAGGCTCTTGATGATTCAGTAATAATAAATAGTGGCACCAAGTCATAGATCAGACTGGCTGTATGGAATGTGGTAGAAAACCCACGTGTGGTTATAGGGTGTGCAGTAAAATATAAATACATACCACACACCAGAGTTCAATGCTCCATGTAATTCACCCAAATTAGCTCTGCTCTGCTACATTAAGTATTAAGACTTAATTGACCTGAAGTCATATAAAAGGCTACACATATATGACAGACAGGTAAGAGTCACCTTAAAGGGGAATTCCACCCATTTTCCTACATTTCCACAGAATTGAGTTGCTGAGATGTAAGCTGTGTTATTTAGAGTGGACTGATGTGAAAAATTTTGGTTAATAAATGCTGACTTTCTTACAGTGGGGGGTAAAAGGGATCCCGGTGTCTACAACACAATAGACTTCTACTTTACCATCCAAAATGAACTTTTAGACCAAGATTTCACTACAAACAACAATAAAACAACGTAGCAAACATTAAACGGTTTATCCAACATTTTTATGCGTTTAAAGGCATAAAAGTCTGCAGGGTTTGCTGATAGCTCAGAAATTCTGAAACTCGGTGGGGCTTCCCTTTCAAGCAGACTCTCTGCGGCTTACAGTAACAGGGCGGCTTGCTGAGTGGCTGCGTGGGCGCTCTTCGTTAGTTACTGAAGACCACCACCGCCCAGCTCCTCAAGTCTCGTGACTCACAGCTGTTGCTGGGTAACAGAACTAACACAGGACACGTGGGACGGGTGCGTCTCCGCTGGAGGTGTTTTAATGTTAGTGGCTGGTTAATTAGCGAGTGGGTTAATTAGTGAGTGGGATCATGCCGGAGACTTTACTGGTCACTATTCGGTACGGACCTTACGAGTCGTGTGGTGTAGTGGACCACAGAACGTTCCGCCTGGAAGGTCTCCAAGGTGATACTCTTCATTTGGATGAAGGCCAGCGCCGGTAAACGTCTGTGCACTGGCGGGCTTTTGTCATATTGGTTTTAGCGCTGCTACGTCATTGCCTGCAGGGTTGAGTAAAGTGGTCCTTGGTTTGCTTTCTTTCCCTCAGCGGTGCTGAAAGACTGCGGACTCTCCTGTGTTACGGAGGAAATACCGGACTGGAACCAGGTGGAGCTCGTGGTCAACGGAGAGTGCGTTTATAAATGCAACATCAAAGACCTGGAATTTGGTAATATTCCCTCTCAAAACTAAACATTTCCCAGCAAATCTACACTCACCGTATATCACTATATCACAGTATAGTTGCACACAGAAGGGGGCGACTGACAGGAATTAAACTAGGTGAGTATATCTGACATTGTGAGACGATTCACGCTCGGCCGTGCGTGTGACATAATGAAGAACAGGCATCATCACTGTACCCGACTGACCCAACAACCACGATTGCGGACAACGCAATCTACATTCTACATGCACGCAGACCATTACGACGGGACACTAGTAACTTCTACAACTTCATGCAGCAACGTCTGGCCCCAACATTTCTTCATATCCTGATCATTTTCATTCGATTTATCTTATGTTAGTCTATATTGGCTTTGAACAGGACATTTTACAATGAGATGATGTGGCTAGCTATCTTATTTTTGTTTACTTGACAAGATTCCTCAACTTTCTTACCTGCGAGCCATGAATTTACAAGAACATAGCATTATGTGCTGATCACCTCTTTCCAATGTTTTTTGTCGTGACTACAGGATATAGCCTCCATTTTTGGTTCAGGTATCAATGTAGCTAATATACACACTAGCACTTTCCTAAAACAAACAAACTAATAAAAAACTTCTATAAAACACTAAAAGGTGCCTTTGGCGAAAATATTTATCAATAGAGAATATTTCTACACTGCTCCATAACTCACTTGCCTTTTGGTTTTACACCACAGATTCATTACCACATAGGCATTTGCAGATGGGTGGTTACTTAAAAGAAAACCTGAACCTGAACTTCAGATGCTTTTAAACACAATTGCAATTTAGCAATTAGCATCCTGTTATGCTCTTTGGCATGTGTGCTGAGCAGTCTCAATTGACATCAATTTTGGATCAGGATAGCAAGAGGAAGATCTAGATCTAAGAGACTTTGAAATAATGTTCATTATTGGGCACAGATAGAAGGAGCCTCCATCATAAACCCTGCTGAGCTGGCTAGAGTTTGCAACTGAACAGTGAGTAAAAGGACAATAGTATAAGGTTGGAAACTGTGGTCAAATATGCATCAGTGTGATATCTACAATCTGCTCATAACTACATGGAAATGAATATTATAGTAGGGTTGCAGTGCATTAATCCATTCAAAGACATGTACATTTGATTGTGAGGATGTCAGGTGGCTCTGTTATGCTGTGGGAGGATTTTGCTGGTATGGTTTAATTTGTCCCCTTAGAGAGAAGGGTCACTGCAAACTAATCCAAATTAATCTGACTGATCACCATTAACTTCTGATGAAGCATTTCTATCCTGATAGAAGTGGTCTATTCCAGGATGACACAGGTTATGAAGGATCACTAAATGGCTTGATAAGTATCAACATTTTATCAAATGCTATAGCCTTTAGAGTCACCCCATCACCAGATCTGGGAGATTTTAGACAGAAGTGAGACTTTTCCATTTTCATGGAATTTCTCATGGTGATAATAAATAATAAATAATATAAAAAAAATAATAATAATAATAAATAATAAAAAAATATAGTGTGATAATAGGGTATGCAGGGTAATAAATAGTGTGTCTACACTTGCTGTGAGATGTATTAAATTTCTGTTTTAATTAGGTGGTGATGGACGTCTTGATCCACTCTGTCAACAGGCCATTGAAGCAATAAAGAATGTATACCAACTACACCACATATGACATGCAAGTGTGCTGTTAATAAGAAACACAGGGAGATGTAACGGTTTGTGATACTACCTTTATTACATTACTGCGTGTATAGCTAAGTATTATTGCAAGTCAAGCCTACATTCTGTTACATGTTATTAGTCTGCAAGATGTTGATCCAAACCATGCAAAGATCTTCACATCTCTGTTAGTTATGGCTTTACTTCATACAATGCTAATCTCCTATAAGTTAGTCTTAGGCTAACAACTCCAAATGAACTATAGAACATTCACTAGGTATTATTGCATTTAAAAATGTATTGTCTTATTGCTTAAGTGCAAATATAGTGCCGTCTACATACTTGTAAACAATCGCAGTGTTTAGTTGTGGTGTTCCAAGTGCAACAATTTATGTCTGTTATAGGAGGTCACTGATCATAGACAGTGACAATACAGTTATCATATATATTCATGATTACAGATGAATAATTAACCCTGTTAATTATCAATTAAGAGTAACGATTTTTAATTAAACTGTATTGCATTACTGTATTGCTCAGCTTAACATCTCTTCAGTAAAATATGATACATGATGTCTAAGTTGGTTATGCTGTTTCTTTTTTGTTTGTTTTTATTTTTTTGGTACATTCCCAATCTTCAAATTACTTATAGTCCCAAAAGGAAGAGTGTATTGTGGTGGCAACAAAGAATAATGCAGCAGCCATGGAGAATACTGCTACTTGTCGCTGTGCCATCTGTTTGATGTCTCAGGATGAAGTCAGGTGTGACAGTAAGTGAAGAGAGATATGGGAATAAGAATATGGCTTAGTCAAGATCTCTTGTTTGTCCTCCAAAATATCTCTGCGATTGAAACCCCTAGGTGAGCCCTGTCTCAACCTACATTCCATTTAGCTAGTCAAGGTCTATTCTAAGATTGTACTTCAATACATTTACATCTATTATGCTACATTTATGCTTTTATTAAATAGATTGTCTACAGTGTCTGAGATTAAGTAACAGAGTAAATCTGAATGATTATGGAATTATTCCTATGCTACATGCGAGCAAGTATTGTGCGTTGAGAGCAAGGCATAAACGAGGTCAAAATTTCTAAGTCTAACGAAAGCATCAAAAGCTTCTGCCCTCAAAGGCGTTCAGGTCGAATGCAGTGTCCATGAACCTCTTCAGCTCTGCCAGGTGAGTGAACTTGTTTCCTGTGGCAGGGGCTGCAGCAGGGTCACGGCCAACATACCTGAAAGAAGCATTGAGAATTTGTCATGAGGAGACTTGCTGTGCTTGTGCAGTGACTGCTGCAGTAAAGGAGCACACTCACCATACTGGTTTCTTGTTTGACAGCACGGTGAGGAAGCGTGGTCTAACATAGTCATAATAGCCCATGTTCTTATGCTCTTCCTGACACCATACCAGTTCAGCATTGGCATACAGCTCAACTTCAGCTTTTATGAGGTCAAAAGGAAATGGTGATATCTGAAAAGTTTGAATAACACAACACATAGGATTAAAAGTGTCTGAATGTGAGTGCTGAAAAGTGACAGTCGTTGATGTCTTTTTATTTTCAGGGTTTACAAATTTTGTGTAAATATGTTTCACCTACATATTTTGTGTATTATCTCATTGTAGTACTGTTGTACTTGATACCTTGGCAAATGACACCATTTTAAATGTAAGCAATATGTGCAGTATTTTAAATTACAGACTAATACAACCTGTTTCTAGACACCAGATAGAAATATAGATTAGAAGTCATTTTAATTAGATTAGAAATAATATTTTAAGTAATGTATTTCTAAGTAAAATTGTATTATTGCACTGGGAGAAAATGCCTTTTTAAAAAGATACAACTTTAATAAAGTAATAAAGTATGCATAATACTTAAATATAAACACGTTTACCTGTCAAGAATTCAGAATGTTTTAACACACCCCCTATAAACACTATTAATAAGCACTGTTAATAAGCTGAGTAGTTGGATCAGGTGCACTAGAAATGCTAAAATGTGGAGGATAGTGGGTCTCCAGACCCAGGGTCCCAAGTCTGCACAATATTGGAAAAACTGACATTGCAAAATTTTTTTTGCAATTCCCTGTGATATGAATATCATCGTGATATAAAAAACAATATTTAGGTGTTTTCACCGGATGACTTGAACAGCATTATTTAAAACCAGTCAAAGGTGTGAACCATGTTTTCTTGAATTGTTATGCTCCATCGATTTCAGTGCACCAAACACAGCAGCAGCTAAACGCTGAGTACTCCTCTCTGTGTATCTGAGAAGATTTAAATCAGAGTCAGGGTACCGTGCAAAAAAGTTGCAGCATGAAATTTAATTTGTTTTACTTAACACTGCATGTCCTGAATTGGCAGTACTGTGCATGCACACATTCCGGTGGTGATGAGGCTGAAACAATATATATTGTGTAGCGCTAGTTGGGAGCAACTGGTCTAGAGGATGATGGCTATACAAGCTACAAGTTAGCACTGCCACCACATACTTTTCAAGCTACCAGCTACTAAATATCTCCACACACCTGGTGGTAAGCAGTAGTGACTCAGCTTGCTATGTGAGTAGCTAAATAGGTGATAGAGTCCATACATCCCTCTACAAAGGAGAATGAGTAACCCCTATCATCCAGTATCACCTCACTAGGGGTGTAACTAATTGCAGTCCCTGAATTTTCTGTCACAAATAGCACATAGCAGCACTAGATCTGACCACACTGTAGTAGGCAGTGGTCTAACCATTTTGACCTCTAGCAACATTTGCAGCCAGCTTCTGAGGGCCCTTACAATTCTTGATACCAATTGAAGTGTTAAAGTCAGGCGAGTAATACATTTAGGATTAGTACATGAAGATCCAAGAATATAGCATGCTAAGCTGAACTTCAGCAGTAATGGTACTAACCTGCTCCATTCGGACAATTGCAACCGCATCCTCTAGTTTAAGTTGTTTTCTCTCTTTTGCCAGCTCATAGTAGACTTTACCCGTGCAGAAGATGACTCTCTTTACTTTGCTTGGGTTTTGAGATGCAGAACCCTCATCTGGTATAATTCTTCTAAACTTTGTTCCTGCAAAAAAAGAAAAAAAAAACAAAAACAAAACATAAACATTAACATTAATATTATATAAACAATGTCCCTCCCCATTTTCTGTACATCCAAATTGGACAACAGTTTAAATTATGTTTAGTAAGTACCTGTGGTCATCTCATCAAAACTTGAGCGGGCCTCAGGGAGCCTCAGCAAGGACTTGGGCGTAAAAATAATTAGCTGAGGAGACAAAAAATAATATAGACTGATGTCAATCATACTGAGAGAGACCTGCCATTCTTACGAGTTTAACTTTGAGAAAACTATAGAGTAAATAAACTTCTGACAGCTGTGAATCCAACCAAAACAATAAATTAAGAGGACTTTTGTACAAAGCAAGCACCAGCATCCCCAGACAGTCTGTTTAATTTGCTCAGGAAGAGAGTTTCTCATGCTCCACAAAGCATTGCATTTATCTGCAACTGGGGAACACTTTAGACAATTACTGTAGCAGAAAACCACAAGTGTATGGGGAGAATCTAGAAACTTTAAGTTCATGCTGTTACATCTTAAGTTTTATACCCATCAGTCCTGTCCCCATTCCTACTGTTTATTACAGTACATCAAATTACAATCACCCTTCCCATATGGTTATGAAGAGACAGTATTGGGACTGGAATAACAATCCCAGAATAACAAACTGCAAATAAACTATCCTGCTAAAAGTGAGACTGCATATATATTACATCAATACTGTAAGTAAGATGGTCACCATCAATAAGATGGTGAGTAGACAAAAGAGGATGAGTGTGTTTTCTTACAGGCTTTCTAAATGGTAATAAGATCTGCCTCCTCAGCACATGAAAGTAGTTGGCAGGTGTTGAGCAGTTGACCACGATCCAGTTACAGTCGTAAAGCTGCTGGACCTCAAAATCTCCAGTGAATTCCTTAATTAGAGGTAAATAAAACATGTCTAATTAAAACTGGTCATTTATAATACATCATTAATTGCATTCCACATTTATTTCATGCTGAACAGATTAATGATGTTTCATAGAATTCATTCATGTAGAATATTTTAGTGCTGATTTCAAAACACTTTGCAACCATTTATCAGATTTAAGTGTCCTGCAGTAATCACAGTCATTCAGCAGAAAAGGAAGGTCTTGATTTGTGGATTCTACATTTCAAAACAGAAGTATAAACAATTCTATTTATGGCAATCTCTGTATTTATCTATTGAATACTCAATTCTCGCCCCCATTTTAGCTACTGCTAGTTCTTATGCTGTTGCACAATAGTTGTTGGCCTAAAAGGTTTGTAGTGATGAAACCTCAGACACATTCGGATCAAATGACACAGCTCACCAATTAGGGCCAGTTCATTAGACACTAAAAGGTCTCTTCATTTAGTAGAACTCTCAGCTTTGTTTTGTTTTATCGGTGAAAGGTAGCAATGAAAATATTTGCTTCTATTTTGATTTCTTCTGTGATTGCATATTGGTCACATATTGTTGGCTCAGATCTACAAACGAAAGTTAATACAATTTAAAGACAACCTGAGATAACACTAAATGCAGTTTTTAAATGATTCATTTTTAAACACCATGCGGCCCTTTGTGAAAACAATAATAAGTCAATAACAATAATCTTAGTTATGGGTCAACCCATTACCCAAATTAAGTTGATGACTGGAATCAGTTAAAACTAGACACTGCCATGATTACTGCCAGCCCTATTGAATCTAAATACTGTTCATATAGAACATTTTCAGCAATGTGAACAATGTGAACTACGCCAAAATCACAACAAGCAGCATGCCATGCTGTAATTACAAGACATTCCAGAAGATATGAGAGATACATATATTCAAATTGTATCAGTTTGGAAAAGTTTAGCACTCCAGCGAACCATAGTGAGAGCTATTATCACCAAATGAAGAAAACTTTGAACAGTGGGTGATCTTCTCTGAAGCTGGCAGTCTACCAAAAATTCCTCCAAAACCACAGCAATGACTTATCAAGACAGTCACAAAAGAACCTAAACGGCCATCTAAGGAACTGCAGGCCTCAGATAAAGTTTGCAATCATTCCACCATTAGAAAGAAACCAGCCAAAAATGATATCTGTGAGAAAACACCATATCACATTCATGATCCCCAAGCCTTTCAGAATAATGGTCTTGTGAATCTGTGTGTCAAGCATCAAACAAACAGACAAAAACTGTGTTGGTATTGCAATAGCTCTGGGGTGTTTTGCTGCTTCAGGTCCTGGTTAAGTTGCCATAACTGACAGAAGCATGAATTCTGTTCTCTATAAGAAAATCCTTTAAGAGAATGTCTGGCCATCAATCCATGATGTAAAGCTCAAGCATAATTGGTTTACGCTGCAAGAAAACAACCCAAGGCACAGGAGCAAACCCACCTTTGAATGGCTCAAAAGAAACATAGTTATGTTCTTGGAGTGGCTAAGGCAAGCCTTGACTTACACCCCATTGCGATACTGTGGCACCCTAAACTGGCACTTTCATGCTTGAAAGGCCTCCAGTGTGGCAGATTTACAGCAATTCTGCAAAGAGTCACCAGCCAAAACAAAGCTATTTGAAAGACAGTTACAGGAAGCATTTGGCTGCAGAATAAGTTTGGGGTGGGGGGACGGGAACTTTACTTTTTCCACCTGGCTGATTTTGGTGTTGCAAGACTTATCATTAAAAAACTATTGTATGAGGATCTGAAATCATTTGGTATGATAAATAGAGGGCTAAAAAAGAGGACTAAAATAGAGGAAAATAAAGCAAATAGTCTATAGAACTGTATCTATTTAATTATTATATATTTCATCAATTTTTATTGTAAAAACAACATTTGTAATTATGTTTGTTGAAGTGCATATATACATACAGTACCATCAAATAACTGTTGGTTGATTTAACCTTCCTTATTTAACCATAGTAAGTCATACTCTTGCATGTACTTATGCTGCTCTGCCCTTGGCACTGACAGCTGAGTACCAAAGCAGAATACATTTACAATAGTCTTTTTGAGCATTAACTAAATGGGGTAATCAGGGGGCTCCAATGAAGCGCTTACAGGTCAGAATCTCTATGGCCATCAGCATGAACCATTACAGGAGGGCCCACTCACCGGATAGCGATCAGGATCATCCTTGCTCATCTGCAAGAAACGCTCAGGTCGCGCTGACGAGTGCTCCGGGCCCTAGTAATCACACACACACACACACACACACACACACACAGCAAACTAAGTTAAAGAATTATAGCCTCATTTGCAAAGCCCCTGACAAACCTTGAGTCATCACTATTGATTCTTATACAATTACTTTGGCTTAAAGAGAAACACTGAGGTAAGAAACAAGGCCACACGTACTTGGTGCTCCAGAGGAGATTTGGTTCAGCAGTCAGAATGGAGCTAATATGGCCCACATAATTGAGAATTCTTAAAATAACAATTGCATCATTGTAGCTTTGCTTGGCTTAGTAGGGCAAAGACAAGAATAACCCAGCAATAACCTTTAATAATGCATGATATTATTACACAGCTATCAAACATGATTTCCTATGACTGTGATATTGCAAGGGGTTTACCTCTTTACCATGTTGATATCGGCTATTCTGGACATGTTTGTTCAACTCTCACTATAAGCTTATTGGAAATGCTTTTCACAAGAACATGACTTCAGGATTCTGAAAAGCAATTTAGCTACCTTACCTCTTTGTGACCTACTCTACACCCTATGCATGGTGCATTACATTCCCAGTATGCTGCATTAATAACTGAAGGTAATCATGAGTAAAAATAAATAAATAAATAAATAAATAAATAAAATCACCAGTAAACCTACCATTCCCTCCATGCCATGCGGCAGTAGTAGGACAATGCCGTTGTTGCGGACCCACTTGGCTTGGCCTGAACTGATGAACTGGTCAATGATGCACTGTGCTGTGTTGTGAAAGTCTCCAAACTGAGCCTCCCAACACACAAGAGCATTGGGACTAGCCATAGCAAACCCAAGCTCAAAACCTATTACATCACAAACACAAAACCATTCATCACTAAATTAACATGAACTAGTGAAAAAGTGAAAATACTTACATATGCTTTACAGAGAATACACTTCTCCACAGTTTAATGCATTACTACTGTTTGAAGAATTGAAGAATTTAACACGCATTTGAAAATAAAAAAAAACATACAACTGCTAAACTTATGTTTCTTTTTTCATCCCCATTATGTCAAACTCAGCAAATAAACAGAATATGTGGGCAGAAAAATCCCATTATTATGTCTGTTTCCTGTAGAAGATGTATGAAGGAAATATGTATTTAGATTTGGGACATTCAAACATTTGAGAAAGATTAGCAAATTCTGATATTTTGATATCACAGGGCATCACTAGCTATTTAAAATCCTTGTACCTCTTGGGTACAAGGATTTTACCCCCTGCCGGGGATAAATGTTCTATGTATAAGGTTATGTATACAGGGTCATCAAGATAAAGATCTTTATGATGATTATTAGAAGATTTATTATCATATAAATAATATTATATTTACATACATTTCAGTGAATATGAATGTGGAATATTACTGCAGTCAGCTTAAATAATTGTGATCATATCAAATAACTGTGATCATTAAGGTCAGTATTGGTGCCAATACAACACTGTATATATCAAATCAGTACAGCACTAGCAATAGCAATAAATTGTAATATGTGCAGCACTGGGGAAAAACGTTATTGTCACTGCTGGCAATAAATAAATAAATAAATAAATATGTATTTATGTATCTAGATGCTTTTTCTACATTATTTGACTCATTATTTTGACCCAAAATGGTCCCAAAATTACTTGGAATAAGGGTTTTTGATTTCTCCATTTTAGAGAAAAATGCTTGTTAATGGAAAGTAAGGATATTACTGGGCAACAATTTTCTTCTTACCCAATACTCCATACTCAGACAGAGAGCTGTTGCACACTGTGTATGGGGCTTGGTTTGGCCACAGATGGTTCATCGGGACACAAAAACGTTTATCCACTTCCTGGTCATGCAGGACATGATGACGGTGACTGTAAAGTCAAGGTGCAAAGTAGTCTTTATCTTGCAACACAGCAAAAACGTACAGACACACAGCTGTAAAAGAATAAAAGCAGGTTTTTACAAAAGAAACAGAAACAACAAAATAAGTGTCCTGACTTCAAACAGTGTCTGGCAGCAGGCAGCATGGGTCTATCATAGAGTTGGCAAATGCACTCAGTGACACTGACAAGGGCAAGAAGGGCACATGAAATTCAGGCATTATTTAATGCATGAGTAATCAGTAATGCCTATGTAATACAATAGATACAGAAAGTAAGATTATTCATTGGCATGTACCAATTATTTTATCATACTGGGAATATTTCACCACCACAAACATCATGAACCTGTGAATAGGTGATGCTTTAGTAATGGTAAATATGGTAAATAAATAACAGCTCACCATTCAGTTTTTCACACTTCAGGAGATGGCTTTTATGAAGACCCATATAAACATCATGAGTAACTGATTTTAACTAAAAATCTTGGTACCTTAATGACTACAGAAACTAATATACAGCTCCTGCATTAGCACATCTATAAGATATGATTACCTATAGTTGCATATTGAATATAAATTTAATGACTACTGATTCATAAATGAATGCTTTTTCATGTACCCTTACTGTGTCCTCTCTTTAACTTTTCTTCATCCTGCCACAGTGTCAAATCGCACCGGCAAGCCTTTTCGCTCTTTCTCTCCAATCAGAGTTAGAGAGGGAGAGAGGCAGAAGAACGGAAGTGATAGGAGTTAAGGCTTGAGACGTGATGTGTTTTGCTAGGTCACTCGGATGCGAAGTTTAATTCAGCCTTCAAGTCCAATGCAATGAGACAAGCATTTAAGACCTCTTAAAGATCACGGTAATGATGCAGCAGTGATGCAGCCACATTCAGACTCAGGGGACTATGCAGTTATTGGATAAGAATCGAATGTCAGGTGGCTGCAGAGAGAGACAGAGTTTAACTACACAGAAGTGCCTTCACAGGGAACCGCACAGGCTCTGTTGTCTTTTATAGTTACGCTAACTAAGCTAATATTATGTAATAGGTAATATATGGTCCTGGGGGCCCTTCAGTTTCTCTTCATTCTCTCCTCTCCATTAGGCACACATGTTTCTCTCAAAGAATGAATGAATCACAGAAAATCACATTGTTAGATAATGTAGTCGAGCGAAATGAAAAAACCTGAAGAGGGAATTAGCCCTAATTGGAGACTGTTTGCTGAGCTCACTTAATCACAGCTGTGACTCTAAAGTGGCTCTTTGTGCTACAGTGGGTTTGGCCTATGGGGTAACCGTGGAAACACTGAGGAGCCCGGGGATAAACACGGTCTCTTCCTCTTGCCTACATCAGTCAGAAGACCGAAGCATAGGACGAACACATTCACAATCACAGATGACTGAATCAATTACTCATAGCCATTAAGTCCCTAGGTAATGACTGTAGGAGCAGCAGACTGGAGCAAGGCGATATGTTCACTCCCCCTGGCCTCTGCAGGAGACTTACAGAATTCAGGGTGGCACGGGAAGCTTGCATCAGCCCACAGACAGTACACATCAATAAACAGGCTTATGAGACAGCATCTGTTTTCTCTTGACTTCCTCTCACTAACAGTTTCAGCCTGCGTTTCCTGAGGCAAGCATAAAAGCTTTGGACAGAGTCCATTCAGGAAAACTAGAAGTCAGAAATGTAAAGCGGAGCAGTAAGTGATGCTGCTTGTGGTGCGATAAACTGGGGGAGAGGGAATTTCGGGTTAGCATGTCTCTGGCCCTGGCAGTCTCACTTAGAGGTAACGACACATTAAACCAACAAAGCTGGCTGACAGAGTCCCTCTCACCAAGCTGCGATGAACAGACGTGGGAGTGTGTGTGCCTGTGTCTTAGTCCTGCTGTGGGGTTTCGTCAAACGGGTTTCCTTCAGCGTCAACAGAAGCAGTACCGTGACAACACCATGTGGGCATCTATCGCACTCCCAGGAGACTCTGCCTAAGACAGACTGACGTCACCTGTCACTGTACAGACATGAAATGAAGCAGCGCTGCAGAGGATTTTATTGCGCTGTTCTGAATGAAGAAGCAGTAAGCTCATTGTGTTTTTAGGCTCTTGGAACTGATGGATGCGATCACAGATTGGTCCAATAATTCTATTTTGACCCAGATGTTTCTTTTTGGCAGGTTAACGTCTCTTCTTCTCCAAGTTCAAATAGAATGAAAAACAGGTGACACGTTCTTTAAGGTTAGCATCCGCAAGGCTATGTGAGACTACATATGTGGGTCATGCACTTCACAAAAAAAAAAAGCAGTGCAGGAGGGCACGTTATACTACAATACACTACAATATTCTGTTGTCATGCGCGAATTAAAGCCAAACATGTTTCTTTACATGTCATTTGAGAGGTCACAAATACCAAACTACATTTTTGGCAAGTTATCAAATGAAAAACTGTCAAACATACAGTTGTAAAAACATGAGGTGGGGGGTAATTTTATATAGCCTATTTTGGTGATAGCTTGCATATTTTCCATAGCATCAATATTTTATTATAGAATTTGAAAGTTAAGTGTTTATGAAGTGTCTACTTAACCATCCCATTTTCCTGCAAAAAACATGAGTGAAATTTATAAACAGACCAAAAAATCTCTCTCACTACATAAAAGAGATACTGATATAGTTTACCTCTGAGGCCATAATTTTACTGAAAAATAATATTTTATAATGATTTAAGTATTGTGATAATATTGTATCGTGGCAACTATCGCGGGTAATTCCTCCCCTAATATTTACTTCAGTTGTTTACTCTACTCTGAGGAGTTGAGCAAATCATGTCATGAACAACATAAGGCAGGCAACTGATGCACCTGTGTTGTGACTCACAGTTATGAAGCACGTTTACTGCAACACGTAGCCCCCAACGAGCAGATCGGACTACAGATTTAGTGCATTTGAAATAATTGTATATATATACATACATACATACACATATATATATATATATATGTAAACATTTATATGCTTATACATGTGTCCGGGGTGAAACTGAATACAGCAGCCTCAAAGACATATGGTGCTTGTAGGAATAAGCCATGCTAAATCTTTATATAGCTATATGCCAGCTGTCATGAGAGCATTATGTATATGTTATGCAGCCTTAACAACTTTCTCCGATAGTCTTATCTTAAATAATTATTATCTTAAAATCATGGTGCCAAAAAGGATTCTTGGAGTAATCACTTGTAGTTTCTTAAATAACCTGTCAATGGATACTAATTTTTGTGGGTGTGGAAGCGTGGAGTTTAAAGATTAAATTGTAAACAAGGTTATTAGGCTCCATAACAAACAATCAAGCTTTTTTCTAGAGCCACACATGCCAAACAGAAACCACCAACCACTCTATTGCATTGTTAAGGGTGCAGTTGATGTAGATTTAGTAAACTGGTGCACTGTATTTCCATTCCTACCTGAAGGTTCCTCTTTCCACATCTTGTCCACTCAGTCTCACATGGGTTCCTTCTTTCAGCAAAGAGCCAAAAGCCATGTACTCCCCTAGAGCCCAGTCCACTGTACGTTTACTAACCATGTCAGCCCGGCCTCGTAAGATCCTTGACACTCCTGGGATTTGCCAAAGAAACAGCGTGCACACAAACAAACAAAACAGTAAAGTAAATACTGCTTGCCATTATTCTCATTGAACAACACAGAATGTCTTCGCTAGTAGAAACAAAGATAAATAGAAGCTAAATAGTTAGTGGCTTGGGCCTAGGTTTTATAAAACCTTTGTTGGATAGTGTTTTTGTTTAAGTATGTATGTATAAAGTGTGTACAAGTTAACCATGTGGCAGCAATTGCATTCCTAGAACAGAACCTGATTGTATGCATTTACGACGGGGTCGGCGCCCCTGGGCGAATGTTACCATCAGGGCTCTACAGGTTATAGGTCAAAAAGGGTGTGGTTAAACAGTGTATAAAACCTGTGTGACAAGGGTCTCTCTTTGGACTGAGTTGGGTTGAGTTCAGACTGCACTGAACTGGCCTGGCTTAGGACGAGAGATGTGAGTGAACTGCGATCGCCTTGAAATAAACAACTCCAACATCTCCAGCCTTCAGTCTCCTGACTCCATCCTTCTGGCAAGCAAGAAAGAAACTATACCTTCCATTAAAATGTTCTTTAGGTAACCAAAGGTGATGATTCTAATGGATCACTCCAAATACTTAAGAACATAACACAAAACCATCCACTAAGAAAGGTAACTGCACTCCCTCTACTGGCTCATGGAATGTAGTGATGAGTAATGAGATTACTGAGTGCAAGTGTGTGCTCAGAATTCTGATTCAGAATCTGAAAAAAGAGATTAAGGGGCATCTTAAAACAGCCTACCAGGTACTAATGCTTTAACTATAAAGAAAAAAATGTTATCTAACTTTTCATGATAAGGAATCCAATTCAATTTAATGTAAGGAAAAGTATTTATTGATTTGTGTTTTTATATGCTGACTTTGCGATTTGTGCTCTACAATGGTGGTAAAGACACATTCACTGGAAAGGTTGGGTTAGCAGGCTGAAGCAATATGCTTTAAATGAATAGTCCCTGAATGCAGTATCCCTTTATAACTCTTGTACAGCCAGGCTCAAAGAAAGAGTACTGAGACGCCCCAACTGACTGCAGCACCAGGCTTACAGTGAGCTTTGCTAATCGTCTATAGCAACACCATCACTACTGAGCACTATACACTGGTTAAAGTAGATTAGCATTTTATTTGTTGGACTGGGGATGTCTGAGGCTTACCACTGTGAATAGAGAAGTCTTGCAGAGGGATGGAGCTGGCAGCTTCTCCAATATGCTTCAGGAACTCTTCAGGCAGCCCAGTGGGGGGGTAGTTCATACACTTTGGTTCACCCTCTGCTGTAAAGAAGTCTTAATATAGAGACAGAATGTTAAAGCTTCTGAAAATAAAACCAAATATGTAGTCACTCAATATTTAATGCTTATGGACAAAAGGAAACTGTACTTGGCCAAGGAGAATCTAGCCAGTGGCGGATGTGTAGTATCTTCTCATCTTTGGAGCTGGTGTATGCTTCTTCACAGATTTTGTCATACTTGGCCACTTCCTCCTGTAAACAGTTACCAGCATTCGCTTGTGTCTGATGGTGTACAAACATTGCCCGCTGTTTATACACCAACCACCATCTTTATCAAGAAATGCAGGGACATGACACATCTGTGACAAATGATTCATTAGAAATGGCACCTATGGTGCTATGGTGTACAGAAAACAGTGAGCTTCAAGTAACAATTTATTCCCTAAGTGAATTCCCCTGAGCTATGGCAGTGAGTGGAAAGTGACAGCGACGCAGTTGTAAATAAAACGAGCTGTCGCTGGGCCAGACAGAATGTCAGCTATACCCGCTGGAAGGATGGCTGTGTCCAAGCTTTGTGGTTCCTACAGCAACTAACCTGAGAGGGGGACTGAGGGGCTTATATGAGATTGTGGGAATAACAGCCAGAATGGGTGGAGCACAGTACAAATGTGGCACACCAGAGCAAAAAGACATCGGCTGAACAATTGAAAACACCCTCCATCAACTGTCAGGAAGATACACAAACACAAATACACATACGCCCACATACACAAAAAAAGACATCACTCACTAATGGTCCGTAAAGAACACCTTTACAGTCCAAGGTTTTGGCTACATAGACACAGCTGAAGAAGTGAATTAGTATTAGGGCTGATAAAAAGAAAACACCATATTCCAGTACTGTTAAATATTCTGACTTCAGTACGCCTTGCTTTTAATGGGTAATGGTTCAAAAATTGGTCAGCATTATTTGGCATTAAACATATTCAACAGATGGTCATCTGGAATTTCTGAGTTTGCTCAGGATGCTGATTTTTTTTCCTGATTTTTTGTTAGTACAGGTGATGTTTATGTTGTTTTTGTCTTCAAAAGTCAACAAAAACCCGGGGTGCCCAAACTTATGCATACAACTGCATTGTGCAGCCCTAATAAGTATAAATAACATTCCTGCGGAACTCAAAGATAATGTCAATTACAGCACATCACATTAGAGGAGCAAAGATTAATTGAGTTAGACGACTAAAATCAACTACCACAATTAGTTGGCAACTAATTTAACAGTTGATAAGTTTGTGACATTGTCACACGTGTTCCTGTGATTTTAGAATTTAGTTGTTACAGAGTACACAGATTGCACTATTTAAAACGTAACTTAGATTTTTTTTTACTTGGTATTGGAGTTTTATCTTTTGTATTAGCAAGAAAGTTAATTTAAAGAATGAATTCTTAAAAACGTTATTCATCTTTATTGTCTTTGTTACTAGCTAGCAAATGCATAAAACAACTTCAAGCTTTATTTTAAAAAAATTAAAATTTTAAATGCCCCTTATGAACCTCAAATGATAAATGTTATATTGTATGCTTGGAGACAAACCTCAAACTCCTGCAGAGTAACCACTCCCTCTGAAATGAGCTTGTCTGCATAATTCTTCAGCACATGCTCCTGCTTGCGTATCTGCTTGTACATTAGAGGCTGAGTAAACATGGGCTCGTCCATCTCATTGTGGCCAAAGCG
The DNA here is from genome assembly GCA_024036415.1 of Prochilodus magdalenae. Lineage (NCBI taxonomy): Eukaryota > Metazoa > Chordata > Actinopteri > Characiformes > Prochilodontidae > Prochilodus > Prochilodus magdalenae. The sequence goes on from JAMWET010003287.1 coordinate 161,253, forward strand.
TCTGTAACAAACCTATAACATTTACAAAATATTAATTTCATAAATACATTTTATACACACTTACATCATCCACATGCTAGCCACATTCAGTGTTGTGTATCTTTATTATAGAAGCTTGGTATCTAACGCATGTTCACAATAAAAAAAAATGTATACATGTCTATACACATGCTGTATGCATTTCTTATTTGACTGCCATTAATAAAAATGAAATGAATATTACTGGTTTTCTTATATACCTAAAATTCAGGTAGAAAATCATGAATATAATATTAATGGCCTATTGTATAAGCTCTGCCTGGGACTGACTGTAAGCGTGAGATGGGCAGGTTGGTGGTTTCATATTGTACCTATTGTATATTCAGGCGATGTCATTTCTAAAGGACCTGTCAGTGGAATTGTGCAAGTGAAGAATCTATTTAAAGAGACCTTGCAGATTGTAAAGGTTCTATATTAGTTAAAGGTTTTCCAACAACTATAAATTCCAATCCAAGAACCACAACTATTTATTTTTTAAGACTGCAGTTTATGCAAGTCTGTGCTCACCAGGTCTATGACCACATCCTTGTTAAAGGTGCTCCTCCATTCTGCAGCCACTCTGCATACGTACATCACAGCCTCAGGGTCGTCAGCATTGACATGGAAGATGGGTGCGTTGACCACGCGGGCCACATCAGTGGGGTAGGGAGAAGAGCGTGCCATTCGCGGATCAGTGGTGAAGCCAATCTGGCAATAGCCAATAAAGCTAATCAATCTAACGTATAAGCAAAGGTCAAGAGTTCAATTTGTCTGAACAAACAGTGCCTGATTTCTCTAATTTGGCTTTAGTTTGAAATCAGTCACAATCCTCTACATACCATTCAATGAAAAATCTGAGCCTTAATCTTTACCTGATTGTTGACAACAACATGGATGGTGCCCAGAGTGGTATATGAGGGAAGCTCACTGAGGTGGAAGGTTTCATAGACAACTCCTTGACCAGCGAATGCTGCATCCCCATGCATCAGAATAGACATTACCTGTGTACAAGAGGCAATAAAATACAAAGTGGCCAATCTTTCAAAGTAATCTCAAATGTATTCATAAGGAAATATTAGTACGCTCTTACAAGTAACATTTTGTATTTTTGGACAACTGTTGCTATGTTTAAAGCTATTTTAAGCTATTTTCCCCCTCTCCTTTAATGTTGGGTTTCCTTGTAGTTTATGTACCCAAAAAAGTCATTTTTACACTACCGTTTTCCAACCTCTCTTTATACTCTACAGGTAAACATTTTTTTACTGTGGCCTTAACACTGATTATATATAAATGGACTCTGTTAAAAAAAAACTCTCTGGGTTAAAACTCTCATTAAAAGTGAATGAGCAGGGCTAAACTGCTGCAGGCCAAGGTGGACATAATATACCTGCACTGATTTTTTTGTGGCATCACAAAAAGGACTAATTTAAAACTATGTAAAAAGTATGTTTCCTCATGTGCACTGGGGATTGAAGGGTATGATTTAATACTTTGATAATGTTAAAATACTATAACAAACTGCTTTATTTGAAAAATTGGCATGGGACCTGTCTTTTGCTATCAGTCGATAAAAGGACAAGCTAAATGTGAAGACGACATGAATCACCGCAAATCATAATATGTTAGTTTAGTTTTTATCAACAAGTAATGTATGGACTTTCTTCTACTCTTCAAACTCTTGGGTCCCGTTCCCATCTTTCTAATAAATAGTGTGAATATTCATGTCATGCAGGAGGTGTATTTATAGCATTTTGTTGTAATGCTAGTCACCTCTAGTACTGTTTCTTTTTCCCATGACACAAAAAAAATATTTTTCTACACTATCTAAGAGATAATTATTAATAAACCCTAAAACTGTGTTTGACGTTTATCCCAGATCTACATCATCTTTAAGATCTGCTGCATGCTTACCAGAATGACAGCTTGATAAAGCAATGTCTTGGTCAGTTTTGTTGAATTTATATGTAACATATTAAAAGATAACTGGTAACCTGGTATTAATGGATAACTATTAATAACACCACCATCCCTGTGTACAATTCCAAAAAGAATCTGAAAGAAATGGTTAACTAAAAAAACATTCTGTATGTATTCTGTATGATGTATTCTGCCCAGGAAGTAGATTGTTTGACAGTTTTTACCTTCTTCCCTTCAGTGTCTCCTCTGTAGAACTGCTCTGCTTTAGTTTTGCCCTGCACTACAGGGTCCACTGCTTCTAGGTGAGAGGGGTTAGCCATGAGTGATAGGGTGATGTTCTTATCTGTCTCCCTGTTGATTCGCTCGTGGTACATGCCCAGGTGATACTTCACATCTCCTGAACCCTGTGGAACAACACATACTCTTCTGTCATTCATATTTTCCATGCTATAGAAGGATATTAGAGATATTAGATCCTAGTCCATCTTACCTCATCTGCAGCTTCAAGTTTGGGATCAAATTGGCAGAATATCTGATCAAGATCTTTCCGAACGACATTGGCCAGCACGTTTAGTCGACCCCTGTGCATCAAAGATGGTGTTATTCCTGGTGATAACAGCTCATAAACAGGGGGTGAGAAGAGAAGGAGAAGAGATGCTATACCTGTGGGGCATGCCCATGATTACACTCTCTACTCCAGCTGCACTCGACTTGTCAATGATCATCTTCAAGGCAGGTATCAGGACTTCACAGCCCTCTAGACCAAAGCGCTTCTCTGAAGACCATTTGCGTGCCAGAAAGTCCTCAAAACTGCACCATCAATATGAGTAAGAATAGGGAAAGAGATTTCAATTAGGCTAGCTATCTTGAACAACCTACAGCGACCTTTATTACTTTGAAAACATTAAAGCCCATAGTGACCATAATACAGGACCTCTATTTATATCAAATGACTTTCTGATAGTGTTTTTACTTTATACTCTGCGGTATGTACTGACCGAGTTGAGCGAACCAGTCTGGCCAGCAGTGTCCTCTTCTCTCTGTCAGTAAATTTCATGATGCCAGGAGTCTCAAACTTTTGTCGGATCCACTGACACTGCTCCACGTTGTTGATGAACATGAACTCCACCCCAATATGACCACAGTATGTTGTCTGGAATTTTTACACATAAACACTATATAGCATTGTGCAAAAGTCAGAGGCCACTCTTTATTCATTTAATGACCAGTCAAAACCATGAAGTGCACTTTTCGGGAGGTAAAAATTAAGCACCACTCTTGCTTCAGATCTGAAAAAATCCATAGGGTCTTTCTAGCCATTCTTTCACTGTGAGCATGAGCATGTTTAGCTGACAGGAAGTCATTACTGAAAAAAGAAAATACAGAAAATACAAAACAAATACATGTTTCAAATAGCTGTAATAGCTGTAGTAAAGGTGAAGTTAACCAGTAAATGCTTTAGCTGTTGAGGCTTCTATGTAATTTCCTCTTAAAGGAGCAGAACGTAAGATTTAGGTGGATCTATTATTAGAAATGGAACACAATATACAAAACTAGTGCATCATTAAAATGTGTAATTACCTGTAGCCACAAATCACTGCATTTTTGTAAGCTTAGAATGAGCCATCTTCAAACTGTGGCTGCCACATTGCTACGGTTTCATTTTTTTTTTTTTAATTGAAGCAGCAGCTTGATGGTACTATAGAACTGGCTTAAAGATGTAGAAAGAAAAATAATTCTTGATAAAATGTCCTATTGTAGCCACTTATGGTGGCCATAGGGTATCTATAACCATAAACCATAGATTTGGCCAAACAAACTGCCCACATTTCTTAAAAGATCAGGCAATGTGATTAAGGAAATATTAATTATGCTCTTATAGGTTTGGACAGCTTTAAGGAAAAGCAGGAATTTCTATAAATCCAGAGAAAATAAGCACTAATTACATTTCCCAACTTCAAAAATACTGGCCTCATTATTACATACAGCTCCCATAAAACAACCTCTACCTACCTCAAGTCTGTGAATGATTTCCCTGAGCGGAAGTGTGGTCTCATGACCTCCAATAAATGTTGTGGATGGTAACTGAAAGGTCTTGTCCAGATCAGACTCATCAAAGCCATAGAACCCTGGTGTTTGAAAAGCATCAGAATAAAAAGTGACTTACATTATGAAGGGCTTTCTGCACAGGGAAAGACAAACAAGTGTAAATGGCAAAAGCATCAGAAATGTGATGATGAAAACAAACGTATTAGAAACCATTTACATTGCAGTCTTCATGTATTACAGGTAACCAGAATAGCTTATATCTAATCCTGCTGATACAGTCCATCAGTGAGACTGGGAGCGCTCAGCAGCGGGGAAAGCACAAGAGGAGACAGATGCATGTAATGAAATTAAAAGCATGGCGCAGATAAAGAAAGTCTAGAACACAGGGCGCTATCTGATGACTGCTACGAGAGCCTACTGGTCTGATCTCTGCTTTCATTAGCTGTATGGATGTTCTGTGAAGCACTATGACAAAATATGGTCTGACACACACAGAAGGTATATATGAAGGGGAAAAGAGGTATGTTTTGAGGAGTCTCTTTAGTGGCCATTACTCTCTTGCTTTCGATCTGTTGTGAGAACATGTCCTACATCCTTTTATTTTGCCGGCACTAAAAGCAATAGGGCATGACAGGAGCAAAGGGGAAGATTTATGGTCCTTTACCTCAGATAACATTAACCCAGACTTGCACTTCAGTCTGGGCCAGAGTTCTAGCACAGGAGCCCATGTCACTGTCTAAGACTGGAGAATCTGAACTGACGGAATGAGCAATCTTCTGGCTGGCCAGTTACAAGTCTGGACTGCTTGGAACCACTCTTTCTTGCACTCAGCTTGGGCTGCAATGTGAGCCACCGAAGAATTATACCACTCAACCCCATTTCACTAACCTTGATAAAATCACACAATCACATTACAATTATCAGTCTATATGTACCATCCACTCTGTGATGCAGTGAGTGTCTAATTTTCATGATTTCATTTTTACTCCAAAACCTTGAGGGCAAACACAAAGATCTAGAGGGACGTTCCAAAGAGCATATCGTACATAACAGTGATTAAATGATAAAAAGATTCAGTCTGTCTTTAAGTAAGCTGTGTATGAATGCAGAAACAACAGCTTTGTTCACACTTTACCAGTATGTGGATTATAAATGTGCAAATATTAAAATGAAGTGGAAACGCAGTCAAAGGTCATTTTACTTAATTACTTGAGTGTGTTGTTTAACTGTACATTGCTTTTAGTATCATAAAAAATTACACTATACCTCTAAATACCTCATTAGTACCATTTTAGCTTCTGCCATTTGGGGTTTCAAATGAAACTAGTCTGGGACTAAAAGAGATTTTCAGTCTGCAATCCTTCTGCAGTCTCTTTAAGCCCTTGTAATATTTAAATGAATACATTTATTTCCTGTCAAAACAGCCATTAAGCACTTCCAGGAGAAACTTCTAAGGGGATTAGATTTAAAATATCCCACTTGTGTAAGTAAAGTTTCATAGACTGTAGTAAAACAAAATATGAAAAGATAAATATGAAATTAATATGAATTAATATTGAAATTATTGTTAAATACAATATTATTGTAACAAATGTTAAAAAAAAATCATGTATCTCTATTTTATTTTATTTTATTTTGTTAGTTTTATGCATAATTTGAACACATCACACTGTGAAAACTACATGATACATGGACCTACAGAAATGCCCAAAATTGCTGAAAAAGTCTGGTTGCTTTAACTTACATTAAATTTTTGTCCTCTTGTGAAAAAGCCACCATTATGGACAGTGATGATATCATATTTATATTAAATGTTAAATATTAAAAGGAAAAAACGACTCGCCCCATAAGAAAAACAGCACTTACAGCATATCATCTTTGGAAAAAAATTAAGCTCCATCCCACTTTAGATTTAAGAAAATCAACAAATGTTTCTGTTCATCCATTCACTGTGCAAATACTCAACACTATAGGTCTGAAAAGATGTGTCAATAAGCTGTAACTGTAGAAAAAGAAACTTACAAAACAACTGCAAATCACACAAAGAAGCTCCTGGCATTCTCTAATTAACAGACCGACCCAAGTCCAGACCTCAATATTACTGAATGTGTCTGGGATTACTTGAACCAGGAGAGGTGGAAACAATTTTACATGTTTCAGAATACAGGACAAGAAGTCTCCTAATAAAAGAATGAAATCTGTAAAACCAGCAACGAGTGGACACTAAACACCAAACAGTCAGAGGTCTCTAGAACAGTAATGTTCTCGTTTACATTGATTCAAATCCATCTGTCTATCTGTCCAGCTGATGTAAACAGTCATGATAATAGTTTGATGCCATGACACCTTTTGAATGTTCATAACTTAATATTGGGCAATGCTGATGCGTAAAGTTATTATGTTAAAAAAACACAAATAGAAGCCACATCTTATTCACTGAGTTTCAAAATCTAAACAAGACATTTGTGATGGATGAGAAACAGCCATGTTAGAATATTAATACAAAACTAGGCAACAAACCCCTAAGCAACAAACCCCATTACACACTACTCACACATTCACACATCTGTGCAGCTGCTAAAACCCTCCACATATTCAATATCTGACGCCTAGAATCAGACGAAAGAATAACATCTCCAACGAAAAGTCGTCTCCCATTCTAACAGTGTATCGCTCAACAACAAAATGCCTGACAACGTGGCAGAAGGGATGGCAAACAGGGGATACAAAATAAGTATAAATAATTTGTAAGGATCTGCTGCAAGCAAGGAACCAAGTCAGCACGCGTCTTCAGAACTGCAGTCTTCTTTAAGTGGGGCAGGGTAATTATGGCCGGAGGGCAGTAAATGAATCAACTATTCACAAATAGGGAGATGGTTTGAGTTATTAATAACTACAAAGTCAAACACTGTTACATGTATTAATAGCGACGGAAAAGAAAAAATATTTTACCAAGCTTGTCAATGGTTGTTATCAAATCTGAGGGGACAAAAGAGTCGACGTCAGCTGTAAGGATGCCAAGAGGGTCCAGTTGAGCTACGTGATGGCCTCTGATCTGCAGGGAGAGTACAAAAAATATTACAGGACTTGCAGGGATTCTCGACACTCCTGCATATGAAAGGCTGCTGAATTTACTAAAAGATGATATTTAACAAATCCCTCAGATACCTCACCTAATTAATTAGAGGAAATAGGGAAGAGTGCCACATGTTTTTAATTCATGTAACTGCTTTGACACCTTGATTAAAAGGAAAAGGCAGATGTCTAATTAAGACGTGATTAATAATTTAGACAATTTGTGTTGCACATCCTCTAGGTCTTGTCAGTTTCCACACATAGGACCACTGCAAACTGCAAACTTTTGGTTTGTAAACTACTGTAACTCAGCAGAGACTGTTGTGCCTCCTACACTTGCACCTGACCCACGTACCACGTTGATTTCTCTGAAAATGATCTCCCACTCAAATGACATATTGTCAGCGGCGGCCCTGTCATGGTCCCTCCACACTAATGGACAGGGTAAAGGTGGGCTGATAAAAGGACCGGCAACAGATCGAAAACAGTCAAACCTACAAAATGCAAGCAGTTCTTCCAAAATCTCTCTTCTCATCACGTCATGATGCTTGGGCCTGCATTCAGGCCCAGTTCCTACAGTGCTGACCCACTATACCTGGTAGGCTCTGATAAGGTTGTGGACCGCTAAGTGATCCTCCACTACTTTCTGGGACATTGCAGGAGTCTGCGACATGGCTCGACCCTGTAGAAGAGTGGATGGACGCCTGTCTTCCCCTCCCCCAGCTGGATTGCTGGCCTGGGCATTGCTGAAGTATGCATCCCAAGACTGTGACAAAAACAGACTGACATCTATTTAAACTTCCATCAACATTAGAACACTCTCCAGATGTATTTTTAATCTGCAATGCATGGAATTCAAGCAGATTCAACCCAGATGTATGTGAATGTTTATCACACCTCATGAACATTTTTGGGGTCCTCAAGCCAGGCATAGTACATCTCCTCCACATAGCTGGAGCTGAGGACTGACGGTGACGGCTGAGCAACCCCAGAGGAACAGCCTCGATGGGGGTTAAACACTCTTCCTGGCCCATTACGACCCAGCATCCACAGCCCAGTGCCCCGCAGGACACCAGCCAGTGACCGAAACTGACTCATTTCTGCTCAGCCTGATGGAGGATGAACAGTAAGAGTGAGAGACTACTAGCAACATAACAGATGGAGGCAAAGAAACGATGTTAAGAGAAAGTGCATGCATACATTCAGTGGAGCTTTATTAACAGTTTTACTTCCTATATAGATGCTTATTGTATTTCTACAATTACAGGCTGTAGTCCATCTGTTTCTTTGCATACATTGTTAGAGTCCTTCCGCAGAACCACCACAGAGCAGATATCTTTAATGGTCCCAGCCCGACAGGACATGGATGGTGGATCAAGCACTGCAGTGACACTGACGTAGTGGTGGTGTGAGTGGATCAGACACAGCAGAGTTTTAAACCCCTCAGTGTCACTGTTGGGCTAAGAACAGTCCACCAACCAAACCTTTCCAGCTAACAGGCTCCTGTGGACAGCATCCTGTGACCACTGATGAAGGACTAGAGTATGACCAACACAAACTGTGCAGCAGCAGATGATCTACAGTCTCTGATTTCACGTCTGCAGGTTGGACCATCAAGGAAGGAGTGTCCAATAGAGTGGACTGCTGTGTCTGACCAACTCACACCAACACAAAACACACTAACACACACCACCACCACGTCAGTGTCACTACAGTGTTGTGAATGATCCACCACCCAAATAACACCTGGTCTTGTGGGGGGTTTGAGCACTGAAGAACAAGAAAAGGGGGCTAAAGTATGCAGATAAACAGACACAGTGTAAGATTCACATACATGACCAATGCTAATGCATCTGTCTCTCTTAACGCAGACCAGATACTGCCTGGTGAGAGTCAGGACTTTCCTTAACCTCGATATCTTGTACATTCATGTCATTACCAAGCAAGCATTCGTCGGCGCATTGCAACATCCCTCACCGCCCTGCTGACGCCTGCTTCCACTGACAAACAGACTATACGTTTCTTACTTGAGCGGTGTGATCATTACACTCCTCCGCAGCAGCAACAGACCTGCATCTGCGTATCGACTGGCCAGCTCTGTTTACAGCTCCGACTACAGCACACACTAGCTCTGCTTCCTTCGCCTGCAATGCAAACTGCGATTCTGAGTGCATTCTCTAAGCTCTATTCCTGAAGAGAAACGTCACCTTGCAGGGTAATGCGAGGAACAGAGGTCCGTTTCAGCCCCGAGTTCGAGTACAGCTCATTGTCGTTTGATTCTAGGTCGAGTTCGTGTCTGTGTCCGCTAATCCCCCAACGTCAAATCCTCATAAGCCCTCAGGCAGCAGAGGGGAACGGCGCATTAGGCACAGCGTCCGCACTAGCCGCAGCTTTCGAAGCGCGGAGTGCAGTAGAAGTGTAACGTTAGAGGCCTGCGCCTGCCACCCTTCTGTATTGAGACTTTCATGTACATAACACGGGATGATGGGAGGGACCAGGTAGTAAGCTCAGTCTAACAGTAACCAGGCTGCGTTTGATCATGCTGCAGCTGGAGAAGCCAAGCCAGGAAATGACTAGACAAGCCTTGTAACTAAAGGAAGGCTTGTGAAATCTACCAAATCTCATTTCTGAAGGCAGAATGTGTTTCATCCACATGTAAGATTATTCCATTCAGGAGCCCACGACCATAAAACACCTCTGGCTTGCATCATTCTTTTTTTTTTCTTTCCAAACTATAATTTTGTTGCTAATTGAAAGTAATGTATGGACTACTTTAAAGATGCTGACTCTTACTCCCATCACTCTGACTGGTAATGGAGATTGAAAGCATTCCTAACTCTGGGTTTGTAAATGTGTATTATTTTGTGGTTAGTAGGTAGAGTAGCTGCTTGTAGACACGAAAAACATTTTTGAAGTTTTTCCTACATGCAACTTACAATGTCATAATGAACTACAATGCTGTATTGTAGTCATTCCCAATCATGGTTCTAGAGCTCTAGTCTCTAGATTTCTCCAAGGTTTCTCTAGGCTTTTCCCTGATCTAACTTACATGACCCAACTAATTACCTAGTTAGGAAACCTTGAGCTGAACTTGATCTGCAAAGGCAGAACAGTGTATGCAGATTGGAGGGATAGTACAGGACCAGCACTGGGAACCAATGACATCATGTAGATCTTGTTGTGCTTACCGCAAATACAGGGCTTTCTATCAATACTTCCGGATTTGGAAAAAAGGGCAAGCAGGCAAGGTCAGGCAATTATGAGTGAAAATGCCATCTTGGTGCTACAACTCCAGCTTCTGACAGAGATGGAGTTAGGAGCCTCCCATTTCTGGCATCTTATTAAAAGCATTCGTTTTAAAATGCCCCGCTGGCACTGGCCAACACGCAGCTTTGTGAAATGACCACCTTTTGGCGTAATCACTTCAAAACAGTAAGGCGAACACTGAAGTCCTTATTCTATGTACGACCATTTCTTTTTTGCAAAAAAGGTACAACTTCCTTAATATATTTCTCTGACATTTAGTTTCCAATTACAGTTTGACCCTCTGATGGCATCACTATTCTGCATTTACTAAGATGGAAATGCATCCATTTCAAAATGTTTGCAGGAAAAAAAAGGCTAGCTGCAAACAAACCTACTGCTTGTAGCAGGATTGCGAGAGCCCAATTACTAAACAGTCCACAGCTAATTATGTCCAATTAGAATATAGATAGAGGTCATAATTATGAGGGCAGATAACTAATCTGCTTAAGGAGGTCAAAAACAGCAGCAGTTATGAGTTAAGGGCCACAATTTAAGGGTCTGACTCATGGGCAATGTGCAGAGCACATGGTAATGCATCTGCTCCTGCCTACCCACCTACTCCTAGCAGTGATAAATTAGCCATGTCAGATAGTCATCGGTGCTTCTTATGAAACACACAAGCTCTACCCGCCATCTCATCACCACCAGTTAAACTACAGTTGGAAAAAAAAAAAAGCCATGGCAAAGACTGTACACAATTTCTCACCATGATTAGACTGATATGTAATAACTGAGCATGAATAATTAAATGAATATTCCATAACGGGAAAACAATGTTCTTACTAAATGTTATTCGTCTTACTGATTACCTGGCTGTGCTGTAAATAAGCCTATGCTGCCTTGTCTGACAGGACAGCATACATCAAGCATGGATGATGCACAGGTCCATGCATCTAAATCTTCAGGCTCAGTTAATCCTGGATTACACTGCAAAGAAACACAAACCATTCGCAACGTTTTGCTGCATGCATCAAATATATCAGATAGCTACTTATTAAGGATATAACTCCCAGTTCAAATTGAAGTCAAACTTCATGTGAATCAGACAGGCACACTTTGAATAGTAAAAAAGGCGATTCATTATCTGGAAACCTTTAGTTAACCATTTAATTATTAATAATAAAATCAATTGTACAACAGAAAAAAGCCATTACCCTTATAAAAGGGAATACAAAAATAATCAACAAAACAAAAGAAAATTACACTGTCAAAATCTTGAGCATAATAAATTGCTAAAAAAAAAATGACATGCTGAGATGATAAATTTGTCCACAGCTCGGTATGGCAACAGTACCTTTAGCTTAAATAGCTTAAAGACATCGTTTGTTTCAAAGGAAAACCCCTTCTGCTTGAACAATTAGTTTATTTCCTCTAATGTGGAAAGATCACATATTTGAAAACCCAGTAATACAGTCATTTTTTATTTTTGATCTCAATATGGCAAAAAGACATCTTAATTTAGTTCAATACAGTTTTATAAATCAGATGTGATAAGTAAAATCTGTGTCCATTCAAAGAGATTTCATGCATATAGTGTTACACAGTTCTACATACTGTACTGAGTCTGTATAAGTGCCTTGCTAACAGTCAAACAATCAAGACTACCGTGTCTGGACAGCCAATCTTAAAGGAAACATTTCAAGACCATGCAGCAACTTTAGTCACAGGTGTCTCACTGGTAAAAGGGGTAATTCAAATAACCAGCAACCAGGATTACTATTGCTATATTCTCAAGCCACATATATAATGTAGTGTGACTTCAGACATATACTCACCAGCTGGAAAAAGAAAGCCATATAGTATTTCCATACATCACATCAGAAAACCACCTAAAAAGATCTCTTGCTAAAGTAGAAGAAAGCACTGAGGAATTGAGACTGTCAAGAGGTTTGAGAGTCTGTGATAGGCCAGCATTAATGGGAGTCCGAGGGACAAGTGGAGGCTGCAGTACTCAGGTGGCTGCTGCTGCTGCTGGGGCCAGGACTGGGCTCTGGAACAGGATCTGAGCTGATCTGCTCATAGATGAAGCCATAAAGATTGACATCAGGCCTCTGACTGTGGCTGTTCTTACACACCACATTAAAGTACTGCTTCAGGAGGCCATATAAAGTGCCTAGAAAAAAAGGAGAGAGCAAGGGAGACAGTGAGTGAATTTTGGTAACAATTGTGGTGTGTTTGTGTGTGGCTTATTATTCCAGGAAGTCTTAACAACACACTTAACAAATAAAATTATGTTTAAAAAGAAAAAAACTGTATTTACTATATACAGTTATGACAATTTTGCTTTTTAACACTTCAAGGGTTAAGGATTTAACACATTAAGGGTTTGGCAACTTTATACCCTGCAACATCCATTGCATCTTTAAACTACAGCAGCAGTAACTATTGCACTCATAGGGGTGAATCAAAAAAATTAAATAAGAAGTCTTCAGATTTCTCAATCATTTGTTTCATACACCCATGCCTTCAACCAACAGACATTGCTGGAATTAGGAAAATATAGCAGTCTTTCATTCTTCAGTATCAGCCGGTCCACGGCTTGTTTCTTGTACAGGGCCACGGCTGCAGTAGACCAAATCAGGCAGTTTCAGTTACAAGAGGCACAAAGGCAGAGCAATCATACTAACAGACCATGCTAACGGACAATGAGAGTTGATCGAGAGTCTGCTGTTCCCACTTTTGTATAAAATGTTATTGAAAACCTAACGGCCAATGGGTTAGCAGTAAGGTCTTTTTTCACTGTTTCTATAAAGTTTGATTTGAACTTATTTGTGGCATACCACTAGAACAAGTTCATACCTCATGCCCAAGAAAGAATTTTAATTACCATTACAAATAAAAAAAAGGAAAAAAAGAAAGAAACTACTAAAAGAAACCGCCAGTGTAGCCTGGATATGATGAAATGACATTTAATTACATATACAAAAATGCATGGATCATGCATCAGTCATTTTTATTGGAATGCAATTAAAGAGCCTGTCTACTGTGGATAAGACTACAGCCTATAGGCATGTCTCTAATTCCATACCATGCAGCTATATTGTATCACGACTCACATTTCTGGGTTTAAAAGTACTTCAATTTTACTATAAACAAAATAAGATATCAAATATGCACCAAAAGAAATTAACATTAGGATCTGCAGTATTATATTAAATTACTTAAAATGTGAAATAATCACAGGTCTCCGGAAGACTGAAGCAATCAAACCCAGATTCTTACATTTTTGTGTGAACATGTTAAATAAAGCTTATGCACTGCACAGTTGTTTAGAGGCTACTGTTAAGATAAGGAAGAGTGTGATCTGCCAAAAAAGAACTGAAGAACACCTGGCAAACGTCCTGAATGTGAAATGAGCAGAGAACTGTCAAAGCTTCCAATTCTTGACCATGGAGAAACCAAAGCCCCAGATTTGGAAAGCTTGTCCTGATTTAGCTGTAATGAAAACAAGGGACCGCAGGGATACCGGTTTGTCGCAAAATGGCCGGCACAGAGACCTGCCTGTCCTTACCCACAGTGATCTGCTGTTCTGTAAGGAAGGCGTGCAGACCATGGACATCCCTCATGAGGTCAGCATCGCCAAATGTGAAGTAGGCCACATCTCGGCCAGCTTCCGCCGCAGCCATGATCTGCAGCAGGGCTGTAGGCACAAAAACACATGGCATCAGACTGAATAGGGGCTCACGTAGGGTGCTGATGCATCAAATCCTTCCTCTATGGATAATCCACACAAGCATATTATTGTATTCCTACATTACTTAAGATATAATGAAAGATTGTTTTTAATAGGTTTCTTCTGCTCTTAGTGGTTATACATTTGACTGACAGCCCCAATTTTTTAAAGGTAAACAATCTATTGCCAACATTTATTATTAAGGAATTCAATCTTAGTCACACAGCATCAAACAGTCCAAGGAGTCTTTAAATATTTTAAGAGGCTGGATACAGCTCATTGATTAATGAATAATGTTCTAATGAAAGCTGCTACTTACAATGGGTAATCTGTAAATTCAGCTCCCACAACATAGAAACAGAGCCATAAACAGATAACAATGCTATAACATTAGCATAACATGAATAACAAATAAGCCTCCTGGTTAAAGAGCCAAAGGTCGGGGAGAATTATTAAGTATTACTAACTAACTTGCCGTGGGAGTGAACACACACAAAAAAGAGCTATACATTCTAAACAGGGTCATTTGTGTTAAAGCATCATTAAAGTGTGTTAAGCAGCAAAAGATGAGCAAAAAATCTCTCCTAACCAAAAGACAGCAGCACGGTAAAGCAACAAGAACATAACACTCCAGAAAGCTCCCATCATAGTCAAGCCTCTCTTCCCAGTAACTACCTACAACACATCAGGCAATCAGGTCTCGTAGATATATCTTAGTGAGGCACTTTCTATACAGAGGAGCCTCTCCAAAATTTGAATGAAGAGTCATTAACTATCATACAGTCATTAGCAATGGTGGGGGAAGTGTCTATTGGGAGCTCATAATCTAATGTGTTTATACTTTTCCCGTGTTTATTTGTGAATGAAAACATGACTAACAGGCCATTTGTAATAAAGTACTGACATGCTGAGATAAGACAATGATAATAAAAAAGACCTTAATAAGTACTTAACACAGCTTTATGAGGTGATCTGCAGCAAAGCAGAAGCACCACAAGAAGCAAATCTAAAGCTTCTGGTAATGAGCTTTCAGTCATACTTATTCACTGGTGAAACTATTTAATATAAAACAACAGGTGGATTTTTTGATTTACTCCTTTTTAACAGCTGAAGTGATGAAACAGATGTTTCATTTTCATTCATCAAGCACAGCGTGCTCTACCTTTGAGTCGTGTGTCTCCTCCAAATGCACCACATCCCCAGTTTCCTGTAGCAATTGCTGAGAGGTTCTGGGTGTTGACACCATCCCGCTTAAACCCACAGTACGCCTGGGAAAAAGAATCATTCACACAGAGCAAGAGTAAGCAGGAGCTCCCCTGTGGGAGAGTAACCATGGGTACACGATAAAGATGACACAGCCCTGGATGATAAACACTTATAAAAACATCCCATACCAATAACAAAGGACATCAAAGGGGCATTACAGCACACAACACTTAAAATGCTGGCATTTATGTAGTATTGTACTTCATAATCACTAAAAATGCAGCACTACATCACTAAAATTTGACTAGATTAATTATTTTGCACTGTTTACATATCCTAATATGTATAGAATGTAAGCATACTGTGCGTATTAGCCCCAAAACTGGCAAAATATAATATGCAGTGTCACAGACAAATATAAGTGTACCGCCAACAAAAGCTGGTTGGTTATTTATAATTCATTCTGCTAGCATTTTTAACTGTAATTGCATTGCACTTTCTGTAATTACATATGTGCATTACATACACTTAATCTGATTGGTTGGATATTTCAGTAATTCATAAAGATTTATAAAGAACTGCCACCAAGGTCACTTTCTATCTGTACCTTCGCATTCTCCTTATTTCTGCACTCCCAGTTTAATGGTTTGTAGACAGTTAGTCAACATATAATTTGGATTCTTAGCTATATACACTAGCCACTTAGCTTTCTTCTGTTTTTAGCCCATAGCATTAAACAAAAATGCTTTAATTTGGTTTATATTATATGGGGCATGTAATGTCAGATAAGGAAAACACTGCTTTAACATTAATCAAGCAACTTCTAATGAACAGTATAAAATCTGAATTTATTCAGCAACATTCTTATGACAGTATTAACAAGCTAATAACAACAACAGACTCAAAGAACTCTACTGACTTTGTTGAGTTCCCTAGTGATCTTGTCAGGGTGGAATTGCTCCATAAAGTGCCTGTACTTCAGCGCATCTAGAGCCACAATCTCTGTACACCTCCTTTGCCATACATCCCTAAAGAAGACAGAAGGTCATTGAGAGTCAACATAGTAAAAGCAGTGATATGATGTAATTTAGAGGAAAACAAAATTTAAGATGATACGACTCAACAATGCCACCACATTCAGGTCTTGCTTAGAGAATTAAAATATTTAGAAACTCCTAACATTATGACTATGTGATGCTAATGGCGAAGTCAGTTCGACATCTAGAATTTTTTGTGACAGAGGCTAAAGGTCAAGTGTATGTTCTCAGGCTTGTCATTTCATACACATCCGACATACATAAATATTCATACAGATTTTCATACCAATGCAATAATAAACTTAACAGTGTATTGCAATTTCACAAGTTTCACAATAAATACATGGAAAACATTGCAAAAAGTAATTTGTATTATTTAAATTACTACACACACTATTTCTGTAATGTTTATACCTATGCTGCATTTGACAGATAATAAAATACGTAAACCACACAGAAGCCTTAATTGTTCCATTTTGTTTGTCCTTTTACCTTGGCGTCTGATCTTTGTGGCTGGCTTTCCATTTGTAGCTCTCAGCATAACCAGAGTATTTACTGTACTGCTCTGTGCCTGCAAATAAAAAGCAAAATTAAGGACAAAAAACAAAGGAACATAAAAAAAATAAATAAATAAATAATAAAAAAAAGAATTTAAAATGCATTTTTGAAGATTAGTTTTCTTTTCTGCAGTCTACCAGCATGGAATGGATTAATTATACAGGGCATTAGTAAATAAATTAGCATAAGTTATGACTAAAATCCTTTAACCCCTCCACCATTACAGCTGGACACTCAAAATTAAAGTAACACGGTAGCAGAGACATCACCAAATTCTGGCCCAACTTTTTCCTGGTACAGCACTTGACAGAGAAAGAAAGAAAAGGGACACTATCAGACGGCTGAGAAGTAGGCCGTAGTTTTGAATTCCCTTCTGTTTTGTCATCGTTTAAATCGTTTGAGTGGTACTGCAGGAGCAGATGTTCCTAGATAAGGGTAGGTCAGTCGCATTGTGTGTACTCTAGTCTCTGAGGAGCTTCAGGCTAGACAGCACAAGAGCATGTCTTTCATTACCACTCATTAGTGTCTGCAGCTGCTTATCAAACCCAAATACAGTCTAGTTACTAGACAACTAAATCAATGTGACCCGACCATCTGTAGAGCCGGATTTCCAGATCCTGCTAAAGCCTTGATAGGAAGAATGTTTTAAGATCCCAAAAGTTGAACCAAGTATTAAGTAAAACAAGCGTGATGATTCTGCAATTATACTGGAACTGACATTTCTTTGTTTTTTTAGATATATAGCACTGGAGAGATGCTTAGATTTGACTAGTATTTAAATTTTTTCAAAACCTAGGTCAGTAATTCTGCAGCCTTTTAAATCCAAGACTACCTTTCAGAACACCAAGTGCCACTGCACCATCTTTGATCCCAGTTGCTCATTAACTGTATTTAACAAAGACCATGCTTTACCGGAAACTCTTGCCATTTTGCTAGTTATCGCTGACCTGCTCTTTTAGACATGGCCATGTTCTAGGATATTAAAATAATTTTTTTCCCCCTTTTTTTTTTTTTTTACTGTGTGGCTGTAAATTGTGAGGGCTGCATATTTCGTTTTAATAGCATTTTATTTCAGCTATGTTTTTAAGTTTCACATTTTTAGACAGGCAAAGTAAAGGAATAAATGATATGCTATTACACAGGGGAACAGCTCTAAAAAGCCTACATTGCATTAATTTTACTGCATCTGTAACAGAAATAAAATGTAATTTCTCCGTCTTATAAACGTTTACTCATCAGCATTAGTATCAGCACCTATATAGGTAAAAAATATCAGACAGTTTTGTTATCCTATAATTTCGACATCAATGCAACCCCAGTACTCTGCAACAACCCATTTTATTAATGGTACTGCAGGGTGACTTTGTGACAACGGCTGCATTCTTTAAAAAATAAAGGGGGGGGAAGCAAACAAATAAATAAACAAATATAAGATCTGAACAGGCACAGCTCCAGACAGTGATGTGAATGGCTTCTCGATCCATGATTCCCTAAAGCAATGTCAACCTTCTGGATCCGACAGCAGAATCAGCATTCTTCACCTTCATCCAATTTGTGGTCATAACCAGCCCCAATGGCACCCAGACAAAGAGCAATCACAAGATTAAAATGCAGCTGTTCCACCAGCGCTCAGGCTTTTCTGCCAGCCCCAGTGACGCACTATGAGTGCATTAAGGAACCTGTGTCATGACGCATTGCCTGTGGAATGTGATTTGCTGTAAAATCGAACAGGGGTCAGTGGTGACCTGCCTAAAAACAGAGACCACAATGAATATTTCGTTTGTTCTAATGGGTGTGATGAAATGACGGCATCCATTAGTGGAGCAGGGCTAGCCATCATTCTTTATGTCTGTTCGGTAATATAGATAAGTATCAAGACGCAGCGGGAATGCAAAGTAGGATGTAGTGGAAGGAGAGTGAGAGAGGGAGAGAGAGAGATATTTTAGTGTCACCTATTAAGTGTTCAATGCCAGTTATGGAATCTTATCTTTAAAAGGATGGGGATACTTCTGGGATTAGCGCAATAAAGTGGACAAAACAAACAGTGCCTTACAACCAGTTCTTCAGCCATCTGAAGCTTGATGGGTGGGAGAGGGCATGGGTGGATGAGGAATAGCTGGTTTTGCAGGTGCAGCAATGTGCAAAAACCCCTTATACTAGAGTCCAGCCTCTTCACACGCCTGCACACACTGGGGCATGGAAGAGTGCATCCAACCATGCAAGTTCCCCTACTTCAGCACAGATATAATTTTTCTTCTTCCCATGGCATGATTTTAAAGCTTGTTCAAGTAACAGGATTAATCAACTGGACAACTCTGAATCTCTAGTTTTCTCTCTATCACCAGTGGTACTACATGAAGTAGGGCTGATTAATTGTATCTCATGAGGATCATGAAGACTAATGTAGCTGGCGCCCACAATATGGAACATTTATAAGGCAGCTCGGTGGACTAATTAACAAAACAGTTGTCAAATGTTTTATACTCCACACATGAACCACTTGGGATACCTTGACATCTTCAAAGTCTTGCTGGAAGAACAACAACTTATTCCAGCAATTCTGAAATGGATACCAACTCTGAACAATGAACATGAAAGATTGTGTGTTGAAGCTTAGTCACCGCCTTTACAGTCAGTAAAAACTGTGGTTGTAGTGTCTTCTTTAATTTGGCCACAAAACTGTAATTACTTTTGCAATAAAGAATGAAATTGTAAACGTGAAACAAACTTAACTGTCCACTGCCATGGTTTCTTTAGATGCTTTGCTTAACATGCTTTTACACCTACAGTGATGTGGCACACATGGCAATTCTACTGCTCTACAATTCTACTATTTTATAATGGCACCAACTCACAACTCGAATCAAAGAAGTGAACACCGTTTTATGTTTGTACAGATTTTTTTTAAATTCTATTTATTCATTTCTTTAAGTAGATGACAGTTGAGCATAGCTGTAATTGCTATTATTGTAAAGTTGCAAATTATTTCATTTAATTTGACTTAATTTGATCTTATGTCTTATTACCTTCATTGGTCTAACACAAGTCTAAAATGCAATGTTCTGTTGTTTTGATTATTTTTGAGAGGGGGATTTTAAATTTAGTACAAATACTGAATCTTGTACTAGCTAGACACCGCTAGCACGTGTGAAGCCTTAAATTTATTAACATGGAATTGCAGCACAACAAAACAATCTAATCTATAACAGGCACAGTAGGTGTATTAATGTATAACATGACATCACCCAACATGTTTAAAGGTTATTAAAGATTTGGGGATATTGCTAAAATGTACACAAAATGCATTAAAATCGACATTTGCTGTAACTGGGCCATAGAACAGTGGACAGTCGGTTAACCATCACTCGGAACAGGTTTACATCAGAAAATTACTCACTGCATTTTTACAGCACGTGTATATGTACAGAAAAAACATGTTATAACTTTGTGATATTAATTCAGGTATATGAAGTAAAATCACGCATTTTACAACAGTTTATGTACTGATATTGCCAGAAATGCCATTGAAAAATATTGGTTATGAGAATTCCAATATCAAAGTGTTTCCAGTGGAAAGTTATCCTAGGCACAGAGAAAAGGTTATTGGTATTCTTAACAAAGATTAGGTCAAAAGTCATGTTGCAAAAGTGACTTTGACAATGGATAAAGCACTGTTCAGAACGTCAGAGGTGCACAGGATTCAAGTTCTAAATGTGCTATGGGTTCACCATGATCAGAAGGTCCATAAAACATAACTGCCTGGATCAAATAGGGAGAAATGCTGGCACCGTCTCCCTCTCACTCAGCTCTGTAGGAGCAGTGGTAGGAGGGGTATCCTACAGGCACCTAGCTGGGGCGCAGAAGACGTAGGAAGCTGTAGCGAGAGATTGATGTGTTTGGGATAAGAATGATGCAGGACACTAACTCAAAACCTGGGCTTCTCTTCAAAGCTGCCGCTCAGTCAGCGAGCAATCTCTACAGGGACACAGCAGAGGATGAGGGAGCGATAGAGGAGGGCGGCTGATTTTAGTGTGTTGACTCAACACAGCGAGTTGGAGGGTGAAAAATAAGGCAATTCGGCTGGGGAGAAATGAGGAATAACAGGGCTGCCTGGAGTGAATCAATGTAATGGATTTACGTTCAAATTGGTTGGGGAGGGGAATGGAGGATGAATGAATGGAACCCAATGAATACATAGGCCTCAGTAAGGAATGGCAAATAACTTACAAGGGGGGAAAAAAAAAAGACAGATGGTCAGTTCAATAAATGTGAGTAATTTAAGTGATGAGACGAAGATGCTGATATGGAATAAATATCTAATTAACTCCAATGTGACTTTAGAATTAAACTTAAAATAAAAACTTTTGTTTTCTTACAAACAATAACGCTTTTAAAACAACAAAACTTATAAAAGGCTGATATTTCATTTTTACTGACCTCTGAACATGAATATCTGGATAATAATCTCAACCTATTCTTGCTTCAAATACTGATAATTCAAGAAATAAAGACAGCAATCAATCGCATCGTTAGATCTCATCAATTCAACTAATGGAAAAATAGACAGAAGGAAAGGAGGAGCAGACTATGAACATGTTTCAGATTGTGTGTGATTGAGTAAATGAGAGAAAGAGACAGATAGAGTGAGAGATCAGAAAACAAACCGTCCAGAAAGAATGAGAGAGTTTGCTGACCTGTGATAATAAGGCATTCGTTGTGATCCAAAGCTTCAGTAAAGAGGCGCGAGACAATAAGCTCTGGGTTGATTAGAAAGCGGATCTCCTCCTGGACCAGTCCCAGTCCTGTTACTCCTCCTCCTACCATCCTGTTAGCAAAGTCCACCTGCAGCATGTAGACACACACAGTTTAGAACCATTACACTTTACAAGCTCCCATTTAGCTCCGAATCCAGAAGAGATCATTAATCATCAGTCCTGAGGTCAGTCTATTAAGATTTGCCCAAACAGCATTTTTACCAGTTTTCATTTTCTTAGTAATATCTTTATATAAAATGTGCATGTTATTTACTGTTATATTTTGTAGTTGAACATATTATTAAGTTAGTATTTTCATTAATTTTAGCTCTGTTTTATTCAAAATTTTCCAGTTTTTATATATATAGCTCCCATTTAGCTCCGAATCCAGAAGAGATCATTAATCATCAGTCCTGAGGTCAGTCTATTAAGATTTGCCCAAACAGCATTTTTACCAGTTTACATTTTCTTAGTAATATCTTTATATAAAATGTGCATGTTATTTACTGTTATATTTTGTAGTTGAACATATTATTAAGTTAGTATTTTCATTAATTTTAGTTCCGTTTTATTCAAAATTTTCCAGTTTTTATATATATATATATATATATATATATATATATATATATATATATATATATATATACATATATATATATATATATATAGAAAGAGAGCGAGAGAGAGAGTGAGAGCGAGAGAGAGAGAGAGTTCGGTGTGGACATTGTGATCTAAGTTCTGTTAAATGTTACATATCACATGTTTTTGTTTTATGCAAATTCTCCCAGCTCTGTGACAGCTAAAGAAGTGACTGAGGATGAACTCAGCTTCTTTATTTGAATTAACAGACTGTTTAACAGACAAAACCAGACCCAAATGACTTAAGATACACTTTCCGTGTTAAAGCTCTGGCTCTTATTCTAATATGTTTTACATTTAACTTATCTTGCCCTAGTCTTTCAAAGAAAACAGGTGACTTGTGAAATCATGATGTGGTTGGGAGATGTGGCTGTGTTCAGCTTTTAGCAAACATTATCTGGGCATGACATGATTTGTCTACAATACAATATCACAGCTTTATTTAAAGTGCATTTTATTTAAATAAGCAAATACTGAAGATCCTTTGAGGATAAAAATCCAGTGATTAATATGCTTCAGGTGAGAAGAATTCTTTTCACTTTAACTAATGCAGTAGTTCTCGTCTTGTAAGACTTATCCCATGGTCATGGAAAAGATGCTACTGTGTATTAGAAGGCTCAAATTATTGGCCTGCATCAAACAAAGAAAACAACTTGTTGTTGCTGACTAGAACTAGGTACAATGCATTTTTAAAACCTGGAATGTGGCCAGAAAAATCTTTAATAAACACGATCAGAGATCACTTAAATACTTGGTGAAGCTGAATTGTAATTACAAAAATAAAATAAAAACTGAACGTAGAGCTCATAACTATGTATAAAAGTATTCCTAACCAGACAACCGACAAATTTCTAACCAGCACTTACAGGACTGGGACTAAACAAGTGTGGGAATCACTTGTTAGTAAGGCTAATTTGGAAAAACAGGCATTATTCCAGAGCACATCAGGATAACGACGTACAATGCACCCACTGTACAATTCTCCGGATGCAGTGTCATGATCTGGGGTTGCTTTAGTTTGTCATCTAGACTCTAGCAATGTTATGTGGCAAAAGGTCAAGTCATAAAAAGTCAACTGACTACTTAAAATATACCACATGACGAGATTCCCATCAATAAATTTTTTGTTCTCTACGGCACAGTATGTATCTATTTCAAAGATACATTGGGCTTACATTGTAAAAGAGTGGTTCAGGAAGCTCTCCTTCATTCTCAGTACAAATTCTCTGCCAAAAAAAATGAATGAAAAACTTGGCGGAAATAAATGTGATGTTGCACAAAGTTTTAAAAACAAAGCCACAGAGAATATACGCCATATTTAAAGGCAGACCAACAAAATAAATATTACACAATGAAGTGTCTGTGGATTGACCAACCGCACATATAGCAGATGATAGCTTCTGAGAGATTACCTCCATTACTCAGTGTAAGCAATTATGCTATGATCCCACTTAGAGTTTAAAATCATGACCTGCATTTGACAAGTTTGCTATAGTCCTTGTTATTTTCTGGTTGTTTGTTTGACAGTCTGCTGACACCTGTCATTCAATTCTGCGATTGGCATCATTAAAACTGAGCAAACTCTATCATGAAAGACTCTGGTTGGCTGTAGTTTGAGTCAAAATTTCAGGCCTGATTAAAGCTCTACGATGGCTCACAGAACACTGTAGTGCAAGTTTCACACAATGATAATGTACATCCAGCTGCAGTTATGAGTAAGCAGAGTAAACAGAAGTAGAAAGCTGGTGTGAAGCTGTTTTGCAGACTGTCAGGCCAGGCTCAATGGCCCACAGCCTCTTCAGTGAGAGGGGGAGGGAGGATGTCAGACTGCCAGCTGTTCTCGCTGATCAGGTCACTCAGCTCGGGCTTGGGCCGTGAATCTGCTCCTCAGCGCCACTGACAGCCTGTCAACCCACCCCTCCCTGACGGAAGCATCCGTCAATCCGGCCAGCGGGACCCCAGACCCGCGAGACCTCCCAGGGTTGCTCATGTGTGTATGCATCAGCTGTCAGCGTGCACCCAAATAGAGGTGAGAGCAAGAGAGGCAGGCTGAGTACCCCTGGCATACACACTCAGTGATTGAGCTCAGGCTGTGCCGAGAGAGCCATGGTCAAGCCATGGTGTCCACCCTGTCTCAATCAGCCAGGAAAACACTTCAGCTGATTCGATGCTGTATTTCATCAGCAAGTACTACACTCACACACAGCTGCCAAAGCAACACCAAGTTCCACAGAAAGATCAGCCAAAGCCTTTCACTCTGGACACGAGAAATGAAGTAGTGCTTCACTAGGAGCAAACGAAGTGCAAAATGTACCATGACACAGCTGCTATACATGCTCATAATGTGCTAGTATTACTATAACTATAGCTAATCAAGCAAACTCTGTATAGGTGAATTCTGCAACAGTTACATTTACGGCGGTTGGATAACAAGCCAGCATGAGCCTTGTTATATAGCTGAGAGATATCTTACAAATTACTGTTTTACATAAATTACTGTAGACCTCCAGTTTACCTCAACAAATGCATCCTTAATCAGAAAATATGTATAGCAGTTTTATTATACTGTACATTAACACACCACTAAACTTTCACATGGAAATGTTTAATGACCAGTTAACGAGTAGCACAGCAAATTTATTATCATTTGAGCTGCTAGACTGTTTAATGTGTCGCAGCGGCTGATCTACTCAAACCACACACATCTACACCTTACATACTACACTGATGAGTGCAGATCTAATGATACTGCACTGTTTTTTCACACTATTTAGCATGCTGGTAAGACAGCTCATATATGCAGCGTTAGTAATATAATGGGAAATATTAGTCATTTAGATTTCAGCTTTTATCAATGGTTAATAATTCATCAAGTAACCAGATAATATAAAGCTCATAAGTTTTTTTTTTTTAATTATGATTGGATTTTTTTATACAGCACCAAAATAAGTAAATAAGTTAATCAATATACAAATAAACAAACTAAGTTTTAATGCCTTTGCTGGATCGGTTATGGCTTTGTTGTTAAATAACAAACCAACCAATGTTGTTTACCAAAATTCAGTGATTTCCTTAGGATACTGTGAAAACACTTTGAGACACTACCACCGATTTATGCTTTGTTTAATTCCATACCAACCATCACTACTTTCGAACATCAGTAAGTCAAATGTGTTACTAGGTGCATGCCGTATTCAATCATGTTTATTTTATTAAAATATATTATTGACAAACTAATAAAATAAATAAAATCAAAATATAATAAAATAGTGAATTTAACTCCACATAAATCAAAATTATCCAACTTCACTGTCAAAGAAGCCATAAGGGTCTCAAAAAAATTTTTTATATATATATTATATATAAAAAAAAAATTATAATATATATATATATATATATATATATGTGTGTGTGTGTGTGTGTGTGTTTTTTATAAATGTTACTATTTGTATATCTCAATTATGTTTTATATTAATATAATAAGGTAAATATATGTAAATATATAATATGTTCTTTACAGGTTGAAAATTTAGGGGTCAAATAATGTTTTTGTATAGCAGAACTCTAAGGTCTGAATATGTATTTGTTTCTTCTTTGTTTTTTTTTAATGACAGTAGTAGACTGTAGGGACAAGTTAATTCATGTACCACTTTTCATACATGTGACAGCACAAGTGTCTTGCAATAAAATATTAAGTTTAACAAATAAAAGCAGAAACAAAACAAAAACTGTAACAAAAATACAAAAAAAAAGTAAAAGTAAAATAAAACAATAGGTAAAATGCTACACTCTCACCTGAAGCATGCCATAACCCTGATCCTCAATGGTTCCTTCATAAGTGATATGAAGCCGTGTGAGCTGGGTAGCTGAACTAAGAACAGAGAAAAGAAAAATGGTAAACTAGAGATGACACAATACAAAAAGACATTTCTATAAACTTTGTAATGAGTGCAGGACTGTGAGGTGCTTAAAAATAAAACTGACACAACATAAATAAATAAATAATTTCTCTGATTCAATTACCTATCGGCAGCTCAGGCCTGCTGCCCGGGGTTTTAAGCAGCTCCAAGCTAACCTTTTCAGTATTGAGTTTTTTAATAAGCTAAAAAGACAGACAGTTCAACCTGACGCAAGGACATTTTTACTTCCTGCTCTTTCACTCAGCTTCCAGGCTGCACCGCCCATGAAAGCAATTGGCCTGAGTGTCTACACCATGCCATGGTTCATTTGTCAAGCGAGGAGCAGTGTGAAGGAATGATGTCTCCAAGTGCACAAAATATCATAGGAGTTCATGAAATGTCTCTGCAGCTTCACAGCTCCAAACACTAAAACGTGCCTGAATTAAACTCTACAACTTTAAAGGTAATTACCTTTCCCATTTAGGAGAACTGCTCAGGCTTTGTCTTGTAAATGTCACAAGGCCAGTGGGCTCTGAGAGTGAAGCAAAAAAGATTTGAAAGCAAGCCATGTTACTTCAAGAATAGTACATCACAGTACATCTCTGCACAAAAGTTTCTGAACGGCAGGCTTACTTGAAGCGGTGATTCTTCTGAAATAGCAGAGGAGAGTTTTGAGTTTCTCAATCTTCCGAGGAGAGGATCCCTCAAACAATCTAAAACATAATTGAGATATACAAATAGTGACGTTTAGAAACTCCAACACAACTCAGTGACAGATAACAAGGAGAGAGCAAAGTCTGCCTGGTGGCAGGGTTAGACAAGATCAGTTCAGATGACCATCCTAATTTAGAGGTTATTTCAGCACGGAACGGAAACACAAACTTCCCCTCTTCAATGCAGAGCCTCGGCTCCACAGACACGTGAGTTAAGTGAAGCTTTCAGGCCAACCCAGCTCTGCCACTTTCCCTCACTGATGCTTGCTCACGGAGCACGCTTCCCTCAGTCAGGACAACAATGACAGGGCCCCTGGCCTGAGGGCTCAACGGCGCACTCACTACATAAAGGACAACGGAGAGAGGAACATATCCCTCTTCCCTCAAGAACCATTAGGGGGCTGCAGGTCTCCTTTAAAGCCCCCAAATAGCCAGTGTTAACGTTAAAGCTATGCCCTCCTCTCACATGGCTTTCTCTATTTAGGACACTACAGTCTTCAAGCTAATCATGCACTTGCATTCATCGTTCCTCCCACTCAACTTACGAAGCATAAAAAGGGGAAGGGAAAAAAGAAAGGGGGGGACAAATGAAATGAGAAAAGGAAAGCCGATGCACTAAAAGCCCTTCAGGGAGAAAGAGAGAGCTCATTTATTAAAGCCAATTCCTACATGGTATGTTTTTTCATCCCTATTGGAGCCATTTTTGAGTAAAGTAGCTCAGAAGGCAATCTGTCTTTGGTGAAAGACAGCTGCTTGTATGAAAAAAAGAGATTTTTAGCATGAAAACAAAAGCTTTCTGGTAAAGATACATCAAGGGCATGTTAATATAACGCAGCCACAACAGAATCAGAGATGTATTTTTATCATTTATGTATTTAGCAAACTCCCACACTTGGTACATGGTAGCATTCCATTAACGATAAAGCCTACGAAACTGAACTGCTTGTTGTCATGAATGTCACACTGGTGCAAGCAATGTATCTAAACTTCAGCCCCAACTGAGTTCAATGTAGCAGCAAATCAATTTAAACCATTTTTTGCTCGGGTAAGACTTTACTGGAAAAAATTAATTAATTTTCATAAAACAACAATGATGCTTTTTCAAAGAACACTCACTGAGTGTTTTAATTTCCCCCAAAAGAAACTGTGTTGACATGCATATGTTAGATTAATATAAATACGTCTTTTGTGAGCCAGTCTATCTGTCATTTCATGGAGGGAAGACCTTGACAGGTCTGCCAAACAAGCAATCTCTAAATTGCCCAAGTGCTCAATTGCGGCAGAGCACGAGCGGATAAGTAAACTGATGGACAGTCACTCAATTAGAGTGTGCTGCACTATAACGATCCGCATGTCTGGATTCTCTGCGGGCTTACTAAAACTTGTTTTCTGCTGGCTAGCTCCTGCCAAGGGGCAGAATGGGATGCTGATGCACTGGCTGAAGTCTCTGTCCCTTTGCTGCGCTCATCTAAATAAGCCATCTGACTTAATGCTGCAATCGCTCAGGCAATCAAAGTCCAAACCACTTAGCTATCTCTAGCCAGGGGAGATAAACCTCCAAAAACAAAAGGAATGGCTGTAAATGTGAGTTCAAAATATTGCTGTAATCTTCAGCCTTGTGGAGAAAAATGTGGCTACTTGTAAAAACACAGCTGATGAATAATGAAAAAAAAAAAAAAAACACAACATTAACACAAAGAGCAGTGATTCCCACTGACACATGGAAACCACTACATCATTATACTATTTAAGATGATATATTGAAGTCCGAGGAGGAACTGGTCAGTGTCTAACAACACATGTGCAAGTATGGCTTATTTCTATGCCTATTACTATCTTAACCATATTTTGACCATTGTAAATTTAATAAGTCTCAAAATTATTGCTCCAACAGACATCACTTCCAGACATGACCACCTGGCCTAACTAGATTCAGGAAGAATGACCGAACTTTTAGTAGGAGCTCGATACCATCCAGGCCTGGGAGCTGAAACTGAATGTGGAAATCAGTGGAAACCTTCCACAGAGAATCTGAGATACTATAGAGACAAACAGCAGATGGATGGCTATGCACTTTTTCATCAGTCAACCTAGCAACACGTCTGTTTGTATTAATTAACCTTTAAAGGCTTGAGATCAGTGTTGTCTCACACGACCAGCTTTTTTGCACAGCTACAACACGAGATCGGAGAAACCCACCTACACCATCTCCTACACACTGGAAAACACCAAAGAACAATCCTTTGTCACAAAGACAACAAATAATTCTCATTTCAACATCTGCAACTTCGCTATCGGCTTACTGTCCTAATGCTTCCGTCGATGCTGTTTTATCACTTTATTCCAAAAAGAGCTTTCAGGATTTCTGTAGGTGACCAAGTTCACAAATTCTTGGGTGGAGCAGAGCCCCACTCATTCCTAATTACGTTCCCTAAACGTTACTGCCCCCTAATGGACAATAATGTCATATTTAAATGCATTAATTACGAAGTCTTCTAAATCACTGCGCAAAAGACAGAAAAAGCTTTACAACTACATGAAACAGGTTTTATAATTCATTTCCATTAACATTTTCTTAAACTAACGGCCACTTAGTCACTCTATGGTGCAAGACCTGTTAGATGAAGAGATGAGATATACAGAGATGGTTTATAAGCTTATATTGATGGGGTATATTACCTCTTGTATAAGGTTTGAAAGAAGGAACAATGAAATCTATGACTAAAGCTAAACTAAAGCTCTTCAACGATCAATACCTATATCTTCCAACGTGTAACAGCTTTCACTGATACCTTGATTAATGTTAAGAAGAGGCAAGTTACCTGTAGAAATTAATCTCAGGATAGTTGGAGTACTCAGACTTGCGCGAGTTGCGTCTGGGGAATGTACAGAAGAAGGCGTTGGCCAGCAAGCAGGCAATTTGTTCCTGTGACATGGTCAGGGATTGATTCATGTTCATCTTAAGCAGGGGGATTGGCTGCAACAAAGGGAGGGCAGGGCAGGGTTGGGGAGGGGAGGACAAACGTAATTAGTTTAGCAACTGACCAAACAGAGAGGCAAAATTACATTAAGCAAATGGCCAGGAGTAATTAAAGTGCCCTGCTGAATTCTACCATGAGCCAGCAGCATGCATCAAGTGCCATCCATCTTCACTGATTGGACTTAAAGACCCTCTTTGGGGCAATGCAGATGACTAATCAATACAAGCATTAATATCCAGTACATAAATAAAGTGCCACTAAGCCAGAGAGACTTGATATTTTCTTTTTCAATCAGCAAATGCTTGACTTCCCTGATGTCAAGAGTTCTATAAGGATGTCGCTCAAATCTCCATGTGCACTTTTAACGAAAGTACAGTTGAACGTTGTACAGCTGCAAACGTGTATAAATGAAATACAGTGATGTACAGCAGATTTGTTTTATATACACATTTGTTTTTACTCTAAAGCGAGGGGAAGCACCCAAGGCAAGAAGAAGTGTTACTTCTATTGATCTGCCTGAGGCTTTGCAACTCAGCTCTCATTCCCATTAGAGCGAGTGAGTCGAAACATTTGGGATAAAATGGACTCATCCTGTGACAGTAGATCTTGACTTTACTCACAACAAGACCTCAAGAACAAGAAGTTTGGGGGTATGTGGATGCAATAGTGCAGAGTGAGTAACTATTATACTGTATTTCTCCACCAGAAGGAGGATTTCTTGGCAGCATTTAAAATTAAATGGTTTCTAGAAAAAAAAGTAAAGTAAAAAGTTATGTAAATTTTTTAAAACATTTGGCAAATAATCCTCAGGAAGCCGTTTTAAAGTCTCTCATATGAGTGCGCACGGCAGGAAAGTGCTTGCCGGATGGCTTCCTTTGGCCTCCATTAGCTCTGCTCCTAATGAGGCTGCTGCTGTTGCAGATGTGGTGGTGTCCTTCACCAGCCAGCTCCTTCACCCAGCAGCCCTGAGAGCCTGTTAACCTAGAACACCTGCCAGGCACTTTCATCCCACTCCCTCTGTCCAACCAGGCCTGCATCTGTCCTTGTCAAACATGTGCTTTCTAATGATGAGAGGCAATATTTTACAGAAATATTGCAGGTATTGTGCAATTTTTTAGGCCACCTACTCAATACATGAATATGATTGTAAGGCTTACCTGGGTGCAAATCTTGGGGGCACTCAAGGCCAACTTTACCATCTCTGGCAAGATGACATCAAACAGATGTTGCACTTCAGAGTGCTCCAACCCCTGCAGATGAGAAATTCATATTTTAATTGCCAAATTTTTTTAAAATGAACATAAACAGTTAACTTGGACTTGAACAGAAAATGCACCAACGCCCACTTCCAATACCACCTGATGCCATGACCTAAGCTAAGACTCAAGCTGGCAGTGAATAAGAGTCTGCTCACGCAACAAGGTGCTGCTGACGCTGCAGCTGTTGTACACCAAGACATTGGTCTCTCAACATTTTACCCTCGCATACTAGCACCAGGCATAGAGTGTGCTAATTTAGTTGGTTTGTTTTAAAAAAGGAAACACAATCACAAACAACTCCCCATTGTGAGGATATACAGGCAAGATAAATACGTAAATATAATGTAAACGTAAATATAAATCATAGGCTTTGTTGAACCCAGTGGTCTATTCAAACCAAGGAATAAGATTTGTAAAATTGCATAAAAACATGTCTGACTTCAGAGGACATTCCATTTAAAGCTTACCCAGTCAATTAAAAACTCCAACAACATGCAAAACTTACAAGACAAGTTAGCTCTTTGTATTAGCCTTAAATTGAATACCTGCTGCTACAGTGACAGATCAGGTGTGTGGTATCAAAAATATCAAATGCTTTTACTTACTTACTGCTATACAGCAGTGGGTAAATAATGTTGAACAGCCAAAAAAGCCAAAATGTAGGCTATACAGTAACATTTCAAAATCTCAAAAAGCTGTATGTATATATCATACTATTTCCCCTTTACTACACTACATTGTGTCTCATGAAATCAGCAGTCTACCTTTTAGGAAAAAAAAATCTTCCTTCATATCTGGAAGGAAGATAAAAAGTCAAAATCTAAAGGACAGAGGTTAGAAAAACATTATTGTGCAATATCAAAGGGATCTCCCAGTGGGGAATGACATCACTGGAGTGGAAATAAAAAGAACAAGTGTAGGATAGCTTGTAGTTCACTATTGCCACAGCTAAAACATGGACAACCACCCACGCCATACATCTCAGACCAGACAAATAGCACCGCTTAGCAATAACCAGTTTCATGCGGAGGGAATTTAAACTCCACTAGCTGGCTCAGCAACCAAGCATGATTTCTGCAAAAACAAATATGCTGCTGTTTTATCATCACTAAGATTTACAGCATAGTTATTTAGAAACATATTGGCTGCGATCGTCCTGGCGATCAGTCACCAGCCTCATTTCATCAAGGTTACTGGGCATGCTCTACTGATTAAATGGGATTCCTGGAACAGATGCAAATGGCCAAGGAGCTAAAGGCGATGGAGGGTACTTCTGGACAGAAAGCCCTGACTGACAATTTTGCCAAGAAGCATTTATATGGTTGCAAAGAAAACCTGACTAAACACTGTCATAAGTAATGACCTAGCTGACATCATAAAGCGCTCCTCTGGGCCTAATGAATTAGGCTGGCTGACAGGACGAACGGAACCGTGCTGAAGTAGCAAGAGTTAAGGCTTTCTAAATCAAAGCATCCTCGTTTCCACACCCTGCCCATGCAGCCCAGAGAACTGACTACACTAACACACTTCCCCTGTGCTCACCAATGAATCAGGAGGTAGGTAGTCATTAAAGGAAGAGATATCTTAAAGGAGCACTGCCCTGCCAGTGTAGGTCTACAAAGCTGTCCAACAGGCAATGACCATTTTCTCAGGAAAGTACAGTTAGTACGGTAGAATAAGGGATTCCCAAAGAGCAGGCAAAAGGTGTAAAAAGTATTCATATAAATGCTTTATGTGAGAAGAGGGCTTTCCACAGGGCAGCCACCACTGACATTTATCAGAGACCACTGCACTGACACTTTCATTTCAGCAGTGCTTTCACAACAATTTACAAGACAGGCCCTAATTTGTTTTTTTTTCCCCCGCTTCTTTCCATAGCCACTACACCTCAGTTGTCAATCACAGGCCCTTGTGACAGTTACTGTATTTGCGTCTTGCCGAACTGCACCAAATTTAATCAAGTCCTTAAATCTTTAGATTAGGGTGTGGAGCTTGGCATTTCAAAATATGTCCCGTTATACAAACCCTACAGGCATGACATAATTTAAGTTGGCAAATATGAGCGCATATGTGGGTGTGGGTGTGCAAGTGAACATAAGACTAAGTGAACTGTTTTTTTGTGGGCTATAAAAGCCACCATATAAGCCCTCATAAGGGGTAAGTATTCCATTTGAAATTAAAGCAGAATAGTTCACAAATTGAGTAAACAGACACCAACTACTTCTTTAACAAAAACCTGAGACTTCAAGTTCCATCTAACTTGAGATAGTAGTGCCCTCTGTTGTTTGGATGGAGTAATATGAATTTGTAAATGTAATAGGTTTCCATTATCTAGTTTTTAATATTAGCTTGCTGCACAAGCCAGAAAGCAAACTGAACATATGAATACTCCACAGTAAGACTAAAGCAGACCGATCTTTTTTTTGCAGAATTCAAGGCTGCTCAAACTAATTCTACATTTCTCGCTAATAAAGTAACACCATTGCATTACAGATCTTGTGCGCCAAACCAAATGCATCACTTTGGAACTTAAAGACCAGATTAGGCAAAAAAAAGAGCCTAGTGCAATTTATAAAGGTCTGAAATCATGTTAGATCCTGGATATTCATAGGCTTTTGAATACAAGAGCCAACAGTCAGAGGCAGAACAAACATGTAATCCTCTAAACGGCTCTGATACACTCTCAACAGAGAAATATTAAAGACGCTCCTACTTTGGTCTACAACTTATATCAAATGGCAGAGACATATAAAGATATAATATCTAAAAGTCCTTGATACACACACACACACCCACACACGTTTAAACTCTCAGTCGTGACTATGCGGTCATTTTTAAAAACTGCGCTGTTAATGTTCACTTCATTAGAACAAACTGCACTTTGCTAATGGCTTTGATTAGGCCCCTCAAAGATTTAATGGCGTGGTTTAATTAAAGTGGATTGAGCCATAAAATGATACAGCTAGCTATTGATCTACAGAAGGCTGACGTTTTCCAATAAAATTATTTTAAGTAGGAAGGAGAAATACTAAGCTCTTGGCAGAGGCACAGGACTTGATAAATGAAAATAACTGGCATGCACAAAAATGGCTTTAGACTATTAGTCTATGACATAATTCACTGACTTTCATTTACGGTATACATGAGAATTTTCTTAATTGAAAAAGGCTTCATATTGACTGTATCCTACCGGTGAACCATCCAATCTTTACCAGGTTATTTTCACAACAGGTTCATTTGGGACTGCTCTGATTTGGGCTCTAAATGGATCTTAAGATCATGTTGTAAATACTAAATACCAAAAAATAAATAAATAAAAAAGTTTTTAAAAATTATTGGATTAGCTCATGAAATTTATGCAAACAAGTGCAACATTACTTATCAGAACCTACAACACATGTAACAGTGTATCCAGAAAACATCACTCACGCTTTTCTGCAGCTTGAGACCCAAGACTGAGATTTCACTTCAGTCATTCCACAGTAAGACTGTTTTTATTTTTCAGAATTCAAGACTTCAATTAATTCTACATTTCTTATTAATAAAGTAACTCCATCCAATTAGAGATCTTACATGCCAAATATTTCTTAACTCCTTACTCTTCTTCTTACGAACATCCCAGACCAGGATCTATATGAGAGTGAAGCCATCTGTTGAGCGTGTTTACTGGCAGTAAGCAGGTAAACAAAGCCCCCCCTTTTCTTTGCCAGCTGTTGCTCGTCACACTGAATGCCCACCTCTGTCTTAATTGGCTGGTGCTGGATGCCAGGAAGGCCCCCAGAGATCAGGTACCAGAAGGGCCAGACGCAGGCTGCCGGTTACGCAGCCATACAGAGGTGAGCTGCTCTGTCACTGTGACTGAACAACGCTATGTCCCGATTGTGGTACTAAATTAATGCCATAATAAAACATCACCAGAGACAGCATTTGGGCATTTATTTTGGAAACTGCTTCATCTATCTGTTCCAGAAGTCTAGTTGGTCATACAATGACGCAGCAATAGACATTTCATGCCTAATCACTGTAGCAGTGCACTCCTATTTTGTTACACTAGTGTAACTTTTTTGAAAACAGCTGATACTCTTTCACACCATGAGGAAAAAAGGTACAGCACAGGTTGTTTTTTTGAACATCAAGGTACAATGCAGATGTTTTAAAGGCACAACAATGATTTTAATGACCAACTGTACACAAACTCATTTTGCCAAGGAGAATGCTACATATAGGCACTTACATTAACCTGTTTAAAACTAGAACATAAAATAATAATAATAAAAAGATTGGAGACAGGAGGTGTGAATGCTGAAGACGTACCCAATGTCAGTTTAGTACTTTGAGGGTGTAAATGGGCATGCACCCTGGCTTACTCAGAGTTACTCAGTTCACATACGCTTCTGACAATACAGAAAATGTTGTTGCTTTTGACTGATATGACTGTCAGTTGTCAGCAATTTATCTGCAACATTTGCATGTCACTCCCAATAAATTTATGGAACATCAGTGCAATGTACAACAATATTATAGGTCAACGGATAAATCTGTTAAGCCTTTGCTCGTATATAATTGCTAACCGCCTTATTTGTGCCTAATTATGCAGTTTTGACTAGGGTTGAAAGATCAATCCTTTTTAATATCAAAATCATAGCCTGAAAGAGTGCTTCTGTTATTACAGTCTAATGATGAAAACAACATCGATACGTTGGAAATAAGGAAAATGCTTCCCATTAACAGTAGCTCTGAGATGAATCTGAATCAGAAGCAAATTTAGGCTGGCACTCTGTGTTAAAGGCTCAACTTTCAACCCAGAAATAGCTGGCCTTCCTCCCCCCATTTAAAGGACAATTTTTCAACTTTCAAATGGGTGGAATTTACCCCTTACAGGTTTACAGAAAAACAGGTTCTATTATATGAATAAAATTTAAATATGGACGTACACACCCACTTCATGAAAACTGAAGAAAAGATAGGCTGCTACTTACGTCAGTACAGAGAAAATTTAAAGCTGTAAAGTCCCATCTCTTTGCATGTGCCGTGTTGTAACTCAGTATGGCATCCTGCAAGATTGAAACTGCTTTATCAATAAACACAATTCACAGAAAATATCACTGAAATGACATTATCACAGAAACGGTAAAAAGAATAAAAGTGCTCTAATCTTAACCAATAAATACAATGTTAGAACAATGCTGCCATCTTCTGGTCATTTCAAAACACTTTTCCATTTGACTCGCATGTGCTATAATTAATGCAGTTTTCTTAATGTTATTAAACATATTTAGCAGCACTACAACAATTTACATCTAAAAGCCTTCAAACGTACCCGAATGTCAAGCGAACTTTTACATCCACTTTCCAAGGCAGAGCGAATTAACTCCCAGCGACTCTGTACCCCACTTCCATCCTGAAACAACACAAATACTTAATACAAACAATAATGTGAAAGAAAAGCCTACTTAGGACAGACATTTTTATAAACCTAATGTTTCCGATATACATTTGTTTTGGTAAACCCAATTATTAATGCATAAATCTACATTACTTCTGTTAAGCTCTTAAAGTTTCATTTAAAAACAATGCATTTCAATTTGTAATAATTCTGAAATTATTTACTGATGACATAATACACATTTTTATTCCTTTAAAAAAGATTGTATCAATGAGTGTATAACAGTGATATGTTTTGTATGTGTCAAGCCAGTTAGGAGCTTTTTTATATCATTGAGAAGACAGCTTATAGGATACCTCGTTCTCCACAGGAAACAGGTTCTTTTCTGAACAGGGCATCTTGACAGTCATATCATCCCAAGCATCTCGAAACTTGCTGGGGTATGGAGCAGGAACTTCACTCTCTTTGAGCAGGTCTGTCTATAAAACAATAAGAACTATTTATACATTATATTCATATATACGTACTATATCTACTGTTCCTCTTAGAATACACTTTACACATTTATATACATGTTACACATTTCCAACACACACCAGAAGATAATCATAAACCTTCCTGCACCTTGGTAACATATTAAACAGATAAAGCTGTCAGTGTGTATGTGGGTTCAAAGTATCTACTGCCTTCGTCAAAACAGCTACCCGCTACCTTGCCATGTACCGCACTCGCTGTGGTGTATGGGCAGACCATCAGCCTAGTACCCAAAAAGTCAAACTAACACATAGCCCCAAGACTGGCAAAAAACATTGCAGCACCATTCTCCAGAAAGCACAGCTTACCCTGATCAGGACTTTGTGATTTTCTGATGCTCTGAGGTGTGGCAGGGGCTGAGCACACTGTGGCATCCTCCTCAGCTTCCCTATAGGAGTTCCCAACCACTTTTTATCACTGTTCAGAGGTGGTGGCTGGACTGGCTCACTGTGAAAGTAGAACGACGAGAAATGCAATCAAATGGTAACTGGTATAGGCTCACATACACATTTAAACTATGAGCTTCCTAAAGGGGTGTACATTTACATTGAAGTGTACCTCATTTGCAACTGCTCTTTGTCCGTGGTAGCAGGATCTTCCTTGCCTTCCTTGTTTTTTGGAAACAAAGAAATACTACATTTCTGCCCATCAGAATCCTCGGTTTCCATGGCTGTGACCTCAGGTTTCTCATTGATGCCCTCTGGGTTTACAACTCCACAATTAACAAAGGGACTGGACTCCAGAGAAGAACAGGGTTGAACATAAGATGCCTGGGGCACTGGGGGAGAATGGGCACTTTCCCCTGAGTTGTTGTGAAGAGAGACTTTGCATGTTGGACTCTCTGGGCTCAGCATCTCCACATCAGCATTAACACTTGTGTTTAAAGATAAACTGAGGTTTAGCTTCTGTGTAGATGTGGTGGTTACCTTGCTAAGCTTACAATCTGGCATGCTAGATGTTACAGCCTTATCTCCATTACTGGACTTTTTCTGGATGATGACTTTATCACTGACAATACTATTTGCCTCACTCAGTCCATACACCCCTTTCACATCCATCTTAGAGTTTGGCAATAAAATGCTCCCTTGAATTCTGTCCAGTTTGGGGTCGGTTGGATCATTGTATTGTCTTGAAATCTTGTCATTTTCTGTTACACCTGACTGACAATCATCCTTTCGATTGTATTCAAATTTGTGAAGATCGTTTCTTATGTCAGCAACCTTCACATCTCCAGTGGGATTGCTGTGAAAATAAAAGACATTCTTTGTCACAACAATATTGAATAAGAGTGAATAAGAGTGCATTTTATAGGAATTCACCCTTTAAGCTTAGAGAGTGAATAAAAGTGCATTTTATAGGAATTCACCCTTTAAGCTTAGAGAGTGAATAAGAGTGCATTTTATAGGAATTCACCCTTTAAGCTTAGAGGTTTACCTGTTAACTTCCTTTCCAGTTTCATCCATATTTGACATTAGAACATTAGTGGCCAATATACCTGTATCAAAGAACAAAGTGAATATACACTGAAATCAAGCCAGTCACTATGCATTTGATCAAGAACTTAACAAACCAAAAATCTGTAAGATGTTGATGGACAAATGGTAAAAAGGGAAGCTAGTTGACATATGGAAATACTTGATATAACGGATGTAATAAAAACCGGTCTAATACTTCTAATTTTCCACACCTCTATTATGATGTCCAGGCAACTTTGATCCGGCGACCTTCTGGCTACCTTTGGCAGTGACAGTCTGAAAGCTCTCTGTGGATGGGCTGGAACAATTATCTTCCAACTTCAACCTCTTTTCAGTAATTTCAGTGACGTTTTCTGACAAAGCGCTCATTCTTTCATGACCAGTTGACTATGTTGCATTTCGTAGCAGGCCAAATTCTCATCAACAATTACCGCAACTCAGGGCTGGGGAGATGATATAACGATAGTGTAACGCTACGTGTAATTTTACAAATCTACCCACCGTTAGCAAGCTATCTTAAATAGCTAGCTGTTTAGCATTGTCCTGAACGTCCGCAGAATCGTTTGAAGGTAATACTGAGACAGGACTATTTTAAGGGCAATGCTACCACGTTGTGAACTTCACTCCGGAAAGCTGCAGTCTTTTTGTACTGTCACAGAGCTCTTCTGCAGGCTTTTGTTATGAAAGGAGCTAGCTAGTTAGCGAACCGAGCTAACACAATGCTTAACACAAATTCATAGACATTCCTATCCACTCGTCGCAGTAACTTGCATACGCATTCCAGCTGTTTTCCAACAGACACTGAAGCTATAAACAACAGTAAGGAAGGTTATCCAAACCTATGAGTCTGTACGGTTCCTACAGTTGGAGCCCGATTGTTTTACTTTTACTCTTTCTTCCCTTATTTACGGCAGACTAGAGTAGCCAATTAGAATAGTGATCTGCAATAATGGGCGGAACTTACTGGCAGTAACTAGGCAACAATGCCAGAAACCCAATTCTTCTGTCGCACAAACATCATTCTGTCGTAAATTCATGCCACAAACGTACCGTAATCGCCGACGCAAATGAGTGATAGCCCTGATTTTCATTTGATCTTGTCCTTAGTACTACCAATGCTAATATCCCGATACCGATTCGATACTTTGAAGTATGTGATTTTCAGTGACGACAAATGGCACACGCGGACCAAATTATAGTAGAAAGTCTGACATTTATATTACATAAACGTTTAAAAAAAGTTCACTATTTGCTTAATATAATTTAGAGTTCAGTAACGTTCTCTTAAACTAGCCAGAAAATGAAAAATTAAAATGAATCAAAATTAAACCTTAGGCCAGATAAAATTATGCCAGATAAAAAAGTAAAGAGTAAGTATATTTAATGTTCCGCTGGGAACATTCCGTTTTCAAAAAGCCTTAATGTAGATCACATTATTTACAAGTGTCATGTTACATCTTATAAGACTTTTGCTTCTAAGTCTTTTGATAGTTTGTTCAGGGAAGTCTATCAATTAAAATATGCATTTCAGTCTTACTTTTGTTTAAAATGGCATCTTATTTACCAGCTGGAAAAAGACATCTTATTTGGAGCTGAAAAAGAAAGTGGAAGGAAAAGTAGCTCCTATTCTAAACCATTTTAAAACCACTTTTAGAGAATAAATAAACACCTGCTATTGGTATTATTTTTTTATTTTTATTTTTTTTTACTTTGAAGTAGACACCTGTTTTGGAAATATCAATAGTTAGGTATGATTCCATCCTTCCCTATCTGATACTACTAATTTCATTCGGATATTGATTTATACAAAGGCTTGTATCCCCATATCAAAGCAGATACTTTTAAATCTCTTCTTGTGCACATAATAAGGGTACATATTGTGATTCTCCAGGATTTTAATGTGAATTGTGCGTGTACACATTAATAATTATACATTGTTAAAATAGCTGAATCCAAAAGAAACTGTTGGATTGCGATCCTACTTGGAAGGAAGAATTTTTACTGAGCTACACACAGAAGTAGTGTCTCTCAGTATGGCGTTGGGCTGCCATGTTTGCTAATGCTGACTTGTGGAGGTCACCACATGCAGCTTCAGTTGTCAGTAAAGATGACCTGTTACCATTAAGATTTAATCCATGTTGATGTGGTATTAAGGGTAGTCGTCATAACGTCCTGCGTGCATATAGTCCTGCGTTGTTCAGCTGTCTGTTAATGGTGCTGGCATTGACAGGCTCACTCATGGAGGACATCACTGCTTGCTGAATATCAGCAATTGTGTCTGTTGGATCACTCTGTGCATTTGGGCAGCTGTC
The DNA here is from genome assembly GCA_024036415.1 of Prochilodus magdalenae. Classification (NCBI taxonomy): domain Eukaryota; kingdom Metazoa; phylum Chordata; class Actinopteri; order Characiformes; family Prochilodontidae; genus Prochilodus; species Prochilodus magdalenae. The sequence continues at coordinate 202,044 of JAMWET010003287.1, forward strand.
ACCAACAGCTATATAAAGGTATTAGCATTTTTATATCCATCCTCCTTTTTGTTGTCATTTTCTGAACAGAGTGCATTACACTTTCTGTTACCTACTTTTTTGTGTTATTATCTGACAACTGCCTGATTTCATACTTGTACAGCCTCCCACAGCCGAGACACCAGATCAAGCCTGTACAAGTTAACCTAGCTATGCACTTTGGGAGTGTCTCTTTTACCAACAGCTTAATACAGGTTTAGGAATCATGACTTTTTTTGGCAAGTACTTTGCATCACTTTGTTGAGTTATGCAACTTTCTGTATTGTTTAGAGGCTTCCATTAATATGAACCTGTCTGCACCAGCATGCTACAAAGTACGCTGAGATATGTATGCAAGCAGGGACTTCAAAGTCCTGCAATACAAGACAAACCAATAACAGTGGATTTAATTTTTTTTCTTTTACATGTCCAGCAACTGCTCCGGGACAACTTCTTTGAACTTCCACACAGGACTGAATCTTCAGGTCATCCCGTTTATCAATAGATAATTATAATGTCCAAGTTACACCAGTAAACATACTTGATTAGTTCATAGTTTTTTTTTTTTACTTTGTTCACAGGTCAGTAATTCACACATGATGCAATAACCATAGTGTTTATGGTTTATTTTTCTTTTACATTTATTTTCTTTGAGTTGTTTGGCAGTGACTGCTGAGCCTACAGTTCAACTGATTTCCATGTTTGAATGCCATATATACAGTACAATATGCTGCAGCTGTACAGTTCACACAGTACAATCACTTTTGTACAATAGTAAAAGAGAGCAAATAAATGTCATGTGATAAAGAGATCTTTGAACTGATAAACTGATGTGAAAGATTACAACAAACACTGAGATAAGATGTTTTACTTGGATTACTATTGATTTGAATTAGAAAATGTGAGAGAATTAGAGAATGTGTGAATAGAGTACTTAAAACTACTAAGAACCTTAATGCAACTGAAAGTGCAAAACTGGGGTCACTGAACCACAGGCTGTAGACTTTGTTATATTGAAGTGGAAAGACATTACATACAAAAAAAGATATTTCTGATTTTCAGTCATTCCTTGGTGGTGCATAACAACAGTCCCTCAGTCTCCCACTAGAAAGGCTTCACAATCTTCATAGAAATGTAGTTCTGAAAAAAAAGAAAAGAAGGAATGCTTTAGTCAAGTTTCATCGGATGAGGTTCATTTGAACATGTTTTTCATATCACATATAAACCTTACACTTACAGTACATACTATATGCATAACAATAACCTAAAATAACTTACAGGTAGAGAGTACAGCAGGATTCCAACAAACAGGAGCACTAGTATGAGAATGATGCTTCCAATAAAGATCCATTTAAATCGGCGCCACACGATAAATTTCATAGTTTTGCATGGGTTGGTGAACCAAAGGAACGATGTATCTGGACGGCTGTTGGAAGAAACAATGTTGTTATATAAAGTTATAGTTATATCAAACAACCATCCAGCATAGCACTTCTATATGTTGGAGGTAGTAATATCTCACTTTGGAGGCTCCAGTCTCGGGTTCATGTTGGGCTCGTCTCTGCCTTTCCCAGCAGGTCTTTCATCCATCTCCTTCTCATCCACAATCTCCAAAGTCATCTCCACTTTACCCTAACACGGAGAAAAATATATTACACAGTGCATTGCTGTAATCCAGCAATACAGCATAGCATATACATTCTCCATGTTCTTACAATTTCAAAAGGGTTATTTGTTTCTGTTCTTGCCTCTCTGTCTCAAAACCACTGATTTCTTTGGAGAATTGCTGAGACAGTATGTCTGACCTTGGTGTCTGGTGCAATTAACAGCTCTTTTATTCCCTGTAAAAACTAAGCAATTGCTGTTTTAACAGTAAAAGTCACTCGCTTTTAATTTTGAGTTAATTGAATAGTATTTTAACAGAACTCAAAAAATTCAATCAAAGAGTTTATTCTGTTAACAAGACTGGTAACACGATTTATGCTTTTACAGTGTACTTAAGCTATTATCATGATCTATCTATTTAAGTTAGGTATTTAAGGTGTTTTTGTTTTGTTTTGTAAAGACTTTCTTTTAGAATTTAACAGACTAAGTATTCTGGCTATAGATGTTATTGTTTAGTTAGAGGGGAATTTAATTGATTTTCCACAGTCTCTGGCTTATTTGATTGTTTTGTGTTGCTACTGTCATAATTGATTGTAATCGTAACTGCAGTTATTGTGGTGATTAATTAAGCAATCGGAGTTAGACAAAACATTATAAAGCTACTGAAAGGGAAAATTCAGATATTTCAATCATCAAGATGTAAACAAAATCATTCTTGTTTTTATTTTGTACTGCAGAGGAATTTCCTATCTTATCTTTGTTAACGATGTTGGTGATAAAGCATTGAGATGCCTACAATGCCCAAATTTACTGTCCAATGCGACTAGTGTTGGCTACCACTGGCAAACTAAGTTTCTAAAAAATTGTTTGTTCTAATTGATTGAGTTAAGTAGAACTTTTTAAATTGGAATTCCTCTTATAGTCAGTTACTATGGTTTGGCCTTGCTCTATTTCCTTTATAAATAATCAAAGAATTTGGTATTAATTAATACATTTACTAATATAATCAATAGTGACTGCTCTAGAAGAATAATTACCACCCACGAATATCTGTTTACTATGAAGTAGTTGAAAACACACATGGTTTTGAGACAGAGCAGTAGTGAAGTAAAGATCACTTTTTCACTGTTACGTATATACATTGTATTCATTTATACAGACTCTTCACTCACAGCCAGAACTTTCTTGCCATCCTGCTCCATAGTGCAGGGCCACCAGCCTCTCACAGACTTCTGAGCAAAGAGTGATTTGGTAGAGAGGTTTTTGCCTGCTACCTGTGTTAGCATGTTAAGACTGCACTTCTCAGGCGTTTTAGATGGAGGCATGAGGTGAATCAAATCCAACTCTATAGTGCCTGTTGGAGAAAGCCAAAACATTTTCATTCTTATTATTCTTATTCAGACCACAGAGCCACTGCAGAGTTTTCCAATGAAAATCAGACACAACATGGACTATTAGATCACACTTATTTCCTACTGATTTAACAAGTATAAATTCAAATAGCTTTAATCCTTTTAATCTCTTACTTAAACATTTAATGAAGGGATGGACACACAAGACAGTTCTGCAATCAAAGTTGATGGGAGGAAATGAAACATATTCACCTAAGTAGTCATCCAAAGAGAATTTGTCATTGTCCCATATCTGAACAATCATCTTGGGAGGAATCCTAAACTCAGTTTTATCAAGACTCCAGAAATGCTCCTGCAGACAGCACAAATTAAAACTTCAACTCCAAGTAATACATTCAGCTGTGAAATCACGCAGGTATTTAGATAACATGCTAATATGCTAATATGCTAATATGCTAGATATAACAATGTTAAAATATTTCTTCCAAAAAATTTAAGTCTGGGGTTATTTTCTTCACTAATGCAGTAGAAAACATCTTTTAACTGTTTTACTAATGTCTTCTGAACCTAATTATAAAGCCACATGACAAGTGATATTAAAATGACCTGGTATTACTATTTAGGTACATTATACCAAGCAGCAGAAGTCATTTTAACACCTGGTAAGAAAGTGTACATACTTTTCTTGACACAAGACACAGCTGCTCTGCAGGTAGGTAGTCAAAGCCAAAGACAAATCTCCAGTTGAAATTTCCATCTCCATCAAGGGACCTGTAGTGAACATCTGTTTTCTGTTTGTCCTCCTCCATACCAGGCATCCACCTGTAGATTATGCATTTTATTAGCAATGCAATAATTCTTCACTATTCTGCTTTAGTATACTACGTTACATGCACAAAACATACTTTGTTATACTGTTAAATCTTGGAATTTGGAAGTATTCCAAACCAGATATAAATCATGTTTATCTTTACCCTTTCACATAGATATCGCTCATGCTTTCACCAGTAATGCTGGTTTCATCCAGGATGACATCAGACGTATTCCAAACAACAACCCGTAGGAAATACCTTGGATAAGTAAAGAAACGTTAGGACTTGCATACAGGACCATTACTATTTCAAATGAGCATTTTAAGCACAAGAGAGCCTGCTTCTTCTTACTTCTTGGCTTTGCGAGGAGTGATGTCAATAGGGGGTCCAGGAATGCCAAGGGTTTTGGGAAACACGTCCACCCACATCTGAATTCTTCCCTTAAACGAGATAACCAACAAAGGTGAGGCAGATTTACATAAAAGATAAGAAACAAGGCAACACCCTGACTTTGAACAAAACCAGTATGCTTTTTGGACATGCTCAGGCAGGAGCAGATATGCAGTGTTCAGTGGGAGTGAGCAGTGTTGCTGTCATGGACTTACCTGGGACAATGTGGGCTGGTAAGAGCTGTGCAGGGTCCTGGTTTCCACATGCTCAGGCACCAGACCCTGCTTCCGCAGAACGTGCAGGCAGATCCGCTCCTTGGCTGGACCCAAGTGGTGATGCAGCACTTTACCAGCCTCTAATAATGCAATGTCACACAGAAACACCACTTATCCACCACCAAACTAAGACATGCTAGCATTGGGACCATGATAAGAGGTGTGTGCCAAGAACCGAAACATCATGCAAGCTCTTAAAGTTGTGGCTGGGGCAAAAAATCTAATTTATGAAAAACTAACTAACACACTAAAGAAATAAACTAATTTCAGGGTTGAGAATGCTTCTCTGACTTTTTTAGAAGAGCACGGTGCAAAATACAGGGGGTCTAAAATCTCCAATTCAACATCTTGAAGAAAACACATATGTCCGACTAAACTTGCTCAATTTTCAAATATATTAGTGGAAACAGTCAGTTGAATGCTCAAACCGATGAAAGAGCTGATGTGTAAGATCTCGGTTAATGTGTTGAAGTTCGTACAACAAACTAGAAAACAGCATTTCCAAATGAAGAACTGTTAAACCCAAAATTTGCTTTAAAGCCAGTGCTGCTATAGAGTGAGTGAACTAGCAGCCAGGTCACATAGGACCCAGCAAGTAACTGGAGATATTGTGCACACACATTGAGTGAACAAGTTAAACACTGTCAAGAAACCACATATGCAAGTATGGAATATTATGAAGTGAGGAATGATTCAGAATGCTTTTTGCACAATGCTAATGGATAGACATAAGTAAAGAGAAAAACCTGTCACACCAAATATCTTTTGTCTGACCAACTACGGTTTGTGCCAGGAGAAAACTATGCTGTGGCTGTACCCAAATCATGCAGGTTGTACTCCCGTCCTCCAAAGCAAAGTGTACTGCCATCCTCTTCTATCTGGGGAGGGGGGAATCCTCTCAGTCTGGCAAGGTTCTGCAGGATCTGAGATGGCTTAAGCTGGTCTCTCCACTGGTTTACTCCTGAGCTGCTCAAGGCATATTTCAGAGTGGTTTCAGACTTCATGCATTTCTCATGTATTGTATCAGGCTACATAAATTCTCTGTCTACATAGATGCAACATGGGTAGAAGTAACACTTACACACAATATGTCTGTGAAAGACCACAGTGTGAGCCAAAGCGAGAGAGGAGTCGATTCTCAAGGTCAATAATTGTGTCCCCAACCTTCTCATCACGGCTTAGCAAATCAAAGTCATAGATGCTAATTTTTAGGTCCTTGTCTTGTGGCAAAAAGCAGGACATTTCAAACATCCTGCAAAACACAAACGAGTCACGTTAGATGAATTGCCTGTATGTCCATCACTTATTTTACAAGTTTATTCTGAGTAGTGTAAACAACATCTGACCTTCCAAACTCAGGGTTTAGGGTGTTTGGTTTGTAGTGATCTCTGTCGTCAATGGTTTTCTTTCCCAAAGAAATCTTGATGTAAGGATCACACTAAAAGGCATAGAATATAAACAGAAGGTGTATAAATACAGGAGATCCAAACTATACAATGCAACTATACCGCCATCCAAGCTATACATTAAACTTTCTATGCTTCTAAATCCTTACCATGCCGTTGTTGTCTTTAGGCTGTAGGTCAATACAGCGCACCACGTAGATCCTAACCAGGCATTCCTGAGGCCCACTCTCAGGTAGCTCTCGGAACTGCCGAGGAGGTGATGGAACTTCAGGGTCATCCGATAAGGGGTATACTCGAAAAGAACCCTGTGAATGCATTCATAGGCTTGTAGAAAAGTCTAAACATTTATCTTAGTGATCATCTAGAAAGTGATGCAACTTCACCAGATATGCAGGCTTTACAGTTTGAGGTCAGGCCCTTGGACTGAGATTAAAGATATCCCTCTGATTAAAGTGACTATCTACACTGCAGCCTGCTTCAAATGCTATCAGGGACAATTTATGGTGGACAGCTGTGTCTAATTGGGTTGGCTTTAGATGTAAATAATTTCACTGTTACATCACCACCACTAGATGGCAGAATAAAATCAACTAACACTACAGGGCATTGAACTGAAGTAGTTCAGATTTCACTGGAAACAATCTTGCATCTTAAAGTGGAATACCAAAAGAGAGCTTTCTGAACAGCAGCCTCAACTGTGATCATTTCAACAGTACTTGCCTTAAACTCCCCCACAACAGAGGGGTCCTCTTCATCATCGTCAGTCTTTCCTCTGTACAGTTTGAAAGTGTTACAGAAGTCTTTCAGCCCGTGAAATTCCGGCATCTCTTCAAGTTCCTTCTCATAGACCTGAAACGCAAATGTGCTTGCTATACAAATCAATGTGCTCTACGAAATGCATTACAGGATAGTGAGAGAATGCTGAGTGGACCTACTGCTAAGGTGGAATAACCCTTCTGCAGATATGGGCCACACTTCTCACGCTCTCCAATGGAGGCGAAGAATTTACTCCACCAGTCCACAGCTTCTTCCACCTAGAATTTAGAGAGTCAAATGCAGAGCTGTAAACACTCAACACCTGACAACTCAAGCTTTTAGAAGCAACAGAAGACATTTAAGGCAAAACATACCTTTTCAACTGGCTGTGGGGAAAAAACATTTAAGAAGTTAAATAAATTATAAAAACCAAGGTAATAATTAAAATTGGAATTTAGCAATATTTATTCATCCTTCTGGTGTAAAACATGATATGGCAATGACTATGTGGGAACATGCTTTCAGTAATGATGGCTATCTGCACCTGACTGTCTAAGACTGGTCTTCTGTATTCCATGTCAATTATCACATCTCCAGGAGCTGCTGCCATCATGGCCACTAAAACACAAAACATACAGTGAATACACTACAATGCGTCTTATTTACCACGAAATGACAAAAACACAGAGGAAACACTGCAAATTACTTTAGTTTATCTTTTACCTCTGGCATTCCTGGATACTTCAGTAGTGCCTACGTAAGGATCACACCTGAACTCTTCCAAAGAGTCAATAGTGGACTGGCCCACAATAGGTTTCCGGCCAAAGGGTCTGTGGTCTATCACTTTTAGCACAATAGGTGGAGTGTACATCTCCTCTTTGGGGAGTAGCTAGAGAAAGAAACACACACACACACACACACACACACACACACACACACACATACATACATACATACATACCACAAATATTAAAGCCTATAGAGACATTAAAACATTTTACTTGTTAAGATTATATATTAAAATGAAAATACTTTCCACAAAGTGGATCCACTGAACAGTGTCAACCAAGACCAATGTTTGGGAGGCTTTAATTAACAACTTTATTCGGTAACACTTGAAGTAATATATTAACTGTGGTTACAATGCTTAACTAATCTTAAGTATACATGTAACTACATATGTACATATTAAGTAAACAAACATTTACATGTTTACATGTTTATTAAACATTAGTTAACCACGGTTATTGTATTACTTCATGTTTACTAATGCCTTACCATATGTTAGTTAGTCAATAATTAATTTAAGGTGTTACCCATTATTCTTACCCAGCTCCATGCCTCAGTTATCTACTACATCATTAATATATATATTTTAAAGTAGTTAAAAAACAAATCATTGATAAAGTGGTAAAAAGTGAGTATTGTAAAATGTGCAAAACGATATACATGATGTACAATATACACAAACATAATTAATCTTTAACATTTTAAAACTGCTTTGATAGCAGATGAGCATATAGCTTTTTAGTATACATATGGACCATACCACTTTCAGGAACAGAACTGATCCAGGGAAGTTTGGGTTTTTTTTAATGTTTTTGATGACAGCCGTTTGAACAGTTTGACCCCCACATTCCACAATTAGACTGGGCGAGGATATAGCTGCCATCTGATAATTCTTCATGTTCCTTAATCCCCAGGCCAGGATCTATAAAGTCCATAAATAAAAACAGCACACATACAGGATCAAGGAAATGTGTGATGTAGGGAATTACCTCCTTCGCCCTTGCTGTGTCTGCCTAACATAGAGGGGATAATGTGGATGACATGCTAAACTGTGTTACCTCAATAGCAGTAAGCTGAACCACAGGCCTGATCCCCTGAGGAACCATGTACAGCTTCTCAGCTCTTCTGGGAGGAACCAAGGGCATTTCAGACTCATTTGCCTAGACACAGAAGAAAAGAGGACACCAGTTCATTTGAGGTTAAATTACTCAGAACTGATAACAACAAAAGATATAGTGTAAAGCAGCCCTGATATAAATATGTCCCTCTTAAATGAACTACCTTAATGAATGTGAATCAGGTTTGACTCAGGTTGTTGTTTTTAACTCTTTGTTTATAATATGAAGGATAAAGCCGAGAGCAAATATAACAGTAGGGGGGTGGGTTTTGGGTGGTTCAGAGGTTATAAAGACTTGCAACTAAAGATTTTACATAGTGTGTCTCCTTCACCCACTTTGTCCAGTGTATAATATGAAGGATAAATTGGCCGTATATAAATAAAATAAATATAACAAAGAGTAACAAGGGGGGTGGGTTCTTTTTGGGTGATTCAGGTAAACAGCTTTACATTAAGACTATGACAACATTAAAGATTTTCACTTTAAATAGCAATTTATAAGATGTCTCCTTCATACTCCACTTCACGGGGGCAACAGTGTGTGAAAATGCACAGTCTGTTGTGAGTTAGGCATGAAACTCTATCCCTTTACTCACCAAGAGTGTCTCTATATCACAGTGACTCACTATTGCCTCTTGAAGTACAAAGTGGTATTATGAGTCAGGACAGGCTGTGGCTAGCTGGTTAGCATGCTAACAGCAGTAGATGCTGTATCTCTGCAGCACAATACACAGACTTTCATTTCTTCACATTCTCCTGAGCTTGGAATAAAATCTACACATTGCTCCTTTAAGGTTTACTGAGTACATTTTGGATATCGACAGTACACTAACACTGACCAACTGTGTCAAAACAGAGGTTACAAAGAGAGTATAGTTAGCCCTGACTAATGGGATTTAGAGAAGTGCAGTAAGTAAAACATTAAATTAATACAATTTGTACTCTAATTTGTGTCTGTTTCAGTATATCAGATGTCAGACATCAAATATTTGTTATAGAATTTCTAGTAGTAGTGTAATATTACTTGTTTCCCCACCACTACTTTACATCTCATTTTCTAGGATGGTCCAGGGCTTCATAAGAGTTAGCACTATGTCTTGCCAAAACAACATGGTCCCTGCAGATGGTCAGTTATCCATTAATAATAACATACTTTATCCTTCAGCAATAGTTCGGCCGCCACCAACATTTCCCCCGCACTACGGCCCTTCATGGTGACTGGGAACCAGAGCAACCTTGTGGTCACTGGTGAGCTAGGCCTTAGCTTTACCACTGGGGGACAAGTGCACCTTCCCATGGCCTCATCCTTGCCCTGCAACAAAGATATGCATCAACACAACACAGCAGATTTCCTGTGTCATCATGTAGAAACATAATACTGTATTATATTTAGATACTATGACTTGATTTTATTGGTAGTTTCCTGATGATCCAGCAGTAGCTCACACTACAGGTGAAGTAGTGTGAGCCCCCTAGTCACTAAAAGTCATTACTATAATAAAGCCTCTGGTGAGGTAGTTTCATACCACTTGGTCACTGTCGAAAATCTCCAGGACTACACTGGGTGGATTACGAGCAATTGTCTGAGGGTCTCCATAGATTTCAATGTCATTAAAGATGAGCGTCTGGTCCCATGTGGGGTTGAGGTTGGCCTTAATGATCTCTGTGGTCTTGCTTACATTCAGAAAAGACACATGGCAGTAGGGATCTGTAGGGAAAACAGATGCAAATGTCCAAACAACTACAGCGCTAAGGTGCATGCATTACCCTTCCATGAAAAGCAGCGGGAAAAAAAATCCATTTGAGAGCTTGAAAGCTTTTTTGTGGAACATTTCTCACCTGAAAAGCTGTCTTTGTCCATAGGAAGAAGGTTTCTGGCTTGATAGACATACACTCTGAGGTGGTACATGTATGACTCTGAAAGATGTATCAATTAAACAGTATGACAAAGTGAATAGTGTACATATTCTACACAGTGTTATATAGTCATGTATGTGGAGAGGTAATGTCTAGAAAATTATAATTATAAATTATATTGAATTATTAATTTACAAGATGACACTTTAGTATTAGTGTCTTAAAGTGTTTTTCTTAAATCTTGGTAGGAACAGCTTTGTTGTTGTAAAACACTTGTAGGCTGCACTGGTCAGTTATGCCACAAGAATTTTAGTTATTTATTGTTTTAATCATTGCCATTCTCAGAGTGAATTGGCATCTCTAGAGGCTTTTTAATCTAGCTAGTTTCCAGAAGTCCAGACTTCCTAAGAGGAAAGGGAGTGGTACATGGGAGCAGGAGCAAATCAACAGCAGGGATCTGGTGCACAGGGCCTTAATTAGGTGGCAGGAATCACCACTATACTCACTGTTAAAGCCGCAGGAAACCGTGGGTGTGTTGGCACCAAAAAGCCTGGCTGCATCTTTCTTGTTGGTTTTCTCATCAATGTCTACCCCCTAATAAACAAACACAAAGAGAGTTAAATACAGCAATCTGCTGACTTGGCATTTTTTGTGTTTTGTTCTTATTCCTACACCATTTAAAAACACCTCCTGACCTTTTCTTAACGTGTTTATTTTACTTAATTTTTTACAATAGTTAGATTAACAAATGATAAAATGTAAGTTTTCTATGAAGTTATTGTTTCTAAGACTGTTTTTTTTTTAAAGACTGAGTAGCTATGGACTAACTCGACAGCACTAGCCCAGTGGAAAGGCTCCATGTGTTTTGATAAGGAATCAGGAATCAGAAACTTTTGTTTTTTCTTCAATTTTGTAATTTTCCCCTATGGACCACATAAGATACTTTGTGGTGTGGTGTGTGTGTGTGTGTGTGTGTGTGTGTGTGGTGTGTGTGTGTGTGTGTGTGTGTGTATAAACAGTCTCTGTTGTGTTCCACTGCCCTGCATTGTATCTCTTTAAAAAAACTCCTTACAACTTCAGTGTGAATGGACTAAATGGCTGAATGGCTAAACAGCTGTAGGCTAAATAGGCAGATGTATGAAAATGTTTTGATTTTGACATCATAAATATCTTGGTTTCCATATGTATGCACTGACAGATTTTACATACTACATTATACTTGTTTTGAAAAGAGGAACAGTGATTCCCTGATAGGGGACCTTTAAAATAATAAGTAATTATTTCAAAACAGCTTTCTTACCAACGCCCCCTCCAATTTGAAGATGGCTGATGCACCCACGCTGTCAGCTGGGGCCATCTTCCTTCTCCAGCGCCTGCGCCGAAATGTATCTGAAGATCGCTCCTTCCTGTGGAACTTCCAGCCAATGAAAGAGGAATATTCCCAGCCATCATCTGCTTCTTTCTTCTGTTAGGACATGGTATTAAAAATTTAATAATTAAGTATATTTATGATGTTCTTGTATATATAAAACACATTATAAATATAACCAAGATAAAGAAAAGAAAGGAGCTGTTATTAAAAACTATGCAGGCTTATTGCTCTATTATAATTAAGTCATACTGTAAACACCTGATGATACAAAACAACAGAAGAGACAACACATATGAATGAAGCCTATGAATCACTGGGCAAATGACACCATTGAATCAGTGGTCTCGGGCCCGTGCATTTGGAAAATTGCTACTACCTGCAATGACCACATAAAGCTAAAAACATGCTCTCGAGACAGTACAGTCCTGTAGTTATGTGTGTTTAGACATGCTGTTTGGTGTAGGTGTAGGATTTTGTGTAATGCTGTGAGAAGTCAATGTTTGTTGTTGGGTATAGTAACCTTGACACTGCTGGTGATTTAAATCTTTAGCATGAAACATGAACGTCAGCTAAACCACAGCCATGGGGAAACGTCTGACACCATGACTGTTAGTCACAGATTACATTAGCTCATCAGTTCTGAACAATGGCTCAATTATAGGCCCTCACCTCTACAACGGGGGCGTTCGCTGTCTTTTTACGGAGCCGCACCAGTCTCTTCCTGCGATAAATATGGTACATCTTTTCTGCTGCTACCCACGAGCTGGGCTTGTCATCTGGAGGAATACTGATGCCATATTCCCAACCTGAAATACAGAAACACAGCACTCATTTCGTCATCTTTCTTCTCATTTAACTCTTCAATGCCAGGACAAAAACATGTTTAGAGTAGAGCTACCAGTTAAGAGTAAGCAAACATTTTAATAGAAATGTACTTCATACTTCAGTGGCCTTTTAGTGTTCAGTAGATAATAGGCCCTTAGTGAGTAGAATTCTATTCCAAACGTGTACACATGCTCACTCAGAGTCTATGCCAATCCATCCAATAATAAAGACAGCATACAGTGCTGCTCTACAGAGAGAAAACACCGCGGCAAACAGTAAGCTCTATTTCCATTTGCTGATAAATTTTGCTATGGCTAATGTGCACATGCATGTGTCCGAACAACCCTGGAGAGATGCTCCAAACATCTTACATCTAGTTATAGTTCATAGTTCACTCCCTAATGACATCACAGTCACATGTTCCAAATTCTCCAATCAAAACTGAATTCTAAATTAATCACACCTGCTCCCCTCAATTAAATCCCTTACAAACACCCAGTCACTGCGAATATTACCAAACCGTAACAAGCATTTCTCAGCTTGTTCTTTCTGGTTTTGACTCCTCTTTGGTATTTGACTCCATCTCTTTTGGATTCTCGTCTTTGAATTTGTTCCAGGTTTGTTCGTTCTCTCTGGTTTTGACTCCTTTCCGCTCATTGCTTTACTTTATTATACTATAGTTTTCTTTGTTGGTTCATTATGACTCTCTGGTTCTTGACCCCTACCTGTCTCTCTCTGTTTATGCCTCAGCATCATCCTATGGTAATTTGAGAACTATTTTAGCATGCCATTATCCATTAATGCATTCAAAAGATTCTAAATAGAACAACTTCCCTCAACACAAAGCCCTTAAAAAATAATATAGCAAACTTAATGTTGATAGTTGACTAAAGGCTTATGGGGTTAAGGGGTTCATTTATAGAAAATACTCCTATTAAATCAATTAAAACATTAAATAGTAATTTAACATTTTCCCCAATCGGTTAAGCTTTAACTAGCAGCGGTTTTGTACTGAGCTGAAATGTAGTCTCTGGGTATATTGCCAGCGAGATGTTAGTTAAGACAGATAAAAGAGTTTCATATTATAAAATAAAGGCATATAGTCATCTAACTAGCAAACAATCGAATGTTATTACATTAACTTGGTGTGATAGAACTGTCTGAGCTGAAATCGCTTGACCAGTGGAGTTATGTGGAGTAATTTCTAAGACATTTAGGAGAACCATTTTGTCTGCAAGCAAAAGTATCAGCATGATTTCCCCAAATTAGCCGATATTCAGGACTGTAATACCACAACCCAGCTTCTCATGTCAGTAATAATAACCACAACAACAACACAGAAACTGCTCATGTCTAAGAAAGAGGTTTCAGTATTACATTATTGCTCTCAAGTCTATTTAAAAAGGGCATCTCCTTACTCTAGGATTATCATGTGACAAATTACTGAATCATACAACATTAAGAGCTTTTGTCAGTACTCATCTAACTTTTAGTACCTCCTCACATTAAACTAATTCAGCTTGAACAGACCTTATTACAGTGATGTGCTGTTTTCAGCTACCACATTCTCAAACCTTTCTCATCCACGGCTCTGTTGATGTCAAAGCTCCACTCGCTTTCCCACTTCCACCCTGACGGACACTCAATCTCATCCGGACTCTGGGCTTTCTCTCCATTCTGCACAGCACAAACACCATTATTCCACACGTTAACACTCAGCTTAATACACTTTGCACCATCCTGAACCAGCAGCCGTGGTCTGTTTAACTGGTTCTTTCATTGTTCAGGGGGCAAGCTCAAGTTACAGCACCTGCCTCTGTTAACCCTTTAAACTACAGACTTACTGAAAACCAAGACTTATTATTCACTAACTGCAAACTGCCATTTGTAGGTTACAGAAGTGAGTTATATGTAGGTTACAGAAGTGACCAGTGGGCCCTGGTCATTTAAGAGGGTAAAGTGTCCCTGACAATGTTGCATAAGGAGAATATATAGAAAAGCAGTGTGTCTGGACTAGAGTTTCCAATAGGCAGTTGTAAAGGTATACAGATAAGAACATGTTGACTAAGCACTTTAACATATTATGAAGGAAAAGCACTGTTTGGTCTGACATGTTTTTCAGTGCTGTTGCTTTGAACTCCAAAGACAGTTCAGTGAAAGCCTATCAGAGGTCTTTTCCTGCATGGCGCTGACAGGCCTCTCTTCCTCACCACGTCAGTGTAGGGTTCGGTCGCAGGTTTCCACTCTCCACCAGGGAAACGGCTTTCATTCTGAAACACCTCATCCGTGAATTCTGTGTGCCCTGCATCGGCCTCTGTCAGCAGACTGATTCACACACACACATACACAGGATTGTTTGGGGCCACACACATCCTATTTATCTAGACCTTTTCTCACAGAACTGGTTACATTATTGGAGAAGTACAAAATGTGCACTACCATTTTAAAATATTTACTTCTTGTAAAGTAGCTTAACAGAATCATTATTTATTCGGTTCCACATAATTGATAACAGTGATTCCAGATTTTTGGATTATTTCTACTGGTCTAGTTACCATACAAGGCCCCTAACTTTCTATTCTTTTTTTGGCGTTTTTATTATAACAGTGATATGCACAACCTACAGCTACAAACTGTAGTATGTTGTTTGTGATAGGAAACCCCAAGCAAATGACATTCATTTTAAACAGATCATTGTTTCAGAGCACAGACACATGAGCAAAATTAACTTCTGTTTTCTAAAACAAAATGGTTCAGTTCACTTCTGAGTTCATGAACCCCTCCGTGCTCACCAGCACCAAGATGAAACCGCATTTCGTCTTTTTTTGGGCAACTGTAAATACATATGAATTTTACTACATATCTATTATCTATTATGTTTTTTTTGTTATAAGTTTTTTTTTAAATAACTTTTTTTCTATTTCCAGTTTTTCTCTTAAACACTTTACAAAGTCAGAACCAATTTGTTGATCATGAAATTAAAGTTTAGTCCTGTTTTTTCTGGTTTTCATACAAAGTCAGAACATGCATGTTTTAGAAATGAATACGCACCCACACAAACATGGCATGAAACAGACCCCATTCTAATGAATGCTTTCTCAAATACATACACCCATTTTAAAGCTGTGCCTGACTGAGGCCTATAAATGTGGGTAGCTGAAAGGGGGCAGCGTGGGGTCAGAGCAGAGCACTGACAGAGTTTATGATCTGTTTTGACTGTATAAACACTGCAGCCAGTGAGAGAGAGGCTGGCTGTCTCAATGTGTGGAGGCCAACTGCACATTAAGCCAACAGCCTTCACTTCCTTTGATTGTGAGCTGGACAGGGCGAACAACGTCTTACCAAGCCAGCTGAACCCACACACTCTCGTTTACAGGATGTTTCCTACCACTGAGTCATTATTCAAATATCACAAACAAATTCTCTAACACAAGCATAATACACTCCCATATGTTTACTTTTTTGGTGTTTTGCAAGCAGCACATCTTACCATCTCTCTGGGTCGACAAACCAATCTTTCTCCCACGTCCAGCCACGTGGAGGCAGAAAGTACTCCTGTTTCAATTTAATCTTTCCAGTCACGTCAGAAAATTTGTGCCGGCCCACCAGGCCTGTGGTGCCCCACTTCCCAAACACCTGAGCCTGGTTCTCATACTGTAGGAGAGGAAACCCAGAGAAAACACAAGCAACACATTACTGAGAGGTTCCTCTAAACACTAAAAATTATTTTAATTTAAAAATTGGGTTCACTGGCACATTTTCAGGGTTGGGGAGAGAACCTGCAAAAAGCTCTAGTGTGTGCATGTAATTTTGTTTTTAGTAAAAACATAAACATGTTTTTATCATTTTTGACAACAAAAACTGAAAAAGACCCTTAAACCCCCCTGTCAAAAATGACTTGAACTTGAACCAGCAGCTTGAGTAGTTGATGGTGTTCAGCCGTGTGGTTTTTTGGACTATTTATAGTGTTTTATTGCCCCCACCCCAGTAAACTGACATAGACCAATGAGGGAAGAGACAGCAAGATAGAGAGCAAGCTGAGCTGAGCAGAACTGAACTGAACTGGACAGAACTGAGCCAACCCAAGCACAGTAAAAGAGCCAAGACTGAAAAGTCACATACAAAGAAGTCCTTATTTGTTGTTCAAAGGTTAATCCTTTTTAGTTTGAGAAATAAAGAAGGCTCTGCATCTCCATATCCCACTAACAGTGTCCTTACTCCTCCCAGTAGAAATACAGGTTTTCACAAAGTACAGTGAAGCTTTTACTTTTTAAGTTCAAACATTTAATCATGTTAATCTTATTATTTAATAATAATCCTAAAAAACAAAAACCTCTCCTAAAAACCACTAGTTAACATTATGGTGTCTAGTTAAGCCTAGTCCTTCTCCGAATATCAACTCTAGCCTTGTTTTGATATCAACCTTATCCTTAGTGCTAATTACAACCTTAGGACCTTGGTCCTTTACCTTATATCATCTCTAGTTCCAATCCTAATCTTAACCTTAAACCTGGTCCTCTTCCTCCTATAAAACCCAGCCCCAGTCCTTATCTTATACCTGATCCCTCTCCTCCTATAAAACCCAGCCCTAGTCCTTATCCTATACCTGATCTATCTCCTCATATCAAACCCAGCCCTAGTCCTTATCCTATACCTGATCCTTCTCCTCCTATAAAACCCAGCCCTAGTCCTTATCCTATACCTGATCTATCTCCTCATATCAAACCCAGCCCTAGTCTTTATCCTATACCTGATCCATCTCCTCATATCAAACCCAGCCCTAGTCCTTATCCTATACCTGATCCTTCTCCTCATATCAAACCTAGCCCTAGTCCTAATCCTAAACCTAAACCTAAACCTGGTAGTTCTTCTAATATCAACCCTAGCCCTAGTTCTAATCCTAACCGTAAACCTCGTCCTTCTCCTTATGTAACCCCTAGCCTTAGTCCTAATCCTAACATTAATCCCACCAGCATGGAAGCATTACCATTTCAGCAAACACGCTGAACGTTCCCTCTGCGAAGTTGTTGAACTGCTTCTCATGAGCAGACAGGCCCAACCAGACGTTCAAACGCAGCTGAACAGGAATTTTCACCCCTTTGTTTTTGTCCATCGGGTACTGGAAAGAACATGTCCAAGATTTATGCGGGCACAAGCTTACAAAATCCTTAAACTATAAAGCGAGACAGAGTAACAACGTGTAAAGCGGAGTGAAATGTATACTACTGTTGAGCTGCAACAGTGCAATGCTTTTTACCTGCATAAAAATGGTCTGCGTCATGCCACAGTATTTTCCAGTAGCCTGTTCACTGTGGGTTGAGAAGAGCACCTGATTGGCTGGAATGCGGGCATAGGCCAAACGCTTCTCCCCTCTCAGCATCCAAATGATAATGTCAGGAAGGCTGTTTTGAGGCTATATCAGGATAGAAATACTCATATTAACAGTTCTTTTCAAGAAATGGCAAGACATCCAATATCTGTATTCAGTTCAAGTTACATGAGAATACCTAATAATAAAAATTAAAAAATATATATATTCTTTGGACAAACTCTAAAGGACACACAGTACAGCTTATTAAAAAAATGTCTGCTTAAGTTCTGAGCACATTGATAAAGTAATGTAATGATTAGTTATTAATCTCTGTGTTCCTTAGCACTGCTAAAGTAAACAGATAAATCCATGCGAGCAGTTGTTAATCTACATGTTACTGAACTAAGAACTGCAAAACAATACATGGTGAATACACAGTGACATGCCAAAAGTCATGGGATAGCAGTATGTAAATTGGTTATGAAGTGTAGTTACCCCCGAGGATAGCTTAGGAACACCTTCATCTGTATAAATTGTGAGGTATTAGAGAGTGAGGTTGTACACTGGGCTACAGAGTTTCAACAAGGAATGATGGTGGGTGCCAGAGAGATGGGCCATGTACCGGGTATATGTCATACAGGGCATTACCAGCCACAATGGACAGTGCAGTGATCACCCATGGGTCCTTATTTGATCAAGACCACTGGCGTCTGGCTAGAACATGTGAACAAACAAGCGGCTCTGGCAAAAATCACATCCATGTTAATGGCACAAGACAATGCACGCATATTCCACAGGTCAGAGCAGCTTTATTTAACTTTCATGGGACACTGGGAGCACAAGACCCACCAAAATGCCTTTGTTAACACCACAACATCGGACATAATGCCTCACTTGGGTTTGTGAGGTTGGTCCTTTGTGGACTTCATGTATCCCCACAGTGATGGGATATTTCAGTAGGATAATGCACTGTGCCATCAGACCAAAGTTGTACAGAACTGGTTTGAGGAGCATTCTGGAGAGTTCTGCCGAATTCCACTATCACACCTGGTTCTGATAATTTATCTTGTCTTGCCATGAGCACACTGGCCACTATTCAACCTTGATTACAAGACAACACCTTACAACTTATATATGTGGGCGTTCCTTAGCTGTCCCCTGGGGTAACACCACTTCATAATTAATTTACATATTGGTATCTCATGACTTTGCATGTCAGTGTATAAATAGACAGTTGCTTTGTGCTGCCAAAACCTTTGTTGGGAAATCAAACATGAACTTCTGACATGCAGAATATAATATAATTGTGTTTTTTTTTTTTAAAGCATATAAGCAGCTTATAAGTTGTAATAATTATTAGCAGAAATAATAGAGAAGCATAAAAAACAGAACAGCAGTAACCTCCTCTGCGATTTGCTGTAGGCGCTCTAGCCAGTCCTCTATGTCACTAAGTGTGGCTTTAACATCAGTGGCCTCCTCCCTCATCTGGTGCGCTGCTGCTGTGATGCCGACAATGGCTCTGTCCCGTAAATTCTTTATTTGAATATCCAGCGCCGTCAAGTTAGCCTTGTATTCCAGACCTGGTAACTGAAAACTAACATACACTGACAGTGTCAGAGTTTATAGGGAATACACAAGGCCAGCAGAAAAGGCCAGTAAATTATACAATGGCAGCAGTGGCTAACCCTAACCTGGGTAAGAATGCTTTTGATGCTCATCACCATCAGGACAAAACCTTAAATCTCCATTCATTCCGTGACATATTTTAAAATTGCCATTTGACTTTTACATTGGGTAAATTGGGTCCATTTCATGAAGAATGGGCCAATAAAAAGTATTTAAAAAAATTCTCCCTTCATTTCTATTAAAAGTTTACTTCCCCTGCAAAAATATTATTTTAGAGATATGAGGCTTTGAGTCTGTGTTTCTGGTTTACCTGGTGAGGTCTTCAATAAGCTGGTTGATGAGTTTCAGCCATATTTCAGCTAAGCGATTCTCAGAAACTTTAGCGTATATGGCAGTCTTCAGTGCGGTGATGTTGTCTTTCTAGTG
This sequence comes from Prochilodus magdalenae, assembly GCA_024036415.1. Taxonomy (NCBI): domain Eukaryota; kingdom Metazoa; phylum Chordata; class Actinopteri; order Characiformes; family Prochilodontidae; genus Prochilodus; species Prochilodus magdalenae. Next base: position 221,981 of record JAMWET010003287.1, read on the forward strand.
AAGACAAACAAGAAATTTCACTTAGCACATAAACAGTAATTGTGCACAACTGTTATCTCTGTATATCTCTGTAAAGAATATGCACTTATTGTCACCCACAAAATTAACAAAAACATAATTTAACTTTTGCATATGATTTTCCAATGCCTTTCAGATCATGTGAATGCCTTGATTAATCCAAGCCCCCCAGAAACCTATCTGGAAGGTCTGATGTTGGTTAGGATGCTCAGCACAAAGATGGCTAGTAGGCTCATTTGCATATTATAGCTTTCTGTAAGGAGTGCACATTTGCCAATATCGCAATATTTAAAAAACAATATATTTTGCAGCCCTAGTTTTGTGGATTACAGGACACACTAGTAATAATGGAGTAATAGAGACTCGCTTAAACCGTACCAGTCTATCAGCAATGAAAAGAATGATGTTCACTGAATCTAGGCGATGACTTATGTCCTCCCAGAAGGAAGTGAGGATAACAACTGGCTTTGTGTTGGCCCAGGGCAAGTAATAGTAGTGATTTCCTGTGACAAAACACAGACAATAGGCATTTAAACCGGCTCTTGGGTCAGCAAATATGCAGCATATTTATTCCAGTAGCCATAAAAGGCATCTCACCATCAAACACAGCACAGCTGTACTGAGTGGTGGAGGCCAGTGGTTTGCATGTTGAATCCATCTTGTTGCCATAGTTTCCCATGCTGACCTCAAACTGGATGGGTTCCCCCGGCTCCTGGAGCATGCAAGCACTGTGGAACACAGCACACAGGGAGTACTTCCTCTTCCGCTGGTATTTCTGCTCAAAAAAGGATATTCAACAGTTTTTTTTACACTTTAAATTCTCAGACTTATTAAAATTACTCTCACATCCTTTTATACTTTTAGTCACTATATCTCAGCCTTTTTTACTTTGCTCTTTTGTCACTATCCTAAGAAAAATATGTATCTTCATTTCTTTTATTTTTACTTTTATGCATGATGTGAACACCTAGCACCTACCCTTTACATTGTGTGAAATTTCATGTTTACATTAAAGTTAAAAAAAAATTTTCTCTTTCCCTTAACATTGCCATTTTGGAGAAACTTGATTTTCTTTAAACAATATTGACTTGTTTTTAAGGCTAGACTTACTTATTTAAGAGCATTCTTATAAAGGAACCATGGGACTAAAACTCAGTGGTATGTCAATTCTGTGCACTGCATGCCATTACCTGTGCTACTAAGATGTCATCACTGGAGAGGTCATCCACTTTTTTCTCAACCTTGTCATCCAGCCGAGTGGAAAGTTCAATGAGAAGCCTCCCTCTGTATGCCACCCCCTCACCCTATGACACACACACACATGCTATGACAGCACCTTGACTACAGTCACAATGTTAATACTGAGTAAAGGACAAAGCCTACCAATAAAACGCTTCAAAGAATCTTTGTATAAAGCAAACAATGACAAATCATAATAAAATCTGCTATGTGACTGCCTAGAACAATCACTTTAACTGGCCACACTGTGCACTTGAACCACAGTGATTTACACATGCTAAAATATAATGCTGAGTTGATATAAGGAACTTACCTTTCCCAGGTTAAGCTCCTCATACGGATCAGGAAGATCAGAGAATTCTCTCGGACTCCCGTAGAGGTTTAGGTAACAAGGGCCAAATGCTGGGAGAAAGCCAACCTCAGTTCCCACTCTATCTACTGGACAAAAAAACGTAAGCTCATTTCAGTTTAAGCACATTTACTTTAATGTAAGAGCACAACAATGTTTTATTTGAAGTCATTATAAGAATTAATAACAGCAATCAAAGTACAATTTAAGAACATATAAATACCATCAGTTCCCTGAAGCTCTCTGTTTTCAACAAATGGCTCAGCTGAAGAAAAACATATTTGAGATCAATCTCTGAGAAATTTGATTACATTGTCACAACAAAAATGGTTCTCTTAAAAATGCTTGCTGCCGTTTCAAGGGTAGCTTTTGGCTTTACAGAGATACAATGTTTTGCTTAGACAGTAATGGCATGGTCCTTTATAAAAAACTAAATTCATGTTAGATTTACTTCAAGTAATAATAAATATTTAGTTCACTATTTTCTACAAGGATTACCATGTGACTGTTTAGATGTGTCACTCACACAGTTTACCAGTTGCGAGGCAGAAATGAGGAACATTACCTTCAATTTCCCCACCCGAGGATGCTATTTTGGTCAGATTTAAGTAAGTGGTTCCTACAGCATCGTTACTCGAGAAGCGATCCCTGCCAAAAGGGAAGTAATGTGGCAATGTGGGATTGAATACAGTATGACGTAATAAATTAAACGGGGTAAATCAGAAGCTTACCAGTCAAACATAGTAAGTTTGATGCGCTCACACATTGATGGGAACTAAAAAAAAGAAGGGAAATATAGGAACACAGATAATCATTTGTAGTATATAGTACAAAGTGCACTCACAACAATACAAATCATCATACTTCCTACCTTAATCTGCATGTTTATCAACTGGTTCCATTCAGGATTTGCGTTCTTCTCAATGATCTTGGTGCAGAGCTTGAGCAGAAATAAACAGTAAAAAAAGCAATACGTCAAACTTTCACTAGTCTCCAACGTCAAAAGTGAACATCTAGATCTGTAGTATGGTGAGGGCTATCTGGACCATTGTTTAAAAACATGGACCATAGAGCTTTTATTATCTTGTGACTGCATCAAATCTGAATATATTATTTTCAATCGTGTTTCTGTTAAGAAGTTATTGTCTTAGAAACGCATAACTTGATTTTACTCTATGTTCTACATTCATTATTAAGGTTACATCTGCCTATTTCGATCAAAGCTAGTAAAAGTAGCTTTTATGATGACGCCCATTAGAAGAAGCATCATGAAGTAGGGTCTTGTTGGTTATCATGACAAGTCTCAGCCTTCAGACAGCCTTAGGAACAGTACCCTACAGCACAGTGTTACTGAATATATCCTGGAAAAACGTAGTCACATTAAATCTTCATTCCACACAAATTATTACACCTTATAAACACAATATAAATCATTCACCGTTTTACCTTTTTGCCTGCAAAGTTAACTTCCAAAAAGGGATCCACAAGATTTTTCTTGTCACTCTCTCCTCCAAAAATTTGTTTTACTGACTGGCTAAAGGCATCATCCACTAGACAAGAGGGACAAAAATGACAACCATCGTATCAGATCCACTTTAACAGCACTGCAATGTGGCTGCTATTTGCTCACAGTACGTTAAAAAGCTCACTCTGTGGCATGTCTTCTGCACGGTACACTTTCAGCGAGAGCGTGGCTGAGCGCAGGGTGACCCCAGCAGGAAGCAGCAGGTTGCTCTCAATGTCATCCTGTTCTTCACTCTCTTCTCTCTTTTCCACCTTGTACGCCCAACATACAAACCAACACATTGAACATAATGAATCAGAAATGACGGCATTTGACCCTTCTAGGCACTTTAAAGCTTAGATGCCATTAAAAGGCTCAGTTACTACCTGTGCATGTGCATGTTACTGACTCATGTACTACGTAAAGAAGGAGCAGACCCCTGTTTTTCACCTAATCCCTCACTAATCTGTCAATCCTACAGAATATAGTGAGTTACTGTGGATAATGATTTAGACACGTTATTCTGTAGTTAGGAAATAACTGTGACCTGAAACACAAGCTTTTGGGCAGGTTCTGAATCCTGCCAGTAAATATTTATGCAAAACATAAGCTCATCGGGTAAAACATTAGTCACCTTTGATGTACCCCATAGCATGTAATACCTTAATGAGTGCAATGGTATGGACTGGACATGCTTCTGAATGTAGGCAACATCACTATATACACACATATATATATACCTGTCTGCCATATAACCAGCTTGGGTAAGATATTCTTTCATGACTGTCTCACTTAACCTCATTCAACCTGTAGCTCTGAAATTGTCAGACCTGCGCAGTGACTGTTGTAAGCAAGACAGTGGGTTTTCTGTCATTTTCAGGGAATTGGAAGTAACAGGAAACTGATCTGGTGGTTGCGGTAATCAATAGCACAATATAGATGCAGCAGCTAGAGAGATATGATATACACATTCCTGTCACAAAAACATCATTCTGCTCATTCTCCTTAACATCAACATTAGCCCCCGTTGTAGAAGCAATAAACACATTAAAAAAATACATGTCTACCCACCGGAGGCTCATCTCCAGTTCCCATCATGATCATGCTCCCTTTTAGATAACCTCGAGCTCCTGAACTAGAGTCATCTGGGTCACTCAGCAGCAGCCACCTCCTCATAATGGCGTGAGCTTCACACATTACAGAATAAATGAAACTGCAGTGTTGGTTTAATGCACACAGTGATGTGAAAAGGTTTTAACAGTCTAACTATGATTGTTCTTCTGTAAAATATAATTCATTATAAACACACAGTTTAAAGGAATCTTCACATACCAGGCTCATCGTAGACATAGCCTACATCCAGCTGTTAACAAGAGTAACAAGAGAATTAAAATTAGCAATACCATGGACTTAAACACCAACAACTAGGACTGCAACTGGAATTACTGCGAAAAAAATAAACCACTTTCGTTTTTTGACCGAATAAGTGAAACAGGGCTAGACTAATGCCCACTTCAACAAGCTGATTTTTCAGTGCAAGTCGCACCGGAGCGCACAGGCTTTAATTCAGTTTCAAACATTCGAGCAAAACAGAGTAAAGAACAAATTGTGAGCCCGCATTCCCCAAAAAAAACAAACATGAACACCAATTCTACATCAACACTCTTTGTAAATGCAGCAGATATGTCGGCTGGCATGCTTATCATTGCTAACATATTAAAGTCATATTGTGCTTTATTGGTATGTACAGAGGGGACTGAAGTGATGCCCATCATACCTAGTGCCTACCATACAAGCCTGTGGGGCAGTGCTATGATCTGGGGTTGCTGCAGTCGGTCGGGTCTAGGTTATGAACTAGGTTATGTGCCCAAAGAATGAGGTCAACTGACTACCTGAATATACTAAACGACTTGAGTGGATCAGGGAGCATGAGACATCATTTTCACACATGGATTGGCCACCACAAAGTCCAGAACCCCATTGAGAATCTTTGTGCTGGAGAAGACTTTGCACAGTGGTCCAAATCTCCCATTATCAATACAAGATCTTTTTATGCAACAAATGTACGCAGCTCTGGACAAAAACAAATGTTGTGACATAGCAGAAGCTTGTGAAAACAATGCCACAGCGAATGCGTGCCATGATCAAATGATCAAAGCTAAAGGTGACCCCGTGAAATATTAGAGTGTGTGACATTTTTTTGTCCATAAATATATTCATACACTATATATGTCTGTCTTGAAGTTTGTAAGTGTTTTTTTTTCATTAGTTTCACAGAAGTTACTAAACTTAGTATTATATTAACACTAAGCTTAATATTGATAAATGAAAAGGTTAAAGCCTGAGTGAACGGATTGTAGATTAGTACCTTGAATTCCCCCAAAAGACTGTCCGATCTCAGGGAGGAAGCGTTATAAACCTAAACACAGACAGAAAGATTCATTATACTAAGTCCTCATGTTCATGTCAGCAGTTATCTGGTTATCATTTAGTTTATTCAAGCTTTCTCTGTAGAAAATATAAAATGTTTGATGACACATGAAAGCCTGGGAATTAAATCTCACAAAAGCTTGTGTACGGTCACCTTACCCGGATATAGATGTTCTCATCAAGAAGCTCTGAAGGCAGCATGTTTACGTTGTAAAAGAAAATCTGTAAAAATATTTCATGGCATCATAAAAGTGAAAATCAACACATTTGAAAAAAGCAGCACTGTTACTCCATAGCAAACTTGATACAGCCTGAAACTGAACCTGGGCCACATCTGTCCTTTAACTGTGACCCAGTTCCTTACGTAATGATAGCACAGACACATACCAGCAGTTGCTGCAACCCAGCCTCTTTAAAGCCTGAGAGAGCTCACTTTTAAACCACCACTGTCACCAATGATCCACCTTTCAACCATTAGCCTAACCTCAGGACATGGTTAACATTTACATCTGGGCCATACAGGCCGTACTGACCCAGTTGTTGTACTTGTCAATTCTGGCAGTGGTAATTGGAAAGTGGATGTCTTACTCATCATATAGTCCATTTGCAGACTGTGAGACATTAATGTAAGCAAGGTGTGCAGTTAACATGGAGAGTCAACAAAAAACCTGCAACCTGTCACAACATGGCTCAGAAGAGAAGGTGAGAGAGACTCACTGAAGCAGCTGGAGGAGGCCAGAGGAGTCAGAGGGGAGGAAAGCAAAGAACCAGCAGCTTTAGGAAAGGACAAGAGCAGGACAAGCTGCCCACAGAAGAGCAGAACCACAAAGCCACAGTGATGTCCACAAAAAGACTCTCTAGGAAAGCACCACTGCAACATCATCCTACATTTTAAAATGAGGGTAGTTCATATTGAGGTCAAGCATGCTAAAAATCTCCATACCTCATCGAAGAACGGGTTGTTACCTCTCCTGATCCTCGTCCTGTGCGTCTGCCCACAAACACTCACTTTGACGACCGGTTTAATGTTATTGCCAGGCAACTGCCGACACTCGATGATACGAATACGAATCTAACGAACAGTCAGGTAATTACATTAGAGCACTGAGGATCTTCACTTCAAATCATAAACTGTGCCCGAACTGATAGGAAAAGCAAACCTGGAAATCTTGAGGTTTGTTAGCCAGAGCTTTCTGCTTCTTACGACTTGTGCGGATCATCTTTTGGGGAGGTTTTCCAGGCTGCCCAGGCGTGGGGGGCTCTCCAGGAGCCCTTGGATCTCCCCAGTCTCCAGTGTCTTCATCACCATCCGTTCCATCATTTCCAGCAGGCGATACAGCTGGGGGAGGGACAATAAAGAACTGTTTATGAACTGATCATAACATAACATAACCTAGCTAGATATATAGCTAGCTAAATATATAGCAATGGACAGACAGACAGACAGACAGATAGACAGATAGATAGATAGATAGATAGATAGATAGATAGATAGATAGATAGATAGATAGATAGATAGATAGATAGATAGATAGATAGACAGATAGATAGAATAATGTTTAAACAGTATGGTGTGTTAATGAGTGGTTAAAAGGAATGTTGCAGTTGTCTCCATGCGACACATATCATGGAGTCTGCTCATTAGTTTTCCCCTATGTGTGTCACTGATCCATCATCAATTTGCATCAGTCATTTCCATACTGCACGAAAGCACACTGGGCCAGTGTAAAGCACGCAGCATGTGTGCTCCTGTTTCTATAGCGCAATCCACGCCACATGATCTACAGCTTAAACAAATGGGAGCTGATCATGAGCAGACAAAGCATAATAGCAAAGATCTTATCTCCTGTAAGGGAAATCCATGTCCTGACCAAACTTGCAAAATTTTCATACAGAGAAACATCTCAAACACAGGAAAATGTATAAATGTGAAAAACAGTCAGTAGTAAGATGCCAAGAGATTAATAAAATGAGCTATAGTGACTGACAGGCTTCTCCAGCAGAGACATCTCCATCAAGTTGTGCATTTGGGTTAGGAAGAGAGCTGGCAGGAGCTTCATACACAATAACTAAGTTGATTGTCGCCTGAGAGAAGACAAATAAGAAACATACAGCATTGTCAACGATGTATGCCACTTTTGTATCAATCAAAAACAGTTTACTACAAACTGCAAAAATGGAAGACGTACCCCTGTATCTTGGTTCTTCTCATTGATGAGAGGGATATTTCTTGAAGGCAGAGACCTGACCTGACCACTGGCCAACTCACGGAGGGAAATTTTTGTAGAGCCAGTTAATCTGTAAAATACAAGAACAACAAAAGTATAAGGGGGGCAGTATAACCCACTTGGGTGTTAAAGCATGCACACCAAACTTGATTTAAACAAACATACAACAATTCTTTATATAATGAGAATGATTTAAATATGTATATCACTTTCGCAATTACATTAATATTAACATAGTTTTCACCAAAAGCAGGTAACCTTTAAGGCATGACAGTACAGATGTATTAAATAGCATTTTATGCATGTGGAAATTATGTACATTTCAATCAAATAAATTCAATGCACCACATCCTCAGTGCAATTTACAAAGCAAATGGAAACTCCCTGTGAAAGCAGTACTATAAATGTACAGTTCTCCTACTCCCCCAAAACAGGCAATATTTAGTTTCACTTCTCCCTCCATCTCAGCTACCTGCAACTAGGCCTCTTAGGGCCACTCTCTTATTGGATGCTAATGGACACCTTTGAAAGTCATTGGCTCTAATTATGCAATAGAAACAACTGCATCAGTTGAGTCACAGTGACACAAGCCCAGCAGGGTGGGCTTAACGGATGTATTTCAAAATTGAAAGAGAGTTAAAGTGAGCCATGAATAAGAGCTTGGGCAAAAGAGAGGAATTAAGTCAGACTTTTTAATTTGTTAAATGGGCCATAGAATGGAAAACAGTGATACCTGAATATTGAGACCTCAGACATAACATGACCTCAAACATGGTTGTCTCTTTCTTTAAATACAAATCAATCAATTGTTGAAAAACAATTTTCAAATTCCTGGACTATTAGTTAACAATCCTGTGAAGGGAATGTTAATCGTTTTTACTCCCATGATCATGGATGACATCCAACTTCAAACAAGACAAAAATATATATTTTTTAAATGGGTGGGTTTGACATCATGAGACATGCAAATAATTCAAGTTTCACACTCGGTTGTGTAGGTGATGTAAGCAAGGACCTTATCGCTGTGCCTGACTGGCCCAACAGCCACGATTGGGGACATTCAGGGAGCAATGATGCCCTCCACGAGATGGCATCACTATAGTTCTTTATCCTGTTAGTGGCAGTACCGTTGGCACATGGCTGCATGATGCAGGACTACATGCACATAGTCCGTTATGACGACTGGCTCACCACGTCAACACCACCAAAGACTACAATGGTTTCATGCCAGACTCAGAATGCCAGCGGGTCGTTTTTCCCGATAAGTCCCACTTTTGGCTTGGTAGAAAAGACCAGCAAAGCTGTGCTTGGTGGCACCTTAATGAGTGCCAAGACGAACGGTTAATTGTCACGCGTCACATGTCCAGAAGGCCTAACAATATTTAAGATGCATGGGATGGATAATTGCACCTCTACAACTCCATGCAGAGACATCTGGTATGTTTGTGTTAGCAAACATAGCGGCCTGATGCCTACTAATAGACACTACTTCTGTATGTGTAGCTCAGTAAATATTGCCAATATCAATCTAAATTCATCAGCAATTATCGTTCCTGGTAACGTTTATCTTCCTTGACAATTGCTTTACAATCTGACATTTTTTTTGGGTTGTAAAAATTGTTTTGACAATGAGTGTATTCACCAGCTCACCAAAAAAGCTGGTTCTGGTGTAACACAAAATGGGGCGACCCGGGGGGACACATGGGAAAAACGGGCTGGAAGCAATTAGCCTGCGCCACAAGCATGAGTGCCAGACAGGGAAAAGCTCTGGCAGCAGCCTGAGAGGGCGGAGCCCCAAGCAGAGCTTTGAAGCAAGCTCTGTAGCTGCCTGCATTTTTATCTGTGCCAGCAGATTCAAATAAGTTTAGAAGTCACTAGCATTATGTATTTGTTGGCAACAAACTGTTTTTGTTTGCAGCGCAGTAGGGATACGGCTCCCTGCTTCATTTTGGTGGTTTCAAATAAACAAAGAAAAAAATAGGAAAGAGGGAAGACTACAGACTGTGGGCACTAACTTCCTGTTGTTGTATAAGCAAATTTGTACATCAGTCAACATCTCCATAATAGAAAAGGGAGTTCTCCCTTGCTCTGGCCTTTTCCGACTACAGGCCTGCTTTAGAGGAACTGAGCCTTGTTCTTTACAATAAGCTTCCTTGACAACCAGAACTTTGCTTGAGCATACACATCAGGTCTGTCTTCAGTAAAGGTGATGTGAAACAGGCGAGCAGGATTAGTGTAAGTGAGGTGCCAAACGATACACGCAGTGAAGGGAGAGATCTCTTCAGGTTTGAAGGGTTTTTCCGTTTACTGTTTACATCCTTCCATAAAATGACTCAACCACATTCTACAACTTGGAACATATGAACAAACAAGAAGATACAAACATTAGCCTATAAAGTAAAACGAGTCCATTTGTAAGTTCTCTTTGTATTTGCTTTGTTTGGAATTCTGAATCTATCTGAAATTCTAAACCTGTTCAGAATTCTGAATCTGCCCACTTTTTAATTTATGAGTTTAGCCTGATGGAATTCCCAGTAGAGATGAAAATCAGATGTTCAAAAGCAGCTGTGATTCCTCACACTAAATGTTGGCGACACATTCCGAACCAAAGCTAATTTTAGATTTGTTTGGAAAGCAAAATGAAGTATCCCAAGTGGGATATAAGCTATGCGTCACTTCTTAACAAAACAGTAAGCTCAAACATCTCTTCAAGGACCCCTCCCGTGCATACCAAGGACTTAGATAAGGCTACAAGGATAATGAAAAATGCACCAGAATAAGGACATTTGGCAGTTTCCTCATGGAGTTAAGCTTTTGAAATAAATTGGCCATCTACTAGAAACAAGTCTTCACATGCACTTCCACAGTACATACTGTGTGCTGAGAGGCTAGTCACTGCCCCCAGACAATGGAAAAAAACCTGAATGTGTGCAGTCTACCAGTCTCTCCAGAAGAAGGATCTAAGAATGACTCAATGTGGAAAACTCATTACAGAACCCTTTTTAGGCATGAAATTCCAGCCCAGGGAAAAAAAATTCTACAGCTAAACCAGCATTTACAATGGGTAACTTTTGACCTGAGTGACCAATCAGTTAAAACAAGGCACTCTGGCATTCCAGAGGGCCTAGTCATATTGGCATATCACAAAGTGTGTGTGTGTGTGTGTGTGTGTGTGTGTGTCACCAAGCGGCAGAAAAATTCATTAGAAGTGTATTTTAAAGAGCACTAACATTACATGTTTGTATGGCATATTTGAATTAATGCTGTACAGGCTACACACACACACACACACAGAGTCAGTCACACATAGAGTTCTGCTAAGTTTCTTTTCCCTCCTCATTTTATTATGAAGTCTCAGTGACTTTTTTCAGAACTTTTACAGTATGAATACATTTAAGCTTTTAACATCAGCGATTATGCACTCATCTACGGAAAAAAAAGTTGCATCCAGAAAAACTTAACCAGCATTAATGAAACCTGGTTGGTAGGATTGACATCATGAGACATGTGAATGATTCAAGATGACTGACCCAACACACGTTTAGCCAGTGATGCCCTTCAAGAGCCATCTTGCTAGTGCCAGCATCATTAGTACACAGCAGGACTACATGCATGTAGACTGTTATGACGGCTGCCCTTAACACCAAGTCAACATTGCCAATGACTGCAACAGTGTCATGCCAGACTGTCATGGAATGACTCAGAATGGCAGCAGATTGTCTTGAGAGGAGACGATCAATGGATTTGTGTGGGGAGGCTCCACGGTCAGTGCCAAGATTAACAGTTGTTGTCACACGTCACATGTTCAGAAGGTCTCTCCATATCAATCCCTACTGCTAAATGGCACGTGGTTCCATTCTAACTCGTGCTATTGTGTTGGTAGCAGCCTTTGCAAGCAAAGTATGCCGCAGCTGGAAAAGTTCAAGAGAAGTCGCATCATAGATTTTGGGAAGCGGGATAGTCTTATCAGCGTATTGTGCCCATACAGGTACTGCGCATACTGTTAAAGTCAACACCATTGGCAGATGGCTTTTTAGGGCCAGATTTAGCGCCACCTCTTCCCTTCAGTAAAACTAAACTGAGTTTTAATCTAAGGACCCCACATTAACCTGAGGAAAAGAGGGGCCTTTATCTTGAACTGCAGTGCAATGACGGAGCTATGTCTATTATTCTACGCCTGCAGGGTGGGTTACGAGCTCTCCTCTTACATAGCACGGCAAGTACAGACAAGGTACATGGGTGTGGGAGGTTGGGTGATGGTTTTACAGGTTTGGTTCCCTAAAAAACTCACATTAGTTAGTCAACTTATCTCACTGCCACCGCTGTACAGCACACCGGTTGAAAAGCTGAAAGCCATGAAAACAGCCAGACTTTCACTCTAGGCAGAGTGAAGTAGGATAATGAGCACCTTTAAAATAACAGTGGTTCAGCCTAGAATGCTCACATAAAGCTCCTCATGTCTCCTGCTCAGAAGTCATGGTACATCAAGCCTATGCCAGACTACATGCCTAAGCAACTAAAGAGTCGCTACATGCTTATAAACGTTAAATACAGACATACGAAAGAGAGCTTACTGGGAGGTACATACTTGTTGCTGCCAATGGTCTCATAGTCTTTAACAACCACATCGATGAATGAGGAAGGGTCCAAAGATGAACCTTTCAAATCAAACTCAATGATCTGAAAAACACAATCATAATGTATGACATTCTTATAAGCAGATAACGCATCTTCATTTTAACATCTGTAACAGTGTATTGTACAGTATCCCTGTAGCACTGACCTCATTCCACACTGGATTTAACTCATTGGAAATGGCCTTTGTCTTCTTTTTTTCACCTGAAAAAGTTCATCCAAATTACTGCAGAGACCTGTGGAACGTCATCCTGCGCTTCAGCCCTGCTTTATCATACAGCATGGAGAAGGGCTCCTGAAGGTTAACAGCTAGCAAGAGTTATTCTAGTCTATTCAGTTTAATAGAGCTAGTTTATTAGGAAGCTTGTGGGAGATTGAATAGTTTTCCACTCCACTCCTTATAAGGAAACGCTCCTTCTCAGAGGCATACACAGGAAAAGTGAGTGTATGAAATTAGTCTACCTCAGTAGAAACACAACCAATGCTACATTATGTACAAACACTTACATTACACTTACTTACTGTGCTTACTTACATTCATAGTATGGTTTAAAGACCATGAGGTCCATTAAGAGTCACACTTTCAGGCATCAGCTTAGTACACTAATCCAACAGCAAACTATAGAAGTGGAATCGTTTTCAGCGAGAAAGTCAAGCAGTATATGTGGAGATGAACACCCAACTCACCTTTGAAAACGATTCCTGCTATGGGATCTGGATTGCCAAGTGTCTTTTTGGGAATCCCTTTTGCACTCTCAACAACCACCTTCAGCATGTTGCGAGTGTTGGGAGTAAATTCTCTAAAGAACAGGAGCGCTCTTCATGGGTTACAGGACCTCTCCGTAAAGGAAGAGTGGTGGATGAGAAGCAGACCGAAGTGTGTTGAGTCGATACGCTGGGAAGAGCATAATAAAGTAGGTATCCACCCTTTCAAGGAAAACCCTCTCGACCGTTGCGTTATCTGCTCTCCATGCGGCAGCGCTGGGATTGCAGCGCTCTGTTCAGCTCAGTCAGAAACCAGATTTCCTGTGCAAGCCGCGCTGCGCAGACTGTGGTCTGAAAGCAAACAAATACAATTAGATTTGCACGTCTTAAAGCGCTTTGTTAGGTTTCAGAAAAATGGTGAGTTGGATTAACAGTCGCCCAGAGCGCACCAAGCACGCTACAGCACCAAGCAACCTAGCGCCACCAGGTGGACATTAGGAGAGGGGCACATAAAGACAGACCCTACCACCAACATAGGTGCATTCCATTTAACCCATTCAGACTATCTGTCCATCCTGGACACGACTTCTCCCTCGTAGTATTCCATACGGGTCCTTCGCCTTTCCTAATTTCTCTTAGCTAAACCTGTCATCTAATTAAACTGTGTCAGTACGTTCAGAAGCCACAGTAACCCTGTAAGCACATGACAGAATGTTTTTAAGTTCAGGCCTAAAATAGGCAGACTAGAGAGAGGTGACAGCAGAAACACTGCAGTAATCTACTGTTTCCTAAATACAGCAGACTGCTAGAAAGTATAATGAATTCTGGGAGATGCAGTTTCAGCGTTTTGCCAAGTAGTTAGAATGTTGGATTTTACAGTTGGATTTCTCTGAATTTGCTTCCAAAAAAGTTGGGACGCTGTGCAAAATGTCAACCTCAGTTTTAATGTTTTGTGTTGTCTTTGTACTAATTTCAGTTCCAATAGGGTTAAAATTTAGCAATGAATTCTTATAATCTGTTTTCATTGGCATTTTGCACAGCATGCAACCATGGAGCCTACATCCTTGTGGCTTTGATAGCTTTTGTTATTTTACTTTCTTCTACAGTTTATTTCACATGAGGCTTTCTTCTTCTTCAGTTTAACAGGTTTCCCCGACCACAGTAGAATGCACACAAGTCCTCAAAACTAGTTCCTCCCAGAAGGAATCGACCAACCAGAATAAAACTTGGTGGGTAAGTTTGACATTGTAAGACATGCGAATGCTTCAGGCTTCATGCTCAGCCACACATGTGACGTAAGCAAGGGCAGGCCGTATCACTGTACCTGACTGACCCAACAGCCACGACTGGGGACAGACATTCAGCGGGCAGTGATGCCCCCCATAAATCGTCCTGTTAGTTCCAGCACCACTGGCAGACAGCTGCACAACGCAGGACGACATGCACGCAGCCAGTTACGACGACTGCACGTAACACCACATCAACGTTACCAAAGACTGCGGAGGTGTCGTTCCAGACTGTAATGGAGTGGCTCACAATGGCAGCGGGCACCAAGATTACCGGTTTGTCACGCATGTCCAGAAGACCTGGTGTCATTACACCTCCACGACAAAATTTGGAGGAACTGTGGGAGATTATTCAAAATGCATGGGATGGATTATCACAGGACACCATTAGGAAACTCTACAACTCCATGCCGAGACGTGTTGGGTTAGCGAACACGGCTGCCTGACGCCATACTGAGAGACACTACTTCTGTATGTGTATATATCCCATATTGGTCCAAACAGATTTTTTATTGTCCCTGGTAACCTGTGTCTTCCTTCCCAATAGCATGGCAGTCTGATACTTCCCTCTGGGTGCAGCTATTCTTTTGATGATGAGTGTACATGTGAATGCAGATGTTGGAACTAATAGATATTTAATAACTGCTGATTCTGTAGTTTAATGACTGGTATAAACGTAACTGCTTTAGGATGAGTCATTCAGTAATGGTAGGACTGATCATCTGTACCATGCTGTATCATGGCTGTTGTCCTAATGGTTTATCAGTATGTATGAACTGTTTGCAATCAAAAGACAACTAGAGAGAGTCACCTTGTTTGCATACTACATGCAATAAAACAGCACAGCTGTTAGTGTGTATTAGAGCACATGTGTATGGGATAAAACTGTGGTGAGTGTTGCTCTAATAGTTTATGAGGGAAACATCAGAAAGGCTACCGTCTGCAGCAGGATATGAGGTATTGTTTAGACAGCTCCACATCATCATTTCTATTTGACACCTGCTATAGTATTAGCTTCCTGTAACAGCTGACAGCATCTGTCTTGTTTGCTGCTCTTCTGTGTTCAAAGAATGGCTGGAGGCCTGATTTGTATGTCTTGATGGCAACATTCATTTGAATTACAAACCAAATTCTGTTACAGACCATGACCGGGCTAAACCACCTGAACGTTTACATGGTGGTGGTGGTGGTGGTTGTTAACACTGCATTTGAAGCCAATTATTTTTAATATATTTTTTTTAAATGCATGAGTTTCAAGTTTAAATTTGAGAATATTTTATATTGCTTAAAATCACGTGTAGAAAGAGAAAATAAATGCAGCAGGAAGCAGGTCAGGAAGTATTGAGTCAAACATCGAGATATGGATTAGCCTACTTATTATGCAGGCACAAGCGAAGTGTGTCAAAATATGTAAATATTATGATTTAAAAAAGGAATAGTGGTGATGTGTATATAGTATATACTGTATGTGAATTTAGCACATCAGTGCATGTAGTCAGTCTGTAATGACAGTTATCATCCAGTAGATGGCACTAAAAGATCACCTCTTGTTCTCAGGGACGGAGAAATTGTTGATTGTTTAGTGTCTATGAAGTAGGTTAGGAAAGGGCTCTTCTCTGGTCTTCAAAGACCTGTTGGTAGTCCATTTTGTTGTGATTTGACCAGTTTACCAACGTTTCTGCAGCTCTTGAATACCGGGAGCAGAACAAAAATAAAGACTGGCTAATGGGGCAGTAAGAACTGGGCTGAGAACGAGGACTAGGAAACACTGAGAACAAGGAGCCTTTGGTCATCAATGATCAATGATTGCAAGAGCATCTGTAGCACAGGCCACTTACCATGGGAGACATAACACAGAACTATAAACTGAAAAGAGCAAAGAAAGAAATAGTCTGACCTTTTCATATAAATATAATAAGACAGCATAAAAGTTTAATAATGCAGCAATCTGTTTATGTACCTCTGAAAGTCTGTGAGTACATAGCTGGGGAGAGAATAGGATAAAAGGAGGGTATCTGATTACTTGAGACTGTTTTATCAGCTGATAAAACATTTCTTTTCCGTTTGGCGGAAACATGCCTTGTGTATTCTGAAATACCCAGCAGATCCAGACTCAGAACCACTTCTCCCTTGTTCTCCATCTCTCTCTGCTCCTCTCGTGGGTATTGTGAAGTCTTTTATCACGGAGATAAATCGAAGAGAGCCTGTTCACCACTTCCCTGTAACGAGACTATGAGGAGAGAGGAAGAAGGTTGCTCGCCCCACAGCCCATTTAATCTGCCTGAAAGCTCCTAGTGCCTTCTTTAAAACCTTGTTAGGTTGAGGGAAAGACAAGCACTTGTCAGTAACAAATGCTAAAAAATCCCAATGGGCACTTTATCTACATGAGGTTCAGGCCAGAGTCTTTCACTATATCTTAAGCAAGGCTCAGTAAGGGGCAAAGCATACGGATGTTACATCTAACCCTCTTAGGTTCTTTCCTGTATTACTACAGCCGACCAATGTTTTGACTGTTGATTGTTATCACAGTATTGGACTTGTTGGCAATACTGATATCATATAACCTGTAATATGCAAATCAGACTCTAAAAATAACCACAAATCATTTACTGCGTGCTGTTAACATCCAAACCACATCTTAGATGACCCAAAGAGCTTGTAGTTAATTTATAAAGTCATTAAAACGATCCAATGTAAGTTATTATGGTCAAAATACCACAGGCTGATGGTTGACCGTGTTTATCAAGGTTTTATTTTACAGGCGATTCCTTAATGTTCACAATTTTATTTTAGCAGTCTATCAGAATGGATCTATTGTGACTAGTCAATTGCAGAGCAGCATTTGCAAGTAGGCAGAAAAATAAGGATTGTGTAACAAGATGACATCACCTTGTAACGGAGAAAAGGGTATCTGAGAAAAGTGTTTTCTGTGGGAGAGAGTTTCTTCCTATGGCGTGTACACGGGGCTGTATAAATTTGGAGAGTCCTTACATGCACAAAAATCTACAAAACGCACTAAAAGACAGGAAAAACCATTAAAAACATCATAAATTCTCTTTTGCTATATTGCTGCCACAACATCTAGAAACATATTTGTATATATAATTATTTATAGCCACTAGCCAGCACTGAGCTCAAAAAAAAAAAAAACCCCAAGCCCCCAACATTAAGACAGAAACACAACTTTCTTGTTAAACTAGGAAATATAATTTATTGCATAAAAATTATATTTAGTTACAGTAAGAAGGCTAGACATTTATGTACAATAGAACTTTAAAAAGGTCTGAGCTCTGGTTGAACCTCTTGAAGAATTACATCTGAACAAAACGGGATCAATTTTATCCTCAAGGGTGCTCCGGTGAACAGCGACCAAGATCCAGAAAGAAGAGGCTCCCGGTTTGAGGAGGCCTGAAGAGAATCCAGCTGATATCTCATACCTGAATGACGACCAGAGGCTGCGTCTGGGCTGGGAGAGGGTTACACTCTAAGGTGCATCCTGATCCGACGGGCCAAACGAGCTTCCTTTGAAGTTTTCATCATCTCATGCCTGTGATTTTCCTTGTGCGGAGGTGCTAATTTAGTCCTCCTCATAAACTACGTTTACTGTGACCTTTTCTTATTGATGATGACACGCCTCGGGTGAGGCACCGAACACATGGAACCCTGTCATAAGCCCTCTCCCAGGAGTCATTTTGGATTGTTTGCTGCTGCTGAGGGGCTTTTGAGAACCTATTTGCCCCTAAGCCCTGCTACAGCATATGCCAGTAGTACAAGAAGAAAATAATTCCCAATCACACACTTACACATCAAACAGAAAACTTAAAGAGGTCTGCAAATTCACTTGTGTTTTGTACTTGCATAGAACTTACAAAGACATAAAAAAGAAATAACTACAAAATGATGAGGCCCATTTAACCAGCACACATTCAATCGCACGCACACGCACGCAGAGCTAGAATCACTCTTTCAGAGAGATGGACAAATAGATACTGCTTGTATTTTACTCTGGATATCTGAACACTTTTGCAAAAAAGGGTTATGAAAACGAAAAGACATGTGTTTACGATGCAGCTTTAAAAACATATGCTTCAAAAATGACAGCATGGATAAGTGATAATAAAAGGCCCATGACAGCTATGGCTGTTAGCTTCACACTACAGAAATATTCCTAACCCACAGTCAGAGCAGGCAGCGGATGTGACAAACTGCAGCCCAAAGAGCAGCAATGCCATTTCAAAAGGCTACATTTTATATCAGAAGGCCTATGATTGGCTGACCTTAGAATCTGAATTGCAATTAATGCAACCAGTGATATAACAGTTCTGTGTTCCTTCTCAAAAACATCACTTCAGTCTAGCGTTCACATTCTTTTCATGTCTGCTTCGATGGCTAAAATGACAGTTTTACTCATTAAGTATTATACAGCATTTAAAAAAGCTGACCACAAATCATGAACTCCTTTAAGCACATTAAGAACACTCCCTGCTTGTCTGCCTGCCAGCAGAACCGTAATGCAACAGCAGTCAAGCCCAGATGCAAAACAGAGATTTCATTCATGAACATAACAGCAGAAACAACAAGGAGAGTGAAAGAAAACAATCCACTAATATGGACAATAACTTAAAAAAGTGCGTTCCCTATAGGAAACTTTTGTCGGAAAGCTCTTCTGCATTATATACGATGGATTGAAGAGAAGATTTAATTAATAGCAACCAAGATACTACGGTTCATAGAAGTATTAGACCAAAGGAGAAAAATAACAATCCAGTAAATACAATTCGGTCCTCTAACAAAGACATCTGTCTGCTAGTCCAGCAAACATGAAAAGGATTTTGTGAACAGGTGAAGGTATGATCAGGTTCACCATTGCCTTTTCTTGATATGTTGTAAATGAAAGTGACTGAGAAAGAAAGTAACTCTGTTTGTCTTGTCGGGTGATCTTACTTAGAGATTAGATTGGCTGTTTATGGGCTGGTTTCCCAAACACAGATTAAGCCTAGTCTTAGATTTAATTGCACTGCCAGTGGTTAATCACCACAGGAAATGAATTTTAGCCTCATCCTAGGCTTGGGCATAAGGACGTGTGTGTGTGGATTGAGTCTGTGCATAGCTGGATGATGGTGACTCTCAGTGATCACCGGGAAACAAAGCTTGAGTGATATTTAAATATGCACTTTCACACTGGGTCTCCAGCATGTACATACATGGGAGTGGGCGTGTGTGGGGGAGGGGTCGTATAGAAAATAGAGCATGGCGAATTAAGCCTCCTTGGATCATGAGCTTATATGTATGGTTTACACAATCATATGACATTTTAAACCTTGCAACATGGATTTGGAAAATAAAAAACTCCAAATGACACCGCTGATTACTGGTTTACCAATGGTGTAACTCCATTTGCTACAGCTGAACACAGCAGTGTATGTCAGACTGGGAGCTCATCCAGCCAGTGGCAGCCAGCCTCATGTGCTTGGGCACAGCATCCTCTGGGGTTCTGTACACACGCACTGGGGTTGAGGTAATATAGGCAAGTCATGGTGTGTGGGAACAAGGTTTGTGCACTGGATGTAGTTTCCTCATGCCCATCCACTGGCATTAATGGTTGCTTTTATTCATGGTGACGAATTTCTCTCCTTCTCATGCTTTCTGATTACCCAATCAGCAATCCCCATCTGTCGTCATGACAACTAAGACCTCACTCTTGCCCATCTCTTCAAGAGCGGTCGCCAGGGAGACCAGGTCTGCGTCACCCTGGTGACAGGCTTCCCACAGGTCGAGCAGCACACCTGTGGGGCTGGGTTTAGTCGCAAAGTAGTTCAGGTACCTGAGATGGAGACAGGGCACAACAATATGAAGAGCTAGCACCAGATAAGTGTAAAGCATACATGTTTTCTAAATGACATTCATCAAGGTGTTAACGGAAACATCAAGCACTGCATAGGTCCACACCTAAGAAAGCTGTGTCTTCAAGGGTTCTTTAATTAAAGTAATGAAAACAAGAACTTTCAAGCTCAAATGCTGTTTTGCCAGATGAAATGGTTTTTCAGATTCACGGTTCTTTATGTCTGGTATTTCTACCAGTCACCTGACCCACAGGCACTAACGATGCTATATAGAACAATTTCCAAAGGCTCTACACAAAATCGTACACACCACAGTCTTCCTCTAAGCACCTGCTAAGAATACATGTTCTATACAGAACTCATGGTTCTAAATAGGACCTTTGCCTTTGCTACAGAACCCTTGAAGCACTATCTTTTTTAAGTGCACATGATCTTAGATATGACGCTTCTGTCTTAAAATAATTATATTATAAAACATATTGAACAACCTCCACTGGGGAAACTGGACCATTCAACAAGATGAACAAATCCACTTTCATACTGAACAACTGGGAGCAACCAGTGTGATTCGAAAGTTTCATTTGTGTTCTTAACAGAAAGAAAAACTCCAAAAGAGTAAAGCAGAAATAGTAGATAGCTTATTAAGCTATATTACTGTCCTTCTGCTGAAGAAGTTGTACAGGGGACTGCTAACTTCCACGCCTCCTTCCTAAGATAATTTTTGTTTCTTTTAAATAATTTTGGGCACCATCTCTAGACACAATAACCTCCTGAGAGCCCAGCGTCCTCATATGAGGACATTACATTTCTGCTTCTCTGCACCATGATACTTTTTAAAACGTTGATCTTTGGCCTCATATGAGGACATAGTTATTTTCCAAAACAACAAAGACAACGTTTAGTTTTTGTACTTGTTAAGTCCTACTAATCACAAATAGGAGGAATTTCTAATATAAATTAAAATTGCACACCAAGCAAGTCCGGGTCTCAGGAGGTTCAAATTTCCAGCTATTCAAGCACTTTAAAATATTTATCTTCAGCCACTATTGTAGTCTACAGTGTACAGTTCTTGCATTCTCAGTAATTTGTTTGTATAATGTCACTCATTATAGGAATACTGGTATTACATTGAAATAAGTTATTGCTGAATCGAGCCGATGACTCGATTTTAAGGTACTTTAGAACTACTGGTTTTATTATTTCGTCACACGCACATACACACACACTCTGTCTCATGCAAATGTTTGCACCTGTCAAAGCCTAAGCTGTGTGCAAGCAGTCTCCAGTCACAGCCACGAGCGCTGGGGGCATCCAGACTGGCACATATCTTTTGGCGAATGGAGGCTGGCAGGCGGAAGGCGTAAGGGCCCACTTGAGAGGAGGGCAGGCATGTTCCTCCGGCAGGCAGCGGCGAATGTGGGGGCAAAGTCTAAAGGAAAAGCACATACAAAGACCCGTCAGTGTCGACTGATTATTTATCAGATTTTATTTATTTATTTAAATAGTAATATGCTAGCATTTTCATTTTATAAGAGATACATAATTAATTAATACAACAATAGACAACAGATGATTGTACACATTTATTGTGGGAAAAATGCACATATTGTGCACTTAATTTAGTATCAATGACACTTTGTAGCACAACTCTTCCCCCATTTCTTATACCTCCTGGATGTCTGTGTGCAGCTGGAATATTTGTCCCTCTCCCTCCACCTGTCTGACACAGATTTTGCAGCTGAGCTGGGACACGGCCAGGCTTCCTCTCTCCAGGCTGAAGGTGCAGTGCAGGGGCCGCTGGTTCCCACTCCAGATATGGTAGAATGGGATCTCCTAAAACATACAGGAAAGATGGATTAAAAAAGGCTTCACTACATTACAAAAGTGTGAAGTAAATAATATGGATTACGTTTGTTTGTTCATATGTTTTAAATCTATAGTAATATTATAGTAATATTGATTAGCCTGTATCATTTAAAAATGAACAAACTAAGGCTAAGAATTGCAAACTGTAACATATAACCAACTAAATGTAGAAAGACACTTTGCTAGAGAAGGGGAAAGGTTAAAGTAGACTGCAAGCAATGAGCAATAATATGACTGGGGAAATTTTACCCCTCCAAAAGGCAATCACTTACCTGATACTTGGCAAGGAGTTTGCTCCTCCAATGAGAGTGCGGGATGTCATGGATTGATAGCCGCAGGTTATGGTAACTGTCCTTAAAGAGAAGTGGCTTGGGATCCTCCAACAATACCCCGCCAAGACTTCGCTCCAACTCCAACACTTCCTGTACACAGTGGTGATCAAAAGACGCTTAAAACAAGCAACTGAACTCACTGAAATCTGTGAAGCCTTTTATCACTAGTTATCACTACTGCACATAATACAGCAGCACTAACCTTCAGGGCATGTGGGGTGTCATGTATGCAGTAGACTCTCAGGCTATAGTCCAGAGAGAGGCAGGGGGCTCGAGGGGCAAACAGAGCAAGTTGCAGTCTCTTGCAGGCAGGCTGAGGGGGAACTGACTGGCCCACCAGCCCATAGGTGCCTAACTGTTCCATCAGAATGTGACAGCACTGCTCTTCTACCTGCAGGTAGCATGGTGATGACAAACTCTCCTCTCCTACTGTCAGCACCTCCTAGTGGGAGGGGAGTGGGGGAATGGCAGAAGGTTTTAAATGTCATCTTTTTGCATCAATTTTCCACCTTTTTTTATCTCATGTTATAAGATTAAGGCCAGAAGAATAATAGTTTTTTATTAACATACATGGTAATCTTAAAACACTGAAATCATTCAAACAATATCACCACATATGCAGATAATACTCTTTATGGAGCATTGCTTATTTCTTTATAAACTATAAAAATAACATGTGTTCTGCTTTCCAGAGTGACTGCAGAACTAAGTAATGAACTTTACAATTAATGAAATTTGAAATGACAAGATTATAATTGGGTTGTATAGTGCAGTATACTCCTCACTGACCTCCCAGGCTCCTTGGTTGGTCTGAGTCTTTAGAGTGAGGCTCCAGTCAGGAGGTTCCAGCTGTGCACAATGGGGGAGAGTAAGGATGACTGGGCGGCTCAGCAGCATGCCTGAGGGCCCACAGCTTACCACTGGACTCAGCACTGTCTGACCACCCTCCGATGGCAACCTGACACAGAC
The DNA here is from genome assembly GCA_024036415.1 of Prochilodus magdalenae. Lineage (NCBI taxonomy): Eukaryota > Metazoa > Chordata > Actinopteri > Characiformes > Prochilodontidae > Prochilodus > Prochilodus magdalenae. The sequence goes on from JAMWET010003287.1 coordinate 245,385, forward strand.
CACATAGGTAATGAGCCCACAATTTATCCATAAGTGCATCCATTAAGGCAATGCACTTTGAAAAACATTAAGGAATATTTTAGCAAATACGCATTACTACTTACAGCATGTACATCTGCATTAAGTCTGGGAAATATGACGGCGTTCACCATTTTTTATATGACTTTTTTTGATAACGTAGCACTACTGATTATTTTTCTCAGTTTTAATATGTCTGATCATGATTGTATGATCATATGATCATTTGTCTAAAAAATAAATATTGTGACATATTGTATCTCAATATATTTTTCCCATATCGTCTATTCATCATGGTTTAATGTAGTCCTATATTGTGGAGTATATCATGTCATTTCCTACCTGACCAAATTGATGCTACAGTAAACTAAATGAGCTTGATAAGAAGAAATCCAGGACAACTGAAAACACTATCAATATGGTAAGCAGGGCACAAGAGAGGTATACTCTACAGAGTACTGAGAGTGCAGACAGAAAGAGATCTTGCCCAGGCTAATGCTGCACTTGACAACAGACTTTAATGATACGTTCTGAAAAGAACACATGCATCAGCAGAAAAGTCTGCACAAATACATCAGTTTAACTGCTTTCATTTCATATTTGTCTCTTTTTCACATCCCCAGATTTTGAAGTGCTGTCATAAAAGCCACAGTGTTTAGGCAGTTAAAAACAGCTCTTGTAGCGCTGTAGAGATTTACTGAATTAGGCTGTCTGCGATGGCAACAAGTGAAGCTGTAAATGTCAGCCAAATAGAAGCCCAGGGTGTGACAACATAGCGAGAGGAAGAGAGGAGGAAAGCCAGCATAAAAAACTGCCACAGTATGTACTATAATAATTTAAAACGGCTGACTTACGTAGTCTTTTCCCATTTGGTGATGATGAGATACATCTCGTAGAACTTCCCCTGAGGGATTGTTCCTGGAGGCACCAATAAGCTCACACCTGAGAGACAGACAGAGAGAACCTATATAAAAAAAATAGCTGCAGCAGACTTTACAGTATGCAATTTAAGTGGAATTTAGAATAATGTAAATTCCAGGCATTTAAAGCTGCATGAATATGGCCATGTAACTTCCTAATGTTGTAAATGTCCATTTATACCATCTCCATGGCAGTGACGCAGAGTGCAAAGTGGAAAAACAGGCATTCCATGTTCAAAGTGAAATTAGATTACCTGTGTTAGGAATGGTTAGGCGCCCCCCGAGGCAGCCCAGTGTGGCACTGGCACTGTGTCCTGGCTCTCCGGGCAGAGTATGTCCATGAGCATCTCGGAGTCCACTGCCTACCGTCTTCAAACTCATGATCTCTCCATCGGACGAGCCCGGCCCTGCAGGCAGCTCCACAGAGGACATTGTGGAGGAGTCGTACACCTTTATCTTCAAGCCAGGCAAGGGGTCCAGCAAAGGAGAGGTGGTCATGGGGATCTTGTGGTGAGAATCCAGTGTGCTGTGCTGCAGGGAGGAGAAGAGTGGCCCACGGAACGTCCCAGCGCTGGCTGTCAGGTCAGGAGGAGCTGAGGGGTGCAGCAGATGAGGGTTATCTAATGAAGGAGAAAAGAGTGTTTCTCTGAAGATAGGGTAGAAGAGAGGGGTTTTCAGAGTGGTTAAAAAAAGTTATGGCATGAGCTGCCCAAGGAATGAAAGCATTAAAGAGAGGAAAGGATTTGAAAGTGTGCTCATATAGAAGAGTTCAGGGAGATTAAATGCAGTTGAAGGGAGAGAAAGAGCCCGAGACAGCGGGAGGAATGTGAGTGAGCAGCTGAAGAGGATTAAACAGCTAAGATACAGCAGAAAGGGAAAAAAATGAAGCAGTTCATACCGGGTTTTGACAGACTGAGAGGGAGAGGTACTAAGCTATGGATAGGAATGCGAGAGGGGAAGAAACAGAGAGATGTTTTTTACCTTGCCTTGGTGGTTTGTAGTTGCCAGGGTGGAAGGCTGCAGTCAGGGCAGATGAGGAGTCAGTGATGTCGCCGTGGAGATGGCGACAGCTGCGGCGGTAGGCCAGAATGCCCACACACAGCACTAGGATCACACACAACAACAGAGCCCCCACCAGCCCTGCATACACTGCCACTCCTGCTCCAGAGTCCAGTGCTGAGACAAAAACACAGAGTTAGTGTTCAACAAAGTGAAGGACTAGTATTGATGTACACCCCCAATTTTACATTGTTACTGTAAACATAACTTTATCAGTGTACTATGAGTTCCAATCCTGATGTTATTGTTAAAAGGCTTGCACTCACAAACCTGTGTGGTGAACAGTGGACTCTAACAGGAAGACACAGTTTAATGTGCCATCCAAAGACACAACTGACGGTCTTCCAGTTCACTGAACCTCCTGCCTCTGATAATCCTTATACTAAACAGTGCCCAGCTTATACACTTGCTTATTGTCTGCTATATATTAGATATAACGTCTAAAACACAAGCCAAAAGGAAACTCTCTCACAGAAGCCACATGCATGAAATGTCTTGTTAGAACTCCAGTCATTTTCTATGTTACAAGGTGACATCCTTATTGCCAACCTACCAGCAAGCTTGGCACACCCTCACACAACACACAGAAAGCATTTAAGGCAGCGTGTTTAAGGCAGCGTGTATAGTACTGTGTTTTGGGAATACTACAGCATGTAAATCTTTTGTAGTAGACCCCAAAAATAAAGTTATCAGATAGATCAACTTATCTGATAGAAAGAGTGTAGGATTCACATGCGTTACAGAATATGCGACTTGCTTTAACAAACTTAACACAATCACCCAGCTAAGTAAAAGGCCTTCCTTGAGCCGAGTTTGTTGGGTGACAGAGTAAACAATCAAATGTGAAAGGGGAAGTACCAGGATGTATCCAGAACTACTATGACTCAGTTCTTATGTGCTTTTGTCATGCACTGGCACATACATTCATGCACATATAAGATGACAGCACAAACTGTTGCTATAACTCTAGCCTGCATTGCTATTTCTCAACCAGCAGGATGATAGTCTATAATCCGACAATAACAAAGTCACATGATCACTTCTTAACCTCCCCACCAGACACCTACATACACAACCTGGCCCAAAAAGAAAAGTGAAAAGCAAAATTGGGGCAGGAGGCATAAGAGGAAAAAGAAACTATAGAAAAAACGAGGAAGAAAAACAAAGACAATGCAAATGAGCAGCAAGTAGGTAAGAAGACAAGAGTAGGCAAAGGTGTTTAACGCTGCCTACATGAAGATGACAGAGGGGCTGGAGGAGCAGTGTTTGAGATGGACAGAGGAGAGGAAGTGAAGAAGAAAAAAAAAGAGTACAGAGAATGGCAGAAAGGGGCAAAAGGGCTCACGTGGCAGGACGGAAGCAAATCTGACAGCCGTCGTAACTTATTATTCAAAAATGGAGGAGTGGCGAATTAGGTGCATTACTTTTCAGTTCCCAGTGTCACATTGATCTCTGAATATTAGCATCACTGCAGCTGTAAGCTACACTGCTGAATGCACAGAGCTAAAGAGAGCTGCGCACTCATTAGCTGCCACATGTCTCAAAGCACTGCTCAATTTCTGAACCAAGCTGGCGTATGCATTATATATAAACCTCCCAGTATGTACATATTTATTTTTAATAGGTTGAGTCAGACTCCAGAAAAATGTGGATAGTACGAAGCAATCCAGATCTCCTCAAATACTTTCAAAATACTTTTTAACCAAAACTAAACATGGCTAATCGAAGTCCTGCCATTAGTCTTTCCAAGTTCATTAGGTAAGGACCCTATTCTTAAAAACTGTTTAGGTTTATTTTACAATCCAATCTTCCTTAGCCACTAAAACGCTCTCCTTGTGTCTCTCATTATACAAGAAATCTATTCTTAAAAGCTGTTAATGAGTAAGTAGTCCATGTTTATTTTATGACTAAATCTTCTTAGATCACTAATGGACGGTTGAAGGCTGCAGTGCCTCTTACTATAAAAATCATACTGGGGACTTATTTTGTGCTGCTGTTAGGTTTAGCCAATTATCCAAGTTTCCCCATGCTTGAAAGATTACACTGTTGATATTTTTGTTCTCTTTAAAGCCTGGAGCCACCATCGCAGTCTAAAATCTATTCTTCCTCTCAGGAAAATTATTCAACGTGGGGGACCACTGCAGGACTACACACAGAACAAGGGTAGAACAGGGTGCTGCGAATCCACTAGTGAGCTAGATTAGACGTGACATGAACGCATCAATGCACTCACACGCACTATCAGACACTGATGCACGTCAATGGGTAATACTGCATGGATACACTTTCTCAACCTCTCACATTTAGGCATATGTCTTGCTCACACAGATACAGTGACACACACACTCACAATGATGTGAAAAATGGACAGACATTCTGTGCAAGAAAACAAATGCAACAAAAAAAGAACTTACGATGGGTCGTATGTTCAACAGAAATCTTTTTATCTGTTAGAAAACAAATAAAGAAAAGAGGAAAAGAAAGAATGAACATGAAAATGGATGAACGAGTCATGCATTCTGAAGTTCTGAGATGGCCACAATGAAAATAAAACAGCAGAAATAAAATGAATAAACAGTAATGTGTACTCGGGTTCAGCTACTCAGGGTACAATTTTTTAAATTTAATTCAACATTTTTTATAGACTTTAAAGTACAAGACTTTAAAGTGACTACAAACACATATGTAGCATTACTGACGCCCATTATATTTAATATGATTTTTGAAAAAAAGTATATATATATATATATATATATATATATATAAATAAAAGTCTTTTCAGTGTTTTGACACATTGTCACTTTCTGACCACAGAAGCACTGTCAGCTGGAAGTCTATGGTCAGTGCACTATTCTGAAATTAATATACACAATGACCGATCTTTAGGCATTACTATATCATTAACTAGGTACATCCCAATTCAGTTTACACTTCAAAGTCGAGTATAACATACAGCAGAACATTTCCGTCTGACCTTTATATTTTATATATCTGACAGTTTCGTTTTTAACTGGATGAACACATGAGTGAAAGACAGTGTTTGGTATATGGCCTCAAAACCAGAAAAAAAACTTTGAACTACAACAACTATATGCTTATATATTACATGCCTATGTTTTTATCAAATGCACCAGCACTGGAGATCAGGTATTAATTTCCCACTGTAAAATGGTACCATACAGCAATTCATATATACACGTATATATTTTTATCTGGTGTAAACAGACCATGACCAAAAGAAACATAGAAACATAACTATCTAAAGAAAAGCTATTTTAAGACTTTATGGGATATTGTAAAGCTCTTCAGGAACCATGATAATATTTAGTAAAAGTCAGAACAGTAAAACAGAAGAACAAGTTGAATAAACTGGGTCTGCACTAGGTGAATGAATTTATGAGCATGTATGGGCTGCATTATTAATGCTGGAATCTAGTAGTGGAGTCAAAACACACACACACACACACACATACACACTAGGGTTTCTAATTGTAGCACTATATGTATGTTAAGGTGACTCTGTCATCAGCTTGGCTCATCCCAAATAAGCCCCTAGGATAACTACTGAGTGTCAGAATACATCTACTTCCCACAGGCACAATACAGCTGATTTCCTAATTGTCTGCTTGGCTCTAAAAATCTTCCTATTAATCTCATTTACCACCTAACCCTGTTTTTACCTTGTCTCAATGTGTGACCTACAATATGTGTCCTACTAAACACTCAAACTAATGCACTTCTACTAGCATGGCTCAATCAATGCATAGCAGCATGAATTTTTTAACACCAGTGTATATTCACAGCGCAGGCTCTAGGCATGTGAACGCTCATGATACTCTCCAAATGTATTCTGACCATCAGAATTAGCAGTTATAAAGTTCACTTAGATTCTGTCTAATTTCTAGCTCTGTATTCCAGTATTAGATCTCGTGACTTACTGCGGGCACACAGTCCCTCTGTGCAGTTCTTGCTCTCCATCATGCTTCCACTGCAGTGGCGTCCTCCGTTGCGTGGTGGGGGAGCCTGACACTCGCGGCTTCGCCAATGTGTGCATTCAGTCCCACATGCAGACCACTTTGCCCATTCCGTCCAGCCTCCGTCCACTAAAAAAAACAATACAAGGTACAGTAAACAGCATGTCTCACATTACATATCACAGCACTTGTCATTAAGCAGAATCAGCTGCTTTGTGAATGGGCCAACAGAAAAAAAAGGTAAATGTTACATGAACAAATGTTAAGAACATGACTGTGTAACATGAAGTATGTGGTACCCTGCCACTATTATGTTTAGATGTGTTAATGAGAATGGTACATCGTGCAGGAGGCAATGGGCCAGATTCATAGAAGCCAGATTAAGAGGTAACCACACAATGCTATGCAAACCATCTGACATGACAATTAACCCAAACCACAATGCTGGAAATCATCTGACCAGTTTCCCCTGACTGCTGCAGGTTTATTAAACATGATCAAAATCAACCAAAATCAGAATTAGGGATAGGAAGAAAATAAGTAGAAACTGCCTATTCTGAATTACAGAAGCAATTTTAAAAATTATTGTGGACCCTATCATTGTGGCATCAAAAACCTGATAGTCAGTGTGATGTTCATACAGAACAAAATAATGAAAGTAAAGGTACAAGCCTCCAACTATCACAGTCTTAGCAGTTCATAGTGGTTCAGCATACACTTAACCATAACAAACTGGAAAACTGCATCTTTTCTCAATATATCTGGATATTTATTTAACTGTGTGAACCACATTCAAAGCTTCTGTAAAATAGTTAATGTTGAAATGTATACTGATGCACTTTCAGATCATTTTTAAGCAAATCAGTTCTCTCTTCTTATACTCCAGCAAGTGCTTCTGCAGTGTTGTCATTATACTCATTGCAAACAGATGTGCCTTTTAAATAGATGAACTAATCAGCTGAGTGGGTGTGTCTGCATGACGGTTTTATAACTTGCATGTGTATCTAAACGTGCTTGTAAATGGTATGGATCATTTAATCCTCATCGGCTACAGGCTGCATTTTTCTTATAGTTTTACCACCATACTATTACGGGGATTTTTTAGCAGAATGAAGCCCAGTTATGAATGGCTAGTGGACAAACACATTAAAATTGGGAGCTGGTGATCTTTGTTTGCAATCAAGAAAACATGTTACCTATTTGCTCTTAACAACATAGTAAACTCTGGCTGTGCGTTTTATGAATACGGCCCATCTTGTGATCCCTGGGTGTAGCGGTGTATGTTTAGTTGAATCAGTAATGAATAAGTTCTAGTCTGTTTCACCTGGACAGAGGGTGGTGCAGGTGACTCTTTGAAAGGGCGGACCCTCACAAAAAGCGCCTCCATTGAGTGGTGCTGGATTGGTGCAACTACGTGTCCGCCGCTGCCAGCCACGCCCACAACGAGCATTGCACTCTGACCACTCTGTCCAGGATGACCAGCCACCACTCACTGAGGAAAAACACACACACACACGTAAACGAATAAGGAGTGGACTGACAGAACTTTCAGGATTCACTTAGACTTCTTGTCAAAGCAGCAGCTGGGTGCACGGTTTGCTCTGTAGGGAACGGGCCACATTAGCTACAGTAACTGGACTGTGAACAGAACAATGCTGCATACAGCTTTTTCATTCCACACACCTGCATGGGTCATATGAGTCTATCAAATTTGGCCAACCTGTCAGGTGAGGAAACTCACTAAAAAGGGAGGCAGTTTCAGCACACATACAACAAACCTGGGTTTTTCTTTTATCATTATCAGAGTGATATCTGATTTTTATTGGTAGCTTATTGATGAAACCAAAGGGAGAAAGAAGAGATGAATATTCAAATGGATGAAATCTGCCATGCATTCTGAGGAGGACTACAATAAACAGAATGAATAGATCAAAGTTATTTTGTATTGAGGCACAATAATAAGTGAAGGATGGGACCTGTCAGTAAAAAACATCTAGCAAGTTTAAGACTGCTTGACTCGTTACCGTAGACGATGAGTGTAGCAGTGCTGCTGCGTCGCTTGGCAACTACGTTTCTGGCCACACAGGTATAGTTAGCCGTGTCAGAGAGGCGAGCCTGCTTGATGATGAGGTCATGGTCAACCGTCATGAGGAAGTTTGAGTCCTGTGCAGGATCAATGAGCTCCTCATTCTTTAGCCATTCAACCTGTGGCATAATTAGAACTAAAAGTCAGCAGCCTTTCTAAACCAGACAATGGTAAATGCAAAGAGGTCAAAGGGGGCACTTTAAGTCAACATCCAGGGGCATTTCAATGAGGGGCAAAAAGCTGTCAGACTTAAATTATATTCTCCACATGTGTGCTACATTCATTTAACAGTGAGCATCAGTTTTCTTCAAACACAGTAAAGAAATATTTCAGTATTACTTTTGAATGAGAAGTAGAGAACACCACAGCAAGGAGAAGAGCAGAGAAGAAGAGAAGTTCTATACTCCAAAAAGTTTGAACAAGAGGTAGAGAAGAGGCAGGAAGAAGAGGTAGGATGAAGACAATGTACCTCAGCAGGTGGGATACCCTCTGGTGGGCGGCACTGCAGAAGGACTTCCTGTTCCAGACGCACCTCCCTGCCGAGCGGCTCCTGCTCAAAGTTCTTCCGCAGGTCTGAAGAGCACAGCAGATGGCGAGAGTCGCTTTTATCAACAGTGCAAACCAACAAACAAGCAAAACGTCTCCACACTTTGCTAAATTTTGTATGAGTATACACTAAATATTACAGACCTGCCATCACCAACTAAAATCTGTTCACATATACTTACACGCGATGCGAACATATGCACGTCGGCTCTTAGTGGTGCCCGCGGAGCTCCAGGCCACACATTGGCACCAATAATCCTCTAACCCAAACAGCTCCTCAACCTGAGTCCTGGATACAGAAATGTCCACCTCACGCACCACCAGACCTGAACACAGAGCCGCATATGATATTACAATCATAATCCCCAACAGGTTCTCCATGTTATTTGTTTATTTTTCATTTGTAGCCCATTGAAACAACAGAGAAATTCTCTTAAAAGTGCACCCTCTTACTTTTTACTAGTGCTCGAACTTATCTTGAAAATTTTATTTTAATTTGAAACGAATCAAAAACTTTAGTTTTACTAAAAGTTTTACCAAAATGTTTCAGGTTTCAAACAGTGAAATGTACAAACAAGCTTTAACCTGACACAAAATAAATTTCTGTATTGTATTACAACTTGTTTGAACCGAAATAGTGGGAAGCATCTCAACTATCAGCCAATCAGCAAAAGTTTCAACCAAAATGCTATTTAAACAACTTATGACCACGTCATACAATAATTTCAAATAGCTGATTTCACTGGACCAAAAAAGAAAAAAGAACAGAAGACGAACCGATTTAAAAAGGAGACCACCTGACTGACTGATTGCTGCATGTCCAAAAAAATGATACAAAAACAATGAAAAATCTGTAAATGTGCAAACGTAAACACGATGCCACACATGATTTATATAGTGAGAACAACATATTAAAAAACGAGCTGCTAAGCCCTCCTTGTTTTCAAATTGCTTTGAAACTGCCTGGAAATAAGGAGTAATACTGAAAATTGTTACATGAAAATTTCAAGCTAGCCTTACAGTTTGGCATGCTTTTTTTTATACACTGTATAATGTAAATTGGAACTTTAAGACTTCTAAAGGAAAATTCACAACAATGAAAGAGCTTGGTTAGTTATTTTTGATGGCAGATAAAGCCACTTACATTTTTGGTAGGATGCCTGCATGTAAGAGAGTAAGACTCTCTGTGTGTGAAGTGTGAAGGTCAAATACCTGTTATCTGGTCCAGGCTCTCCTTGGTGACATGGTCATTCTGGTTGACCCACTCCCCGTTACATTTAAAGTAAATCTGCGTGGCAGGAGCAGCCTTGCAGGAGAGTTTTACTGGTCTGTTTTTTACAATGAAAGCATCCTCTGGCTCGCTCTGAAACTCTGGCAGTGGTTCGGCTGGTGCAGATGGGAAGGAATCTGGTAAAACCTCACTGTAGTCGCTGCCATCTACACAGAGAAAAAAATAATACAGCAGGATGACCATTTGTGCCCATGGAATATTAGCAGTCAGTTGGATATACTACAGTCCAAAGTTCAATGCTTTCAGTAATATAATACCAATGCCCACAACATCTACAATTATTCTATTGTGAAGCTGTATTACATTACAAGTTATGAAGTTTTAAGTACCATCAACAGTTACTATACACATATACAACTCGAGGCTATAATACCTTATATCTGAAAAGTAACTGCACCTGGAAGTGAATCCAGCAGTATGAAGGTGTGAGAGGCTGAGTGAGCATGTTTTTACAGTCTTTGACATTTTAAGTCTACAGTGGCGTCAGAGCCCCAGTTCCAGCTTGGCTTATACCCAGCCCATCGTCCCTGGGGAGTGTAAAGAGGCGCAGAGCGCAGGGGGGACAGGCTGACCTTCCACTGAAAGGCCCAGTGATCACACATTATCCCCTGACATTTCCCCCGTGACACATCCCTCACAGCAGTGCAGCTCATCCAGGGAGCTCTGTCTGGCAGCTCCATCACCTCCAACACCGCCGTGCTCTTAACCTTTTAGCTTTAACAGCCAACAGCTACACAAGATACTGACCACCCAAGTCAAATGAGCTAGAGAGACACCCATGCCACGGGGCAGAGAGAGGAAGCTGTCAGTTTGCACTTTCTCTGATTTACTCTAAAACAGATGCGTGCATGTGTGCAAAATAAATGCACAATTTGCAGCTGACAACTATCAGGGATCATGTTACCACTATAACTGCAGAATGTGAAATTAATTAGAGAAAGTGTTAGCACAAACCTTCCCTTTAACGCAAAATGTCCTTCAAGGAACAGTTACTTTTCACTTGTCCCTGAAAGCAACGAAGAACGCTAAGCAATGAAAGAAAGACTCCGTAAGACACCCCACTGACAACAAAGCTACAAATCCTTTTTAAATTGCTCTAATACTGACTGAAGCAAATGCACCCTCCTTTGAGTCCTAATGCTAATCAAGACCAAAACAACATAAGGGCTGGAGAATACCATTAGTCATTACGAGTCAAATCATTCAAAAGACTTAACTTTCCATGTAGAGAGACTGAAAGGACATAATTCTGTTGTTGATCACATGAACAGATACGATGTACTGAGCATACTGAGCATTGTCCAAGGTTAAGGGGGGGCTCCTATTGCTGCAATGTTAAGGTTATTCTAAGTGGTTTGATGTAAAAGACTACTGACTGAAGACAAACTTATCAAGTCAGAACTGTTCACAGTGGTGGTACTAGTAATCAAACATCCACCTACTAGTACTAGTAATCAGACATTCCCTCACAGGAGGTTATTACAAGAAACAGGTATAAATATGCTGCATGATGCCTGGCACATTGTTTTATGATACAGTTTTGGCTTTGTGTATACTTTAATCGCTTTATACTCTTCGTGGCAGAGGGATACACACAGGGAACATGTCTGCCAAGAAAACACACCGTTTTCAGGTTTATCATCAACATTACAAAAAAAAGGATGTAGTGTGGGTTTCCCATGTAGGTTCACTGGGATATTTGGACAGTAAATAAGCTGACTATACATGTGCTATAGACATGATGACCCCCTGGTTTCTGTCACCACCACTGTAAAGAATTGAGCCTAAGGTCAGTAAGTTTCTCTACAATTACCAGTACAAAAATAAGCACTCCCAAAAAAAAACTATACTACCTTTTTCTTGTACTGGCATTCGCTCTTTCACACACATACACAATGCCTAAGTACAGAGCCAGCAATTTTTCCTATGTTACAAAAAACATTCAGTAGACAGGACCAACATGTAAACAAGTAAAACCATCAGCTATCAAGACATGAACACATGTAAACACACACAGGTGTATGCACACAAGCATGCACACACATCCTATTGTGAATGCTGCAGAGAGAACAGTGGCTGGAAGGCCACTAGAAGGTCTTGGCTGGAACTGTCATTGTCAATATGTCTCCATATGTGACAGCACCGTCCTTTTACCTAGCATACAGAGTGACTAGTCAAGGAGACCCACGCACAGATGCACGCACGCACACAGCTCCAAGCTGAAAGAGTACATTAACTCCTCCTCCACACCATCCTCCTCCTGGTCCTACACAGCACACCAGCCCTATCGGCACGCTCACTCTTACCTATCAGCAAGTACAATGGTGTACAATAAGTGGAATTCACAAAGAAACAGTCAATTGAAATCACTCTGAAACGACATCCTCTTCTGCACATCACAAACACGCATTGTGCCGGTGACTGACTCAGCCTCTTCACTCCCTCCTTCCCTCCCTCAGGCTCTCCCTCTCTTCCTTTATCCTCCTCCATCAGCTGCCATCCTGTGTCTTTCAGACTTTGACTTCTCTGTCAATAAGTAATTGTGTTTCTCTTTTTCCTTGCTTTCTCCATATGGCATTGATCGCGCCACTCAAAACATGTGCCCAAAACACTCCCTGTCACACACACACACAAAATGGATAGACAGAGAAACAGAGACACAAACGGACAGATAGAAAGACTGTGAGCATAACTTCAAATACACACTGTATGTTGTGTGCATGTGTGAACATGGGTGTGGGTGCTGGCTATGGGTGTAAAAACCCATTGAAGCATTGTGATGATTATGCATTGATCTGAAGGTGGTGATTCAACTACTTTAAAATTGGAATGAATGACGAAGCTCAACTACGATGACTGCTGATGAAATATGCAGTATTTTTTTAACTGAGGTAATTTTCTCTGCTCTTTTTAATACATAAATTATAACTTCATTATCATCATTATCGTTATTTATTTATAACACATTTATAATGTATATTTGCAAAAACAAAGTCTATTGTCTCAAAGTTACAAAAAGTTACAAAGAAGTCCCAACAACAAAAGATACGGTGTAGATCATCAGTCCATAAAATCTTACTCCAACACTCCTGTGTATTTCCTTCCCTTTTGTCTGTTTCTTTTTCTCAGCAACAGCTTCTGGAAGGATGAACAGAAACACCTTATGTTTTTTTTTCACATCTGAAGCAAGAGCTTCAACAGCTTGATTTTCTCCCTTAAAGATTTATGTATTGGTTTCTCTTCATCATATGGAATATGTTTTTAAAATTCAGGTTTTTTTTTTACTTGTATACTTTGCTCATTTCCCAGGTAGATTAATTATCTTGTAGCTAATCTCATGACACATTTTTCTTTTAGCTAATTCGGAAATTAGCAAGGCATTTTTTGGGTAGATGATTTTGTGCAGTAAGGTGCACAAACACAGAGGGTGAATCGATTGATATTGTACTTAGTGATGGTGGCTTTTGTCTAACCTTGTTAAATATTTTTCCCAACACTAACAAACTGTACAGAATTGTACCTGTACCTAGTCGCTTTAGTAGACTGATGTGTTTATTTATTGTCTGCATTCCAACACCTGTCTATATGTGTATACTCAGATTTTGTCATTTAAATGGCTGTACAAAATAAAACAGAAAACACAATTTAAAAATTCAAGAAAGAGTGTAATGGCACTGTGACTAAAGTAGAAGACTAAGAAGTGTATGGACTGTATAGGCTGATATTACTGGTTATCAGAATTTTTTAGAGTGCCAGATTTTCATATCAGTTTAATTCTATCACAAACCCTATATTAGCTCTATCCCACAAAACGTACTTGCGCTCCATGAGGCCATAATGTCTCATTATGAGTTCCATGTCTCATTCTGGCATTAAAAGGTGCACTCGCAAGCACCCTTTGGTGGGGACAGCATTAACGCAATGATTCAACACTGACCTCTTACCCAAAATGTCCTTAAGGTGTTTGTTAAGTTTGTTGAGTTACAGTTTGACCTGTATTACACTGAACATATAAAAATGACAAAGCCATGGTATTTAAAGTTTTACCTTTTGATGGCTCAAGCGCATCTTTAGCTCTGTGTCATCTTTCCTTGTAGCATTTAATAATTTATTAGGGACTGATGACACCCAAATAATACAGTCTTGAAAGCAGAATGATTAACTGTTCTTTAGTTATGCAAGTCTACAGCTGCTCGACTCTATGGGGTGCATTCGTTGTTGCATTTAGCACTTTTAATAAGAGACGGGCAGTCCAGTCTAGCACCCTCGCTCTGATTACTCAGCCAAGCTGTTGTAACACATGTCATGTTGAAATAAGCATGAATGTCCCTGAAAAAGACAGAGACTAAAAGGCAGCATACGTTGATCCAAAATGTGTATTTATCTAGAATTACAAAAACCTATCAAGCTGATAGGGTAAAACATTAAACATCGTCTTTGTACTTACTGTTTCTATTTAAACTCAGGTCAAAGTCAAATACAAATAAAAGCAGGAGCTCTCCCAAATCCCAAAACGCTTTTAAACCTAACTGCCATGATGTCCCTAGCACCCTATGTATTACCAGTGTGTGTCCTTTAAGGAGACCGATAGAAGTGAGTCTTTGGGATGGGCCAATGTGTGGTCCACTCTCTCCACAAAGTGTCTTAATGTCAATGAATTCTAAATCTCTCAAAATCTGTTTTAGAGTCTATATGCTTATGTTTATAAGCAGGGCTGCAGCAGTGCGAGTTGAGTGAAGGGTGCTGATGAGTGTGTGTGTAGCTGTGGACGTGAGCGGATTGAGTTTAATTAACACGTTGCTGGAAGACAGAAGCAGAGACGCTCCTGCCCCTCCTGGCTGGCTGATTACCCAGCTTTAAGCAGAAGGAGGACACACGTGGTTTGGAGAGGAGCCACAAATATCCATCACTGGCCCTCAGCAGCCCACAATTTGGCTGGTATGGCTGCGGCTCTCTCCGAAAAAAGAGAAGAGCTCTTAAGAGGCCCCCGATGCAAGTCTTTTATTACTGTAATGACAGCTAAAACAGAGCCAGCACACACACCTCTCCACTCCCATAGCCTGGAAACAACAAACACAAACAAAAAAAGCTATGAAGAACAATATGTACGTAACTCAGTAACTCGCCCTCAAACTACAGAAATAATCAGAAGGTATACACACACATGTACACATTTAGATGGACAGACAATCACAACACATGGATAAGCATAGACACACATACCGCACAATGCCACAGAGTCACAGTTGTAGTCAGACAGTATAATTTTGCTAGCTCCAGACAGTCTGTAGTCTTAAGTGTAGCGCTTTGTCATTGCTTTACAGACACTCATTACATGACCAAACCAGGACAAACCAACACGCAAATGTGGACAGATCACATATTATCAGCTTTAACCCGTTTAGTTCTCAAAGGAGTACAAGACACAGTCGCCCTGTCTGTCTCTTTCTATGTATATATTTCACCCATTTTCTTCCTCGTTTCACAACAGTGTTTGTACCTAAGCCACAATCAACTCCCACAGAGAGAGAGAGACACAGACACAAACAGAAAGCATCTGCTTCTTTGTCCAGACATGGGAATGCTGAATTTAATCCAAAAAAGTATGATGTATAAAGTGTGTATAGAAGAGACGACACAATACCACTTGTTTTCTAATAAATACCTACAGGCTAATTTTTCAATATACCAATATTTTCATCACATTTCTATTGTATTTTTAATCTTTAAAATGATGTATTTACTGGGCTACGGAAGAACACTGAACTAAAAGAGGTAGTGTACCACTAAAACAAGGTGTCCATGCCCTGCCGTGCATCACCCTGTAAAGCCTGAAATAGCAATCCATAAGTCAGAGGTGTCTTGACAGAAGATGACGGAAGGACTTCACAGAAGTTTTTCAGGAATACATATTTTAAATAGTAACATCAAAGGTCCAGCTCAATGTTTATGTCTGAAAGGCTAAATGTACACCCTAGTAATAAAGAAATAAGGACTGTCATAACTGAAAGACATGTCATGTGCAAAGCATGATCAATGTCACAAAACTTCACATTTCATACTTCCACCAGAGAGGTCCCCAGATTCTTCACTTACAGACCTACATATCTTAGCTTTAAACATCTTAAACTTAGCCTAAAATGCTCAAACTACTCAAATATACTCCCCTACAGGAACAAAGCATCACTGTGTGTGTGTGTGTGTGTGTGTGTGTGTAATATATGCACTGTATTCTTCATCATCAGTATCTCAATAGGAGCTCAGTGGAACACACTGTGACCTAATGAGAGACAATGATAGATGGATATTAGAATATCCTCTAGTGCTTCTTAAAAAGACAATTACCTGTGATGGATATATACAGTATGCATTCAGTCACATGCACACGCGCACACACACGCGCACACACACACGCACACACACACACACACACGCGCACACACGCATGTACAAAGCAAAGGGTGTATGAGAACTGCAGAGCAAAACAGAAGCAATCTGTGTGTATGAAAAGACATAAAGGCTGTAACTTCTTATAATCCGAGTCACTTTTGCACACATATACATACATTCATATACACATCCATAAATCTGAAATTAGCCACTTTTGTAGGAGCCTTCATGCAAATAAGGACAAAGCGAATGACTTTGTATGAACCCACTTGCTGAGGATTATTTGCCACATAAATAATAGTGATTAACAACTGTATTTTTCTGTTTATTGTATGTAACCATTAAAGCACAAGCCTAAAGTGGCAAATTGTCTTTTCTTTAATGATACTTACTAGCTCTGATGATACTTAGTCTCTCCCAACTAACAATGGAAACAGCTTTAGTTCAAACAAACAACTCAACAGTGCCCTCTTAATGTGCAGGAGCACTCAATTATCATAACCATTTTATGCAATGTTAATGTTGTGTAATGTTAATGTTATGAGAAAGAGCTGTATTCTTGTAAATTTGCACGCTACTAACATCAACATTATGGGAAATGAATATCAGCTTCTCATGGCTCCTCTGGGTGCTGTGATAACATATAGTGTGCTTTCATCCCTTTTTAAACAGCACAATATGCCCTTAGAGAAACAGGAATCTGCCCTTGATGTCCGTGCATCCTTGGTTTCCTCAAAGCTTTTATATACTATTCACATAATGACACATGCTAGATTAATAATGCACTCAATTCACAAAACAAATAAGCTGTGTAATACAGTTTCATACCAGACTGAATGTTCTGGAAAGCTTGTTTGACCTAACATGCAGTTACTACCAGTGTACTTGTGGGTGGAGCAGATAGCAAATAGAGTTTTATAATGTATTCCCACAATTCAGTGACTCTTCTCCTCTGCTCATTTCTCTCCTGATTCTCCCTCACACTCTTCTTCAGTCTTTTAGAGCAGAGTGTTATAATGCTAAGACTTATTATCACTTCAAACCCTTCTCCCTTTCTCTCTCTGTCTCACACACATACACACACACAAACAAAAAAGTGTGTTAAATGTCACGCCTCTAGTTGAAACTCAATGTTAACAAGCTATTTCGGTGTGTATGTGTGTGTGTTAATGCGTGTATGTGTGTGTTGTGTGACCTGAGGCTTTCTTGTCAGTAAAACATGCTGAAAGGGCTACAGAAGCATTTCTGTCACTTCAAATCTGTCTTAAAATCTGCCACCAACTCTAAAAAACACCAACCTTGCCACACACGCACACACACAAGAACATTCACAAATGCAATAGTCACTGGGGACACAGATGTTGATGCGTAAACATAAACAGAGAAAAGCACTACCACACAAATATGCAGACACACAGCCTTTGTCGTTGTCTTAGTCAGAGTTTGTGCTTTAACATGTCATGATCTGCCCCTCCTATACAGACACACACACTCATGTCCCTAGCCCTGTAATCACCGCTGAGTGCACTAATGACATTTGTGTGTGTGTGAGAGAGAGAGAGAGAGAGAGAGAGAGAGAGAGAGAGAGAGAGAGAGAGAGAGAGAGAGAGAGAGAGAGAGAGAGAGAGAGAGAGAGAGAGAGAGAGAGAGAGAGAGAGTGTGTGAGTGTTTAGAGAGAGAATGGATGTGTGTGTGTTAATAGCACCCGAGGGGCTGCAGTCACACCCTGAAAACTGACAACATACTCAGCACTTATCTGACCAGACAGTTCTCCACACATCCCAGTGGCTGTCGTAGGATGTATGTGTGTTTGAGAAAGAGAAAGAGCAAGAGAAAGAGACTACCGCATGACATAGAAATGAAGGAACTGACACCAACATCAAAATGTGAATGTTTTAAAAAGATGATTTGGGATTTATATTCATTCAGGGTAATGCCTGTTTCACTAAAGATGGAAGTGTACAGATTCAAACACATTGTAGGTTTATAAAAACGGTGGACCAGCAGGAAAAGAAAAACACTAACTGAAGAAATAGTCTGATTAAAAATGGAAAGGTAAATCTTAAAGCTTAACTGTGCAAAGCTAACAAAATAATGGAAGCTTATAACCTGCAAATTAGTCATAATCATCACACACTGGAGCCTTAATCTCAAATAGACTTGCTTAAAGTGAGTATATGTTATAAAGGCTAATCCTGTGCACTGTATGACATATGCTTATCTTTAAGAATTGTCATAAGGTAGGGGTATGCCAATACAACATTCAGTATGGGCATCAGTCTAAAACTGACCAAATTCATTGAACAGGAAATTGGAAGAATAGAAAGTATAATCCAGTATGATAAGTAGTAGAAGTGAAGACCAATCAAAAACACTGCTAAAAGTTGCATGAAAAAGTATTACATAACCAAGTCATGCTGTGGGCTATGTATTCCCTCATTTAGTAGAGTATAATATTTGTTTCACAGTTTGAGAATGATGTTGTTTAGATGGCTTGAATATGCAAAGTGCATATAGACACATGTATCAACAGCTGACTTTAGGACAATTAAGTATCAGATTAGTATCGGTATCAGCAGACACTCAAGGTTCCGGTATCATGAAAAAAGGTGCCAGGACATGAAAACGTGGTATCGAGCCTGCCCAACTACATATCTTGGTATAACATAAATAGTAGTAGAAGTGACCAAGTAGCCTGAACTGCAGCTGAAGCATGTGATGATGCAACTGTAAAGTATAAGTATGTGAGCTGTATTGATCTCATAGGTCTAATGCAAAACGAAACAAGGGAACCTCAGAGAGCAAACATGATAGCAGTGCACCAATCATAACTTTTTAAGGCCGACTCCGGTTGACTTCTATTAGTTTAGGTTTTTTTTTTTTTTTTTTTAAGAATGAAGCTCAAACTCTGGGGGTTAAATAAACAGATGAAACACATCACATCTGAAGCACATGACACCGAATGTTATAATATCATAACACAATTTTCTATTTAACTACCAAAATCAGCCTTTTTGTATATACATTTTTTTTGCCTATTTCAGTAATAAGAAATCAAATAGAGTACTGCATGGAAAGTAAAGGCGACCTACTGTTTAGGGCTATGTGCATTGCATAAATATGCTATCACATGTCGGTATATGCGTTGCAGCAGCATTTAGATTTAGAATGAATATAATTAAAATAGCTACATAGATTGGGAAAACAAAAGCGATAAAATGGCAGCTTGCCGACCGCTTGCTTAGAGCAAAAATCTGCTAATTTCAATCTCTGATTGGGCAGATTGTGGGTCTAATTGTCCCTACCGATTGACTATATGGGGTAAGAGGAAACTGTGTCTGATACAACATTTTAAAGTAGCCTTCTAAAAGCATGAGCATAAAATCACCAAGACAAAAGACGTTAAGTGTTAAGTGAATCTGCTAAGCACCCTTTGTATGTGTATGAGTATGTACGTGTGTGTGTTGTGCATGAGAATGATTGGGTGACTGCTGCTTTCATCCCTGTGTAACTGACAATGTGCTGGGGCACAGCTAGAGGGCGCCACCCCCCACTGAGCTCATTTATCAGCCTTCATCAATAACTGCCCTGTGCCACAGCATCCCCTCCAGTCTCTCCAGACTACACTCTGCCCCCCATACACCACCTACTGCTTGGGAACAGAGTGAACAGGGCATAGCACCATCAATCACATGCTCACATATGCACACAGAGAGAGCACATGAATGCAACCAATAGAACACATGCAGTATTGTCAAAAACTTCACAATATTAGCAGCACAGAGTGATTTGAAATGACATGCTGAGTGGAAGACCTTGAGGTAGATGGAAAAACCAAAGACAGTGAGAGAGTGGGAGAGAGAGAGAGAGAGAGAGAGAGAGAGCACATTTCTATAGACAAGAATGAGAGGCTTGACAGAAATCACAAAATCCACCTCAGAGATTGTAGAGGACACCAAGTCAGGAGGCAGTGCTCCAATCCCATGTGTTTGTGTGTATGCTCCGCACAGCTGTGATGCTAGAACCGTAGAGCCACTCTCTGTGTGTGTGGTTGGTTGCCATGACGCTCAGGAACGTCACATGGACTTGATCCCCCTGGAGGCCTTTGGTCCACACACAGATCACCATGGAGTGCATCATTTCTTGCTCTCTCTCTCTCTCTCACTCACTTTTCTCTTGCTGTCTCTCTCTTTCTTTCTCATCTTCATCCCTAATAGAGCACATTAGTAGCAGGTAAGATATTAAACCATAATGATTTTACTTATACAAAACATGAAATTGCAGCCCATCTGTCACAGTTACCCCCTGATCACCAGTTTTTAAGGTGGCCACAATTAATTTCCACAGCTGTTCAGCCTTCACAACCTAATGTTTACGCCATAACAAACATACTGCTAATTGGGTGTGCTTTCATGTGTCTCCGTTCTTGCAAAAACAACAAAATAATTCTAACTTCTGACTGGTGATATAACACCTTAACATGGTAGGGATGTGTAATGCTTGTTTGAGGAGCCTGTCTCCAGTTGAGAGCTACTAAGAACACACAGTTAGAAGGCAAAGCCAGTTAATAAGTGGATTTGTCTAAAGTAGGTTTGTACTTTAATAATTGAGCACAGTGACCAAAAAATGTTCATTGCAATGATGCATATGGACCAAACAACATCATGACAGACCTATAACATCTAGTAAAAAGTAACTTTGTTTTGTCTTAGCATAGGAAAAGCTCAGCTAAACTTTATAAATGTCCTTAGCCTCTCCTTTGAATACACCCCCCCACCATACACCGCCAACACCAACACCACCCCCACCCTGGAGCCAGGCTGTTTTAAATGGCTGTAATTACATGAGAAGATGAGCAGCATTCCTTCCTAAGGGCAGAGTGATTACAGGCCCCTCTCTCTAGACTCCCTACAATTACCCACTCCTGTCCACACACACACATATGCACACACCTCTCATCAGGGCAAAAAAGGCTATGCTCTCTCTCTCTACATGCCACTCCAGCTGATTACCCAAACCTACTCAACAGGACATACAAAGGACAAAACTAACCCCCCAACCCATACACACTTTCCTCAAGACACATTTGCACACAATAAGCACACCAAACACAAAGAAACCATCTACAAGCTCTGCTTAAAGCTCCAATACCCTAACATCCACACTACACAAACATTTATGACAGACTGAGAATCCCAAATGTAGGTCCTGACCCACCCTGTCTGATCTTTGACCCTGACTGGTCCCTGGTGTCTCATTTGCACGCCCCCAGGCTGTTGAGGGAAGGAGCAATCTGTACGCCTCCTCTGGAGTGTGTATTTCAGTAATTTCTTATATGATATTAGCATCATTCCAGGGAGATATACTGGGATCAGATGTACAAAGTATTTTCAGATATTTCCTTTGCTTACACACCACAACACCAAGGAAAGGCTCCTTTAGGTTTTTGGGCCCTTTATGAAGTAGGTTCTTTCCACTGTGTAAAGTAATTGCTCACCTATCCTGTTTACAGAAATGCTCTTTTGAGAACCTTGAAGCTTGAAGGTTAGAGTTCAGAGAAAGATGTTCATGAATAACTGTCAATGCCAGCTTGTAGTAGAAATACCTCCACATGAGCCCCTTTACACTGTTGTGATGTTATTTCATGGAACAGCTTGTTAATGAATATGTTAAATCACTGCTTTACAAATGTCGTTCAGTTTATTACAATGGTCCTCTACAGATGCTTTGCAAAACTCAATTTGCCATTACATGACACTGAACAATCTATTAAAATTATCTTTACCTTTCTCTTACCCTACATTCAGCACTTACTCTACCTTTAATTTCAGCCTAGACCATACTGCTATTTATGAGAGGACACAGTTAAGTGTATTTAACATTAGCTAAATATCAGCGGCACTCTCAGCCCTTTCCAAAGAACCACTCTTAGCTCTCCTGATTGCCCCTGTCTGCCTAAGGGGCAGTCTCAACATTCGCCCCACTCCTCTTCTTCTTCCAACTCCTTCACTCCCTCATCTACAAAACAAAAACTAGTCCAGTGACCAAGGTAGAATGCTCCACTTCATAAACAACAGACCAATTGAGATGGTCTAACATTCCTTGGAATAAAATCATTAACGTTACATTACCTCACACTGAGCTTTTTTGAAGGGGTTCTGTTAAGACAGTGGCAATATGCTACTGTAAAGAAACCTTGCTGCTTTTCTTCTAGCTGTTTTGATTCAAATCTGGGAGCTACAAAATAAACAGTAAACAACTATATTTTCAGGATAATTAGTGAGTGCAAAATATGAGTTTTTCACCTCTTCTGAAAAGTTGTTGTTATGTTGAAAAAAAAAGCTTTTGTTCCTGCAGTTGTAGAATGCGTCATCTCAGCTCTGGGAAAGGCAGGAGTAGTAATTAAAAGCAAAACCCAGGCAGTGATATTCTGTAAGCACTACAGGGTCTTCAAGCCACTTTTATGAACTCAGTCTTGTGTTGTATAAACAAAAAAAATGCCAGCAGCCATTGTATGTTTATGATATCACTTTCATATGTGTGCATAAATTGTATATTGTATATTTGTATTTGCATATTGCACAGGAGCTGGAGAACCTCAGCAAGATATTACCCCAATAAATAGTGTTAAAAAACTGAAAATAAAGGCTACAAAATATAGTTTTAAAGTTAAACTAAGCTGTAACAGCACTGTGATAACCAGAGCCTCACAATCCCTCACCTGTGTAAACTGTGTGACTACTTTACAGTGGATTTTGTCAGTACTTACAAATACAGTATAATTAGCCTTGTATGTGCAGTATGCAAAATATGAAATACAAATCACATGCATTCATAGTTTTGAATATATATCTTATATATGACCCTCTGCTCCTTACTCCTTTTACACTGTAGACTTCAATATTCAAGCCTTTTATATTCTGGGCCAAAGAGCTTCTGGCAGTGCTCACAGGCCTAGACAAACTGATCAGCACTACTGTATATGAACTGATGCCTAGCTCTTACTGTGGAACATACCTAATCTAACCATGATTCTTACTACTTCAGCTTCAGGAAAGATAAATGCACAGTGTCCAATGCCTTACAAGAATCCTGCCATGCCTTATTGGCCCGGGACAAGCTTTGAGTTACTGAACAAAGAGGGTACAATTCATAAACATGCACTGATATAAAGTGATGGATATGCAGCAGTGTACACAAGTACATTTCCAGTCACATAAGCTTGCCACATAGGAAATAGTAGTTATCCTATTAAAAGACTGTAATCAGATTAAAGAAAATAACAGACCAAATGGGGCTGTTATACTGAATAAACACTGCATCCACATACTAGGGAAGCTGTTAGGAAGGAGTAACTATTCAAAAGGATAAAAGACACAGACAAGTTAATTATCATCTACGAACTCAAAATCTCTAAGCTAATACTCACTGCTGTTCTAAAACCTCTTACTAAACTAATAACGGTGACCAGCTGTACACATGTGTTCACATATGTATC
This sequence comes from Prochilodus magdalenae, assembly GCA_024036415.1. Taxonomy (NCBI): domain Eukaryota; kingdom Metazoa; phylum Chordata; class Actinopteri; order Characiformes; family Prochilodontidae; genus Prochilodus; species Prochilodus magdalenae. The sequence continues at coordinate 269,167 of JAMWET010003287.1, forward strand.
TGTACGTGTGTGTCTATGTGTGTGTGAAATGCTGCATCATCATAACACCAAAAGAGTGCACAGGGATTTTCACATGGAAACACCCTAGAGTATGTGTGTTTGTGCTCATAGTGTAGCAAAGTCATGAAGAAAAGACCGGAGGAGAAACAGCGAAATAAGCTGCCTGATGTGATGGTGCTGCTTGAGAGATGAGAAAGAGAGGTGCGAGAGAGCTGTCGATGACTGTTTACAATGAGAGTGTGTGACTTGTCTCTCAGGAGGAAAGAGATATCGAATGAATCAAACTTCCTGCAAAAATTACATCAGGCTCACTCAAGAGGTGATAATGAACACAGAGAGACAGAGGGAGAAGTGAGTCAGGGTAAAGAGCAAAAGACAGCAAGAGAGAAAGGCAGAACAATAAAAAAAAGCCTGAGCATTGAGGCAGAGGACATGTGGAAAAATTGTGATGTAGGATAGCCCACAGGTACTGAGGTATTTAATGTCACATAAAGATAACAGGAAGACAATGATGGGAGTTGAGGGTGTTCAGGTGTGAGGGACAGAATAAGTAAAACGGGGGGAGGGGGGTGTAAATGCAGGGAGAAAGAGGAAGGGTGACTGACAGGGAGAGACAGCAAATCAGACCGAGGGAAAGACAGATATGGAGACAATGAGATTGACATAAGGATTGAGAAGGGAAGTCAGAGAAAGAGATATTGAAGTGAGTGAGTGAGTGAGTGAGTGAGAGATACATTAAAAGAGAGAGGATAGAAAGAGAAAAAAGAAGGGGGAGCAGGAGACACTGAGAGAAATTATAAGAATTACAGACAATATTCAGACATCCTTAGTAAGGCATGGAATGAGGGACACACTGGGGTGTAGAAGTCACAAATATGTGATGTAGAAGAATAAAGAGTGCTATGGTATGAAGTATGTGGTGTAGAAGAATAAACGGTGCTATGGTGTTAAGTATGTGGTGTAGAAGAATAAACGGTGCTATGGTGTTAAGTATGTGGTGTAGAAGAATAAACGGTGCTATGGTATGAAGTATGTGGTGTAGAAGAATAAACGGTGCTATGGTGTTAAGTATGTGGTGTAGAAGAATAAACGGTGCTATGGTGTTAAGTATGTGGTGTAGAAGAATAAACGGTGCTATGGTGTTAAGTATGTGGTGTAGAAGAATAAACGGTGCTATGGTATGAAGTATGTGGTGTAGAAGAATAAACGGTGCTATGGTGTTAAGTATGTGGTGTAGAAGAATAAACGGTGCTATGGTATGAAGTATGTGGTGTAGAAGAATAAACGGTGCTATGATGTTAAGTATGTGGTGTAGAAGAATAAACGGTGCTATGGTGTTAAGTATGTGATGTAGAAGAATAAACAGTGCTATGATGTTAAGTATGTGATGTAGAAGAATAAACGGTGCTATGGTGTTAAGTATGTGATGTAGAAGAATAAACAGTGCTATGATGTTAAGTATGTGATGTAGAAGAATAAACGGTGCTATGGTGTTAAGTATGTGATGTAGAAGAATAAACAGTGCTATGATGTTAAGTATGTGATGTAGAAGAATAAACAGTGCTATGGTGTTAAGTATGTGATGTAGAAGAATAAACAGTGCTATGGTATGAAGTATGTGGTGTAGAAGAATAAACAGTGCTATGATGTTAAGTATGTGGTGTAGAAGAATAAACAGTGCTATGATGTTAAGTATGTGGTGTAGAAGAATAAACAGTGCTATGGTGTTAAGTATGTGGTGTAGAAGAATAAACGGTGCTATGGTATGAAGTATGTGGTGTAAAAGAATAAACGGTGCTATGGTGTTAAGTACGTGGTGTAGAAGAATAAACGGTGCTATGGTGTTAAGTATGTAATGTAGAAGAATAAACGGTGCTATGGTGTTAAGTATGTGATGTAGAAGAATAAATGGTGCTATGGTATGAAGTATGTGGTGTAGAAGAATAAACAGTGCTATGGTGTTAAGTATGTGATGTAGAAGAATAAACGGTGCTATGGTGTTAAGTATGTGATGTAGAAGAATAAACAGTGCTATGATGTTAAGTATGTGATGTAGAAGAATAAACCGTGCTATGGTGTTAAGTATGTGATGTAGAAGAATAAACAGTGCTATGATGTTAAGTATGTGATGTAGAAGAATAAACAGTGCTATGGTGTTAAGTATGTGATGTAGAAGAATAAACGGTGCTATGGTATGAAGTATGTGGTGTAGAAGAATAAACAGTACTATGGTGTTAAGTATGTGATGTAGAAGAATAAACGGTGCTATGGTGTTAAGTATGTGGTGTAGAAGAATAAACGGTGCTATGATGTTAAGTATGTGGTGTAGAAGAATAAACGGTGCTAGGGTATGAAGTATGTGGTGTAGAAGATTAAACGGTGCTATGATGTTAAGTATGTGGTGTAGAAGAATAAACAGTGCTATGGTGTTAAGTATGTGATGTAGAAGAATAAACAGTGCTATGGTGTTAAGTACGTGGTGTAGAAGAATAAACGGTGCTATGGTGTTAAGTATGTGGTGTAGAAGAATAAACGGTGCTATGGTGTTAAGTATGTGGTGTAGAAGAATAAACGGTGCTATGGTGTTAAGTATGTGGTGTAGAAGAATAAACGGTGCTATGGTGTTAAGTATGTGGTGTAGAAGAATAAACGGTGCTATGGTGTTAAGTATGTAGTGTAGAAGAATAAACGGTGCTATGGTGTTAAGTATGTGGTGTAGAAGAATAAACGGTGCTATGGTGTTAAGTATGTGGTGTAGAAGAATAAACGGTGCTATGGTGTTAAGTATGTGGTGTAGAAGAATAAACGGTGCTATGGTATAGTAATTGTAAATGTTAATGCTGATAACAGTATAGGGGTGGAGTGTTCAGGTGTGAGAGAAGGAGAAAAAAAGTGTAAAGAAGTGAGTGAGAAATAATCCAAAACATCAAAAACAAACAAAAAAGCACAGAGAAAAAGAGGGAAAGAAAGAGAGAGACCTGGAGAGATAAAAGATAGCTCAGCCTAAGAGGGAGATCAAGTGAGTGAGTGGAAAAAGACATATAAAGAGAGGGAATGAGAGAGAATGAAGAAGGAGAAGAGTGAGAAAACAGAAAGGCAATGAAAGAATGACAGACCATATATAGATGTAAGTTACAGAGACAGTGAAAATGAGCAAAAAAGATGGAATGAAAGGCAAAAAGACAGACATACAGAAAGAGAGAAAGAGAGACACAGGCAGAGACAGAGGACTGAAAGAGAATAAGAGAAAACACAGATGGAGAGACTGATAGAAAGATAGAGAAAAAATCTAAAGAGGCAAAGAGATAAAGGGATGTCAGACAGAAAGGCAGGCAGAGAGGCAAAGAAAAAAAAACCACCTTGGAGAAAGAGATCAAGTGAGTGAGTGAAAAACAAAGGGATATGAAAAGAAAGAGGAGGAGGGGTAAAAAATGAGATATAAAAAAAGATCATGATAAATACAAAGAGAGAATGAAGGAAAATAAGAAATATGATAAAAGAGTGAAAAAGCATGAGGAGGAAAGACAGGAAGAGAGAAAGAAAATTTGACAGGAAAGAGAAAGGCAGGTATGGGAGGAGAGGGAAAAGAAAATGTGGGAAAGACAGAAATAGAGATGACAGTGGCATATATATATATATATATATATATATGAGAGAGAGAGAGAGAGAGAGAGAGAGAGAGAGAGAGAGAGAGAGAGAGAGAGAGGGAGAGACAGGGAGAGACAGGGAGAGAGAAAGACAAAGAAACAAGAACAGGAAGAGACAGACACAGGGAAATGCAGATAGACACAAAGCAAAACAAACAGATAGAGAGTGGGAGAGAGAAAGACAGACAGACCCAGAGAGAGACAGAAATACACAGAGAAACAGAATGAGAGAAAAACTGACAGAGGGAGATTGACAGAAAGACAGAAATTTAAATGGTGAGGGAAAAGATAGAGGGAGACCAAAAATGAGACTAAGAAAAAGACCAGTACAGAAACATAGTCAGAGATATACAGGAAAGTTGGAAAGCTTGACAGAAAAAGAAAGCAAGAGAGAGAGTGAGAAAAAGAGACAAACAGAGAGAGAGAAAACAGGTGAAGTCTATTCCCAGAGTCCTTTGAGCATGGTGAGCAATCTTGGGCTGTTTTTGTCTTTAGTGCCGCTCCTTTTAGAAAGCTGTACTCGTGTAATGTGTTGTGACAGCGCTGATTCTTGTGACTAACTGCTTTGGCAGCAGTGTTCCTCTGTCATGCTAATGAAGAGATGTGGAAAGAAGCCCGATTGACAGCCTATCAACACGTTACAGCCCCCTATGCACACAAGTACCCCAATACACACATTCACACACTCCTACTCAAACATGCGTTAAGAGATGCACAGGTGCACAATGATAAGCATGGAGAAACGTTTAAGTTCCTGACAAGGATGTAATGTTGCTTGAACAGCCAGCCACAGATGCTGAGTGACAGGCTTGGTCAGTCACTGATGTGTCAAGATAGGCAAAGATACTTGTGTTGCTGTAAACACACACTTAAGCACCCACATAAGCTGAGATGCAAAGGGATTGGCGTCACTCCCCTCTGCCATTGCGTCCCCTTGCATCAGAGGGATCCCTTAGTGCCTGCTAGAGAAAGCACCAACAGCAACACACACAGAAACAAAGGGCGGGACAAGCAGTGAGACAAAAGATGGAGCCACAAAAGTGAAACTATTGCTATTAGAGGGTAAACAAAAGTCACTGAGGGACAAGCGCTATACAGAAGATACAGTTGATAAAGTGAGAGTGAGTGAGCAAAAATGGAGTTGTTAGATCGATCTTCTGACCCTGCATTGGCTCAGGGCTAAGTGAACGAGTCCTTTGCTCAGCTTAATTAAGGTTAATGCTGTCCTCATCCTTTATCTCTCCCATCCACCACCACCCCCAACCCCCGCCTTCCTGCATCTCCCACTTTCTCTCCAGCTCCATTTCACCTCCTCTCTGCAGACCTAGCAGTCATGCTAAAATCCATTGCCACAACCTCCTTTTAACCACGCTCTTAAACCCTGACCTTTGACATTGTGCCTATCCTCTGATTTTCTCACCTCACCACGCAGAAGCCCTGTCTGCCATCTCCACTGAAGTGGCCATAAAAATGCCCTTAATGGCTAAATGCTGTTTGCTCACATTATTGCCTGTTTCCCACTCATGTGACTCAGCACTCAGATTTAAATTATTCAATAACAGTCAGTGAGGTGCTGATGCATCTTCCCCTCTTATGAACAGCTGTCATCACAGCACGGTGTACATGGGGGTCTGGGAGAGGGAGAAAGAGAGAGAGAGAGAGTGTTTATGTATTTACATAGAGGTGAGGACACATTATGACCTTGTTATAATGTTACAAATCTTAACAGGTTAGACATTTGTCCCCGAATATGAAACTGAAATGCTGCTTATGAAAGAGTAAATACAAGCAGCATGTAATCTAAGAAACTGGACTCGCATGTAAATGCTGAAAAATATGAGATGAGGTGTTAGGTCAGAGACTGTCAATCATGTAAGGTGCTGTGACAGTGCTAAAGCTTGTGACTAACTGCTTTGGCAGCACTGCATCATCAGTTTTGTTTGATGCCTCCACGAACCCCATCTCACAAAAAAGAAAAAGCGAGCAGGCCTTCATCCTCAGAGAACAGCTGACAGTTGCACCGTCTTGCTTGGGGAAAGCTGACAGCCGTAAACTATCTGACCAAACCCAATTAAAAAAAAACACAGATATATAATTCTAAATATAACTGAATGTGGTAATGTAGCATGGGTGCACTGTGATGGACTGGTGGCTTGTCCAGTTTCAGGATGTTGACCAATAAGCAGGCCTCCAGCATCCCCCATGACCCAGAAGGATAAACAGGTTAGAAAATTAGTCAGCGAGTGAGCGATTTGTAAGGGATAGGGATACTCTAAATCATGTCATGACCAATTTTGATTGCAAGTATGGCAAAAAGTAAAAACAAACTGTGCAGTAAATTGTCAGTTTAACTGCACCAAAATAGGACTGTCAAGCAGTAGACTAATACTGTCATATTATATTTCTCTATTAAAACATCAATATTTGGCATTTGATACAATGTATCAATACAATTTTGCCAAACAAAAAAAATCATGATACTATGCCGTACTACGTTCGTCCATCATCCTTAGTTAATACACTTTTACTTTACCAGTGAAAGTGAAAGTGAACATTAAGTCAATTCCAGTTTCTTTAATCACATTTTAGCAATCAGGAAAAACTGTAGACCTGCATTTTAAATAAATAATGTGATTATAAAATTAATGCATAGACTTACATGAAAAGTTGCCTTCTTAAAGGCAGCATGAATGCTGCATCAGAGAAGTGTAAATGAGCTTTGCCAAGAGCACTGAGACACTGACCCCATACCATGATAGAACCTAACAGACAGGTAACAGCCTGGGCCTTTTTATCTTTCGTCTGGAGTACTCAACCTTCTTTTCTCCCAAAAACGATCCGGAATACTGATTTGCCTGAAGACAATACACATTTCCACTTTGTGACAATCCATCCCAGATGTCTCAGAGCCCAGAGAAGTCACAGCCACTTCTGGACATGGTTAACAAAAGGCTTCTATTTTGCACAGTAAGTTTGAAGTGGTATTTGTGATTGTTACTCTATATTGTAGTGCTTGACAAATGTTTGCCAAAGTAATCACTTGTCCATGTGGTTATATCGGCTATGGTTCTTGAAGCAGTGCTGTCTGTACCAGGGATAGGAGATTACAGATGTTCAGTTTATGCTTATGGCCTTTACACACAGAAATATCTCCCCATTCCTTGAAATGTATAATGATATTATGCACTGTAGAGGGAGAAATATGCAAATCCCATCTGATTGTTTTTTAAGAAACATTGTTTTAAAGCATTTCAATCATTTTCTGGAGAACCTCTGCCCTTATATGATCCTCAAAGATTCAGCCTTTCGTGGATACTGCCTGTTGCATCAAATCATGATAGTAATCACCTGTACACATCACCTGTCTGAAATCACATCAGTATTATGCTTTCCTAGACCTAAGTTGGCCCCCAACTCCAGCTTTTTGTATTATGTTTTGCAGGCCTGAAATGTACAATTGGTGTGTATTAATAATTTTCTGAAGCTGACAAAACTAAACATGAAGTATGTTGGGTTCATACCTGCAATAAAATAAAAGTCAAAGTATATGTAGTATTTGTATTTGTATTTGCATTTTTACACTGTTGCAACCTTTTCTGATTTGGGGTTGTAAGATAATATGCTACAGGTCTTGCAGCAGCATCCAAATACAGTCAAGCGCTCTTATAGGTCTCAAATTATTTACATAATAAAATTGCAACACAGATCAGCCCAAACAAAAATAACACTGACTCTCGAGTGTGTTTGAAGGAAAGTCAGTTCTGATTGTGCGTCCCTGATAAGAGTATAATGATACAGTTCAGTTTGATAACTGACATTCTCATGATAAACACAAGATAAATACACTGTACCACCATGTACTGTTGCAAGACTACTGCATTGTATGAACAGGTTAATAAAGTCTTAGCAACAGCAGTTTTAAGGCAAAGCAAGATCCTTCCTACATGTAAACCTAGCTGCTGGGATTCTGTTGAACAGATGTGTGCCGACAGGGTGTTACTGGGAGCTGTGGCCCAGGCACTGGTCATTGCCACATGGGAGCATTTCCTTTGGGCTGACAGTGAGTGACCACCACGAAAAACCTCCTGACAACTCTGATGCTAAGCAGATATGACCCTCTAGCCTCTCCCTCTCATTCTCTCCACGTTTTCCCTGGTTCCTGCTCTTCTCTTCCAGTTTCTCACCAACACTCTCTTTTGCTTCTCTCCGACCCTCCACCATGTACCTCTGCCAGCCAAAATACACGGCAGGAGACAAAGCCCCTTTAACATTGATACAGCGTTGCTCGGAGACACAGACATCATGGCAGATGCTATCGCTGCTATCGCCAGTCCTCGTTCCAAATGCCACAATAGCAATCTGTTGGAAGTTTGCATTGTTTGTTGAGGTCCTAGTTGTTGTATACGGTCTCTAGTCTCAGAAATACTTAATGGGAAGTTGTGTTATTGTTATTTTTCCTAGAGTAAATTGCTCCTTCATGAGTATAATCTTAACATACTGTGTGCTTACAGTCAGTCTATGACAGACATTTAGACATGCTCTGCAGCTCTCTGGCTGATCCCTGGTCAGTTGTTTGCACACAGCAGCGTTCTCAAAGGTACCTGGGTTTGATGCAGTTGCTGTCCCCAGAGCAGAGGGGGCTAGCAGGGGCTGGCTGCAGTCCCCCGGTGTGCAGAGGGTAGCTCTGTGCTCTGCAGCTCCCATTAATATGATAAAGAGCCCTCTCATCAACCACTCCCTCTGGCCAAGAGCTGACAGAAGATTTACCTTCAAGAGCACATCCTGCAAGCCCAACCAGAGATGGGCTATGCTGGAGAACCTCAGAAGTAGGGAAGGTGAAGGGAACAGAATAGCAGGGAGGTTGTTTTTGACAGTGTAATTTATTTTTTTTTAAGTCTGTATTTTAGAATTCTCAAATTAAACTCTTGCGAAAGAGGGGCTTCACAGAACAATAGGAACAGGTCTATGGATGTAGCAAGTAAATCAATAAAGGATGAAAAAGACAGATGAAGTGAAGACAGACAGTGAGAAACAAAGGAGGGATATACAAAAGAAAACGTGACAGAGGCAAAGTGATGCATACTGGCCATGACCTGGATTCAGAAGCACAATATTGATAACCTTAAGATGATCGCCAGGCAGTGCAAATCAGTTACAAAAATAAATTTAATAAAACAAAAACAACAACGAAACCAAAACACAAAAACACAAAGCTGCCACAAAAAACTGGACTAGCAACTCAGAGGCAAACAAAGTAAGCCAGCTTGACAAACAAGACTGGTCAGCTGGGATGGCTGGACAGCAGTTTCCACACTAAGCCATGTCAAACAGACATCCCAAACCAATAAATTAACTTACTACAAAGCTGCAAATGGAGATAGTGGGTCAATCAAATTACACAAGTTAACACGAGTAAATGCACCATATGGGGATTCTGGGCTAAATATTATAAGCTGGGTGGTCTGTAGGAACAGTTGGAGGGAGGGGGACCAAAGCCCCCATACTGGTTATAGCAACAACCCCCTGGGTCGTCTAGATTATTGCAGTCAATCATAATAGATTATGTTTCCATGAGCAACCATAATCGCTTTGTGAAATCAGATCTAGATCACATGTAGCCAGAATAATACGTTCTTCCAGTGAAGACTTTAACCCCTTTTTCTCCAGTCGTATAATGTAAATATTAATCTTACATTTTTTATTTAGTAACCACTTTAAATTATATACTGACCCTTGTGAAACTATTATACAACTAAATCGAAGGAATAAAGAAATGGATATAGATTTAAGCACTAAATTAATATTTCTTTATAATATTGACTTCATTCCCAAAATGTATCATTTTACAGCAGTTATCTCCAATTAGAAACTTTTATATTTGAACCAAGCAACGGAGAAATATTAGTGAAACTGAGAATATAAGTGGATCAAAAAACAGAAGGATAAAAAACAACAAAAAAAAAAGAATAAAAAACAACAAAATACAGACACATTGTTCTTAACTGTAGTATGTATTGTGTTAGAACAAAGGGATCAGACAGTAGTGGGGTTTGAGGTGATACAGGGACCAGTATTTTGTTACAATGTGATGTATAGTACTATTAGCATTATGGGCATTATGGGGGTCTATAATATGTATTACATTGTGATTTTTGTTCATGCTACTGAACATTTTAGTCTGTTAGCTAGTGCACCAGTTATTATTTATTATATTCTTTATACTATATTTCACAAAAATAATTATGGTAAAATCTCTACATGGAACACCCGCCAAGTTATATTAGTTCAATCAACCTACAGCAATGTTTACTAACCACTTTCACACACACACACAGACACACACACACACCCACACACAGACACACACACCCACCCACACACAGGCACATACATACACACTCACTCACTCACTCACTCACTCACTCACACATACATGCACACAGAAACAAACACAGATTCCTCCATACATAAAGAAGCATGTTTAAAGTGGTACATCCATATACACAAGACATGCACACACTGATACAGACGTTTTTTCTAAGCAACCTCTGTGAAAGGCTCTCAGGTCTTTTAGGGCCAGTGCACATGCTTCTTCAATGGGTCAGGGGTCTTTGCAGAGTGCCTGTCAACGGTAAGTAGAAAAGCCTGTCATGTGGCTGTGACAAATCTCAGGGGTACTATAATGAACCCGCTCTGCTCACCCAAGCCTCAAAGCCTTAGTAGTGGTTCTGTTCAACCAGCAGCAACGAGAGCCGAGTTACAGCTCCAAACTCACATACAGTACATGTAGGGGTGGTCCAAAGGTTAGAGGGGCAGAGGGAGGCTATCAGAGTAGTGTAATCACAGCCCCGAAGGTGAATAGCTGGAGGCAACAGCAGGCAGCCATTCCGGATCCTCTAACGGCTCCAGTCAATTGGACCATTTATGGAGCACAAAAGCAAAAGCCCACTCTAAGGTGCTCAGTCTGATAATATGAGGGCTGGGGCGTTTACCTTTAAAGGCAGTGGAAATTACTGGTAGTGGGGTGAGGGGTATATGGATAGTGGTCCTAAATATTCATTTCCACTGTATTCACTCTACATTCTCAAGACAGAATACTCAGAAGAATCCCTGGAAGTGCATAAACAAATGCTTCCAGTCTACACAGCAGAACACATCTACTATTTAGCATCATTACAATAACTTATAGATAACTAAATCTAAAATAGTAGACATATGCTTTAGCATACAGATATACCTCCTAAATACAGAGTACTAAACAGAAGTCAAATAGACCAACTCAGACCGACGTGCGCAGAGCTAAAAGCCAAATAGGCTTTATTAAACAATCGAGCAGTTGAACAGAGCCCAAAACACGGTCAAACATGAAAGGGGAAGGCAAGATCAAAGTCATGAAACAGGCTAAGGTCAGAACCAGGGTAGGCAGTCAGCAAGGCAACCAGATTACATGGGAGAGACAGTGAGAATGGTCAGAGGATGGACAGAGATCGAAAAGCCAAAGAATACAAGAGAACAAAAGCCAAAAGGGACAAGGAAGAGATGTAAAAACAAAGGAAGTCAGAACCAGAGCAGACAAACATTAAAGAAGAATGCTCAGGATTGCAAACAGGGTTTGGCAAAACTTTGCAAAAAGTGAATGTTTGAGTGAGGCTTATATGCAGACTGATAATGAAAAACAGGTGGGCTTATACTCAGGGGAACTAGAGCGGGAACGATTGGGCAACTGGAGACATGTGGGTGTGACGTCATTGGGTGATGCCCTCTGGGAATCCGGAGGGAGCAGCGGAGCTGGGGAAACCCGGAAGTGTGACAGTTATTCATTTTCCAGTTTCAAACAGCAGGAAATGTATTTAATAGAAATTACACAAATATCTTACTAACCCTGACATCAAATCTATCTGTATTTAATTCTTCCATTATTGCCTTTAGTGCATCTCATGACCACTTTACTCTTTTATCTGCCCAATCTTACAATCATAAAGTAACAAGTGTGCCCTTCCAGCAATAGCTATTTACCTATTTCCCTTTAAATTGACATTAACGTTAACACAACTACCCAAACACTTCTTAACTGCCTTACAGATTTCCCTCTTGGGTACATCTTATATGGGTGCCTGTTAAATGTATTCAGAAGTAACTGTTGTTACTGATGTTACTGTTCTGTTGTTAAAATGGTTAGATATATATGAATATATGGGACTTTCTTAAACTAAAGTTTAAACATTGTAGCAAGAAATCGCAGCATTAAATGTTTCATGTCATTTGTCTTCCTAGACACTGCATGTCCTGCCATAAGAGTATTGCACATGCCTACATTATGATGACGATGCTGAAAAGATACACACAATATTGTCAAAAGTATCCACTTGTCTGTCTTCATACACATATGAACTTGAGTGACATCCCATTCTTAATCCATAGGGTTTAATATGATGCCGGCCCACCCTTTGCAGCGGTAACAGCTACAGCTTTCAGGGTTTCAAGGTTTAGGAGTGTTTATGGGAATTTTTGACCACTCTTCCAGAATCGCATTTGTGAGGTCAGGCACTGACGCTGGATGAGAAGGCTTGGCTCGCAGTCTCCACACTAATTTATCCCAAAGTTGTTCTATCGGGTTGAGGTCAGGACTCTGTACAGACCAGTGAAGTTTTTCCACATCAAACTCGCTCATCCATGTGTTTATGGACCTTGCTTTATGCACAGGGTGCGCATTCATGTTATGTTAACAGAACAAGGCCATCCCCATTATGTTCCCACAAAGGTGCTGAAGGTGACCGGTGAGGTCTGTAGCGAGTGACTCTGCAGAAAGTTGGTGACCTCTGCACACTATGAGCCTCAGCATCTGCTGTTTGTGGAAGCATAGTGGTATCTACTATCTAGCTGAGCTGGAACGGAAATGCCCACCATTAGTGCCTACATGTGTGTCAAAGTAGGCACAGTCTAAAAATAGAGTGCTAAATTATTGGTTGAAATGATTTGCTATAATTCTAATGTTGGAAGCAAATAAGCAAATAATACATCAACACAACCTATCAACACACATATACACACACAGACAGAGAGAGAAAGAGAAAAAGAGAGAGAGAGAGAGAGAGAGAGAAGGAGAGAATTAATAGTAGATGAGACAGTGCATGCCACAAATGGGACACCAAGAGATAGCTGAAGAGATGAAGTCTCTACTGTAGCCAGAGTAGAGCTTACACACACACACACACACACATACACACACACAGACACACACACTCATACACAGACACACAGACACACACACACACACACACACACACTCTGTCTCTCTCTCTCCTTTCCTGTGGTTGGCTGAACCACAGACAGTGGAACTACGGAGGATGTGAGAGAGAGAGAAGGAGAGAGAGAGAGAGAGAGAGAGAGAGAGAGAGAGAGAGAGAGAGAGAGAGAGAGAGAGAGAGAGAGAGAGAGAGAGAGAGGGAAACAGACAGAGAGACACGGAGAGAGGACCGTCTGGGAAGAGTGGGTGAATTAGATAACGCGTGGGCCACCATCTCCCACTGGTCACGTGCCGGAGGTGCTGATATTAAATGGAGTGGTGACCAATTACCTGCTAGTGCTCTCAAATCTCTCACCTCATAATCTAATACTGCTCTCTTCAGCAGGGCCTACCACATCCTCTCAAGCGCTCCCTGGAGGAGGAAAGACTAATGAAATGTACACCCCAGCCACGGCCTAGGCCCAGCACAGCAGCAGCCAGCGCAAACAAACGCCAGGCCCCTCGATCCTCTTCATATGAACAAATAAACCGCCTCTAATATCCAGTTAGGCCCTTGCTTTCATTTGTTTAGCTTCAGTGTGTACTATGTAGTCCACTGAGAGTTGATGTATTATTAAGGAAAAAAGAAGGAGAAGACAAAAATACACCTCTTTCTCCCCATCGAGCTGTGCGCTGCTGAGCCTGGGGCTGCGCACCTCGCGCTCCCACACTCCAGCTCTCCGCTCGCTCCTCGCCCTTCATAATTCATCTCAAATGAGGGAAAAACAAACAAGCAGCAGAACATCCAGAGGATGCTAAGTGCAAAGCCCAGTTTCAAGGGAATGTGTTTATAAAAGAGAGAGAGAGAGAGAGAGAGAGAGAGAGAGAGAGAGAGAGAGAGAGAGAGAGAGAGAGAGAGAAAGAGAGACAGAGAGAGAGAGAGAGAGAGAAAAAAAGAGAGTGGGTGGAGAAGCAGAACTAGGCGTTTGTGTTTTTCCCAAAGACTGGGGTTAAAGGGGCATTTTTGCATATTGTAAAACCCAGCGCACACAAAACGAAGCACAATTAGTTTTACAGGACACAACAGGAGTTGAGTTACATAACCATCTGCCATGTTGAATTCCACATTAACAGCCAAACACACCTCATCCTAAATCCTTATACAGTGCATACTGACAAAAACGTCCTTACTTTTTAATGTAGGGAGATTCCATTTCAAAGCTATTTTAATTAAAATATTATCTTTCTCTATTATATTAATATCTTAAATATTTCTATTGATTTAAGTGTCATTAAAATTTCCACACAATATAAAGAGCAGCTACTGCTCTCAAATTACATAGAGAATCTAGCTACAAAGCCCAAAACATTACGCCTTTAAAAGTCTTAAGAACAAATCATGAATCAATTCATAGAAAAGTGTCACAGTTTAAACCGCAGTTGTAATTTTGGTCAGGAAAGTTTTTTTCCCCCAAAAGGTTCTGCTCTAGCTGCAGCACTCAGGACCCTTTTCTAAACCTGTTTTGTGTTTAGAAGTGTTCTATAAATATTAATGATATCCACGATATGCCCAGAAAAGCTTTGTGTAATGTAATTTATTATTTTATCACACATCTGTACTCATTGGTAGTTGTGGGATATGGTCAGTAGGAGCACTAGCCCTTTAGGGCTGGCATATTCCATGTCAGGCTGGGTAAGAGTAGGGTTAGCCTGCTGGACTCATTTGCCTTTACTCCTGAACTGAGGGGTGGATGGTCAAAGGGAGCTGGGGAGGACTAGAGAGGACTCTGTGGTGAAGGACAGTGATAGTCAGAGTTTAATCAATCTCTCTCTTTGTCTCTCTCAATCTCTCCCTCTCTCTGTGTATTTGAGTCACCAGGGCTTCATCTCTGGTCCTGTCCCTTCTGCCTGACCTGATGATGCTCTTCTGCTCATCAGCCTGAATGACTAGAATTACCACAGTGGAGCCACCAACTTCTGGCACTGATCACGATTCTATCTTGCACTTTGCCAGAGAACTTATGACATGGTTCTAATGTTACATTACTTCCTCCTGGATTGATCAGTATGTTTTTGAACTATGTTGAAGCACTAAGCTTCTTTACTGCATGAAATCTCATTAGCTCTGTCCTTCTCTCTTCATTCGTGGTCGACCAGAGAAGGATGGGTTCCTCCCTTGAGCCTGGGTTCCTCTCAAGGTCTCTTTCTCTTACTCCATCTGGGTTTTTCTTGACACCGTCGCCTCTGATTTGCTAATGGGGTCTTGTACCCGGATTCCTTTCCTTACATCTATACATGGCCCATTTTTTGGCCCGATGTATGTATGGGAACTACAGACGTCCTTGTCAATTTAATTGTGTCACTCTGCTGAGTGTGCACAGTAATTCGATCTGTTCTGTCATCACAGCCTTGAATGATGTATTTATCATGGAAACTCACATCATGATAAAATGTGAGGTATCGTGCAGCCCTAGCATGCACACACACTAACACAAATGACAGCTCAGATCATGTCAGACAGATGCACACACAATAATCATGTGAGAGGAGAAATATGTACAACAAACGACCTCATCTCTCACTAATCTATTCAAGATTTGTTCTCTATATCTCTGGTCTCTTATCCCAGGCACTGAAGCTCACACGCATTCACTCCAACAATGTAATCATTTCTGATCTGTCATAGCTAGTCATAGTAGCACACAAAAACACGTGTTACTAGTGGATGCCAGATTTTTTTCCCTTATCATCATATTGGTTTTGTTTATCTTTTCACTGTCTGCGTCCTTGGAATACACAGCAGCGGTCAAGAGTTTTAATCAATTTCCAGAGTACCATGGCTGCCCAGTCAGTCAGTCAGTCAGGAAATCCCTACGGGAGAGCTGGGTACAAGCCCAGCAATAAAAATAATACAAAATCTAATCTGAATTATGGTCGAAAGAGATTAGGGTACCGTAATCCTGTGAATAAACAGAAAAAAGTGAAGGGAAGTAAACAACTGATGTGGGGGCAGGGGGTTGTATTCCTATGTGTTTGTGTGTGAGATGAAGAGGTTCTAAGGTGGACAGCACTTTTTCATCAAAAACACTCTAATCCGTGACTCATCCCCCCCTTATCTCCGTCTCTCTCTGTCCTTCCCCACATATTCCCTCTAGTCCTCCCCAGCTCCCTTTGACCATTCACCCCTCGGTTCAGGCCTAAAGCATGTCCAAAATCCAGGCCTGAAAATCCTCCAACGGCCCAGAGTCCAGAAGGCTAACCCTACTCTCACCCAGTCTGACACGGAATATGCCAGCCTCCTGGCTCCTGCTTCAACCAGACAGCACAGATCTGTGATATGATAATAAATTACATCACATCGAGGTTTTCTGAGCATACTTAGGACATTATTAATATTTATACAACACACCTAAACACAAAATAGGTTTAGAAAAGGGTCCTGAGTGGTTTCATATCTGGTGTTAAACCAGACCAGGACAGTTTCTTCTGTTGAGTCTCACGTTTCTTTATAAGCTCTTTTTAATACACCATTTTGCTGGTAACTTTCAAATTTAAACCTCAGAAAACTAGTCCTCGTGACACACATGGTCTTTAAGTATGGTGATATTTCTGCCACATCTGCCACCCCTACAAGGCAGATCCAAGGGTAAAAGAGTGAGGAGGTACATCACTGATGGATCTCTCAAGTACAACAGAGGAGCAAATGCTTCTTGATCTACTCTTTCTCAGTTCCCCATCAAAGTAATACATTCAGTGCTAAGGCAGCTAATCACACTTTCTTGACTCCAGCTTTATTCTCATGTCCCTATCCAGCCCTTCAGTTCCTCTCCTTCAGCAGTTTCTTTAGCAAGGTTAGAAGTTGAGAGAGGTCACACTAGGAGAGGAGAGGACAGAGGAGGGGAGGGGGACCAACAGCAGTGTGTAACGATACGCACAGGACCTCTCCAGCACTCCTGCTGGGTTCACCACTACATCCGTATCTACTGCCTGGCCTCTGTTTATGATGAGTGGAGTCTACGCTTTTGAGTGGTACTCCGTGACAGGAGGAAACTGATACAATTATGAACACTGACAAAGACACAAACAGACACTCACACAGGCATGACTAAAATTGTATACCATGCTACGCTTGGTAATAACCAAAATGAACTTTGACATCTCTGTGTCTGACCCTCCCCCTGAATTTGGAGCTACACCCACAGGTTTCTGGTTCAATGAACAAATGGCAAAAGTTCAGCAAGCCTAAAACTTGCCACATTCTCACAGTGCCACACTACATTTGGTGGATTAAATAAAACTAAATAAGGCCATGTGCGATTAAAATTGTGTCAAAAAACTTTAGAACATTTCAAACAGGGCATAGGAATGCTGACTAAAGTCTCTTTGAGAGCTAAACAAGAAGAGCGCTCACTAGGGGTTTGATGCGACCGCTCCAATTACTGTCACATCAGTGCAGTTGAAGTAAGTATGAGATCATGTTTAGTAACTCTTCCTAATGTCGAAGACAGAAGACACCAGTTCCCAGAAGGATCAAACGAGTCAGACTGGTCTTTTTATCTCTTCCTATATCAAAGGTATTTAGGGCTGTTTTCTGTTGTGCACTGCGACAGACACCCTCATCCAGGATGTCTCCATGTAATTATACGCGAGAGGACCTTCATTTCACCACTGCTCCCCACGCCAGATGAAAGACATGCAAGGCACAGCCATGTAATTGCCCTCACTCGTTGAAGGAGGGGGAAAGAAAAAGAGAGACATAGTGTATGAGAGAGAGAGAGAGAGAGAGAGACAGGGAGGGGTGAGAGAGCAGTATTCTTGTATATCCTGTTTACTGTGTGTCTCATCTCTCCATTTCTTTCCCATACCCTGCCCCTGTCCTCTGAGGCAGTCACAGTGGCTCCAGTCGACTGGGGCTTCATTATTCCCCCAGTGCCCATGTCTCCAGGACAGATGTGTAAATTGTTGTGCTAATGCAGCCATGCAGCCGCCATGCTTTACAGGTCCAGATTTATACACTCGGCGTCACTGTATAACTGTCAGTCACAGTTCTACACGCACACTTAAACAGAGTCTGGGAGGACACAGCTACATACACATATAGTGACATACAAACACTCCTGTCAATCACACTCAGTGGCCTAAATCAACAGCAAAAGTACCCAGCACTTAAATCACCAGAGCCTACGAAGCTACAGAATCACAAGCTGCCTCTTACAGCCTGAGATGCTCACATCGCAGCTGTAAATGACTGAGGACCAGACGTCACCGTGATTCACATGCTCTTTCTTGCTCATTTAAGCTTAATATTTATGTTGAAATTAAAAAGAAGAAGAAGAGAGACCACAAGTGTTTAGAGATTATTATAAGGTGCCATTGAGGGCTTCTCATTGGTGGCTCTTCATAAACAACTCATTTTCACACAAAACACATATTAGAATTCTCTTCTCTGTGCTTTTGTGAGGTTTACAAACAAGTTGAAACAGACAAAATTACTACTAGCTATACTAGTTTCTGTTGTTGCTGTTTACAGATGCCCTATAATTGGTCTAATTATTTTTTTATAACCTTGCTGACCATATTTAGAAATGGCTGTTCTACAGATTGCTGACAATAGCAATGACATTATGACAAGGCAAACAGAAAGTCATATTACATATCGTCATATTGCCCACCCCACTTTCTTTGGTCTTTCATATCAACAGACGGCAGAATAAATGATTTTGTAATATGTAAAATTGCAGTCAGTGACTCGAGAACCAAAATCAGGGATGTTTGTGGCAGTTACTCCACCTGGTTAGGCAGACATCTCCACTGGCACCAGAAAGCGGGCTCACACAAGCCATTGACACAATCTGCTAAAACATCTACTGGCTGCCAGTTCATGTCTATGTGTCTACATGTCTTCTTAAAGCCTGCACTCAGGGCCAGGATCAATCAAAGCAGCTTTATGCTGTCCCATTATGCAGCATTGTATTAACAAGCATTATGAGCAGTTACTGTTATAGAAGTGGACAGAAATTCCATCTACCCAGTGAAAATCTGAACAGTTAAGAAGGCAGGATATAAAAAGACTTGCAGCCATGACGCCAAGGTAGACGTGTTGAGGCACAGTGATTCTTATTACAGAGCAGAGACATGAGGGACATTGAAGTATAGCTAATTTCACCTGTCCATCAAGCCAACAAAACATCTAATTTCACAACTCTCAGCAGCTACCTTTGATTTTAGAGAAAGATGCCATTTTGGATAGGAACTCAATATAGTGATTTAGTACTGGGCCCAATGTTTACCTTTTAAAACAGCTTATGGGTCAATCAGACAGAAGCAAACATGATAACAATTCAATAATCCAACACTGAATGACAGTCAGAGTTTCCATAAACCACTAAATAATATCAAAATAACTGAATTCATTTATTTATATTTATATACAGCTTTTTAAAATTTTATAGTTATTATTTATTGGCCTATTATTATTATAATTGTGTTTTAAAGAGGAGAGTATGTACATATTGTTAAAGTTTGAACATGTACAATATCCTTGTCCTACATGTTTTACTTAAGCTGCAACAACAGCTGGTTCTGAATCCACAGTTTTGTAATGTCATGTGTCCAGGTTCCTCTTTGTGTGCAGTTTGGACATTCTCCCCATGTCTCTGTGGCTTTCCTCTGGGTGCTCCGGAATTGTGGTCATGAGAACTGGAGATGCTAAATTGGTCCTAGGTGTGAGTGTGTGTGTGTGGTGTGTTTGTCTGTGTGAATGCCCTGCAATAGATTGGTGGCCTGTCCAAGGTGTTTCCTGCCTTCCGCACCAATGAATGCTGGGATAGGCTACAGACCCCTGCAGTGACCCAGGAGGGTAAAGTGGTTTACAATATTAGTATGTGAGTGAGAGTCATTTACATGGCAGTCTTAAAGGCTCAGTAACAAAAACAGTCTGTTTATTAACAACTAAGAGATACAGAGAGGTTGGAAAATGGTCCTGTAATAAATTAGTTAGAAGAGAATAATTCCTTAATTTTGGACCCTGAATCTAAATGATCACCTGACTATATGTCTAACAGGCAGTGTGCGTGTATTCAAAGGAGAAAGACTGGCTCACTCTTCGACAACTGAGTTTGATGCTGTCTGGTCCATCCTTGCACCCTATCCTGAATCAACCTAACAGGCCTAGCTCACTGTGAACTGCCTCGGTCTTGACAGATCACTTTATAAATGAGTCTCCTGTGCTGTCAGGAATTTATTTTCTCTTTCTATATATCGACCTTTTCCGCTCTCTTATATGGTCACAAAACACATGAACCCATGGCCACAGAATGCACAAACCCTTAGGGTAGATGAGGGGAGACGAGAACTTTGACAACATCACAACAAGAGTCTCTTTTTTCCGAAGTAAAAGTCCCACCGCTTCAATTCAAGATTAATCAATCAAGTAGAAGCTTCCAGCCCACGTCTCGGCCATCGGATCAATAGACATCTTCACGGCTTTCACTCCTGCTGTCATCCTTCCAGCTCATCTTCTTCAAACCCGTGAGCTGCACTGGCTCAGAACTTGACGTGGAGCGAGACAAGACGAGACGGTACAGGACGGGACGGGACGGGGTGGAACAGTTCAGAGCAAATGCACAGAGAGTTAATGAACCTGCACCAGTCAGCATGGCCGTCCATCTGTTTCCTTAATCCCCATAACCACTGACCATGCGGCACTAGGGTGCTAAGCAAGCCATACTAGCTGAACCTGACTTACTGTTGCAGTACGCAGGCCGAGGCTGTGAATGGCCCGACACAGATGAATGAGCATGCAGGTGCATTGGCTATAGCCAAATGTGCAGATTGCTTTTAGACAGGGCTGAGTGTGGCACTGGGCCCGTGGCTGGGTTTAGCAGCTAAAAGCTCTGCACACGCACTAATCACAACAGAGTGGCCAAGCCCAAGCGGAGTGAGTAAAGAGGTGAGAGTGAGGTCGGCCATGCTGCCCATCTGTCTATCAGCAGGTAAAGAGCTTGAAGTGAAGTGGACAGACCTTTCCATACACACACACACACACACTCACTCAGAAACACATAAGCCTAAATGTTGATTATTTCTTTCACATATTTCTGCTTATAAGCACAAAAGAATATATATTGTGTTGATCAGAATTTGATGAGGTCTTGTCTAATGCTTAGATTCATGTATGCCATACACCTATTAAGAAAAATGAACATCCCTACAAAACAATGTAGGACGCCAAAAATATAATGTTCACATTTGCACAATTCTTGACTGCCAGTGTAGAAGGCAAACTTAATTAATTCTATAGTTTACTATGTAATTCAATACATACACTCCCGGTTAACAAAAAGGGGCCAAGCCCATAGTCCAAAGGTTTTTCAGATTTTTTCACCCTCCTCTCAGAGTGCAGATTTAAACTCTATAGGGAATATTTTCAGTCACATTAAACACTAGCTCGCCAATGTTTTCAACTGTTTGAAGCCATCAGTGCTAAGTAGACAATAGTGATGTAAAAGACTGTGTGGTCACCCAGAAAGGAAAAAGCTACTCTTTATCTAAATAACTTTTATCTGTTTTTTTAATAATTAGTGGTTAAGACCATTAAATTCTTGATATTTTACAAATCTCAGCATGGCGCTTTGTTGTTCATGAGTGTAATACACATTACATTTAAATAGCACACAGAAACAACAATAATAACTCATAGCTTCTAAAGAAAAAACATCCTGCACTTGCTTACTGAATGTACTTTAGCAGGCAAAAATACTGTAAGGTTGCACACCCAGATTAGCTGAATCTCATTCCATGCATCAGTCCACAAATGTGAGAGTGTTGTGAGACACATCCTGAAGTATGGATGGAGTGTAAAAATGCAAAATGCCTGAATATTTGACAGATTTTGAGTGTGAGCTCGCCACAAGATTTCTGTCAGTTGTCATCTCCACCCCACCGCACCCATCCGTCTCCTCTCTTTCACCTCCTCTCCTCACTTGCTCGTTCACTCTATCACCAGGCAGGCAGGAGCCAGTTTCAGATTAGGGATGGGTAGAGTCTTAATGCTCCTGCAAGCTGCAAAGGCAAAGCTGGAAAAAAAAAATCGGGAATCAAGACGCAGGAGGAAGGATTCTGCACTCCATAGGGTGTATTATCCGAGGGGGATTACAACACGCTGCTCCTCAACCAGCCCAGCGGTCAGAATGCAATGAAGGGCTAAGTCGAATCCATACCTGTGAGTTTGTACACTCTGAAGAGCTGCAGGGATGGGCCTGATCTAACGTTGCTAGTTTTACACACGGCATACGCTGGATTGAAAGTCAGATTCGAGCAATTCACTACTTACTATCATTACCGAATGCTGAAGTGCTGCTTGTACACTGCCTGTCAAAAATTTATTAAGCTTTATTAGGTGAGAGTGCTTTCTTTGTCAGTAGCAAAGCAATTAACATATCGAAGGTTTCGTCATTTTTTCTTTGCAAAAAATATTAACTGAAACAACAAGTGACAAAGGTTCTACCTAGTGAATAAAGTTTTAAAAACCCACTTTAAAGAGGAAAAGAAGGCTCAAACTTTTGCCATGTTGTGTGATAATAGTGTTTTGATGTAGAATGCCTGTTGCAGGACCTGGACTAAAAAGAAAGTTTAATTGGATGGATATTAGGAGACTTTATAGGTCATACTTGTGGAGTTATGATGATGAACCGAGTGAAATAATCCTGTCTTGCCAGAGGCATGGACAGAACAGCTTTTTAACAGGGAGCCACTGTGTGAGGTCTTTTTCACATTTCTTTGTAACACTACTTCATCACACACCATCACGCATCACTGACCAGCAACACACACCAATCTCAGTGGAGGTCTCTTTTACTAACACCACAACAATGACAAACCAGCTGCTCTGTGTGTGAGCATGCATGAGTGTTTGCATGTGTGTCCCCTCTGGGGTGTTAAGAAGTCCCCCATTCCTCCTCACAGTGACATGGATACCCCTGCAGAACCCTAATAAATCCCTACTCCTCCCACTCACATCCCCCCAAAGATGCCCTCCGACAATGCAGCCCCTCTAGGGGCAGATGGGAGCCGTAATAGGCGTTAAACTCCCAGAAATAGGATTCTCCACACTGGCTTCTAAATAGCAGTTCTTTAACCCCCCACCACTATGCTGGTGCAAAAAAAGACAGAAACAGAGAGCGGATGATTGCATAGGAAGCAAGCGGGAATGAAAGACAGATTGGATGGATGAGAGGAAAAAAGAGGGATTGGTATTTGAGATTTTCTCAAAGGGACTAAAAAAAGAAACATGACAAAAACAGGGTCAAATCAAGGCAAAAGATGAAGGCTAAGAGAACCGCCTGCTAATATCCTCTTACAGACTGCCGTTACACAAAAATAAAGACTTAAAGCACCATTTCTCACACACATCCTTCAGCCAGCATCCGTGTGTCAGATAGGACAACACACATACAAACACACACATGCTCACATGCATAAACAACACCCAGATTGGCTGGAGCCTAATCTCTGGGCATGGACCGGTCTGAACTTCCCTTTGAAGAGAAAAGGCCTGGCTAAGAAGATGAAGCGAATCTGCATGGCCTCAAAAAGTCTCTCTTTCAATGCAGGACACACAAAGGCAGGCAGCCGTCAGGCAGGAGAGGTGTTCACGTGGCCCTGGAATCAGCTCTCATGGACCCCTGACGGGAAAGGTTCTACCATGCTGGCTGAACCAATGCCGAAACTACTGTGGGATTCTACAAGCTACAGAAACCGCCACTGCCTGCAAAGCCCGGGTTTTATGTGCTCGTTTAACTTTTTAAACAGTAGTTTGTGAACAATTTAGGGACTGTGGCAAAATAATCTGAGATTAAGCATATTGGTACGGTTCCAGATTAAATTACATTACACAGTATCTGCAAAACAGTGAGTTTAAAGAGAAGTAAAAAAAACTTTAATGCATTTACTGAAACAGATTTTTATTGCATTTATTGAATATATTATATATGTTTTACTGTAATTCCTAAGGAGGCTGGGATTTTGAAATGATAAATAAATAAATATTTAAATGAATGAATGAATGAATGAATGAATAAATGAATGAATGAATGAATGAAGTTTTGACATTACAGTGGTAGTATGGGAAAACACAATAAACATTTTTAAAAACCTCATTAGATCAGAGTATAATCAGCAAGACCATTCCCAACAGCAACTGGCCCTGCATGCCTATATCAGCTGCTGAGTAGTTTGGGCCCACCTCTCAATCAAAATCAGCCTATCAACCATATCAGAACAATTAAAAGCTCCAGACACATGGCTCAACAGAATGAGGAAAGGACATGCTCATCCTCATGAGTTAATGAGTTTGAGGTGGTAGTAATTAGGACATGCAGTGATCTGCGTGTTGACAGGTGTGAGATACTTTCACTAAATTCCCCCAACCGCGCCACTAAAGACAAGTGGAAAGATGCCCAGCCAAAGAAAATTTGGGGTTGGCATGAATCTACACTTCCTATTGCGTTGTACTGTGACTGTGATTTTCTACTGTAAGAAGTCAAACTGTTTCCCTTTGTGATGAGTTATTAAGGCCGCTGTAGCTGATACAAAAGTACTGCAAGAGAGGCTGAAAAGCTTTGTCATGGTCATAACTACACTGTTTGGAATAAGAATACAAACTTTTATGTGTCAGCTCCGGGCGCCATTGTTTGCGGACGGCTGCGTAAGAAGTGTGACCATGAAAAGAAAGAACAGAGGCAGAATAAACACACACATACACACTCATTCTCTGTGGATGGCTCTCAGAAGTTGAGAAAGGCAGGCTGGCCTCCCCCTCACCCCACACACACAGTAGCAGAAAAGAGCCCTCTTTCAGCCCTCCATTCAGGCCGGGCACAAAGCCACCCCGCCGAGTCATTCTTCTGCAGGCCCTGTCACTCTCCACCCATTCGACCCCCCACCCCACAGCCCACCCTCCATCTGCCATAAACCCGGCCGGGGTGAAGAGTCTCCCTCTCTTCTTTTCGCATTCATCCATCCCCTGACTCGCCTTGACTTCATTAAAAACTCCTTCTTTTCTTTTCCCATCGTCCATCCTTCCACCCACCCCTTCAACTCTCTCTGTCTGCATTATTGCTCCTGATCCCCAGCTCCTCTCACAGTCATTTACAGCCCCCTCTTTAAATATCACAGTATACAGTGATACATTTTACTTTGTTGACAATACTGGCGATATCAATGAAATTCAATACTGCAGCGTGTTTAATGATTTTATACATTTATTGCATTTAATGAAGTTATTAAATCCCTGCTTCCTGAATACTGGTTCTCTTTGCTAAAAGAATGTAAACAAACACATAGATGGTGTGATTGGATCGTTTATCTGTTTTTGTCCTCCTATCTCTGTTTTGGTGTCACCCAGCACTAGTAAGTAATTATTCGGCTTTTGTGTTTTTTACTTCTAGAGTAACTACACTGAACTTTGTAGCTTGCTTGAATAGACTTTAAGAGGTTTTATTATCATTTTGATTATGATATTGATTAACGTCGTCTGTTTACACAGCTTTTCTTTTCTCATTTGCTTTTCTTCGATACTCTTCTCTCTTCTTCTCCGCCTGTCTCAATCTCTTTACCCCCCTCTCCCCCCTCCTTCCCTGCTGGTTGCTGCAGATTTATGGTAGTGCACAACATGTGCAATATTGGCAAAGCATTAAACATGTCCACCATTAATACGGAGAGCACTAGCCATCGATAAGAGCCTTAATAAAAACATCTCCTCCCAACGATCTGCTCATCAGCCTGGCCCCTCCATTGCTGTCCCTCACTTTTTCTCTGTCTCTTTCTCTCCCTTGCTCACTTTTCTCTTGTCTCCTACACCCAGACTGTGCCAGGGACTTAATGATGCTTGAATGCCACTGCTCCTGACTTCCCTCTCCCTGTCCTTCTCCCTTTCTTGTTTTAATAAAGGATATCTAAAATCCAGTCCCTCATATCCATCTCTCTCAATGTCTTTCCAAGATTACTTTTTTGGCTTTCCTTTCACTCTCTCACTCACTCTGCATATCTTGTCCTTACACTTATTAGACATGTACACTAAAAAAAGTAATACACCAACACTGTTTATAATGCACACATTAAAGGCATATATTACTTTAACACAATCACTGTCAAATGTAAAACAACAAGCAAACAACAATGTGTTGATATATTTTACTCACACGGAAATAGTTTAAGTAAACGCAGTGCAGTGCATATCCGTGGGCTATGAGGCTTGCTCTACCTGGCACCAGTGATACATACTATGTACTAGGGGTGCAAGATACCCAGGTGACAATATATAATTGAAAAAAAAGCATTAAAATTTTAGTATGGTCAGTACTGTAATAACAACTGATAATTACAACCAATGATTCATCATGCTATTTTTAGTTTACATATACTCACTGCTCACTGATGGTGTATTTTCCCTTATTTCCATTCACTAGACAGCATAGTGGATAACACTGTTGCACCACTTACAGAACACTTGAGTGTTGATTTGCTAGTCAGACAACTCCTTTGTGACATGGGATAAACATTGGCTCCATTTAAATAGTATTAACCTTGTGCTTTTACCTTCACTGCATTTCATATATCAAGTATAGTGTGACCTTTAAATTGCGATAGTTATAGTTATTATTATTGATCACAACGAGGAGTTAATTATTGGTTCTTGTTATCAGCCTGAAAAATCAATATCAGAGCATCCCTACCATTTTCTGTAGTGTACTGGCTGTTGGTCATTTGTGCCAAGAAAGAGCAAGCAATTATACTGATCAACCCTTCTCAGGAACATTTTGTTTCACATACAGGCTAGGGGTGTAACAATCGATCAGTATCTGTATCAATGCTGCATAAAGACTGACGCATGCATGTTTATGTTCCAACATCATCCACTCGATTCCTCTCTGTAACTTTAGTTCGCTTTAGGGGGCAACATATCACATCAGATGCGACATATCAGGATGGGCAGAAACTACACTGTAACATTAACTGGTTGCAAGCATAGCTAGATCATGAGGTAACAAGAGTTACTGTTATTTTCAGGGAATATGAAAGTCTGTATTGTCAGTTTATTGTTTAAAAGAATGTAAATGACCTAAAGAGGTACAAACTTCCCTTGCTGTAGTGACTGTTGCACGTTTTCATACTATGTGAAGTACAGCTGCATTAGGAGTGTATGTGGATTCACAACTTTAATCTACTCAAGAGATTTCAATCACCAAATTACATTTGCTGAGTCTACATTATACAATAGCATACTGCATTTCTTTACTGCTAGGATGGTATGCATCATGCTTGCATGCTTTTGTTTACATTCATGCACCTAATGATGAAGCTGCAATCTACCAGTTGTCCAAGCAGTAGCCAAAAGCCAAAAAGGTTTACATTCATGCGTTTAGAGACTTTTTGGCTTTAGTAAATTAATGAACAGATCATATTGTTTTATACTGATAGCAGGCCCTAGTACTGAATTGCATCGCACTGTGGCAAATGTTGAAGTATTGAAAAAAACGGATAGGCTTAATGAATCAATATAATATTGCATCATGATGAAGGTTGTAATTCACTAACACAGACTCATCGAAATGACAGTATGTACTACAGATTTCCTACTCAGGTCAAACACGCACACATTCCCATGTAAAGGTACGGAGGAATCATAAACAGGTTTAAAATATTAACAAGGGCCACTTTGCAGTGATGAATAATACAGGATTGGGGAGTGAGTGGAACACCAGTGATCTCCAATACCCCCCTTCCATTTCTCTCTCCCAAAGCGACCATTAAACTAATGCACAGCCCAGCAGTGCAAGTCGTTCCCTCTACCAGTCTGCTCACCAACATATGCATTGCATTCAATCTCTCTCCCTCTTTCTCTCTCTCTCTAAGAGACAGACTGTCCTTTTGTCCTTTCAGGCCTCTCTTGCTTCTGATGTTTTATTTGACAAGTTCTATTTATTTTGTAAACTCTCAATTCCTTCGTCTTTACAGGCCTGATTCGCAGAGGTCATCTACAAAATGCTCTGCCCTTTAAGATAGATCTTTCTCATTCCATATGTGCCACATACAGACCAGACCGTAAGCGCTGGACAAATCTTAATACTTTAAGAACGACTTCCCAGAGTTAACCACATGCACCTCCTCCGCTGCAGGAGAATTCACCCTGCCCCGGGGAGGGTCGGACATGTTCTGCTTTGTAAAGATGATGGGGAGGGTGCACTCCACCCCTTTTCATATAATTTGACCTCCCGCACTAGGGGCTAATCTCAAATGCACCCTCCTCTCTCCCAGCTCCCTGTAAGACCACTACTGCCAAGTCTACTGGTCTTCATTTAGTCTTTCCAACCCTGTCTAAACACCAGCATCCACACATTTGGTCTTCCTTCAGTACCAATACCAACTCAGCAAACAACTTCAATTCATTTCAGTCACAATACTGAGTCCATATTCTCATGATGTTTGAAGGAGGAAAAATTATGACAGGTAGGCGGGAAGAATGTGGCACAAGATATGAAAATCTTATCACGTCATGGCCTCTTCCATATGTCGCACAAACACCATATAAATTAAATCATATAATAATATGTCCATATGTATTATGTAACTTATTTCCACTGACTTTGTTCAAACTTTTACATACAACTGTAAACGTAGAAAAGAAGTGTTTATGCCCATACCCAAGCCTAACACTATCCAAGATCTTTGCAACTGAAAAGAAATAGATTTTGTCCCTTCAGCTTACTTTAACATTCAGTAAAAGCAACAAAAACACTTTACAAAGTCAAGATGCTGTCCACCACGCTTCTCCTGTTTAGCCCCCAATTCATCATTGTCCTGATAATACAGAAAAACAAACACATACAAACATGCTCACACAGAGATCCAAGAGTGAGGAGCCTGATGGGGCACAGGAGCCAGTCGTGGGTTCCTGACAGTCTGGGTAATTAATGTGTATGTCAACACTGAGAGAGTAGTCTCACAGAAGAAATCTGAGCTCAGCACATCCACACACACATAATCACACACAAGAACAGAGAGGAAGAATAAAGGAATGGACAGGATGAGAGCGAAGATGAATGTTATCTGTCTAGACTATGATGCTATATGGAACTGCTGAAACATGCGTCGGCGTCTCTGCCTTGTGTAAAAACCCTTCGTCTCGTGTCCGGAGAGCCATCAGCAGTGCTTTCATGCCCTGACCCAGCCAGGACCCAACAACACATCATCCATCAACCATTAAGAGCTGTAGACTGCTTTTCAGAGAATTTCATTTCAAAACAGTGCTTCTTTTATTAAGCATAAGCAGCTTTTCTGGGTTGCCTGTCCTGGGACAACAGAGAGGGACAGGGAGGTGCAAGATTGCTCCAGTTACACATCATGTCATCTCAAGTAAATGAGAGGAGAAGGGGTATACTAATAGGCAATCTGTAACAACTAACACGATCAGTAAGGTGAAAGAGGGCCCCAGGACACAAACCATAGGCCTATGACTTTGTCCAAACCACATGTTCTGATATGTCTTTGTTTATTTTCTCTTCCCTTTTTCTCTTCTCTTCAGAGGAAAACAACAATCCTCTAAACCTTCTAAATGCTCTTCTCTGTGCCAATCTGATTACAAATGTGACCAGTGATGCAGGTTTCTCTGAGGCTGCATTGCTGTTCCTGACTACTGAGGTTAAGGTAAGACACTTCAGTGAGCAACAAAACAAACTAAATACGCCTTCGCATGTTGTAAACAGATGGACTCTTCTGTTAGATTGCTTGTCCATGTTTTAAATGTCCAGGTTGGCTTTTTCTTTATTGTAATATGAAGCCAAAGTAACGCAACCTCACGTGCAGAAGCTCTGCAACTACTGCCGTGTGATTTCAACTGGCAGACCAATAAAATATCTATATAAAGCTGGATAAGCTTTTTAGATGGTTTTTAAGGTCACAGTAGTTATCAACAAAGCTGTTAATATGCACCAGAGGCTGCTGATTGGTTACACACTTAATGCAATTGTTCTTCACAAGTTCTATATCGTCGCTGTTCAAAGAAAAACAGGTATCTCCAAAATGTCAACTTTACAGGAGAGGCCAAAAACCTCATACAATTTGAAAGGAAGTCAAAGGAACCAGACATCGTACCAAGCAGCTTTGGACCATTTCTGTTGGTTCATTTTTCATGAAATTTCCACACTGTGTAAAAAACAGCTCGTGTGATCAAATGAGGCATAAAAGTAAAAAAATGGAGATACATGTTTTTCTTTGGACAGCGATGATATAAAACCATGAACGGTCAAAGAACTTGTTGCATGAATAAAGGCTTCTTTTCATTGTAATCGGGGTTCTTCAGACTGATGGAGAATGCACACAAGTACAGCAGTTCCAGGCAGAGCTCACATAACAGACTTGCTCTTCTTACACTATTGTTAGTGTAAGACTGCGGCTTGAAATAAATATGCAGTAAAAGTGGGGAACCAAAGTGAAGCTGATCTCAGGGAACTTGAGGACACTGTGACTAAATGGCTAAACGGCCCAAAAGCGCAGTTTCCACCAAGTGTAACACGGAGTGCATCTAAAGCCATCCTCAGTCGCGGGAGAGCTTCTCGGTTTGTCTCCTCTGTTTCCTTTTCATAATTCATGGCTTCTTTTGCTGGTCTCAGTCACAGGGGCATCAAGCTTCACTGCCTCGAGCAGCGCTCTGTAAAGGCGCGCGCACAGGACACGCGGAGTTTCACACTTCACCGTAGCGCGAAACGAGCGCGTGCACACGCATCTAACCCTGCAAATCACTGCACGCCAACCTGCTCCATATTTAATTCTCAGACGATGTGCGCTATAAATAAATAGCCCAAATTAAACAAAACACTGCGTGTAAAGATTGTGCACTAACTTTTGCACAGCCTTTAGGATACATATCTGGAATAATTCATTTCGCCTTTCCTGAGTTATGTAAATAATAGGCATAGGTAATATTGCTGCCTTAAGCCTGGGCCTTAACGTTCTCGATCAACCCTCACCCCTTCCACTAGCACAACATCTAATGTCAGGAGAAGGCTACAGGAAAACACACACCAGGTATACTGGTCACACAGGATAATTAACCTCGTCGGGTCGTCCTGCCTTCATTCATAAAGAACCCATTCAAGTCTTATCAGTGACTTATCATCCACTGCATAGCTGAGGCTCACTATCAAGATTGGTCCATGTCCAAGACAGCACACCATCATCTAATCTACATGGTGAAGTGAGCATGAATCCTGCTCAAGCAGCATCTTATCACCTAGATGTCTGAGGGTGTATTCATCTGGAGGAAAGTCAGGGCGTCTTGTTTTTTCTCTGCCTCACCTCAACAACTGTGGCTAACAACGTGTTTCAACCTTCAGTATCAAAAGGAGTGAAAAGCAAGTCATACTTCAGCGTGAACGTGTATCCAGAGTAAATTACCTGCGCCGCTGATGAAGGTTCCACAAATGAAAAGGAGAGCCAGCACAGGAGCAGGAGATTGTTCGCGCCGTATCCGCACAGAGAGCATCTTCCTCGGTTACGCTGCTGCCAGCCACGCGTCCCAGGTGCTCTCGATGTAGTCGTCGACGAAGACACCTTTCCACACTCTTCAGTGGGCGACTCACTGTGAAGGGCGTGATAATTCTCCTCAGATAAGCTTCCGTAGCTACAAAATAGTCCGTCTCCGCCAACTTTTCACCAACAGGCAGAGCAAAAACTGTTCGGGTGAAGTTCCGCCGAGAGGAAAACACCAGCGAGCTACACGCTGTGCGAGGCGAACTTCATGAAGCCGCTCAGCAGTTACGTGAAGTTCAAAACTTTTCTGTCGATAATACGAGCATTTCGACCCAGAGTTTCGGACATGTATCTCTCACTTTCGACGAGGAAGTAAGACAACTTGCCCTCCGATAAATCGCCTCAGCCTGACATTCTCCGCCAACAGCTGTTATCTGTACCTCGCCATCCTCCTCTGAACGTGTCCTGTCTTCTGCGGACCGTGGACAGTCAGGCTGTAAACACCAACACGGCGGCTTTGAACACAGAGTTGAAATGCCAGCCTCTGGACTCCCATTGCCCGCTCAGCCAATCACCGAGCACCTCCCTCCGCGAGAAGGCTGGAGAAGTGAGCGCCAGAAGTCCAGCAGAGGGAGGATAGAGATGTATTGGTTGCACAGAAACCCCGGAGCTGGATTCAAAGGTTCCTCGGAGAGGAGTGGCATTAACTACTCAGGTTTGAGGTTTGTTGAAGTCAATAAAGCAGGCCTTTTATAAATTAACGAATTAATACATAAACAAATAAACAAATACATAAACAAATAAATACATACAAAATGTTCCCATATTCTAAAGGTATAATGCATGAGCAGTAAGAGGAAAACATGCTTTTTAAACCAATCACTCACATATATATCCCCCCCGTAAACAGCCATTGGGAATCATTATTTAACTGACGGATAGGCGTATATGGCCGTGTGTAGGTTAAACTGGTGTTCAGTGAGTTTCTATAAAGGTAGCGTTATAAAACCAACCACACGAGGGCGCCCTTTCCCATCTCTGCCTCAATACTGCACTGGCAAATGTAATAAACGTGTAGGGTGGTGTGTGAACAAAAGTATGCCATTTCTGTGATTATTTTTAACTACCGAGTTAAAGACAGCTGAGGACGTTGCCAGCTCCATGCCATTCTGTGAACCCACAAAAGGCTAAAAGTGTTAGTCTTGCAAATGGTGTCCACTGCCACAGCCAGAAAAGATAACGCTCCTATATGTCATATGTGTAGTACAAGCAACCAGGTGGCCAGTGTAGGTGGTCATTAGTAATCTGCAGATACTGCAGAGGTTGGGAGCCACGGTAAACTGAGTCAGTTATAATATTTCATCCGGACAAAATGTTCTTTATCTGAAACCCGTAATTTATCACTACGGTAGCTTTTGTACCTGCTTATTTTTTCACATAAGCAAACTGAATAATTTGGCTTCACTGAATTTGCTAAATGTTGTCTTGGATGCTTTTCACAACAGACACCAAAACATAAAGAATGACAAAACTCTGTCCATCATCCATCTGCAGACCAAGCTCACCTCCTTTTAAAGAAAGGACTAAAAGGGAAAGCAGAGAACCAACAGGAACCAACAGGAACCATCTAAGCTTAAGTTACTGTATCTGACATAATCTTTAACATTTAGTAGCTCAAAGCCAACTTCAAAAGCTTATAGGCCTAATCCCTAGGCGCTAGTCATGACTCCCCCTCCCACTGTCCATTTCAATATAACCATTAGACAAGTAGGCAAGCCCCTGGATTCTCGGAGCAAGGATGTATTTCTGAACGCGTGTAGTCACCAGGGCAGTTATGCAATTTGAAGCCTTTTTTAATGTCTGTGAGAGAAAGATTTATCTAACACTGAGCTGTACTATTTGGCCAAATTCCTTTAAAAAAGTCTATTGAAAAATTATATTTGCAAGAAAATAATAAAAAAACCGAAATACATATTCAAGACATAAAGCAATATGTAACACATTTCCAAGAGCTCTTAACTCTTAATGCATTCAGTAGCTATCTTAACCAAAGTCATCTGTCATGGAGCCTCTAACGCTGTCATGAATTTTCCTTCTCTGGCTCCGTTCCCTGCACACCCCCGATCATTGTTTGCACAGTGACTTATTTGTGTTATCAGTGTCTGTGTGTGTATATATAGCCCCTGTGTGTCTACTTCCCTGGGCAATGTCGCTGTTTAGCCATGGACTCCTTTTCCAGGTTCCCTTGCTGCCCGACTCTCTTAAAAATTAAGGTGCTAAAAAGGGTTCTGAGAGCATTGCCATACTGGAAGCACTTTTGGCTCCCTAAAGAACCATGTCTAAAAAAAAAAGATCTATGTGTGTGAAAGAACATAAAACATAATCTTTCACATAATCTAAAGGATTTCTACCTATTTAAAGGGAAAGTCCACCACATGTTCAGAAGGTTTCAGTTGTTCAGCTGTAAAGTCTTCCAAAGTGGTTTGAAATGCTTTGTTGTAGAGAAATGCATTTTAAGCTCTGCTTTCTTCACTGTGGTGGTGATAGGAACCAGGGGTCACAATGTATACATTTGATTTACAAGCCAGTTTGTTTACCATCTAAAATGACCATTGAATGTGCACACTGCTACTTCTGAGATTCAGTGCTTATAAGGGGAAAATTAATGAGTACTATTTGGCCATACAGTTGTCTCCATGTACATATACATATGAATGGATTTAAAAGAATGGATTTATGTCCGCAGGTTTATCACAAAACTATTATAAAACCATGTCACATTAATAAATAATTCATGTTAAACTTGGTCCAATATAGCTTTTGGAGCCATTAAGCTCTATGGATATCTGGTTCATGTGTCCTGCACAGTGTACAATCCAGCTTCTGTCATGTTCATATCAAACCTCTCTGAATGACTTTGTTTATATAATTATTTAACTATTCAGAAACAGAAAATTTGAGGGTTTTCTGAAGCTTTTACATTTTGCCAAGGTTCTTTGAACTTTACACCCACATGCCTCATTACAAAATGGTTCTCTAAAGAACTCCTCTTTGAAAAACAAAGGGATCCAAAAGTGGTTCCTCTTTGGAATAAGACTTCTATAATGAACCTTTTTGCCAGTTTTAGCATAGCACAGCCTGCTTTGTGCTTTACTAGTCTGCTCATGGTTTAAAATAATGGATTTGCTTGTGTTCTCTCTGGCTTTCTGTGTTTTGACCTTGCTTTTGAATCATGAATATGATAGCTGAAAATATCCTAATAAATGTTCTTCATGCTTACGTTTTTTGCCTGAGGCTCTGAGTATCTTCAGCTTATTTCATCAGTTGATATCATATATTGCATAGCACACATTACTTATGGTCACATTTTACCCTCGTATTGTATGTGTAATCTAATTCAGAAGATTTGCACAAGACACAAGTGCTGTTACACTGAGTCGTGTTCAGACTAATTGGAAACGTGTGTCAGGAGCATGAGGCAGAGTCAGGGCATGTGAGAGAGAGACTGTGACATGATAATGTAGGTTAATATTAGAAAATGATGAGACCCAGGTGTCAGGCTTCAGGATTGAAGGTTTATTTGCCATATGCAACCAGTACAGGAATAGGAACGGTGGAATTATTACTTGTCAAAGGTCCCCCAACCTGCAATCCATCAAAACACACAACATACAGGCAGCACGTACACAGACACGTACGTTTTGTAAGGTAAAACAAAGCCAATTATAGCGACATAATTACAGAGCTGCTGTAATAACAAGCTAAACCTGATGACATTAAAATAGCTTTGTAAGTTTGAAACAGATAAAAGTCAACTCTACTTTTTAAAAGGAGAGGGAACACTATAAATAGCCTTTGTACTCTGAACGTAGCGGAAACTATAATTGAATATTATTTTCAGGAATTATTGAATTGACCCAAACCACACACTAATTACTCCTGCTGGGCCAGGGAGGAAGGCATTTAATAGATTTCAATAAGTGAGTACGGTATGTGCAATCTCTAATCACCCCATGCAGTTCAGCTGATGATACTTCCCAGAGTCATATAAAATATTGAGAGTTGTGTTACCATACACAATAAAGACAACGTCCTGTATGTATGCAGTCTTTAATTAAAGAGCAGCACATATTTAGCAGCTTGTAGGCACCATGTTTTGCTTTTGAGATTTCATGTAGCAAATGTTTGCTCGACTACATAAAGGCCTGTTTCCTTCGCCCTGATCTCCATCTGCTCATTTTAAATGTATGGTTATGCTACAGTTACAGTAACACTACCCAGACTGAGGAAAACAGCCTCACTTGTAAATATACACACCAACCACTTTATTAGGCGCATCTCCCTGTATCTGCACTCATTGTCCATTTTACCAGCTCCATTTACCATATAGGAGAACCTTGTAGTTCTACAATTGCAGATTGTAACCCATATGATTTGTTGCCTACTTTGCTAATCCCCTTTCACCCTGTGCTTCAATAATCAGGACACCCATAGGACCACCAAAGAGCAGGAATTAGTTGTGGGGTGAGGGGTGGGGGATCATTCTCAGCACTGCTGTGACACTGAAGTGGCGGTGGTGGTGTGTTAAGAGTCTGTTGTGCTGGTGTGAGTGGATCAGACACAGCAGTCCTGCTGGAGGGTTTAAACACTGTGTGCACTCACAGTCTACTCTATTAGATGCTCTAACTTTGCTGGTCAACTTTGTGGATGTAAACTCATCAGTGGCTGCACAGTTTATATAAGTCATTTTCTAGCTTTTCATCAGTGGTGCATGTTGGCTGGATAGTTTTGGTTGGTGGACTTTTCTCAGTGACAGTGAGCAGTTTAAAACCTCCAGCAAAACCAACGCAACAAACACTAACACATACCACCACCATGTCAGTGTCACTGCAGTGCTAAGAATGATTCACCACCCAAATAATACCTGCTCCGTGGTGGTCCTGTGGGGGAAATGAGCTTTGAAGGACTGGCTGAGCTAATAAAATAGAAAACTAGTGTAGATGCAAAGAGGTGTACCTAATGAAGTGGCAGGTGGGTTTATATTGGTGACTGTGTGACTTTGGAAATAAACTGCATTTCATCATTTTTGTTGTGATGTCACAGTGAGCACTCTAACCCTTCAGGTATTAAGACCATGAGATAAAATACATGTTGCATGTGTGTTTTTCCTGGTAGAGGATGTGCACTTTCATCCATTTAAAACTCAACAAAGCATGGAAGCATATGCATACATTAAAACACAGGTTGTAACATTTGATCTGAGAGGTATGCTGTATTGTAGAGGGTCTCTGAAATAGTGGATTGCCCTGTCTGATTATAGGTTGGTGGGGGAAAAGTTAGGTTAAAGGTTAGGTTAGAGTTTGTTTTTTCTATGCCTGCTGGTGCAAAATGATATGATCAAAACACAAAATGGTCTTTTGGAGGTGGACAAAAGCTACTATATTCAAAGGTAAGGAGGCAGGTGACATCTAGCCTTTTTCTAAGCAAATAAGCAACATCATAAACTAGCAAGACAAAAAAACATCAATTTTGGAGCAAAGGAGCCATAAACAGAATCTAATCAAATAACAGTGTTGACAGTATGTCAAAGAAGTTTACATACTGTGTTGCAGTAATATCTACTGAAGTTAGCATGCTAACCAGCTAGCCCTGGCATGCCTTAATACCATTTTGCACCTCAAGAGGTGATAGTGAGTCACTGTATCAGGCTGAATCAGTCCAAAATGAGAGGATGAAGAAACCTGGACAGCATGTTTTTAAATCTTGTCAGTTATGTTGAAGGTTCTGTTCCAGTTAGATCATTTAGGAACACTTATCCAATAAAGGATATGTATATGCAACAATGTCTAAAGGTCTTGGCAAGTGCCCATTTGACAGGTTTCATCATCTTACAAATTGCTTTTTTTTAAAGAAATTGTCCAATCATAATTTGAAGAAAATAAAACAGCAAAATAACTCCTTTATTAAATTATACATTAGTTTTCTTATATGATTCAAATGTATCAGTGAAAAAAGAATGTGTGTAAGTTTCTTCTAATCTTTAATTAAGCATGATTGAATGCAACCAAAGTTTATGATTGTATACAACGTTTACGTATTCTAGGTCGAATTACAGGTCAAAATATTTGAATGCAATTTAAGTAAATGCAATTAATGTGTTGATGAATTTACCATACCACTTACCATACTGGTCTATACATTTCATATTTTATATATTATTTTTTTCCAATGTTAATAATTGGTTCCCCTTAAAATGTGTTCACTTATTTCCACTTATTTCCACTAATTGTCACTTATTTTTATTTCAACAAAACATGTAATTTGACTGGGTATGTCAAACTTTAACATAACACTGTTTTTGCCTGCAAATATGCAATGTTCATACACTGATTTGCTATTCATATGTATTGCATGGGTTTTGTGAAGGTGTTTGCTAATTACCACCTCAGCACGTGGTGTAATACTGTATGTCTGCGCATGTATGTACTTGTAAAGCTGTGTTGCCACCATGCTGGCTTCTCTTGTCCTGCCTTGATGTAATCCCCAGGTACACCTGGGCTTGTGGGCTGTGGGGCTTTTAGCAGATTGCATGGGCCAGACTATTACTGTGATTGTTGCCCCAGAAACTCAACTCTCCTGCGGCGAACCACAAGAAGAGCTAATGAAATTAAAGGTGACACAACAATTGGGAAAAAATTAGAATTTTCTGTCCTCGTGCTCTTTTGAACTCCATCAGTCACACGTTAAAATGTAAGAGCTGGCCTAAAGCTAAGGATCTGACTGAGTGACAGAGAGGAGCTGACAAGGACCTGCAACAAATCTGCCGTCTTGAGCAACTGACTTCAGTATTCTTTGAAGCAGTTTTCATTGGGATGTATTTCTGACTGATAGCAAAACAATAAAAATTAAAATCATACATCTTATCAGACATGCAACAAAAGTAACAAAATAAGCAAAATAAACATTTCAAAATGCGTTTTAAGGGGTTAAATAATGGAAAATTATAACAGTTTAATAATGAAGAATTATATAATATTCATTTAATCAAACAAATGAGGTTGAAAAATCTTTTGATATACAGCCGCATTTGCTGTGCAAAGTGTAAATAAAAAGAGAATGCAATAATGTGTAAATCATTTTAAATCTATATTTAGTTGAAAATGGTACAAAACATCAACAGAATCTTGAAGCTGAAAAATTGTATTGTTTCTTGAAAAATCTTGAATTTGTAGTAGCAACATTGTTTCAAAAGTTGTATTTAAAAAAAACCCTTTTCTAACTATTGAGGTTTATGGAAAACAGGTCAATAACATGACTGGGTAAAAGAAGAGCATCTTTGACAGGCTGAATCTTAAATAAATCCTATGTAAAGACTGGGAGGGGTTGACCACTCTCTGAGAGACTGTGAAAAGTAACACAGTAATTTAAGAATAACGTTTTTCAACATCAAATAGTGAAGTGATGACATCACTGCAGTATTTCAAAAACCTGGAAAATGTCTGTATGCGAGGGACAAAGCGTAAATCCATATTGCATAAGCATGATCATCGGGCCCTCAGGCAGTACTGCATTACAGACATGATTCTGCCATAGACCCAGGTACAGTTCCGAAAAACCATTGTCTAGGAAGACAGTTTGTCGCTACAATGCAAATAAGAAACTGGGATCTAGACACACTGCTGCCTTCTCAGCACCTGAACAACTTTAGTGGTCCAATTAGCAAACTGAAACTTGCACATCTGTGAAGGCACCATTAATGCATATATTACAACAGCACGAGTCCAAGTGCTAAGGTGACCTGCCTACAGTCCAGACCAGTCACTCTTTGAAGCCATTTGGTGCATATGAAAAAGGAGACCCTGAACTTCCAAACAGCTAAAATCATAGGATAAACAAGCATAGGAAGTCATGGGTCTTTTCAATAGCCAAAAGCTTACAGAGGGTTGCACAAGTGTCATTGAGAGTTACAGAATTCACTTGACTGCAGTGATTGCCTTGAGAAGTTGTGCAACAAATGTAAGTTAAGAATACCATAATTTTAGCCCAGGCCAGTTTCATTATATTGCTTTATCAAGTTATTCTGTTATACCACAAATAAAAAGCAATGTCTGATTTTCATTACACACGTGGACAAAATTGTTGGTACCCCTCGGTTAGTGAAAGAAAAACCCACAGTGGTAACAGAAATAACTTAAATCTGACAAAAGTAATAATAAATAAAAATTCTATGAAAACGAACAAATGAAAGTCAGACAATGCTTTTCAACCATGCTTCAACAGAATTACTTAAAAAAATAAAAACAGGCCTGGACAGAAATGATGGTTCCGCTGAAAAATGTGACCAAAGGGACATGTTAAATCAAGGTGTGTTCACTAATTAGCATCACAGGTGTCTACAATCTTGTAATCAGTCAGTGGGCCTATATATAGGGCTACAGGTAGTCACTGTGCTGTTTGGTGACAAGGTGTGTACCACACTCAACATGGACCAGAGGAAGCAAAGGAAAGAGTTGTCTCAGGACATTAGAAAGAAAATGATCATCTCCAAGCAGCTTGATGTTCCTGTGACTACAGTTGCATATATTATTCAGAAATGTAAGATCCATGGGACTGTAGCCAACCTTCCTGGTCGTGGACGCAGGAGGAAAATTCACGAAAATCAAAGAGACAGATAATACGAATGGTAACAAAAGAGCCAAGAAAAACTTCTAAAGAGATTAAAGGTGAACTTCAAGCTCAAGGAACATCAGTGTCAGATCACACCATCCGTCGATGTTTGAGCCAAAGTGGACTTAATGGGAGATGACCAAGGAGGACACCATTGTGGGAGAATGTCCTATGGACAGATGAGACAAAAATGGAACTTTTTGGCAAGACACATCAGCTCTATGTTCACAGACAGAAAAATGAAGCATATCAAGAAAAGAACACTGTCCCTACTGTGAAACATGGAGGAGGCTCTGTTATGTTCTGGGGCTGCTTTGCTGCATCTGGTACAGGGTGTCTTGAATCTGTGCAGGGTACAATGAAATCACAAGACTATCGAGGAATTCTAGAGAGAAATGTGCTGCCCAGTGTCAAAGCTTGGTCTCAGTCGCAGGTCATCGGTCTTGCAACAGGATAATGACCCAAAACACACATCTAAAAACACCCAAGAATGGCTAAGAGGAAAACACTGGACTATTCTGAAGTGGCCTTCTATGAGCCCTGACCTAAATCCTATTGAGCATCTTTGGAAAGAGCTGAAACATGCTGTCTGGAAAAGGCACCCATTTAACCTGAGACTACTGGAGCAGTTTGCTCATGAGGAGTGGGCCAAAATACCTGCTGAGAGGTGCAGAAGTCTCATTGACAGATACAGGAATCATTTGAGTGCAGTGATTGCCTCAAAAGGTTTTAAATAATTCTGTTGAAGCATGGTTGAAAAGCAATGTCTGACTTTCATTTGTTCATTTTCATAGAATTTTTATTTATTATTACTTTTGTCAGATTTAAGTTATTTCTGTTACCGTTGTGGGTTTTTCTTTCAATAACCAAGGGGTACCAACAATATTGTCCACACGTGTAGTTGATTTTTAATCATTTTTTCAATAATATTTAATTTTTTTAATTCAGGCAGAAAAAAGAAGGATAAAAAAGAAGAGAAAAGAAAAAAGAAGCATAGGCAGCTATGTTTGCTTAATGGAATATTAAAAGGTTCTCATCTGCAAAACAGAGTGAATGCTTTGCCAAGTTTGTCTTTCAGAACAACAGTGGCACTGAATATATGCACATGGTAAATGTCCTGTAAATATGTATTTATTAAAATACAACGTTGTTGGAAATGACCAGCAGTGTCCTTGAGGAGTATCCCTTGTGCTGCAGCCCTCCAATATTGCACATAAACTGCAGGTTTGCTACTAAATTGCAGTATATATCTTTGTGTGTGTGTGTGTGTGTGTGTGTATGTGTGTGTGTGTGTGTGTGTGGGCAGGATGCAGCTTAAATAGAGTTCCAAAGTAAATGTCTCTGTGCAATGGCAGCGGTGAGTCAGCGCAGGCTGGAATGGCCAGGCTCTGATTGATGCTTACACACGCTGGCATTTAAAGCACATAAAAGCAAGCCCAGATCTGTGTACTACAGCCCTCCCATCTAACAGTCACCTGGGTAAATACCTCAGCAGTGACAGAGATGTGAGGAGATTCAACAGCCTGTGGAGATGAAGGCTCTTCACTGCATTTGTATGCAATGTGGTTAGGAGAAGGGGATATTGCTCAGGAGTTAAGGCTGAAAAGAAACTCGCTGATAAACGGTTACCTGAGAGATGTGAGCAAAACAGTTTTCTTAGAAAGTGTATGTTGGCATAGGGAACAGTGGAGTGTGGTCATGCCTTTATGACTGATTCCAGTGATTGATGAAATTGCATCCGATTTTGAGAACTCGAAAGGCATCGTCTTAGGGTGCTTCATGGATATGAGCAAAGTGAGAAGATTGATGTCCTCATACAGTTGCTGGCAGAATGCATGAGCGCCGAATAAGACGCACGCTGATTTAGGGTTCGTAGTGGCCCATACTTCACTCAGAGGGAGAGGAGGATGTTTTTTTCACCCGCTGGGCTGCTGTTATTGCATAATGCCTCAGTGTCTCCTCTATTTTCTTCTCCTTCTCTGTGTTCATTGATTCAGCTTGTGCATAATGTGCTGAGAATGAACAGGGTAAGTGAATCTCACTGGGGAAAAGTCAGTTGATTTCTCCAAATGAAGACTAAATTTCAGCATGCTGGGTGCGTGAGTGCGTGTGTGCTGCACTGATGAGAACTGTGAGAATGCTAATTAAACACAGCATCTGCCTGCACAAGGGCCTTTGGGAATACTCTGTGTGGAGACTCAAAGTTCAAATGTCAACATCGCTCAGGCATCAGCCATCTTGTGCCGCCTCATAATAAATTACATTCACATAATTGATATAGATGCCGGCAATGAGCTCTCATTTTCTGCTCTGTAGTGTGTTTTACTGCTGAAAGTTTCACTCCGAAGACAAATTCAATAATACGATTGTTCCAGAACTAACAGAGGAGATTTAGCTGTTAAATTGGACAGGAGCCGTCCTGATGCCCACAGTGTGACACGCAACCATAGCAACTGCATCAAATCTCAGGGCTTTTTTTCCCATCCTAAAAAAATAAAAAAAATCTGTAAGTAGCAGGAGTTGACCATAAAACAGAGAGAAAGAGCGAGAGAGTGAGAGATAGAGAGAGAAGGATTTAATTTTTGTTTCAGATTTTAGGCTTAGCATAGTTAGCTGCATGTAGCTACCATAATACTAAAGAAACAAGCTTAAATTGAAACAGGTTGTCTTAAGGTGTTTACAAAGTTTTCGTTTTGCTATTTATCCTAAAATGTAGAGTACTATACAAACTCTTAAGGCCACCGCACACTGCCTGTTCCTGCTGGAGCATCTCATAGCAGATAGAACTGGTTGACTGAGAATGCTGATAAAAATCAAGCTCAAATTCAATTTTACTCTCTACCCATATGGAGTCCTGGTATAAAATATTTTATGTTTTACTTTTAATGTCCTGTAACCTGCAATGTATCTCATTTGGAAGCAGCTCACTCCTCTGCTGAAAAGAATGAAGCATGGTTATCTCGAGCTGGTTAAGATGGTAGACCAACATAGAATATATACTATATGTATTTGTTTGTTTACATGATCTACCACCACCAAGCAAGTCAGGGAATTTAATCAAGCCAGTCAACCAACATGACCACCAAAACCAAGTTGGTAGACCAGCTAAACCTTTAAAAACAAAACATACCACATGCTGGTCAACGAGCATAACCAGATCCCTAACCAACACGATTTATCGTGTCACCTAATCCAGCTGGCTGTCCAGCTTGTCAACTTTGACAAATGCTAGCCAGGTTAGACCACCTGAAACCAAAAAAGCCGGTTGAATTCTTCAGGAGGGTCTTCACAAACCCGCTGTTTTCGAACTAAAAGACACAAGGCGGAAAAAGACTAGGCTGGTAATGCTGGCTGGGGCAGCAAACCATTAGCCATTGTCTGTTTATGAAGGTTTCAGGTTGATGGCCCGTCTCAGTGTAAATTTTGATTTACCTTAACCCTTACAGCATTTCATCACCGTCCAAAGTAAAACATGTATC
This sequence comes from Prochilodus magdalenae, assembly GCA_024036415.1. Classification (NCBI taxonomy): domain Eukaryota; kingdom Metazoa; phylum Chordata; class Actinopteri; order Characiformes; family Prochilodontidae; genus Prochilodus; species Prochilodus magdalenae. The sequence goes on from JAMWET010003287.1 coordinate 312,717, forward strand.
TCCAAAATGGCAACTTTACAGGACAGGACAAAAACCTGATTGAATTTGAATGTAAGTCAATGGAACCGAACATTTTTCCAAGCATGTTTTGGATATTTCTGTTGATCCATTCATCATGAAATGGCCACCCAATGTAAACAGCAGCTCATGTGATCAGATGATGCCAAAAAATAAAAATCGATCAAATTGGAGATACATGGTTTTCATTGGACAGCGACGATTTGACCCTGCTACCCTGCTACGTATCATCCACATTATCTGCCATGGGTCACCATAGCAAATTTTATAAATAAATAAAACTGTGTCATGTTACTATAACGATTAATTAGTATGTCATAATTTTGATGGCTCACAAGAGACAATGCCATAATGTGTTGCTTGTATCTCTTTTTTTGTAATTTGTGTTAATGTTATTAGAAAATATCAGCTCCTGTTTATGTTGTGTTTAAATTTTTATTGCAAATAAAATAATACAAAGAGTCCAAACCAAATGTAAGAATGTTATCCTTCTGTCTGTAAAGCTACTGTTTTGAGGATAACAGTGATAACAAGCTTACCAGTAGCAACTAATGCACAGTTACCAGTAGTGTAATATGAGTTATAATTACTGAAGCTGCCATGACAGCATATGACATCTGCTGCGAAATGTTTATGTTTGAAAATAATGTATGTAATGTGTGGAGCTCACACGTGTCAATGTCAGATGTCGGCAGCCACACATGCTCCCTTTATTGAAAACAATGACACAGCATGGAATATCATGTGTACGTGTGCAGCACCCGGCACTATGGTACCATAGGATACATATGAATAAGCCATAAAAGTGCAGTACTGTGTACAAATAGTGGCTATTATAAGTTAGAAAAAACTAAGCCCTTCAGAAGCCCGCTATTCTGCATACCACATATTCCACCACCAGAATATGTGCTGGTTGATTGGTTTTGTATGTATGCTGGTCAGCAGAATATAATATGCTGCTCCACAGAAAAAAACAGCATATGTTGTGTTATTATGCTGGTATGTTGCACAAAATCAGCAACTACACCAGTATAAACCAGAACAGACCAGTTTAGATCAGAGTAGTTTTTTTCAGCAGGGAAAACAAGTTTTTGACTTTGGTGGACACCAGCCATCACAAGCATTTCATACATCCCATTACCAGCACATTTGAGGTGAGAAGTATTGATTGATTAGCTAAACTGTTAAGCTAAACTAATTCACATTGCAGTGTATTGTTTATATGTGTTTATTCTAATGTTATTTTTACACAAATATTTTGTTTTTCAGCGCAAATATACAGTTCCTCCTCTCAGATTACTTTTCTACAGTATTGTATTTACCTGTATCAATGTAATCATATCTAACCAGCTGAATGGCATGATTCCTCTAAATGACAAAATACATTTACAGTGGAGGAATCCAAACTTTGCGTGTGTGTTTGTGTGCCTGCCGTGCACATGTGTGTGTTTACGTTTAAATTAATGACCATGAGCTGAAGAAATGCCACCAACAGCCGTTTTACACAAACAACGCATAGTTCGGTGACGAAGCAGGGAAACGCCTGAGGGAAGAAACGTGCCTTTCGCTGTTCTCTCTTATTCCCTCCATCCCTGCCTCTCTCCATCATCCCTTGCTCTGGCTCACCTGGACCGCCTCTCTAATGATCGCTCAGCGTCCGAGCCTCGGCCATGCATCATTTAGCAGGAGTTCCTGAGAGAGGAGAGGGAGAGAGAGAGAGGAGGAAGGAGAAAGAGAAAGAGAGATAAAGGGATTGGGCATAATTCAATTTGGTGAAAGGGAGCATGACACGCAAAAAAAGGAAAACAAAATGAGTGGGAAGGAAGGGAAGTGAGGGGGTATTCCAAGGTGAAGGAGAAAGGGGAATGGAAAGACTGTGTTGTACTCTTAATTTTATTGAAGGAGGGAGAGAGGGAGAGAAAGAGGGAGGGAGGGGGTGGATGGAAAGACTGTGTAGCACTCTTAATTTCATTGAAAGAGGAAGAGAGTATGAGGGAGTGAGAGATGGAAAGATTGTGTAGTGCTTTTAATTTCATTTGCAGAGAGATCCAAAACAGGTGATGAAATCTTAATACATCCGTCTTTTTCATGTCATGGACCCATTACAGTAAAAGCACTGAAGGAAACTTTCACCAAATATTAAAACTGTACAAACAGCTACTTGTCCTAAGCGTAAGCTATAGAGTAGGAGCAGGATTTGAGTTCTGTTCCAACATACACTCACTGAGCACTTTATTAGGAACGCCTCCCTGTTCCTACATTAATAGCCCATTTTGTCAGCTCCCTTTACCATATAGGAGCACTTTGTAGTTCCCCCAAAAAACAGACTGTAGTACTTCTGTTTCTCTGTATACTTTACTAGCCCTCTTTAACCCTGCTCTTTAAAATACAGGCCTCCACTAGACAACCACAGAGCAGGTATTGACTGTGTGTGGCGCTGGTATGAGTGGAGCAGACAGAGCAGTGGTGCTGGAGTTTTTAATTTCATCATCAATGCAGACGTCAGTGTCACCGCAGTGCTGAGAATGAACCACCACACAGATAATACTTGCTTTGTGGTGGTCCTAGACACTGAGGAACCAGGTGAAAGTGGGTAATAAAGAATGCAGAGAAACCAATGGATTACAGACTGTAATTGTGCTTATATAATAGGTGGCAGTGATGAAATGGACAATGAGTGCACATAAAGGTTTTTTCTAATATTCCAAGTCCACATGGACTTTATGTACGCATGATATATTTATAAACAATAAAAACATAATGAATTGCTAACATTAAGCCTGAATCTAAGATCCATTGTTTTCCGTTAATAGGCACAATGCTGGACTTTGCTCCCTTCCAGCAAGTGAGTTTGCAGTGTTAACTTTGGACATTTTTTGACCCTTGTTCCCCTTCAGGTTTTCCTCTCTGGTACGTGTGGATTCTTCCATTTAAAAAACCTGCAGTGCAGCGCTGACAAATGTGCTTGACAAAAACTTGACACATACTTTATGGCTTTCATTCAAATGCAAATAGTTATCTTTACGCAGAAAGTACATTTGGCAGGTAAGAAAGTACATTTCCCAGCAGATCAAACCCTATGCAGCAATATCAAGCAGCTCTCAGAAAAAGCTTTAAGTACTATAATCTGACACTCACCATGACTGCCACTGTTGTTTTTAGCTATGCTATATGCTTTTGTCTGTTTTTTTATAACAGTATGTCAAGCGGTGTCAGAAAGCACATAAGCAAGTCTTTTTGACCTAAATCCCAGAGCCACTGCTTTCCATTAAAATGTAAGGTAAGTAACTGTGCTCTCACCCACCAAGTACACTTGGTGTATTGAACCTGTAGTGAGAGAGATCCTCTACTCTGCATGAAGAATAAGAACACTGCCAATTGTGTCCCAAAGCCAGGATTTGAACCTGAATCCCAGATTTGGGGTTTATCTCTGCGCTGTTTCATGGCCTTTCTCTATATTAGCATTAAAGGTGCCATAGAAATGAAAACTGTATTTACATTGGCATATTTGAATAAGAATTTGGTATATAGAACTAACAGTGAATACTGTTGTGTCCTCCTTCAAACACAAATCCAGCATTTGCAAAAGAAGAGGATAAAATAAGTAAGTTCCAAAATTCCTATTAAGCTTTGCCTTGCTTTGCCTTATTAATAATTAATCCCCAAAACATGACATACAGCATCAACAGAGCAATAACAATGAAAATGGCAGACTACGTGAAGAAATGTATTTTTGCAGGCTGTGAAGGGAATGCCTGCACTTGCTATACACTCTCCACCAGGTCAAACTGTCAGTGACATGGTTGATGTTCATCTTTAATAGAGATGGAAATTCTTAATTAATTGTTGCATTTTACCTTAAAACTACAGCATGATTTAAGGGTCAATTAGGGTCAAATTTGTAGAACAAGCTGGCAAATTATAGCTTCCGCCTCCGTTACAAAACTCCCCAAAAACAAGTAACTAGTGTAGGCAACATTAACAGCTTACAAGGTCCAAGTAACTTACCAGCTTGGCTAATGAACAAGACAAGCTATATAATATAGAGGTTCATTTTATTTTCTTGCCTGTGTCTATTTTGCTTCTATGTTGCTTCTATGAGATATTTGTGGTGCATCACTGTCAAAGCAGAGCTCTTCACATTATTCATGAGCTCCACAAGAAAGCCAAAGCAGCTTGTTTTATTCTATGGCCAAATCACAGGGTTGTAAATGAATGTGTAAAGCCACATCTGAGCAGCCTGAAACACTTCGTTTTTATGTGATTGGGTTAACTTGCTGCACACTGTTTAGGTAAAATAGATAGATGGATGGGAAATTAAAAGAAGAACTTGAATAGAGACTGTAAGGCATTATGAGTGCAGATATATCCAGACAGGTGTACTGGATGATATAATTAAGCAATTAACATCGTATTATGCTCTGTGGCATGTAAAAAATGCTGAGCAGGCCCTGTTCACCTCCATGTTGGATTAAGATGACAAGAGACAAAAGATCTAAGTAGCTTTGAAAGAGAGTTAATTATTGAGGCACAGATGGCAGAAGCTTCAGTCACAAAGACTGCTCAACTGACTAGAGTTTCAACAGGAAAAGCGACACCTGGATTTAAATCTAGGGAGAAGAGACAAAACTGGGCATTGCGTCATGTGAGGCGTGTGCAATAGTGTGCTATGCAAAAGCAGAACAGAATGGCAACTGTTCCTCTGGTGGCTGATACTGTCAATGCAGGACGTGATCAGACTGTGGCACCAAGAACAATCTGTCAACAACTGCATGGATGCTTATATTATGAAGACAAATGCATGTTTGAGAGTTCACTACTGTTAAAACAATGAGCAGTGGTCTAAAGACATGTAGAAAGAAACAATATGCTCAGGTATGTCACCCTTTACCATATTCTGAATAAGTGAGTAAGTGCATATATGATATATACCAAGAGAACAGAATGCCTGAATGTTTGACTACTACAATGAGGGGGATACAGAGCTTCTGCTCTGCTGTGGGGGTATTTTTTTGGGACACTTATCTACTTAAAGTGAAAAGTCCTGCCGTGTAAAATAAATTATTCAGCCTGATGACCACTATTGTATGAGACATTTCTATAATGATGGAAGTGATCTCCTCCAGCATCACAATGTCCCCTTCCAGAGGAATCAAAGCTTCACTCAATGGTTTAATGATTGTGAAACTGGTGAAGATAGTATGCTAAGACCTTTGTAGTCACCAGATGAACATCTCTGGGAGACTTTGGGCCAAGGTGTTTGACAGCATCCTTCACCACCTTTATCAAAACACAAACTGATGGAATGTCTTATGGAAGAGTGGTCGTCCATTACGCGTTCAGAAACTTGGAATGAAACTGACTAATGGTGGCACAAAAGCTTCCATAAGATTTTTTTTATTTTGGTTGTCGCTTTACTTTGTTAGCCAGTTGATGTAGGGATATTGTTTTTTTTGAGACATCACCTTTTTTTGGGTTAAAAATATACATTACAAAGACATTAAAAGATATGTTTACATTATTTGCAGATATTTGCAGACTAATTTCCAATATGGTAAAATTTGGTCTTTCCTGACTTTAAATGATAAGAGTGTTAAAGACCTATAACAGTTGAAACCTAAAGACAACTTTGCATTTTATTGTTAGATGTATTTTGTTATTTGTGTTGATTAGTCATGTGGTCAACTAGAATTAAGCCATTGTTTATTTTTTGTTTGTTTTCAAATTTCTGACAAAAACTGATCATAACTGTCAGTGTTCGAGCATCAGAAGGTTAGCTTTTCCTTTAAAGCCGGAGTGCAATTACTTTTTTTCCCATAAATGAGAGCACAGTGACAACTAGACTGGTCGCCATTAAACATCACTGAAAAAAATGCATGAAATGTACCAATCAAACTTTATTTTGGAGTCCATTTACTGCCAGAGTTTACCATCATTAAAGCATAAATCTCAGAACACAGTGCAAATGAATTCATCTTAATGAGCACACCCATTACACTGGAGTGTCTCCATGGCCTGCTAGTGGAGCACGCTTGAGTCGGCCCGTGTGCTCTGGAGAGACAGAGAGAGAGCGAATGGTGTGTGGAGAGCAGTAAATGGAGAAGGTGAGAAAGTGCTGCAGGCTAGAAGGAGGAAAAGGCCCGTTCTATTAATCATGGCTTTGATGGAGGGTGCCACGGAGTGACAATGAACTCCGCTGCTCCAGCAGCCAGCCATGAGCCCCAGCTGCCGTTAGGCTTCTACTGCAGCAGGCCAGGGAGCCCCCCGCAGACTCACAGCTCAACCGCAACATCGCAATGAGATGAGCTGGGACTACCATCAGGTAGCTGGGGACAGAACAGAACAGAATTACAGAAAGCCAGGCTTCAGAAAAGAAAAAGCCCGGCAAAACCCACTAAAGCACATCACTTCAGTACGAACTCAATCTAGGGTGAGGGTCTGACCAAGAATCTAACTTCCACCGCATTTACCACAAGTGTAGCTCAGCAGCCATGGCATCCAAAGTTTGCTTCTGTAGTTGTGCCCCAGAGGTGAAGGTAATATAGGTTATAGTAATCAGGTTAACCATATGCCAACTGGCTGCCCAAATGTACAGGCAAAGTCCAGTCTTTAAGAAGACCACCACTACTGTTTTAGCAATGAAATGTACGTGTGTCAGAAGCCACACAAGCAAGAGTATTTGGGATGACTTAACACATACATGACCTGAGGCAAGCGTGTGATGCAGCTAACATGCTAGTTACCACATTCTATGACAAAACTCTGGACATTCAACATGCCTTGACTAACTGATTATATTTCAAGAATGGGGGAAATTATTTTAGAATATTCATGCTTTTGCATACAATGTGTATTCTGAACTGAGTATGGTGATGAAAGATTTGTGGTGAGATATAACACAGTGTTCATCAGTGTTGATAAGAAATCTAATAATCACCCTAAATCACCTTTATCTAACTTTATTTGGGAGTGTTCCGGTGTTGTAATGAGACTGACGACCTCAAAGATAATATCAGACCTGATCTCCAGGCCGCTCTGAAGTGGCATGCTGTGTTGGTCATCTTATTAGAGTCCTTTCTAAAGGTCTGGGTGTGGGCGTGCTCTGTTTGCCCGTACAGGTTCCTACATCTCACCATTCTCACCTCATCACCAGAAGTGGGAGACAGCCTTGGGCTGAGAAAAGAGAGGTGAGCGGGTGGGGGGTGGGGGCGAAGTGAGAGGAAGATTTCTTCGCCGCCTTGCCATCGGGCACACAACCTTAATTTAACATTGATAATTGCTCCAGCTTTGCTGGATATGTTGCAAACTACATTGCCCAATTATCGACTAATTTGTAACTTCAGATCACACCTGAAATAAAGCTATGATTAAAAACAGCATTAACTTCATGGAATAGCTCTGTTATCAGGGAAATCTAAATGCACTGTTTGACAAAATTGTGTTTTTAAATGATGAAAAAGTATCGATCAGCTTCAGACAGGAAATCTTTTCTCTCTGCTTTCTTGCACATATTGAGTGTGCAGTATGTCTGAGCACACTGGACAATAGTTGCCTCATGAATCATTTTCTTCATTCTGATCTAACAATATTATTAGTATCATAACAAGCATCATAACATCACTTGTGCAATGTAACTTTAACTGTAGCTTTTCTAACTTCATGGGTGTTAAAGGGAAACAGTCACATTTGGTTATGCCAGATGGTATTGTGTCATGCCAGAGGCATGCAAAAAGGCATCAAAGCAGTTTCAGAGCGAAGAACTGGACCAGAGAGAGAACTGCACTCCCAAAAATCACCTCAGCAACAAGACTGGCACAGTCTATATACCTTCAAACTCACAGACACAACAGAGATCTCCTAAAACAGAAACAGCAGTCTTACCAGACAGGACTAAAGAACCAGCCACCCGACAATCTAGCTGTGTCAGTGCCTACTGACAAGTATCTTCATAATGGCAACTTTACTGGACAGGCCAAAACACTGAGCTTATTATAAGCAATTTTACAGAATTTCTATTGGTCCATTTATCATGACACAAATAAAATGACACACACATAAAAGGACAGCTGCTGTGCTCAAATAATGCAGAAAAGTAAAAACGATATGGAGACAGTGACTATATGAATCTAGTATGAATCTAGTGAAGCATTTACATTCAGAGTTGATTCTAAAGTGACAATAAAACCCTCTTTTGTACCTGACGTTCGAGATGTGAAAGAGGCTGGGAGAGAGCTGCATTATGAGAGGGAAACACGAGAAGTGGGGTAAACACTTTTACAAGTGTTCTCAGTGTATCTGTATGACTTCCTAACATCTCCTATCTCCTAACACTAAATCATGTAAAATGGCAGAAAAAAGGAGGGTATATAGGAACTGTGAGTGAATGCAGATTCCACTTATAAAATGTAGATCTACTTAGGTTGAAAATTGTAAAGGGCCATGAATGCAGTATAAAGAATAAATTGCAGAAAATGGAACACAAGTAGTGTATCAACACTTTAACATTCTTTTAATCCGGGGTACAATAAATGTGTCAATAAACATTGATTTAAAATATCAAAGACATCGCTCTAAAAATCCGTCTAATGCATTTCAGTTAGCAAATATCTTTAACATCCCTAAACAACAATAAAGAAAAAAATGAGATTAATTTGTCAACATGTTTGCTGTTATAGATGCTACAGATAATGTTAATGATACCCTGCACTCATTTTTACAGCTAAGTCGATGGTCTGGGTAAAAATCGCTCCCATCCTATTAACTGATACAAACATTCCTCTTCCTCCCAGTGGTGGGTGAGTACACAAACCATGTACAAAGTTAAAGTAGAGATGCATAGGGTAGAATATTCCTCCAGTCCTCCCTTCAGGCCTCCACTTGAGTAAAAGTACAAACGCATATGCCTTCAAATGTTCTTAAGTATAGAAAGTAAAAGTAGCATGATTTATGCTCTTTATCATGTTTAAAACAGGACTCAGTCAACTCATGTTAGGTGAGAAGACTCTAGAGTCGTTTTCGGTCCACCAATCTTTTAATAGAAGGTCATTAATTAGTCTGACACTGATGTCTATTCAAACTATCACAAGCACAAAAGAGTAAAGACAAACAGTAGAACCCAGCTCTGTCCAACAGGTCAAAACAAGCTCAAAGCAAAGTGCACGCTGCACCCTGATAGGTGTGCTCACTTTGCGCTTACTTTGTTTTGACATGTTCCGCTTTTATGCGCACGTAAGCCACAACAGGAACAACTGATTTCACATAATGTAGTGGAGTAAAAGGTAAGATTAGACTTTGAAATGTGGTGGCCTTAAAGTAAAAAGTCACCCAGAATGTAAAAACTTAGAGATCAATATTAATTAAAACTTCTTAAGTACAGAAACTAATTACATTTACTTCCTTTCTGTCCACCTGTGCACACAGGAAACCTATCCTCTCAGAGGAATAGAATTAGAATAAATACCATATCGAACCAACTATAAAAATATTACCTTTAATGAGCAACACTGTAACTAGCATCAGTCGCAAATGGAAACCAGACAGAACTGTAAACTGCTCAAGCCTGAGAGCGATAAATGCACAAACAGAAAGCACATGTGTTGCTGTTGATGCGAACAGACACATTTTTCTAACACAGCAGCTTTGCAGTGTTTTCTCTCTTTAGAAATGTCACTTAAGTGCTATTGCTCAGCCTAATTACTGCAAAGAACACAGACAACAACATTTTTGCCTGCCGTAACTTAAAAGAGCTGGAGTGATACTGATGTAGCTTTGAATTTGTTGTATGGTCACGTTTAAATGTTTGTGCTGTGAATAATTCTTATAAATCTTCAAGTGTTGAAAATTTTGCACATTGTTGTGGTCACCTCATATGTTAATCCATGATCTGTCCGGAAGGCTTTTCTATAAGACTGCAAGGATCCAGGAATAAAATGAAGCATATTTTAGTATACTAGAAATGTATTTGTGTTGAGTTTGTGTTGGCCATCCTCTAGTCCTTCATCAGTGGTCACAGGACACTGTCCATGGGATGCTGTTGGCTAGGCTGTTACGTTTTGCACTAATTGCCTGGGGCTAATAGTAATAGTTGGTGGATGCTAAAAATTGAGAGGAGATGACAGGCTTTGAATTGTTAACAGAAAAATAAACTACACTGATGGCAACACATAGCCATATCTAATGGACTCACATCAGGCCAATTTGACTTAAGGTGTCTAAATGGCTTGTTTAGCTAGAAAACCATGAATACACTTTGGAAAGGCTACAGAGCAGAATAAGTAAGGAAAAAATAAAGTCTAAGTTGCAGACCAAATAACACAAAACTGGCATTCTATACGAGAGGGTGATCCCCTTTCATAGCACCGGCAGCAATGTGTGCAGGAATCAAGCTTTATAGGTTCTGGATTCAAACAGGGCAATATCGCTGCAACTATAACACAAAATATCATGGTTTTGATGAAAACATTTATTCAGAGAGCTTGAAGGAATAGGACTATCTGACAGAAGCCCCTAAATGTGATAAGATATTATTACAAGTAATTCTGGATCATTGTTATTGTCTATTTGTCTTAAAAGGTTTACACAATGTAAAATTGGCATTATCAATGAATGGCATTTTAACAATGGAAAAAAAAAATAAATAAAAGAAATGACCAGATTTCTAAATAATACTGACAGCAATATTAGACTTCATTCCCAGAGATACACCCCTATAATGACAAGTCCTTCACTCCTGCTAACCCACTAACCACAAAACAAAGGTAGGGAAAATGGCACCACTGACACACAAAGACAGACATGCAGAAAAGAAAGCCTTAGATAATGTGTTCCTTGTTTACCCATGTCTCTTCACATTCGCAGCATCTACACTGACACTTCTTCCCTCTAGTGCTGTAGACGGAGCTGTGGAAGAGCCTGGTATGCTTCTGAATTCCAAAGTATCTTTAAAATGGCATTAGTTCCATAAAACATAGGGTAAATAAACACGATCAACATAAGACAGTGAGAGAGTGAGTAAGGAAGGGTGAAATTTGAAGAGAGAGAGGGGAAAAGAATGAGAGAGGTAGGGTGGAAGAGCAAGCTTTGCCTGCGGTACTGAGGCTTTTCTTGGTGAGGAGAGAGGAAAGGACACACACATCTCGGAGCCTAAAGACACAAGCACAAAAGATGCTAATTTAAACCCAGAGAGACACCTGATTCCAGCCATCCTCACCCCACGCTGTGAGCACACACACGCTAACCTATATATAACTCTCTCCTGCTCACACATGCCCAGTAGTGTCGTACCACATGATTCTCTAATACCTGCCCCCTTTGCTTACGCTGCATGTAATGAATGCTTATGTGCTTCCACCAAATGTTTGCCCACAATAATAAAATAATAATAATCTCTTACAAATAATAATTTCGTCAAACCTACAGGAAGTTGTTGTTGTTAGAGTTTAGAAAACAAGCCTTGATACTGGAAGGTCACCAGGTCCATCCACTGAGAAACCCCCAATTGCTCCTTGGGCACTGTGGATTGGGATTGCTCACTGCCCCCTACTCTGTGTGTTTACTAGTTGTGTATGTGGGTATTTCACTTTACCACCCTCTGTGTGCAAGCACATTGATCAATGAGTGCTTCAATTCTATTCTATTCTATTCTATTCTATTCTGGATGATGTATAAATGTAATGTATGCATTATTATGTGCTATTATGCTTTTGTTTTGTGTTTCAGCCAGGACGCCTTAGACAAATTGGATTTTAAACTGTCTTTTGCGCCACTCGAGACACAACAAACTACAGTGATGTTAAATCCAGAGTGAAAGACGTGCTCTATTTCCTATGTAGCTGCTGATACCTACGTGGTTAAGGAAGCAACTCACACATATAGCTTGTTAAGGTCCAGGCACACAAATCTGATCTGATCACTTGTAGATAACAGTGTGGACAGATAATTTGAGAATGTGAAATGGATGAGAAAGTCTCATTGTTGTACTCATACATATACTTAATGAAATTGTTTTTAAAGTAACAGCTCAACTGTCAGATTTCAACTGGCCTTACATGTAGTTGGTCAGTCAAGACATTTTTGGTGTTTGTATAGTTTGCTTCATTAGTTTTGCACTGTAGGTGCATTGGTAACCTTGTTAGCCAACATCCATTTCTTTAGTTAAAATTCAGCAATGAACGTACAGGGGTTGGACAATGAAACTGAAACACCTGGTTTTAGACCACAATCATTTATTAGTATGGTGTAGGGCCTCCTTTTGCGGCCAATACAGCGTCAGTTCGTCTTGGGAATGACATATACTGCGTCCTGCACAGTGGTCAGAGGGATTTTAAGCCATTCTTCTTGCAGGATAGTGGCCAGGTCACTACGTGATGCTGGTGGAGGTTCGTCCTTCTTGGTGGTATGCTGACATTACCCTGGATACCGTGGCTCTTGATACATCACAAAGACTTGCTGTCTTGGTCACAGATGCGCCAGCAAGATGTGCACCAACAGTTTGTCCTCTTTTGAACTCTGGTATGTCACCCATAATGTTGTGTGCATTGCAGTATTTTGAGCAGAACTGTGCTCTTACCTGCTAACTGAACCTTCACACTCTGCTCTTCCTGGTGCAATGTGCAGTTAATGAAGATTGGCCACCAGGCTGGTCCAATTTAGCCATGAGACCTCCAACACTAAAATGACAGGTGTTTCAGTTTCATTGTCCAACCCCTGTATTTACAATATCCACATGCTTGATGTTGGAATTTGGCACAACACCCCTGTTGCCTTTCTATACAAGAAGATTGAGAACTGCTTGGGGGATTCATTTACAGAAAAGATTTGGGTGACTACTGACTCCTAGTGCCTGTTAACCTCTCAGCCTCAGTGCTAAACTAAAGAAGTCAAATCTGAACATCAAACATGTTGGCTGGTCCACTGCATCTACCAAATCATTACTTTATAGAACCACCCATTGACGGTTTATTTAGGGACCTGAAAATGGTTTGTCTGTGGCAGGGGCTCAAACTGGGGCCTATCCAGGTCCAAATTCTAAAGAGTTATGAATTCAGTTTAAGAAAGGCTTGTTAATTAGCCAATTAGTTGAATCAGGTGTGTTTAATGAAGCAGAGGTCTCCAGTTCTGTGGCCTTCAAGGATTAAAGTCTGACATGTCATTGCTTCAGAGAACCTTTGGTGTCATCTTTACTTTTGAATCATGTAGTTACAGTTTTTAAGAACATTAGAGCATCAATTATTACATCTGTCTATTAGTTCCTAGAAACAGTCTGAGCTCCGCTGTAAAGAACATGCTTCAATGTAACACGCAAACTCTGCATATCTGTCAGATAGCTTCAGCAGGCTCTTTACAGGAAGCCTAAGCGGAGAGAGCAAGGAAGACAAAGAGCTCCTTTCAAGCCCAACACTGCAGGAGAGAAGGGCTGCCTGCACACCCTCAGGAGAGGAGCAACACGCCTCTTTATTCTCTCCCCCTCTCTCATGTCTCCGTTTCAAGTCCCTTTTTCCAGGCAGCCGGTGCACTGGGGACCTCTTTAAGATGAGGATGTGCTCCATAACACTGACATCACACAACATAAGCTTTTCTGCAAGCTCAAAAGAAAACAAAGGAGAAGAAACAAAGTAAAGTATGCCACATCCACTTAAATACTGTACAGCTGTACCACACGCTTATCGAAAGTTTTGTTTTCCTGAAGAGAATGAATTACCGTATGTCCCGTATAATTTACAGATTTCTTGCCTCACGCAACTGTCTGACGGGTAGACAGAAAAGCCAACTGCCGAGACAGATGGAGAGAGGGATAAACAGACAGAAAGTCTTACAAATGCAAACAAATGCACACACATACCCTCACACACAGTTGAGCAGAGAGCGACAAAGACAAACTGCCAGCCGAGCGAAGCATCGGAATCAGATTGTAAGGCTGGCCGTGCAAGAACAGAACCAGACAAGACAAATGTTTCGGACACAAATGACCAGCCGCAGAGCTCGGCATTCTGGTGCCATGCAATCCATTCAGCATCATACAGCACGCCCAGTGCACAGATGTTCGAAATCAATAAGCTGGGTAGGAGTGAAGGAAGAAAAATGAAAGTAAGGGAAAGCACACCTGGATCAATGAGCCCTCAGGTGATCAACAGTGAATAGATGCACGTATGCTGCTAGGCCTTCATGTGTTTTATCTGTACTTGGATGTCTGTAAATGTATGTGTGTTTATATGTAATATCCATGTGTGTGTGTGTGTGTGTGTGTGTGTGTGTGTGTGTGTGTGTGTGTGTGTGTGTGTGTGTGTGTGTGTCTACCCTCTGGCTTCCAGTGGCTCGCTCTGTATTGACGCTGAGTTTGAGAATTCTTCCAGAAGTGTGTGGAGCTAAGCTGGGGTAGAGCATTCCCCACACGGGCCTCATTTCATCAATATGTCTGTGAAGTCTGAGAGCAAAACAATAGAAGAGACAAAGAGAAAAGAGCCAGGGACTGCAAAGCCCACAGCAAGCAGACAATACCTTAAACAAGGCGGTTATTCTTATCTGTAGGATAATGTCTCAGAGTGATAGTTTCGATTAGCTCGCTTGTTTTCTTACTGCCTCCCCGGCCCACTTGGGATATCGCTGTGTGTATAATATTACATCCGCACTTTTACTGTAACCACTTTGCCAGCAAAGAGTTATTAATCAGAATCTGAAGTAAATAGCTGCAGAGCTGATGATAATTGTTTCCTTTTCTGCCAAGAAATGTTTGTTTTATCAATATAAAGGAATTAGTGAAAATCTGAAATGCAAACCAAGTCACTGTTGTAATGACAACACAGTCGCTTAGTTAACTGACATATTAGCGATTAAACACCTCTGACCTTTACCTGCATGGGTGTTTTGCCATCTCGCCCCGCACAGACGGTGTTGCCAAACTCTGTCAAAAACATTTTATTGATAACAAAACAATAAAATATATATTTACAATATTATTGTTATACTTCTTATATAATTTATTTGTCACTTTATTTGACAAATTAGACTTACAGTAAGATTAAGGTATATAGCTGGTCAAACCCAGGAATACATTTAAGGGATGTACTGACACCACCTTTTCCCTATTGATTGTTCTTATCAAATTCACAAATATAGTGTGATCAAACATACTGATACTAACACTATCTAACTTAACAAGGTCCTTCTGTTTATACAATCATGTTTATAAATATATATATATTGTTTGATACAACATACTGTATGTACTGTATCACAAATATAACATCTGATTGGCATATACTTGAATTATATATATATATATATATATATAAAGAAAAAAATAAGAAAAACAGGTATCTCCAAAATAGCAGCTTTACAAGAGAGGCCAAAAACTTAATTTAACTTTAATGTGAGTCAATGGAACCAGACGTCTTTCCAAAAAGTTTTGGGCCATTTCTGTTGGTTCATTCATCATGAGATTCTGACACAGTGTAAACAGCAGTTGCTGTGTTCAAATGATACATAAAAGTAAAAATGGACAAAAGCAAAGATACATGTTCTTCATTGGACAGTGAAGACAAGATATATACTGAACTATATATAGCTAAACCTGTATATGTTAGCATCCAGCAGTTTCTCTGGCTCAGCAAAAATAAATGTTATTTCACATCTGAATCTCTCAAGTCATTTTTCTTGTACATGTGTTATGTTTACTTCTGCATCCATCTCTGAGCATCAGTCTCTGTAGGAGTTTAGTAAGTATCGCTGTTGCTTATGGTGTTACTAGTTACTAGACTTTCTGTGTTTTTCCCAGATCAGTTGGATTGACGGGCTACGAGACCCCACTGCTCACCAATACAATTGATAGACGGAGGTGCCCCCAAGCCAGGAATAGTGGGCACACTAAAGGCTAAATCAAGGCTGCAAAGCTAGACAAGCTGGACTACCCGGAACAACACAGCAGCTGGAGAATAATTACTGAAAGACGTCTTTCAGGTAAGAGGTTCCCATTAGCATGCTGTTCCCAGAGAATACTGCAGTTGCAGATAATGCCACATGCAAAATGAGCATGCACTCGTCGGTTCATCAGAAATTGCTTTGTGGTATCAATCATAGGTGTGAGTATTCTCATTACTGATAACCGATTCAGTATAAGTACCAGTATTGCGATACAATCAGCCAAAGTTAATCCTCTACAGAAAAGAAATTTATATTTGGTATCTATCTGCTAATTTTAGTGTACAATTTCTATTTATTTGCTGAGCAAAACAAACAAACAAACAAAAAACCTTTTGCATGGACCACATTTTATCTAAATTATTTTCCATAATATGCACAACTATGCATTAAAATGTGTAAAAGATGTTAATAGTTGTTACTCAGAATAACTATGCCATTTGGAAATACACTTATTTTGCAGAACACGGTTTGTGTAGTTTGTATCTCTATCTCAGTGACATCAGAACATGACACCACAAGTGAGTTAGGCATGAAGGTGTTTGAATCTGGATCAGTATATGCCATTAGGATTGGACTGTTTAGATGGACTGCTCAGTGCCCTACTGGGGCTAAATAAGGGCTAACAAACAATAATGACTGCAAATGGTGTAAAATGATCAATAAGGGCTATTGTTCCATGCAACGGGATTACTGTAATCTCACACTTACAAATAATCTAATCTGGTGGATTGGTCGGAGGGGGGGAGTGCTAATCCGAAATTCAGCCCTTATTCAGTCCTTCTTTATCTGCATGAAGAGTAATCCAGACTGATTAAGCGATTTCCCTTTAATTACCACAATGACAAACTACCCCGACAAACTGCTAACTCATGTCTCTGAAGTTCTTCCTACTTAATGATGTTAGTAGTCATTTCCATGAGAACTCTGAAGATAAATGAATGACTATGTCAGAATGGATATTTATTTTGTCCTGATTGCGTTCAGGGTATTTAAGTGGATTCGCATCTGACTACAATGCACAATTGTGAGCCTGCCTGCCTGTGTGTGTGCGAATGCCCCATCTTTGGACGTTAGACATCTGGCTCTGGGGGAGGCAAGCTCATGGCTGAAATTAGATTACACGATCACAAACGTCCCAATCAGGCCTCATACATATTTCATAGCTTTGCCTCATGGCGTGATAATTACTTAATTAATATCCTGCCAACCTGCAGCTCCTCTGAGAGCGGACGGCCTGTAATCCCACCACCAGCCCAGCATGGGACCTGCAGGACGGGTGTGTCCCTTGATGGGGGCCCCTGGCACACTGATGAAAAGAGCCTTTTACATGTGCGAGCGGCAGGTCCTGTCACCACACCGACAGTTACCATGGAACTAAATCCTGCCAGTTTCTGTCCCCATTTTTCCTTCCCTCTCTTCTCCGTAATCTGGCCTATCCAATAAAGTTCTCAGCTGGGGCTGTCCGACGGACACAGGGAGAGAGAGAGATTTCTCCTCTGTGCTGTTTCAGCCACATTCCCAGGAGCAGCAGGGTGGCAGTGCGTTTGTAATGTTTTCCCTGAAGATGGATTAGGCCTGATTGATATGAGAAGACGGGTGGGTTTCTTTAAAGGTCTCAATCACACAGGAATGCATTTTCCCTTTCTGTGGGATCCGGCTTTCTAATAGAACACATTGCTTTTTGTCGAACAAAATGCTGTGCTTCTCCAAAGGCTCAAGCTTAAGCTGAATTTGATGAAAACATTCTTGTTTGGCAGATTTAGACAAGTTGATTGTTGTCAGATAATTGAAACATTTAGGCTATTGATGTCATTATTCTGACCTTTTAGGAATATTAACCTCTTAAATCCTAAAAAACCATACGGTTGCTGCCGGAACAAAATCTTGTACCCCATTTTTTTTTTTTTTCTTACATTACATTACATGTTTTGTTATGATTTCACAGAAAAAAAACAAAGCCTCTATTTGGACAAGTCAGGAACATATCCTCTGATACGTTAACAAGTCCGAAACACATCCTTTGATACGCTACCATGTAAGGAACACAGCCTCTAATAGGTCAACAGGTAAGTAATGCAGCCTCAGATTGGTCAACAAGTCAGGGACACAGCCTCAGATGGTCATTATGGGATGTTTTCTTATTTTACAAGCCTGTGCAGTTCAAGGTTGGATTACAAAGCCCACACCATAGCCTTCATTGAAACAGAGCAGTGCTAACCCTCCTGGAAAAATGTTAAGTAAAATCTGAACATCAGTGTGTAATATGAAGATTTACCACTACAGAGACACATCTTTTTGCAAATTGTTCAAAACTGTTTGAACAGTTTTGACTGGTTAACATTTCAGAGTTCTGTTTATATCATATGTCAACAGTCACTTTTGAAACATTTGATTTAATTTCAACATTTGAATAATAGAGTTTGTTTAAACAGTTTTGCTTTCAGGATATGTATCATATTGTCAGGTTCTTGCCAGTTCAAACAATACTAACAAACACATGACACAAAATTAATCATTTCCATCAAACACTACTGCCGACTATCGAGAGCAAACTCCTTCCGTCACTCAATAAACACTGAGCAAAAAACACAAAATACAGGTTTCAGTTTCGCAGGTTTCAGCCTATATCAGTGCTGCATATCAATACTGCATCTGAATGTGCCAGAGTGTAAGAATATCACAGTGTGAAACCTATAAACCTCTTCTTTTCTCCTGGGCAGTTTATATTTCAGTGTAATGTACTGTATACGCCAGTCCAGCAAAATGTCATCCATAGTATTCAGAAGCAAATATATTTATTTCCACCTTTACCGTGTAGCTGAAACCAAGCAAGAGTGGTCAAGAACATTATCCAAAATTATGCAAAACCCTACTCCTGCGTATACTTCAGTCGAGGGTTAGACAATTGGTATGAGGCCCTACATACCCTACTGAGCTGTTAAATTCAGACAAAGCAAATACAGAGCAGACCATCAGTCGTGACAGAATGTACAAGAGGGTTCAAACCCTGTCAACACACTGTACCATTTATTTGGGGGAAGTCTGACATTGTTCTAAATCTACTGCTTATCTCTCTACTGACAAACACTGTCTCCAGCCTCCTGTTTGTCATTACTTGGGGCAATGTTACTTTCTACTGTTCTCACCTTTTTCCATATGCATAAGTAAATAAAAACAAGAAACAAGCAGCTGGTTGTTCTAGCTTGTTGTGAATGGGGGTGTGCAGTGAATTGCCATGAAACACATGTTTATAGTATATCTGTTACAATCAATTGTCTGGATGTTTCACAATCTCAGTAGGGCCGTCTGTCAGTTTAAATCAAGTTTATATAATGACATTTACTACCTGTTTCTCATGCAATGGACACTAATCTAAAAGCTTTTATGGATGCTTACATCAGTAACTGATGATGACCGATTGCTGAATCAACCCTCATGCACTACAGCATGTTCTATAAGTGGTCAGTAAATGTTTTTCATTTGTTTAGCACAGTTTTTATAAAAATCTGTTAAGGCACACGTGCTTTCATAAAAGGGAACAATGAAGTTGAAGTTGATCCCAGTTTTGTTAAATGTGTTTTACTGATCGAGGACAACAATAATATAGTGAATGCAGGGAACAGCATACAGCAATGTAAGCTTTTCCGGCCTTTCATTATTTGGTTTTTGCTTTGAGGATAGAGTTCTTTCCATTGATAAATGTATAAGTACAGTACCAGTCAAAAGCTTAGACACCTCCAACTTAATGGATGTTGTTGGTTATGTTAAAGGCTTTACAGGCTTAGGCTTAACCGTTCCAGCTGATGAGATGCTGATGAGTCTGCTGATGAGTCTGAAAACACATATATTCTGATATACCACATATACTCTTGATGTACCACAGTATTACATTTTGCCATATCGACACCGCCAATATATATATCTTGTTGTGCAAAAAAATATTTATATACCTTATTTTACACAATTCAAAATATTTAGTTTACACTTTTAGTTTTGTGAATGTTTATGATGGAACGACCGATACAATTGGCCCACAAATGCTTAGAGAAAACATCTTGTAATATCAGCCTCCATTGCAAATTAAGAAAGAAATTTTATCCTTCTGTAAAGTTCCATTTTAAAGGTTGTTTAAGATGACTGCATAATTCCATGAATGCTGGTGTACAGTTTGATGGCTTCACCTTTATTCTAAAGCAAAGCATTAAGCAGCAAATAAGGTGAACCTTCTAGGAGTAGCCAAGTCTAAACTTTACTGGTACTGTATATAAATTACACCAACTTAGTCCCTCCCCATTATAGCAAAAAGCAAATAGCATTAATCTGTGAGAATAAACGGTGACCTGTATTTAACAAACTGGTGACCCCTCTCTAGCACTACTCTCTCTGCAGAATTTGAGTAATGTACCACCAACTATTAGGATGTAATTACTGATTCATCGCAGATTAGAATTATTTCATTTTACTACATGAAGAATTAATTATGACTCCTTTGAGTATGCAAATGCTAGCAAGTATGCTCAGAGGTCCCGTAACGGCATTGTGACAAGCCAAAAGGCAGACTGAGCGTAAGTGAATGCATGTGTGAGAGCGTGTGTGAGTGTGTGTCCTGGCTCCCATGTGGCCTTCAGTGACCAGGCAGGTGCCTGGAGAGATAGCAAAGATACATTTCTCCCACCATGCAATCAATCAATTCACAGGCTGTAGGCCAAGTCCAGGGTACTAATTACCCAATCAGAGCGGACGAGCTCCCTGAGCCTGGCAGGCCGGACCCCCCCAGGGCCCCCCTGGGGACCTGCTCTCTCTCTTCCCCTCATTAACTTCTCCTGTTCTCTACCCTTGTCCAGGCACTCAGAGGAGCAGACGAGGGTTGTGGGTAATTCAGTGGGCTGTCTCTGAGATGACCGCGTGCCGCAGGGCTGGATGAGTAGAGGACACACTGCTCCCTCTCGCTCTCTGTTGCCCACTTTCTCTCGCTTCCTAAAGAGTCCCTTCATCCGCTCTGCAGTTACACTACCATGCAACAGTTTCTCTTTTTCCTCAATTCTCCCCCTGCAGATCGCTCTAACAAAATCTACTCCCTCTTTGTCACTTCCGTCCCTTGCCCACAGATACTTCTTCCCTCTTTTTCACCTCGTCTCATTCCACAGGAGACAGTTCATGTATCTCTGCCGCTGTCTGCAGACAGCCTGTCTTTTCCTACCTCCTACCCAGTTTTGTTCTATCCTCTGGGTTCTTCCTTATCATTCTCACACACAGATTGAAACCTCTGCTGATAAGGCTGGTCTGAGCACTGTCACTGTGTTCTAAATGGTTCCAAAAACATTATATAAACTGTTGGACTAATTTATGTTCATGCATGTAAATAGTAACTGTCATGTTTGTTAGTCTGTATCTGCTGCGAAACCACCAAGGCCCTCATGGTTTAAGGGCCCCCTGAGGTCCCTGGACACCACGTAGCATAACCCAGCACATCAAAGCATGACAAATACATGTGGCATTAATAAACAACTATTTCAATGTTTTAAGAGTTCTGCAAGTAAATTCATGGGACCAGGAGGCAGTATTACTTGTGCAGATGCTAATATGCAACACGATTTTGCAGCTGATCAGTCAAGGTATGCTTGGTGTGAATTTCTGTGGATTTGAAATAAAGCTGCAGGTCTACAGTGGCTCAGTTTAATTAACAGTAAATACACACAGAACAGACAAAGCATTACCAAGAATGGTAAACACCTGCTGTGTTCAAGGCTGTAATGTCAAATGTCCCAAAGAAAATGATTTTATTTAAGCCTTTCCTGCTTCCCAGCTTTCATGGGAAAGCTATATCAATGTCTACATCCCAAATAAGATCTCTATGTACACATATTGATGATTATTTTTGAAATTGTTGTAAAGAGTTTGCTTATGAGGTGAAACAAGATAACACCAACAGACACCATGCTAGCCTAAACAGAAGAGGTGTGTATGCTTATATTTTTATCCTTGAGAGAAATAATTTAATAGTTTGATTTTACACAACCATCCAGGTATATGTCACATTGCTGGGACAAAGACCTGGGCATTTAATCAGGTTGTGAGGACATTTCACCCTTGTGGGGACCACAAGCTGGTCTCTACGAAGTAATCTATTAAATGTCAGGGTATGGTTAAGATTTGGGTTAGTGTAAGATTATGGTTAAGATTAAGGTAAGGCTAGGAGGCACAATTCACAGGAACAAGTGTGTGTAGTATATTGTTTTGTAAGTTATGCTAGCTAACATGCAAGGTAGTAACTTTGATAAATTTGACATTTAAATGTGCCATAAAACAATCATTCCAATTCCAAAAAACTATTTGATGTTTTACTTCATGAGCTTAAACTGTTTTCTGTAAATACATGCTTGTTCCAAATTTGATGTCTGCAACACATTCCAAAAAAGTTGAGACTGGAGAATGTTTACCAGTTCCTTCAAACAGTCCTTAATAATCACTGGGAGACTGAAGATACAAACTGATCCAGTTTTGAAAGCATAATTTCTTCCGTGCTTCTGTTATACAAGCCTTCAGCTGTCACATTTTTATCTTAATTAGATGCACATTTGGAGGTCTGGTCTGGGCTGCCGGCAGACCATTCTAGCACAAGCCTTCTCTGATTATGCAGTCATGCTGTTGTAGCACAGACAGAATGTGACTTGGTGTTGTTATGTTGGGATAAACATGGGTGTCCTTGTAAAGAGAAGTGTCTCGAATTCAGCATATGTTGCTCCAAAATGTGTTTAGAGATAATAATGTTTTCATAGATATGCAAGTTGTCCACTAATAAACCCTGACCTACACCTGACAGACCCTGGCTTTTCTTCTGTGGCCCATAGAGCACAACATCCATTATTTGCATAAACAGTCTGAAATGTTTTCTTGTTAGACCCCAATATACACTTCCACTTCTGAGCTAGACACCAGAGAAGTCTGCAGTGTTGCTAAAAGCTGTTGACATATAACTTTTACTGTGCATAGTACTGTCTTGGATTTGTGGGTGGATGGACATTGGACAATGGACATTAAATACCTTGCATTTTTTTAGCTTAAAACAGGTCAAAGTAAATATTCAAATTACCGCTGTTTTTATACTCATTTAATCTACCATCTTAGCCTACCATTTTACGTACTGGCCCGGTAATGGAATCAGGTTCAGAGATTCTATTTGTTATTTGCAGGTATTATATCAGTTTCAGCCAAGAGCCTGTCCAAGAACTACTACTTTAAATAGTTTTGGGTCCCACCTGGGTAATTTGTGTATGTGCAGTGTAAAAATACCCCAGTGTGGAGAATGCTTTATTATACATTTCAATAATATGTGTGGCTAGAGCATGTTTATAATTGGCGTATATGACAAAAAACACATAAAATTGTAAATTGTTTTTCTATGCCTACTTTCTCAAATACCACACAATACAAAAACTCCTTTAAAAGAGTCCTTTATATATGGTTTCTAAAAGTCTGTGATATACTGTGCTGCACTGGATAGCTCAAATCAATTGTAGAATCTTTTACGAGACCTTTTTTTTATTTGGAATAAATACAGTATACTTGTGCTTTTCTTTTGTTTCTGTTTGTCATGCTTCCAGTTTTCCCGGACGCCTCCGAACTCCTGGACTCAATCTCCCAAAGTTCTCTCCCTGATGACATCACAGCCACATGCTCCGATACATCCTTTCACACTTCACTTCCTCAATCTAGGTCTCCAGAATTCTGAGCGCCCACCTGCACCTCATTTCCCCATCACTACATAAACCTCACATACACCTCCTTGCGAAGTATTGCCAAACCTTGTTTGCATGCTGAGCGTTCTCTCCTACTTATCTCTCTTTATTATTCCCTTTTTTGATCCTTCTTTGTTCCTGACTCTCTGTTTGGATTAACCCTTCTGGTTTTGTCCACTACTCTGTTTGCTTACTGTGTTTTGACCTCTCCTTTTGCTCTCTGGATTTTTCTGTTGGAATCCTCTCTGGATTTGTTCGCCTGTAGAGTGACTCTCGGGGTTTCAACTATAGCATGTCTCTCTCCCTCTCTCTGTCTTTCTCTCTCTCTCTCTCTCTCTCTCTCTCAGCCTTGACCTCTTTATGATTATTACATATTTGTTGGTGATCTTGAGTATTAATCTGTCAAACAAAGACCACTTGGCTTTTAGGCTTGGCACCCGTCAAAGTACATTTGTTCCTGACAGTACTTGTAGCCAACCTCCTTTTCATTTATTAAGAAACTGAAACTGAAAAATGACAAAAATGGAGATAGGAGGTTTATCCATATATAGAAAATGCACGCACACCAGCCCCAACTCACAGCTTACAGCATAGGCACGTTGTCGATAGAGCCCCTCCATTAGGCTGTGTAACACTGATTATGGCCTGTGACAAATGAGTACGTTATATTGATCTAATAAAACAGTGGATTGGTTTTTAATGGGTAACATGAGTTTGGAAGTGAGGTTGCTTTTATTTGTGCAGTCTCTTCACCTGCTGCCATATTCCTTCTAATCCTCTTGTGTTTATCCTTCTCTTTTTTCTCACATTCACACTTTTTTCCCTCTTTGCTGCACTCCTGTGGTGCAATAAATATAAATTCTGCAACAGGTACCATTCTCACGACTGCTAGCGCTAGTGTCTTCTTGTAGAAACATGTTGAGAGGAAGTGATCTTATAAACAGAAACCAGCAACAGTGTGAGCATTCACACGTTCACCTCATCTATAGTACATCATGGGGCAGACAGAACGTGTTTCTCACATAGAACAATAACAAGCCTCCTAGAAAGCTGCTCAGTAACGTTATGATAGGTTGCGCATATGTGGTGCACCCATACTGTGGCTTCCAACCGGATACTTGCTGAAGTGGTGAGGAAAAATAATCTCTATCAAGCTCACATGTGGGCAAAGAGGACACAAACACACATACATTAAACAAGTCACAAGACGTTGTGTGATCTGCATCTAGTGGCTATTGTTTTATGAATTGGTGACAAAATGCAAAATGCTATAATACACAAAGAACAATGTAATGAATTATTAATAATAAGTGCAATAAACTACTCTTTTGCAGAGTAATATAGTTTGGTAATTGGGAGTTGTGGTCCAATATAATAAATAAGATAATATTTTAATGATTATATGATAATGATATGTGTGCTCCCATATGTGGGCATATCCAATATTTTTGAATATCTTTCAATCAGTCAGACATTGGGATTATCCTGGTTTATGAAACACGTCTATGGGGGACTCTAAGGATAGCTGGCACACCTTTAAGTGAGCTTTTTAACACATTGTGACAAATGAACAGAATTTGACTAATCCAATCAGCATCCACTTTTGCCATTCTAACTCCACCTCTGCCTGTAGTATCCACCCCCAACACACACACATGTATCCTGTGTCTTCTCACATTTATCCCTTCCGCCCTGCTAAGGGACCACCAACCTCCCAGGAGATAGACAAGAGCAGACAATGCAGGCAGGGAGATCAAGGCAGGAGA
The DNA here is from genome assembly GCA_024036415.1 of Prochilodus magdalenae. Taxonomy (NCBI): domain Eukaryota; kingdom Metazoa; phylum Chordata; class Actinopteri; order Characiformes; family Prochilodontidae; genus Prochilodus; species Prochilodus magdalenae. The sequence goes on from JAMWET010003287.1 coordinate 338,158, forward strand.
GCCAAGCTTCATCCCACACATATCACAGTCACCTCCCCAAAATCTCCAGCATCCCCCAGGCCCACCCGTCTTCTCCCCCTCAGGGCCCAGTTAATGACTTCTCTCCCTTCCCTGCATTTCGGTGGGCTTCAATCCGAAAGGGACGGCGGTGGATTAACATATCTAAACCCAGATTAGGCCTGCCGCCACTGCTGCTGTTGCTGCCGTGTTTGTATGGAATGGACCAGAGGTGGGGGGTAATGAGAAAAAAGCCCCCTCCCTCCTTTCCAGCGGCAGGGGCAGTAAATGGTTTAATGAAAAGCAGGCGGGGATCCACTGCTGCCTTTTATCTGTAGGGCCAAGTGGCGGAGCTGGAGCCTGAATGGATCCTAATGGTGGCGGAGAAGGAGGAGGGGTGCCAGCATGAACTGTGTGGTCAGGGACATGACAGTGGGCTCAGAGGAAAAAAGACACATAAAGAAGGATTAACGGAATAACACATCAGTAGACACCTCAGATTACACTACATGAGCTCAGCCTGCTAGAAAACTGAGAAAAACAAGGCGGCAAGATGCATTTTATGTTGCATATATATATATATATATATATCACCTTTCTCTCTCTTCCCCAGTTCTATGCTCAACTTCTCTTTCTGCGCTACTGAACAAAAGGGTTGTATGAAATGATGGCAAAGAACAACTGCATTGGGCTGCATAAGGAAATTTTAAGTACACGGGTCATTGAAGGGGGATATTTTAGTAGTATGTCCCACCATCTGCTCAAGAGTTACCAATTATTTGACATCAATTGACACTTATCATCAAAAGAATAGTTGCACACAGTAGGAAGTGTTGAATTGCAATGCTACTCGGAAGGAAAGTAAAGGTTCCCAATAAATGCTTATAAATTTATGCTGATACAGGCAATATTTATTGAGCTACACATTGAGAGGTATTGCCTCTTAGTATGGCGTTAAGCTGCCATGCCAGACGTCTTAGCAATGAGTTTTCTAATGATGTCCTGCAATAATCCATCCCATTTAGCTAATATTCTCACCCAGTTCCTGCAGATTTTGTGGTAGGGGTGGAGGTGGACGTGTGACGTGTGACAACAAACCACTATTTTTATTGGCCATCTCCACCAAGACAAAATCAGGACTCGCCACTGAAGATGACCCGCTGCTGTTCTGAGGCTGTTGTTGTAACATTTGCGTGCTTGTAGGCCTTTCTTTATGCAGCTGTCTGCCAATGGTGCTGGCACTAACCCACCAAGAATCATTCCTCAGGTCATTCGACTGATTCCTCCTGGGTGCAATTATTTTTTGATGATAAATTTCAGATCTTGTGTACAGTCGGTAACGTTACTGTAAAGATTTGGTCCCCTCTGGCCAAATGACATGACATGACACTATGTTTAGTACTCGTTTCCAAATACAACTCTTTCTATTTGATTTAAACTATTGAGAAAAAGACATAGTGTGCCAAAACATTTTTCTTATTCCTAATGTACAGTAATATACAACACTCAATGAACAGAAACAGCGCATTAACACTGGAAAACGTGAACAACACATGTACTGACGGGGGCACCCAAACTTTTGCATACAAAGCTCTTTGTTCCAATCCATTTTTGTTGCCTCATATTAAGCGCTATGGGCTTACTGGGCTCTGGACCACTGCCCAGTCTCAGACTGACCCAGTAACCTCATAAAAATTGACCCTTATCCCTCTGACCTCTGTTGGTAATGCCCACTGTTTTCTGATATGTTGTATAGTGATTCTGCATTGCCCCACTGACACTGAACCCCCATTGACCTCCACTGCTCTCCCTCCTATCCCGTCTCAGAGCTCAGGAAGAACTCGCCCCTATGGACTTCTCATTTGTGGCTTACTGTGCCCAATCGATGTGCCCTCTGTTCCTTCCCAGCGTGGATCAGCACTTTTCTCTGTGTGTGTGTGTGCGTATTTCCTTCCCTTACCTTGTTTTCACTAACCTTTCCCCACTTCCTGCCCTTCCAAAACCACAATGTCTACTGCTATTGCTTCATCTCTCTGTCACGCTCCACACTCCATTGCTTTTTTATGGGAAACTATTCTCCCTCTCTTTCTCTCTCTCTGTCTCTCACGCTCTCTTTGCCTGTCTCTCTTTATTCTCTGTGTGCTCTCTATTCTCTCTCTTGCATTCTCACTCGATTCCCCTCTGTCTCTTACTCAGATCCAACAGGATTCTCTCTTCTTCCCTTCTTTCTATCTACTGCACTCTTTATTCTTCTCTCTTTCTCTCAAGTTTACCGCTGTTGCACCCACTAGTATTCTCTCTCTCATTCAGTTCCTGCCTGTCTCTCGTTCTTTCTCTCTTTTGATCTCTATCCTTCTTCTCTCTCTCTCTCTCAGCCCACTGGTAGTGGTAGGTACCTACATGTCCCTCATGTACTCTCTGCCTGGCTTGGCCCATTTCAGAGCAGAGTTGGGGCCAGTCTGGATATGCTACTGCTAAGGGAATTGCAGGCAATTCAGAGCCTGTGGTAGAAACTGGGGCAGGAGCTGAATTCATCTCTGACAAAAGAATAACTCTGCTGATCTGCTCATCCATTCTCAGCTAAAAAAAAAAACATCCAGCACAAAACTGCATGTGGCTCTTAAACAGACTAAAATATGAATACAGTGTGTTATGTAAATGTCTCACCAGCTCTAGAGGAGGCTTTTTATGGAATGGTGAAAATAAACCTGTAGTTAAAATTATGCCCTCAAGCAACCATTCACACGGCCGCAGGTCAGTAAGGCTGAATAAGTATCTCTGAGTTCTTTGTGATGGTACAAAGGCACACTGCACATTCTATAAGAATGATCTTCTCCTCTCTGCGCCACATACACAACTATAGCAGTGTGCTTCTGGCCCTAGTGCGGCCCTACAGTTCTCAGTTCTCTATGCATACACAACATTCTTAAAAACATTCAAAGCTTTTATTTGCTGGTTGTCATGTCATTCTAAATAACAGATGCATACATAATGAGCGTACATCATTAAGATGTTTGCTAGTTGTCGGAACACTGCCGTGAGGATTGGATTGCATTCAGCCAGAGGAGCATTAGTGAAGTGGGAATGTTTGATGATTAGTTTTGGACCACAAATGACACTCCAACTCATCTCAAAGCCCTGAGCATGGTGACCGCTCATGTGAGGCTGTTCCTGTTTATTGTTTTTCTGTGGAGATTATACATGCTATGCGCACATAATTGAGCATCTGGGTCAGCATTAAAAGCACCTTGGTGTGTTTGGTTTGTTTGTTCTGGGCTACTGGAGAAATGTGGCAGTGCAACATGTTGGAAGAGGACCTGCTTTTCTGAGCTCATTTAAAGCAAAAAATCTATTTAGAAAACGTTGAAGTTGTTAAACACTAATGACAATTTGGTTTGTAATCTATATTCTATTTTCTGCTAATAGATTCCCTTAAATCTTACACTCTTCTTGTAGCCTTTTTAATACATTTTTTATAACCATATTCTATATTGTATGCTGATACGATTGACTGGCAGCCTGTCCAATGTGCTGGGACAGCCCTATTTTTTATTTACTACTGTCTTCATGTACAGTCATTTGGCACTGATGACTATAAGGACCAGTACCTTGATTGAAACAGAGCAAGGCTTCACAATATAGTTTCTTAAATAATCTGTTTATTTTTTTAATTCACTGATTTATATATGTGATATATGCATGTATATATCTTATATGAATTCCTAGGGAAACAAATATTCATTTTCATTACTAATAACACATTTGCAGATGTTACTATACTTCACTTTTACACTTTTTACACTTTTACAAAGTCATGTTTGTAACATACTGTATATTATATAATTTATACTGGAAATATTTTCTGTGATACACATTTTATTGATTTTGATCAAATATCAAAATCGCCTTCCTACATTGAATGGACATTAACACACTGGCCCAAAAAAATACAATTAAATAAAATTAAACAAAATATACTATCAAAGTAAAAACAGCTTTTGTCTAAACCTAAATACCAGAAGTATACAGGGTGTGTTCTCAAGAGCACTTGTTTCAATCAACTAATATTAACTCTGATGCATCCCACAATGTTGTAGTAGATTTAGCATTTTTTATCACAAGGAGAGCAGTACCTTATTAGTATAACAGCCATTACTGTGCATTTACACAGACAGTCTCCTTCATAATTCTGCTACTGTGACTTAGACTGGAACCGTGTTTTATGGTCAGATGAAAGGAAAATTAACCCATTTTGGTTAAACATTTAGAGTGGGTTTAATGTAACAAGAAGCATGCCTACTGTAGAGGGTCTTTGATATTGTGTGTTTATTTTTACCTCTAAGGGCCCTGAGAACATGGGAACCTTGTTAGGATTCATGGCATCATGGACTGCATGAAATACCAGGACATTTAAATCTGTCTGCCCCTGGTAAAAACTAAATAGGTCATCATTGGATGTTCCAGCAGGACAATGATCCAAAACATATGACAAGATTAGCACAAAAGTGCTACACCAGACATACGCTTCTGCCATGGCCATCTCCGTCCAGTCCCTATTATAGTCCTTAGAGGGGGAATTTGTTTTACAGCCATGTATACAAAACATGTATATGCAACTCAGTCCCCTTAACTAAACCACATATAAACCTGTGGGATGAGCTGTAGAAGGAAATCTACAAGAGAGGATCTAGGACCCCGGACCATCTGGACAGTTTCTGTGAGGTGGAATGCTCTCAAATTCCCTGCTCTGTTCTCCAACCTTGTAAGATGTTATAGGAGAAGACTAAGTGCTGTTTTATTGGCAAAGGGAGGTTGTACAAAGTATTAAATAAAGGGGAGACATTAATTGTGGCACATGTGGTTTTGTTAAAAATAATTATTGCTAACAAAGTATGCAGAGAATCAGATGGACTACAGTCTGTGTTTGTAGAACTGCATCTATGTGGTAAACGCAGCTGACAAAAATGGACTGCTCAGTGTATTTACCACATACGTTCTAAAACATCGCATACAGTTGCAGAGGTCCCTAATGGTGTCCTGTGATAATTCATCCCATGCAGCTTGAATATTCTCACAGTTCCTGCAGACTTTGTGACTTTGCGATAGGGATGGAGGAGGAGTGACACCTTCTGGACGTGTGACATGTGACAACAAACCATTCACCTTGGTACTGACCACGGTGCCTCCACCCAAATTATTTGGATTCATTTGGATTCGTAGGTCATCTCCATCAAGACAAAAGCAAACTCGTCACTGAAGATGATCATCTGCCATTCTGAGTCACTCCATGACGGTCTGGCATGACACCACTGCAGTCTTTGGTGATGTTGATGTGTTGTTTATGGTCATCATGATGGTCTGCGTGCATGCAGTCCTGTGTCATGCAGCTGTCTGCCATTGGTGCTGGCAGTAACAGGATGACTCACAGAGGGCATCACTGCTCACTGAATGTCTGCAGTTGTAGCTGTCGAGTCACTCTGCGCATGACGGATAATCCTCAGTTATCTCTTTGTTCATGTAGGTCTTCCAGGTCCTACATGTTATAGGTGCACTCTTTCTTCTATCCACTACTGCCAACAGCTCTCTATGGTATTATCTGCACGATCAGTGCGCACAATACGTCAATAAGACCATCCTATTTCCTGGAGCTTTACTTTGCGACCCCTCTCGAATTCTTCGAACTTCCCTAATTGCTTTCTCCTAGGCAAACTTCATTTGCAATATAAATATATGGGAAAACATGAAGCACTATTTATTACTATTATTAATTTCAGTTTCTATACTGATAAACTGTATTGTAAAGTATTACTTATTAGCTACACTACTTTATTTTATTGTATTTATTGTCTTGCATGTTGCACTTTCTGCAGTCTGTCCTGTTCTATGTTGTTCTATGTTCTCGTTTTGTTCGATGTAGCACCATTGTTCTGGAAAAAAACTTAATTTCATTTCACTGTGTACTTGTACAGAGCTGAAATGACAATAACAAGCCTCTTGACAATAAAAAAAGCCTCTTGATGTGTTCATGTGACTCCTCTTGTACCCTGCACATACAGGCATGATATAAAGACATAAACCATGCAAAACTGGATCTTACAGTGCACAGAAAAGGAACAAAAATATTCACACCTGTAGGTCTATATATAAAGACTTCGAGGTATTAATACCTTGAGCATATCACTGACATTTATGTCTACATCCATCAGGTGGGAGATCTCACACAGCCTCCATATAATCTGTTGCTGTTATTGTTTTCTACATGATGCTGAACAGACCAAAAACAAGACTAATGCGCTTTCTGTACATAAACGTTTGAAAATGCACCCCTTAAAAACAACATTAACTCTTAAAGAAGCACAGAACTGACCTGGTCTCTGACAGGACTTCTTGAAGGAAAGCAATGGTTCACACATTTACACACATTAGTGTGCTGAAGAAATCAAATATAAAGCATTTCATTATTTAAAAAACAAGTCTGCTCTATTGTTAAAGGTTACCGGGTTTGCCTTTTCCAACATTATATATTATCATAATTTGTTTACCGTCTATGATCATAGGTAATTTGCAGAAGGGGAACAATACACAATAGCAGCACAAGCACAGTACAGATATACAATACACTCACATAAACACAGTGTACATAAATGCTTGAACATTGTCCCTCTACTAACACCCACACAAACAAACCCAGCTAGAGAGAAACAAAGAGAGCGGAGAGGCAGTGAGACGGGTGGAGAGACAGGTAGTGAGGGAGAGAGAGGCTTTGACAGCTCCCTGTGGCCTTGCAGGTAGCTTTTATGAGGTAGTTTCTTCTCATTATCAGGGCTGGGGAAAAGACCACTGCCATAAAACGCCCCCTTCCTTCTGTGTAAAATCTGGACTAACATTTTGTGTCAAATCCTTTGATGGCAATATCAAACGTCCACTGAGCAGACTGAACTTAAGATTTCAGATCTCTCTGAGCTGCTTAACATTTTTAGGAGCAAAGACTATTTCATCTTAAAAGTAAACTAAATGTAGTGAAAACTGCAGCAAAACTGCCCCGAAATGTCACTCAGAAACTTCATTTTACCAAAACTAATTGAAAGCACTATTTCATCCACATATATGCTCATAAATATAATTCCTGCTAGAAGTAAACTGATATCCATGACCTATCCCTGGCATGCTGGCAAAAAATGCTACACAGTGTTAACTTTCCAGTTTGAAAAGCTTTGCTACAGAACTGGATTACGCAAAAATTGACCAGTGTGGTAGGCAAGAGTATACACATCTATACATGCTGTTTCCATATACTACTTTCAAAGATGTGATTTTGCAGCTACCCACTTAGATTTTTATTACTAAAACACAATCCAACAGCCAAGAAGGACTAAAATATGGTGTATAAAATATTGTGAAAGTTTCACAATAGACAATTCCATGATGAATAAACCATTCCGACCTGGTCTCTATATGTCACCCTGTCACAACAGTGTGTTCAAGTGTCCTACAGCCAGACACATACAGGCTAATATGATCTGAGAATTAAAAATAGATCCAATATGATTGTTAACCCTGTTGTGCTGTTGATTCTGATTAACATTAGCATGATGTTCTGGCCTATATTAGTAGCCTGACTCTTAACCACCCTTGAGCAAGGTTTGCTAACATCAGCTCTGAAGTTAACAGCTTTTAAGAAGCTAAGTCGGCTACTGGCAACCTTGTACAATAATGCAAAGCCAAACTCAATCATTATACAGTAAACTGTATGCAATTATTTGTTGGCCACATGCAAAATGCAAAACACAGGAGTTTCTGAGGGTCCAGAACCACCTACTTAACCACTTACACAAAAAATTAGACCGGATTTCTGGGAGTTCCTTAAGAAATAAACTTATTATGACATTAAGCTATCATCATTCATTCACAATCAGATAGATTCTGGATTTTTTGAATAACTAGAGATGCAACACTGGGCTGCCTCAAGGTGGTGCAGTAGCAGATTGGTTCATTCATTTGGTTCTTCATAGCCTAGCAACTGTAATTATGTCTGGGATACCTCTAAAAAGCTTAATATGCTGAAACATATTTTGGAAATCTGAATCCAACTTTATGGTGGAAAGAGTGAGTTAGCATTTATTTCTTAAACCGAAGACAAAACAGAAGACGTGTAATATGACGGGTAAGAGGTCCTAAGAGTACCAAACTAGAAGGAGTATTCAAGAAGAATATTATATAGAATTATTAAACCTAATATTTTTTGCCACTGAATTGCCACTATGACAAGTGAGCAGCCAGCCAATTCTAGATTAGCAAACCAACATGGGACCCTCCAAGTACCAGAAGGTGTACCACACACTGACTGTGTCACCTCACTTTTTTCTGTAGACCACACCATTGAAAATCTCAATACCAAAATTGGTCAATATTCTAACATTAACTCAATACAAATAAATAAATGTATTCATTCAGATTCAGTGTTCCATAACCTGCCAACATCTGCTACAAAAGAACACATGTGTAGTATGTATGGGTCAATTGATTTGATCAATTCAAATAAAATCCAATCTTAATTTCATATAAACCCTGTATATTTCAAGGTGCTTCACAGATTAAACCTGAAAAGCTTAGAGAATGCTGGTCTATCACACAGGTGTGTAAGGTGTGATGATAATTGCCTTCAGGCTCTGGAATGCAGTTCATGCCCATTGGACACAAGTTTGTCTCTCCTGGCTCTTGTCCGTACACCAAACAAGTAAGGGTGAGTGAAAATGAGGGTACAGGGGCACAGAAGGAAGTTAAACTCTACTCATCAGCAGAGCTCCTCAGCGCAAGAGTTGTACAGCCGGAACTTCAGCACAAACGAATGCACATCGCTCCCATTCGCAGTCAGTGGACAGTAATGACAGGAAATGATATGGTGCCAGAATAGCAGCACTGCCAACTGGGAGAAGAAGAGCAATGCCGTGTCTCAGCTCCAATGATGAACAAGCTGAAAATTAAAATCCTCCCCCTCTCCACTCCCTGTAATTACCCACCTATGGGGAGGATGGATGAAGGCACGCCGAGGGTTTGAGAGAAAGGGAGTGAGAGAAGAAGGAAAAAAAAAGTAGAGTGGAAATAACCAGCCTAAGAAACATGCAGACGAAAGAGAGGCTCGTTTCATTAAGTTCTCTTCTCCCAGATGTGCTCCTGATGTGCAGTCAGCACATTCCCTGACTTTGCTCCTCTGCTCTCTCCTCCGTGTAGAGCCACTCTTTCTCTCTCCCCCTCTCTGTCTCTCTTCCACTGCTGGAGAGAAGGAGCCCTGTGCTGCTCATGTGGAAAACACAGATAGCACAATCAGCAAAGCATCCCTGGGACAGACAAAAGCTATGTTGTTAATTGTTCCACGAATCAGCCAGTCTTTATAAAATGAGCAAAAATGAGTTTCTGAAAAGTACTTTTATCGACATTAAAGTCAGCCTGAAATTAAAGCAGACTCTTTTTTTAGACTATATTTGATGACCATTGTCATAAAGTGCTGTTCAGCATACTATACTATTTGCATAGACACAGCACAATACATCTCTGCAGTATTATTACTGGTACTGTTTTATTGTTCAGGGCATTTTGTGATATATAGGTCATTGAAACGAACTGTTTTGAACAAAGTTCAAACTACTAGCCTGTACACAACTAGCAAATACAGCTTTATACTGCAGCAACTATGGCAGTTCTTAATGTTACACACAGACTTTGGGATGTATTCACTTAAAAACAATAGATTAAAACCGCTCACCATATGGTCATTAAGGACAGGGAAACAGTCTCATGTCCTACTCCAAAATTGTCATTTCCTGTAGTGTCTTGTCTTAAAAGATCGAAATGTAGTTTAAAACTATATGTCATTAAAACATCTTTTGGAAGGGGATTTGTCTGCACCTACTTTTCCTTCCTTTAAACAACGAACAATACAATCAGAAACCATCCCTAACGGTGATATGATTATATTCACTTAACACAGGTACTAAGCCCTCATAACAACGTTCATTTTAAACCTGTCTGCTACATTGTGCAAACATTTCATAACAAGTGGAGAAACAAAAATGGTTCTGATTACTTGGTCAATAATGATTTTCCCTGCCTTATAAAATTAGCATTTCAAATATTAGGGGTTATATATAACAGCAATGTTAAGCATAAGAAGAGCAACTTTGACGACTGATACAAAGCTGGATGCTAATGACAAGTTATCCTTGTTCTGGAAATGTACCACTCTGGAGAGTTTAAATGCAACACACCTGGCTCAGAAGCCTCTGAAGGCTTTCATTAACTACATCAGGTATATTTGGAAAGACTTTAAGGTTTTTACCTTAAAATGCCTCATTATTTTGCCTTGAAGTTTCTTTTTTATTATTTCAGATAAACAGTCATCAATGTTGAAAAACAGGTCTAATCTCCGTCAACATACGGTTGCCTTTTTTCAACTCAGGCACCACAGCATTGTACTCCCAGGCACAGATGCGAGAAAATACTGAATGTTTTTGCTGAATGTGAACTTCTCCTCCAATCCACTCACTGTTTGTCATTTTAGGGCCAGATTTCCATTGGCAGCCCCGGTGCATTCCAACAGTATGGCAGGCTAAAGGCGATGACATGAGAGCCAGAAAGCTCAGTTTAACCTCCATACACTTTTCTCATAGCCCCGCTGCCTCTGTTACTGGCTCCCATTTGTAAGAGCTCTCCCTCACAAAAGCCGAGAGACCATAAAAAGCGCCTTAGCGCAGGGGAGAGGAGGAATCATTACGCGCAATTTATAAACCATTAAGAGCCTTGTGAAAAAGAAAGAGGCAGCAATCTGATGGAGGGAGGAGAGCGCAGAGGCTCTGAGGCTAAGCCAAAGAGAGGTGCTTCATTTGGGAAATGTGTTTTGCGTGGTGCCGGTTGGTGTGGTTAATAGGGCCTAGGGTCACCTCTAGCCCACTGAGTCATACACAGCACTGTAGCCCTGTAGAAAAAGAAAAAGAGAGAGAGAGAGAGAAAGAGAGAGAGAGATGTATTAAAAAACGAGCTACTGCCGCATTGGTTCTGTGCCTAATATGAAGATACTAGAGGTACAGTAAAAGAATAAGCACAATGATCCAAGGACTGATTTAAACATTTCAGGACCACCAGTCACATAGTCTGCCTTTAAAACTCAATATCACTGGTGCTAACAAGAAAATAATTTGATATGAAATGTTAATCATTTACAGCTCACAGAAACACACTGAGAAATTCTGTCGAACCTGCAGATTCTAAGCTTTCAGTCGATGCCATATCTGCATACGTAAGTAGAAAAAGAGATGTTGTCAATTCAGAGGCTGCTGTTAAGGTTTGAGTTGCCAACAACTAACTGATGTTAAAAATACTGTTGATAATAGAAAATATCTGAGAATGAATCATTCTCTACTATTTAAAATACTACAACAGTGCTGCCTCCGCCTTACCTAACACTGAGGCATCTGATCCAGTCATTCAAGGACTTTCAAGAAGTTAGTTTGCTGGTGAGCAGTGACCTAGAGAAACACATTCATGGCAGAAAATAACAAACACTCGGCACGAAGAGTAGATTACACTAAAACTGTATTCAGGTTTAAATATGAAAAACAGCATCCTGTTATATGCCACAAATAAACACCACTGACCAGAGGAATAAGCTGCTGGGGTAAGCTGTTGGGGTAAACGGCATTTATATGCGTTGCCGGTGCGTGAATGCAAACAAGTGGTGATGCTTGTCATCTCGCGAAAAGGCACGTCCAGTTGTAGATGCCTTTAAACCAATAAATGTGACTAATTTATTGACACTGCCATTTCCACTACAACATTTGTTCTGAGGAAGTGGGGAAGGTCAGGTGATTCCTAAGCAGGGTTGAGATTCATCACAATCGTTGTTTTGCACAAAGGTCCAATAGTGAACAGTAAAGTGAAGAGAGAAACTCATACAGTGAATGAAGAACATATTACACTTATCATCAAAAGAATAGCTGCACAAACAGTTACACCAAGAAGGAATCAACTTGCGATATAAAACTTGATGGGTATGTTTGATAATGTGAGAATGTGAATGATTCAAGTTTCCTGCTCAGCCATTATTAGTTAGTGTCATCTGTACCATATGCAGATGGTCACACAACGCAAGACTACATGCACACAGGCCGTTACAATACACACCAGTCCTTAACACCATGTCAGTGTTGCCAAAGACTGCAATTGTTGTCGTGGCACACTGTTATAGAGTGACTCGGAATGGCAGCAGGTAATTTTTAGTGAGGTCAGTCTTTGTCTTGGTGGAGACGACCAACAAGTCCAAAAGTAGAAGGACCGTGTTCTGCGCCAAAATGAATGGTTTGTTTTTACACCACACAAGTCCAGAAGACCAGCTGTCACTTCACCTCCACTTCACCTGCTGCTAAATCTGCAGGAACTGTGTGAGAATATTCAAGCTACATGGAATGAATTATCACAGAACACCATTAGGTGTATTATTTTTTATACCATGCACAGTTTGCTTTAATTGACAAGCCACGCCTATTTAAATCTGCCTAAAAAAATATCTACAACTTTCACAATTTGTCCACATTTGTCATTTGTTGCCTTGAAATCAGGCAGAATTAAGTCACAAGTGCAGAAGTAGGCCTGTCGATAGAAAATATTTACTAAATCTAAATGACATTACTTACACAATTTGCACAGTTCCATTTAAATAATAAATTGATTACATCACTCTTAGCTTCTAATGGTTAAAATGTACTTCTTTAAAGAAAAGGATATCGGATTAAAGTCTTTTAAACATAAAACAGATATTTGGCCACTTAAATGTTTTCAAGGCACTGATATAGGCCAAGTCTGAAAAAGCAAAAGCAGCGAGTGACAAAATTCCGAAAAATTATTTTGGTTCTGAGTGTGTGAACAGTGGCTGTCAACATAACGGTAAATTTCCTGCAATCAATATCCATAAGCTTTTAAGTTCAAATCCCATCCTGGATGTCTACAGCAATAAGATGAAATGTCAGAGACCAGCAGGTGTAATATCTCTATACTCCTCACTGTAGTCTGACACTGCACCACCATCCCTAAGATGTGATAAAGATTGTATTGCAAACTTCAACCCTTTAGTGCAACATAAAAACGTTCTTCTTTAGAAAGCATCAATAAAATGGTCCTATCTGACAGAAAAAAGACTCAAAGAATTGTTTTATTTAGAGTTGGATCTTTAAGGAAAGTAGACAGTTAGTTTATTGATTCAGTCTGTAATGGTACCACAGCTGTTCTCTATTGCAGTGTCTTGGAGACACTGTGCGTTATGCATTTACATATTTTCTCTAATGACCAAACCTGATTCCACTCATTAAGTAACTGATCTATTCATGCACCACCCACAAATGTTCTGCCTTAGCAACTGTTGCCATTCGACCTATTGGCAAACTGTACAGTATGTTATGTATAGTCACTACATAGCATCAAGTTTCAAGTTTACAATGTCATGCTACAGAACTGAATGCAGCTAATTGAATCTAGACAGGTGGGAAATAACAACAAACTTGCCTTTATCCTAATGTTAGCTCAATTCCATGACATTAGGCTGATTTGGACATTTGCCAATGTTCTGTGAAGCTTGATCAACCTAGCAACAGTTGCTGCGAAGCAAGGTGTTTGTGAGCTGGGCATGGATATATCTACACATCAAATGTCTTTAAACTGAGGTGGGTAAAAACCAGGAAAACACTGAACATGTCATTGCCTTGCAAGTTCAGAGTAAGTTATGAGTTATGAGACACTCAGGTCACTTCATGTATGAAATGGAGCCGCAGGAAGGTCAGGAGGGTCAATAGTTGTGGCCTACTGAGCGTCAGAGTGGAGCCTGAGGCCAAAGCGCGCCATATCACAACACCACCACAGTCAATACACCCCAGATTGAGCCCTCGTTCTGTACGCTGCAAACGGGAACAGAAATCAATGCTCTCAAAAAGGTTACACATCAAACTATTAAATACTTTATCGACCCGGCCCAAATATCTGCTGCACTCTATAGACGCATGGAGAGATTTCATCATAGATAAGTGAGTGAAAAGATGGACAATATTCACTCCAGAGACAGTGGACATTTACTGAATATCATGTGCAATGAGGTAGGTGTTGGCGTCGGTGCAAAAAGGGAAAAAAACCCTACAGTATTTACAAGGAGCATTTCTCAAGGTCTCGCAGCCAGGATTATTTTTGGCGCTTCACGGAAAACAAGCTGAATATTTCTCTCTTAAACCAATTCATCTTGTTTCTCTTGGCTGTCAGCACTGCGAGCTGGGTGGGAGAGAGCGAGAGAGAGAGAGAAAGAGAGAAGCAGGATGGAGAGTGTGAGGTGAGACTCAAAGTGAGACAGCGTCTCTACATTGTCGAGGAATTTGATTCTACTGCAGTCTCTCCACATCACCTCATCATATCAATCAGTGTGTGTCAAGCACCCATCAGCTGAGAGACAATACTTATGTAACACAGAGAGGAAAAAAAGCTGATGTTTTGGTGAGGAAATGCCACGGTAGAGACAAAACCTGCACAAACAGATGACGGGAGCAGAGGAAGAGACTAATGAAGAGTGGAAGAGATGATGGGGACCGGCTGTAAGAAGCAAAAGTGTGAAAAATGGAAATTGGAAGGAGGAGGTGGGGTGTGCATAGAATTTAAGAGGGAATGAAGATGGAAAAGAAAGCCAGAATGGCGAGGGGAGACAGGTGAGGAGGGAGGAGGTGATAACCTGAAGGTGATAAAAAAGTATCTGTTGGCAGGTATGGATGTGTCTGTAAAGTATGTTCCGTTCTGACTGTGAGGCAGCAGGAAGAGAGAGAAGAATAACAGCGGGAATGAGTTAGAGAGAGAGAAAGAAAGAAGTAGAGAGGCAGAAATGAGAGGGAGAGAACATTGAGAGAGTGAATGTAAGAGTGAATGTAAGACGACTAAAGGATAAAGAATAACAGCAAGAAAGAGAAAGTAAGAGGGGAAAAAGAAAAGTAGAACAACTGACTATAAAAAGACATGATGAAAAAGTGACAATAATAGCAAAAATGAAGGAGGGCAGGAGGAAAAGGAGGAATGAGGAAAGAGTAAGTGAGGTTAACTGACTGTGAGAAGAAAAACAGCAAGAAAAAGAGAGGAGAAAGAATAACAGTGGTAATGAAGAAGAGAGAGAGTAAGAAAGAAAGCGAGCTGGTAATATACAGTACATTAGGGCGACACATCCTCCTCAATACTCAAATAAGCTCAGAATATCCTCACCATTATACTTATATAACACTGGTCTCACTGACTACACGTCACGTTAGGATCCTTCAGTGTTCCCTTCAGTTGTCATGCCAGCACTGTCATTTCAAGCAAAGGTTGACTAGCATTTATTATAGCCAAGTTACCTGGAGAGGACTAGCCACACACTCACCAACACTGATCACAGCATATTCAACTAATGTTAATGTGTTTGCATTATATGTGTCTCCATAAAGTGTCAGATAGAGAGAAAGAGCATTTGCTGATAGTGGAGGCCAGAGAGCAAGTGACATAAAGGTGAGGAGAAAGAGCAAATATAAACCCTGCAGTGTTTAGTTCATGGCTATGGCACTATGGAAAGAGGGAGTGACTTTAAGAACATACAACAAGAGGAAAGAATAACAGTAAGAAAAAGAGACAGAATGAAAAAGGGAGGATAGTGAGAAAAACAAAGAAAGAGAACATCAAAAAACAAAAGAACAACAGAGAAAGAAAGGGAGCGACGAAAAAGAGAAAGTGACTAAGAAAACAGGACTAGGTTAAAGAAAAAGAGAAAGGGATGCTAAGAGAAACAACTGTAAAATAACAGAATGAAAGAAAAAAAACAGCAAAGAAAAAACAGGAAAAAAGCAAAAGAAAGTGTCTAAGAAAACAGAAGTAGAGAAAGAATAAGTCTAGGAAATATATATATATATATGTATATGGGGTGCGAAAGTTTGGGCAGCGTTGTCAATTTTCCTGATTTAGCTTTATAAAGCATTGATTATTTGGATCCAAAAATTGTGTTAAATTTACCATATAGGGGACAAACACAGTGATATTTGAGAAGTGAAATGAAGTTTATATGATTTACAGAAAGTGTGCAATAATTGGTTAAACAAAAGTAGGCAGGTGCATAAATTGGCCACTGTTGTCATTTTATTGATTTCAAAACCTTTAGAACTAATTATTGGAACTCAAATTTGGTTTGGTAAGTCCAGTGACCCTTGACCTCCATACACAGGTGACTCCAATTATGAGAAAGGGTATTTAAGGGAGGCAATTGTAAGTTTTTCTCCTCTTTGCCTCTTCTCTGAAGGGTCACAGCATGGGAGTCTCAAAACAACTTTCAAATGACCTGAAAACAAAGATTGTTCACCGTCATGGTTTAGGGGAAGGATACAGAAAGCTATCTCAGAGATTTCAGCTTTCAGTCTCCACTGTGAGAAACATTGTGAGAAAATGGAAGACCACAGGCACAGTTCAAGTCAAGGCTCGAAGTGGCAGACCAAGAAAAATCTCGAATAAACAGAAGCGAAGGATGTTGAGAACAGTCAGAGTCAACCCACAGACCAGCACCAAAAGACCTACAACATGATCTTGCTGCTGATGGAGTCACTGTGCATCGTTCAACTATTCGGCACACTTTACACAAGGAGATGCTGTATGGGAGAGTGATGCAGAGGAAGCCTTTTCTCCGCCCACATCACAAACAGAGCCGCTTGAGGTATGCTAAAGCACATTTGGACAAGCCAGCTTCATTTTGGAATAAGGTGCTGTGTTATTTGGGCATAACAAGGGCCGTTATGCATGGAGGAAAAAGAACACAGCACTCCAAGAAAAACACCTGCTACCTACAGTAAAATTTGGTGGTGGTTCCATCATGCTGTGGGGCTGTGTGGCCAGTACAGGGACTGGGAATCTTGTTAAAGTTGAGGGACGCATGGATTCCGATCAATATCAGCAGATTCTGGAGACCAATGTCCAGGAATCAGTGACAAAGCTGAAGCTGCACCGGGGCTGGATCTTCCAACAAGACAACGACCCTAAACACTGCTCAAAATCTACTAATGCATTCATGCAGAGGAACAAGTACAACGTTCTGGAATGGCCATCTCAGTCCCCAGACCTGAATATTATTGAAAATCTGTGGTGTCACTTAAAGAGAGCTGTCCATGCTCGGAAACCATCAAACCTGAATGAACTAGAGATGTTTTGTAAAGAAGAATGGTCTAAAATACCTTCAGCCACAATCCAGACTCTCATTAGAAGCTATAGGAAGCGTTTAGAGGCTGTTATTTCTGCGAAAGGAGGATCTACTAAAGGTTTATTTTTTTGGTGCCCAAATTTATGCACCTGCCTACTTTTGTTTAGACAATTATTGCACACTTTTTTGTAAATCATATAAACTTCATTTCACTTCTCAAATATCACTGTGTTTGTCCCCTATATGATATATTTAAATAAAGTTTTTATCCAAACAAAAGGTAATTTTTGAAAGGTAAATCAGGAAAATTAACAACGCTGCCCAAACTTTCGCACCCCACTGTATATATATATATATATGTATATATATGTATATGTATATATATGTATATGTATATGTATATATATACATATATATATATATATATATATATATATATAAAGAGAGAGAGAGAGAGAGAGAGAGAGAGAGAGAGAAAATAGTGCCTGCTGCTAAATGTGAGAACATAAAAATGAAGAAGTAGTGAAAGAGTGAGGTGTGGATAAGGAGTTTGTAAAGGAATAAGAGAAAGAGACAGAGAGAGAGAGAGAGTAAGGACAGTGAATGAGAGACAAACTGGAATAGTTGCCTCCTTTAAAAGCGAGAACAATATATCAACCATACTAAGAATTAGAAGGAAATAGCAAAAGAAAAGAGTGATGTGCGTGAGAGGAGTCTGTGAAGGAGAGAGAGCTGAGAGGAGCAGATGAGAGACCTATTACAATCGCACAATACTACTTTAATGACCGGCTCCAGTGCAGCAGGAAGGACAGAGCAAGCCAGAGAGATGGCTGACAGCACAGAGGGGGTCAAAATCTCCTGGCAGTTATGAATGTGTGATCAATACAGGAGGAAAAAATGATGAGAGAGAGAGATTGAACGGCGAATGAAAGAGAGAGACAGCTACTGAGGAAAAAGTGTGCGTGTGTGTCAAGGAGAGAGAAAGAGAGAGAGAGAGAGAGAGAGAGAGTGAAGAATGATGGCAGTTAGGAATGTCTGGTGAGAAATCAGTTATTACAGAAGGTGGGCGACAAAACAGCTTCTCTTCCCCAGAAATAAAGACACTCATCAATTTAAATCTCAGAGGGGGGCTCTGGGGTTGGCCTGAGCTCAGGTGAGGTGGGGGGCATGTGGGGGGGGGTGTATTGGTGCACCACAAGCACATGTCACACTATCTTTCTCTCCAGTCCTCACCATGGGGGAGAGTCTACCAGCCTGGGTAATCTTGCGTGGCCGGAAAACGTGGCTATGGCATCGGAACCCTTTGTTATTTACTGCACGCTCGCCCCTCCTCGCTCTCTCTCCATCCTCAGTGTGACACAAAATTTATGAGGACAATCGTGGGGCATGTTGCGCTCCAGCAAAGCGCTCCCTGATGGATGGAGAGATGGAGAGCGTGGGGTAAAGAGAAGAGGAACAGTGAAAAAATGGGGAAGACACAGGGCTGGCTGGGTGGGGGGGAGGTGGGTTGTTTTGGTGCATTGTGTCCGGCAGTCTCGATTAAAAGTTTGTTTATTTGCCCTGCCGAATTTCCGTCCTTCAAGAGTGACGGACGCCTCCACAGTGAAGTGAGGGAATGAGGTTTTGACAAGTGAAACAAGGTCCTAGAGAGAAGAAGCACTTCTGTGTAAAAGGCTTTAGTTAATGCATATGCCTTAGGATAAAAATGGTCCGGGTAACAAAAAAAAAAAAACAATATGTGGGAACCCCATCTTAAACTCAGCTGAACTGTAACTAGCGCTCATCTGTCTTTTAAAATGCCACCAAGCCACCAAATGTCAGCAGAATGTCACTTCCTCCACCAGTGAATGTACTTTTGTCTTTTATTCCAGGACCTTTCCATCACTCTCGCGCCAGCATCTCTTTCTGTTTTTTTCCCTTTGCTGGAGAGCTTCAGAAACACCCACCGCCATCAGATCCTAACAATCCATTAAATTAATCACTCTGCATAAGTCAATTTTCATAAAGGCAGCAGGATTAAATTTTAATGAGATTAACCCAATTTATGTACCTTTTTACTCAGGGCTGTCAATTGATAATCCAGTGATTATATCGTTGGCTCCGGCAAATAGAGGGTTGAAAAATGTAGACTGATATGGGCAATATTTATTGAGCTACACAGAAGTACTGTCTCTTAGTATGGTGTTGGCCACCATGTTTGTTATTGGCACACAAGGTGCTGTAAGGCACAACGGCACCCATTTAGCATGAGTTTTCTCTGAATTACTATTTTGACCTTTTATTAACATTACATATCATCACTGTCCAAAGAAAAACAAGTATCTTCATTTTTTGCTGAAGATCATATGTTTACTTTTTGTCTAATATAATAGATGAACTCGCTTCGCTTCCCTAAAGTACAATACTTTTCTTACATTGTACATCAATACTCACCCTCCGCTCCTTTGTAGTTAGGTTCTGCATCCTGATGAGCCTAGAGTACTCTGACTGCACAGCTCGGCCATTTTGTTGTGACTGCAAAAATGATGGTGTTACGAGATGATGTTAACCTTTGTACCAGAAAAAAGGACAGGTATCCCAACAAGGCATTTCAGGCAGCTGAAATAAGTGATTTCTGTGGGAGAAAATACATTGGGCTTTGTAACTTTGCAGGCTTTTTTACATTCACAAAAAGCTACAAATTAATAAAAAAACATAATAGACTTTCACACGTGTAATATTATGTAATCATAATTTTCTAATAATTAGCTGACATTATTTGGTTAAAATTCTTGGAGAAATACCACATACGACCACTGCTGGTTATCGAGTGGCTACAATTATCAATCAAAAGGTTTTTTATGGACCCAGCAGTGGTTCACTCTCTCTGTGGCATTGCTCCAAAGGAAACATATTAAGAGTTGTCTATGCCATGCAAATGAAGTTTAATTTCTCAGAATAGATTTTATGGAAACATAAGGTGAGGTGAGATAAGAAGTAGAGTTTTTTTGCATCATTTCAGTACATTGTGTGAAGATTTCATGATGAATGGAATAACATAAATACTCCAAACAGAAACAATATAAAGATGTGTATGTTCACTGGGCATATTGTATAGGACAAATAAGTCTAATTTCTGTGTAGGGGACATTGTATGACCTCTTTTCTTTCACCACCTCTGTAAAGAAATCCAAGTTTATGTTTCCCTAAACTAAAGCACTCTGAATTACTGTGTTAACTTCTAAACGCTTGAATTAAAGAGACATTTCGAAAAATCAGTGCTCTTTCCTCGTTAAAGGTTTTTTCTTTAAATTCATGTGTTTAACAATAGCTTAGAAAGGGACACAGAACACAAATCTTGATAACCATAAAGATCAGTGTTCCCAAGGGTCTAGAACGTATCTGTTTAGCGAAAACATTTGTATGTTTTTTTTTTTTCCTTTGAACAGTAACAGAGGCATTTAAAGACTGAGCATATGTACTTTTTGCTCTGCTTATTTATATTGGTCTTTACCTCATAGAGAGTCTGAGAACCAAGCATTTCAGATTTTATGTTCTCTTTTATGGAGTTACGCATCTTTTGTTTTTATGTATTTTATGTTCTCCAATATTGTGTATGGTTTCATGTCGTGAATTTATGTACCACAAGAAATCCTTTCCGTTTTACTGATACAGCAAGAACGTGTCTTTCCCTAACTTTATGTGATCATTCTTTCAGCAGAAGTCAAAGTGTTCCCAAATTTCTGGTGCACATGTTATGCCTTGCTCTTCATGACAAGGTTCTTCCGATGTTCGTCTGTCTTTCTACCCTCTTCCTCTCTTTCTATGGATGGTTAGATATTCTGATAGATATTTTGTAATGAACCGTTGCCTTAAGGTGGGCCTGCTGACGGGGCTCCCAGCGGACAGCCTTGTGGAGCGAGCGGGGTTAATTTGAAATGTGCCATGAGCAGCGGGGCGCAAAAAAGCTTTGGCTAACCCCAGCTGGCCGCTTTGCTTACCACCCCCCTACCACACCGTGCTTAGGAGCAAGCTGAACAGAGCTCCATCGGGACACAGACAAACCTACCCTGACTCTCTGCTGCTAGTGTGTTACCGCATGGCCGTTTGGGACATTCCACTCCCTCCAGCCCGATGTGTGAAAGAGTCCTCTCATTTAGCACTTTCATTGTGAAAACAGTTTGACTTGTTCAGTTGCAATTTAAGTTACGTGATGTGCATACTCTACACATTCTAAACAGTGTATGGCCTGTAAATAAATTTTACATCTCAATATAATTGTTTCCCACCCCTGTTCACTTCTCTACTCTGTAGGTATGTTTAAGAAGACTGTTTTTATTGGCTTAACTTCTGCTTGTGAACCTGTGAGTTTCAGATCATATGTTTACTTTTTGTCTAATATAATAGATGAACTCGCTTAGCTTCCCTAAAGTACAATACTTTGCTTACATTGTACATCAATACTCACCCTCCGCTCCTTTGTAGTTAGGTTCTGCATCCTGATAGAGCCTAGAGTACTCTGACTGCACAGCTCGGCCATTTTGTTGTGACTGCAAAAATGATTGTGTTACGAGATGATGTCACCTTGTACCAGAAAAAAGGACAGGTATCCCAACAAGGCATTTCAGGCAGCTGAAAAAAGTGATTTCTGTGGGAGAAAATACATTAGGCTTTGTACATTTGCAGGCTTTTTTACATTCACAAAAAGCTACAAATTGATGAAAAAACATAATAGACTTTCACACGTGTAATATTATGTAATCATAATTTTCTAATAATTAGCTGACATTATTTGGTTAAAATAACTAGTTTAAAAAGGTTTTTTTGAGAAATACCACATACGACCACTGCTGGTTATCGAGTGGCTACAATTATCAATCAAAAGGTTCTTTATGGACCCAGCAGTGGTTCTCTCTCTCTGTGGCATTGCTCCAAAGGAAACATATTAAGAGTTGTCTATGCCATGCAAATGAAGTTTAATTTCTCAGAATAGATTTTATGGAAACATAAGGTGAGGTGAGATAAGGTGAGGAAGCGATGACGGTGAGAAACATGTGGGTCTGTGTGTGTGTTTGTGTGTGTCCCAGTGTATTATTAAAGCCAGCCTGACTGAAGCCTCGGAAGGCCTCCAAATCCCTCATCTGGAGCTCACCCAGTCGACAGAGCACATATGGCGGACGACTGGTGTCTGCCTTCTATTTCCAATGTAGGTTAATGAATTCATCACAACTCAGTTCTGGTGATCATCACAAGCTTACCCCCCCCCCCACCCCCCACCCCCACCACCACCACACATCCACACTCACAACCACACCTGCAAGGTTGAGTACACAGGATGTCAGAATGGTGGAAGGTGTGTGTGGTGTGTGTGTGTGTGTGTGTGTGTGTGTGACATTGGGCATGGCATCAGTGTTACAATGGCGACATGAGCCGGATGCTTCCATTCATCAACGAGTGTGTCTGGAGCTAATTACACATGCAGAGTGTGTGATTAGGACACATACACACAGACAGACACACTCTCCACTGTTGAGACGGGCTCCTAATGCATTAATCACTGCTCGGTTTGGGGGAAGGCATGTGATGACATGTGTAAGTGTCTGTATTTGTGTTTGTTGTGCATATAAAAGACAAAGAAGGCACCATACAAATTAGATGAGATCTTTTAAAAGGGGTTAGAATGGTGCAGTACAAACTACAGGTATTATTGGGACTGTCAAGCGATCAAAGTAATTAACCATGATTTTTTCATTTAAAAGCAACATATCACTGTCATAGTTACATGACTGGACAATATACACCCAATTAATATCTATTTCTTATTAGTGTTCATATAAGTATTCTTATACTAAACTTACTATAGGATTAGTGTGCTAATATTTATTAGTATTGATTACCGTAATTCAGCAACAGCATTAATATCTTGTGAACTCATGATTTATCTTGGAAACATGAAAACAGGATGAATAAATTGAGAACAGTGGCTATATGTTCCGAGTCCTCCATGATCAAATATGCACATAGATAAACCCCGCTTTTCCTGGTACTGTGTGTTAATGTGTTTAATAATTGTGTTTTTATATTGTCTCAGCCATTCTCTAGGATCTGTTTTACTAAGCCTCAGTTGGGGTTCAGAAGCTTCATCGCTCTTGAGTGTTCCCTCTAGTGCAGCACTGGATCACCACAGCTCTAGAAATCCCACTGAAAAAACACTAATGATCTCTTTAAGCATGCATCACTTTCCTATAATGTCCATAATGTCAGCAATCAGTGTGTTAATATCTTGCTGCTCTATGTTTTCATGATCATAAAAACAGGAATATATATATAAGACTCTGGGAGCTCCTAAACAGAGTAATACTTCACTAGTGCATAGAGCAGTAATAATAAAATAGCATGGTGATTAGTGCCATGGCTTGGTACGCTGGAAACAGGCATTTAAATCCCTATAGACAGTAATGCTAGTGTTCTGGGCAGCCATAGGAGAAAAAGAACCCATTTTAAGAGGAACTGGAGCTTTGCATTTTGTTGTTGCTTTCGTTTGTTCACGTGTTAATGACCATAGGTCTGCCTGCAAGCTCAGCACAGCGCTGTCTGCTGGAGGTGCCTTCCGGAGCTAATGTTACTGATCTTGGTGGCAGCGTATTTTCTTTGCAAATAAAATTGAGCAAGAACTAATGTGCTTTGGTGATAAACAAGGTGTAAATATGAAAATAGTTATGGGAAAAAAACATACTTCATACAAAAACAAATTTGGGGAAATGCCACTTTTTTGCAGCTTCACCCACATAAACTGTGAGCTGCTGTCTTTGGTATTCCCAACTAACTACTGATGCAGCACTGGGTGGTGCTGTAGCAAACGGATTCACCCAGTTGTTCCTTCATATTGTAGAAACTGCAAGTTTGGTGAAAAGATGTGAACAGTTATTTACTTTTCAAACAAAAGACATGTGTAAGATCTTAACAAATGTGTGAAGGGCCATATTCCAAAACTAGAAAAGAGCATTTTCAGAAGCAGAATAGCTAGCATTAGAAGCTAGCATCAGAGCCACTATGATGACAGTCGACATGGGACCAAAGGGGTATAGCTGAAGAGTCATAGCAACAGTGTACAAGCAGTTTTGCTTCAGGCTGGAATTACTGATGGATCAAACTAGTAAAATTAATTTAACAACATTCAGCAAATTAAAACACATTATTAACACGTTACCTTTGCCACTGCTTGTTATTATTACTGTTGTTGTAGCAGTTATTACTAAATAATAATATTAGCCAGGCGCTGCAGCATGTCCACACAGTTTGTCTCTGAAATAAGCCTAATAGACAAAACACAGTGTACACAGGGTGTTCTAATTAGACAATAAGATCCATTACAGCAGTGGGCTGGTTCTTGGCTTGGTTCGCTGCTATTGAGCTCTGCCCTCCATCTTTGTCACCACAGAAATGCCCACAGCGAGGAAGGCATGCATTGGGTGGAGATCACTGACTCAGACCATTAATTGATTTATCCAACCACAGTAAAGAAGAAGGGAGACAGGGTTTGGGAGCAAGTTGTCCTGGATAAGGGTGCCTGCTTAGCAAATGAATAATACAATGCAGATGGCTCTGTCGTTTATATATATTTATCTGTTTTGCTGCCGCTGCTTTCTGAGAGAACACTTGCTCACTGCAGCGGAGCCGTGACTATATTTAAACTTGTCTAATGAAATAAAAGAAAATGATGTAACGCTAAGCCCGGCGGCTCCACCATGGAGCCAAAAATGGCCTTAAACGCTGCCCTGATGCTGCAGTAATGCTGCTCTTATGTTCAGCTGCTCCAGAAGGAGAAAACTGGATGGGTAGAGTTAACGAGTCAGATTGTATTCTGTTTATGACAGAAGCAAGACAGAGTTTTACAGCCAGAGTTTATTGCTGTACAAATGAACACAGGCTGAAGGTGATTATTTATATCTATTAATTAAGTTAATTAAGATTGGAAGATTTGCTTCCTGTGCTCTCTGTTGGAAATTACGGCTGACTCCAACACACAAATGCAAAGCTGTAAATTCCGATGTCAACTCCGGACTACCACTGAGGCAGATATGAGCTGCATGGGGTGCATGTGTCTGTATGTGTGCTGAGAAAAGGAGAGAGAGAGAAAGAGAGAGAAAGAGAGAGAGAGAGAGAGAGAGAGAGAGAGAGAGAGAGAGACAGAAAATGAAAGAGAGAGGGTCAAAGGTTCAAGGAGGGAAAGACAGAGGTGAGGAGGGAAAGAGGAAGGAATTGAAAAGAGATTTAGATGGTAAACAAAGTGGGTACAAATGAGGTGGCAGGACAATAGAGATAGAGAAAGAAGAAAGGGAAATAAAATAAAAGTTAGATATTTAAAAAAGAAAAGGAAAATGGAAAAAACAGGAAGAGATACAAAGAAACAGAAGGTGAAAGGAGGTCGATCAAAAGAAGTCGAGAGAGAGCAAAAGAGTGAAAGAGAATAAAAGAGAGCAAATGAGAAGGACATAGGAAGAAACAGAGCAAGGGACGCAGTAATAAAGAGAACAAGAAAAATATAAAGAGAGAGATTGAAGGAGGGAAAGAGAAAAAGACGGGGGAGAGATGTAGAGAGAAGATGGGCAAAATAAGAAAGGAGATATAGACTTATAAAGATGGTGGAGAAAGAGAATAAGAGAGAGAGAGAGAGAGAGAGAGAGAAAGAAAGAGAGAGACAGAGAGAGAGAGAGAGAGAGAGAGATGTAAAGAGAGTGATTTGGGGAATAGATGCTGCATGTATTATGTATAGTATGTGCATTATGTGTTTTAAATGGCTGCCAGATGTGAGGTCCCAGCTTCTGCTGTGTACATTGCTAAATATATCCCAACAAATATTGACATTGCAGGGACATTTTTCAGATCCATGTTTCAAAGGGAAAGAGGAAATGCACCAGGCAATTCCACTAGAGAAATGAGAAGGAGAACAGCCTCGTGTGAGGAAGCAGGTCAAAGAGCCCAGCAGCAAGAACATACACCTTCATTACAGTCTTCCCATCTGCAAACAGGGCCTGCAGTTAGGCTCGATCAGCTAGAGGAAACCTCTCCCTCCCTCCCTTCCTCTCTCCCTCCGCGTTTTCCGTTTTCCCTCCCCTGCTTCTGTGACTGCAAATGGGACAGCAACCAAGGGGTCTGCACTACAAGCAGCAGATTAAAGGATTACCATTAATTAGATGTCAGGGACAGAAAGGGGCTTTGCCTGTCTTGGCCATGATACAATATCTCCTAATCTGCTGCGCTCCTGGATAAAAAGAAATCAGTTCATTGACAGAAAAAAGGAGCAAATGAATATGAGAATGAGGGAGAGAGGGAGGGAGGGAGAGAGGTAGGTGTAAAGTGTGCAAGGGGAAGAGATGAAAAGAAAGGGAGCTGGACATATAGATAGAGAGAGGGATGAAAGAAAGAAAATAAGGATGCAAAAAGTCTTTTGGACCCTCTTTACCTTGTGCCAAAAAGGACATTGAGCCATTTCTATGGTAACGGAGGGTGGAGGAGAATGGAAGATAATAATAGGGATGAAGGGATGAGGGGGGGAAAGGCATGGAGGTGATAATGAAGGGATACAAGGAGAAAAAGGAAACGAACAGGAGTGGGGTGAAGTACTTGGGGCAAAAAGAACAGCAAGGAGAGAGACAAAAGAGACAGCACTGATTGAGATGTAGCTTGCACACACACAGACCCATCGACACGTGCACGAACACACACACACATACACACCACCCACAAGTACACACTGACCTGGAGAGAAGGAACAGACAAAAGCCTTCCAAATCCTAGCCTTAGTTTACATTCACATCATAGGCATTCTTCCTAAGCCTTTCCTTGCCTCCAGTCCGCATTACTGCATCATGTTATGAGGTGAAAAAGGTGAACTTTCACTAAAGCTGTGACTGCACTACTCGATGAACGCAACTATGACAAGCAGACATAAAACATAATAGGCCTAAGAGACACAAACAGGGAGAATATGTCGTAAGATTAGTAGGTGCCAATACAGTAGCTTGAAATGCTATACACGTCAGAGTAAAAAAAAAAGAAGCAGGATGACAAGCGAACTTGCTACAGCACCACCCTGCGACAGCCCACTGCTGCAGCTTTAGTTAGTTGAAGGCAGATGTGCTACGTTCCAATGAGTGCTTTAAATGTACAAAATAACAGATAACGGCAAAAAAATCTGGCCATATGTAAACTGATAAAATTAGCAATCAAATTTCTTATGACATGTGCCAGAGATGAACAAGCCATTCATGAGCTGAAGCAGAGTGAAAGCTAGCTGTAGCATCAATCTTCTCAGTTTTTTGGTAGAGCACATTTTGAGTGACTATATTTTAATGAAGAAGCAGTTAAACTTAACTCAACCTGATTGTGCCATCTCTACCAATCGGCAGAGATATGATGATATTTAGATGAAAAAACTCCACAAGAGACCATCAAGCCTTTCCATGGATTCATCTTTACTGTTCCTATCCATAGAAGATGCAAGAATATTATAGTAAGCATATTCAGCATATTATAGTATATGTTATATATATTTATTTGGGGGATGGTAAAGTGTTAAGATAGAAAATAATCAAGTGAGGTTTTCCAAAAATTAATTAATAAATATCAAATGATCAATATAATATTGATGAATGTTTGGCAGCACTATGACACTAGAGCAATGCTACCACTAGATTAGTTAGTGTTCTCACACCTTCACACTCCACCAGCAGTTTGCTGTTTAACAGATAGGCAAAGTTTATAGTCTTTGGCTATATGGTTGCAGTTTTTTTACTGATGATGTTCATCACTGGGAAATAATTGCGGTTATCATTGCTAGTTGTTTTTTGTTTCTAGAAACTCTTGTTTATACAATAACCCTGTCTACTAGTTACAGTGTCCATTTTCCAATTCAGATCTGAACTGACAGCTCTGTGCTGATTTCTATTCCTTCCTTTGGTTTTCATCTTTAAAGTGAATTTAACATATTAACTGCCATTTACAACCTCAGCTGCATTGTGTGATGAACACAGATGGATGTCAAACATAACTGACAGGAGAAAACAGAAAATGGCAGCTATGTCATTTGATTGGCAGGTGGCATGGTCAGTTTTGATAAAGCCAAGCTTTCTAATGCACTTCCTGAGTGGCCTAGAGAGCTGGTTTAGCCATCCATGCCTTACTGCATTCTCCCTAGGGCAAGTTACAAATAAAGGTATCTGAATCCCCTCATTCTTACCTCACCCAGCGCTACAGACAGGCCAGCAAGTGAGGGCAGCTCTAACTTGAACACCGATGGACAGGCAGGACGGATCCAAACTGTAAATAAAATGCAAGGGCAAAATCGTTTAGGTGACATGTGTCAGAGAACAATGGAAACCCAGAGCCTGCTTTTTTATCAAAGCTGGCTGTCTCCTCCGGCAGATTTAATTCAGGGGGGATACTTGTTTACAGCAGCATACACTAGAACAGGACACCAGGGCTGAAGCTCTGATGCATAATGCAGGTCAGTGTCAGCCTGGTGCTAACATGTAGTGTTCCAGCCTTTTTGTGACCAGTGTTCTGTGCTGTCATGTCTATGTTGAGGAAATTCTCTAGCATTGTCCAAAATATTCTCCATCTGCTGCATCTGTGGTAAATGTTTGATTACCAAGGCAAATAATTTTAACCCATTTCCCTGGAATAAAACATATAATGTAAAACAATTAAAAACCTTCTTAGCTGAAATAAACGTGCAAGTGTCAACAATTAAATTGTTAACACTTTAATAGCATGTCAACACAATAAATGTCATTAATGCATTTTCCTAGTTTGACCCTTCAAACCACATGCCCTAAGGCCCAGCTGCATGTGCACAGTATATTGCTATGACTCTGTGACTGTAGCTCTTTCATTCCTGTGCAGCTTTCTACTGAAAGCTCTCATTTATTTCCAGTGGCTGCAATGCCACAAATTCATGATCACAGTACATCAATACTGAGCAGTCATTTACAAGTAAAACACATCTCTGCTGCTGGCAATGCAAGTAATTTGTCAGATTGTGCTGGACACAGACAGCAAACTAACCAACGCTCCAGCCCTCCTTGAAACAAGATGTAACAAAACAGAAAAATAGCTTATTACAGAGCATGCAGCAATTGTTCCTCTGAGAGGACTTATTTTCAGGTTCACTGTGAAAATCATGTAACTTAATTAATCTTGCATTTATGTGATACAGTATATTATTAAATGTAATATATTGTCACTGCGTAAAGAAAAATAAGTTATTCCAGAACAACAATGTTACAGTACAGGGTAAAAACCTTCTTTAATTTCAATAGACGTCCATGCATCATTAAAATTTCACACAATGTAAAACACGATAGCTGAGCTGAAATGATGTGAAAATGTCAAAATCACAAAAAACTGAGATACCAGGGTTCTTATGAGAAAATACACTGCTTTTTAAAAGGAAAACAAGTTTTTCTTTAGGGTCATATTTAATGAATCATGTAAAAAGACTGCAATTAATTAAGCATGATTAATTAAGCTAATTTGATAGCCCTAGGTTTGGAGTTTTAAATGCCTATGAATGTGCATTTGCGAAAGGATGATGTGCATTTCTGCTAGCAGGGTGTGTGTGTATGCGTGTGCGTGGTGGTGGGACAGGTGAAGGGTATAGGGTCTTCCCCATGAACCTCTCTTGCACAGGGCGCTAATTACTTTGGGGACTCTGAGATTTCAAGGGATTTAAAGGGAAAAAAAAGAGTTTCCAATTTACTCCACCACTTGATGTTTGCCTCTGTTTGAGCAGCAATCCAACGTTTAGAAAGCAAACACACACAGAGTGTGCCTTAGTGTTCTCTGATAAAAGAGAAATGTTATTAGAACGCTGTCTGCCACAGGCTTATCCCCTGGTAGCGTGTATAGAGTAATAATCTCCTGGACAAATACACCGCCCCCCCGCCCCCTGAAGCCACACACACACAAATTTCCGACATATTGCCATATCTGCTGGACACACAGAGCACATTCAGGTCCAACTTGGTACACTCAAAGCACCTTTGCTAAATCTGCCATTGACAAAATGCATTGCCCATAAGCAATAAATTACTTATGAAAGTTTAAAGATGGGAAGAGAGATTTTGGCTGTTGATGAAGTTGTATTTCAGCCACTTTAACAGCGCAAGATTTAGACATTTACAGAAGACAGTAAAAGAACTATAATACCTATATGCACAAAGGCATGACCGCAAGGCCCCCCCCCCCCCCACCCGCTTAAAAAAAAAAACCCACTCCAAACCAAAATCTTATATCATGCTAAATCTCTCTCTAAGGTAACAACTGCCTTAAGTGGCCCTGGCATAGCACATAAGGGATTTCTGATACCTCTCATATGTCTTAAACTATGCTCTCCATAATAAGTTCAGGTGCTAAGAATTTTTTATCACGATTCATTATGCTGCATGTTAGTCCGGAGGCCCACAAAGACTTGACAAGCATAAACGCATAATGTCTCACAGTGAATACAGAGCTTAGTCTTGTTGTGCCAACTGTTTATTAAACGTGATTGCGTTTTTATGTAAATGAGAACCACTATGCCCAAGGTACTTTCAGCTGTGTTGTTGGTGGGTGTTTGGAGTTAAGGATGCTGATGATCGTCATGCGCTTTTCTGATTAAATGCGGGTCATATCAGTGAAACACATAAAGCACACCTTACTAACGTGTGACATCTAACAAATGATAATGCATGAATGATGAAGTGTGACAGTGCTAATTAGTACTTTTCTGTCAGCCGACTGAATAATTTTAGATAACATGTTCATTATAATGCAAGCAAGACGGACCAACAAAGTAAAAGCACACGTCATATCAGAGTTAATGAGTCATGTTTAACAATGTACTGACTGCAATAGGATGTCTATTTATTAACAAGTTGTGCTACAAAATGCTTAATGATGTGGTTGATTATCACCTGGATGATAGTGTGTTTGTTTAGGTGTATGTGTTTATGTGCATGACATGTTTACATGTTTGCCTTGCACCTTTGTGTGCAGCAGGGTTATTATTCAGAGTGAAGCCACTATGCTTTTTGTGGATGCTCTGTCAGTAAATGGGAAAGGTATGCTAATGAAAAGCATGGATTTGCATATCAGTAGGAATAAGGGTTGGTCCTCGCATGACTATGCAAATGCTTTAAGAATCATAAGGTTTGTGAAGCTCATACATCTGCCTTAAATGAGTTAAGGAGTCACCTCTTCCATAGTTGAAAAAGACTGTCAAATGGAGCTTGAGGAACCAATGAGGAACAAAACCCGTATTTTCCAAAAAGTAATGCTAACACTTTATATAATGGCAGTTTATGAGACATTTACTAGCTCTTACTTCATCATTCACTGCTCAATTCTATTATTCTATTATTCTATTATCATTTAACCAATTATGAAAAAATGTCAATATGACTGTTGTAAATGTGATTCTGTGACTATCACAGAAAATCATGTGCAAATACTTACAAAATAGTAATGAAAATAATAATAACAATCTTGGCAGGTATCTTGGATGCTAATGTCATGTGTCTTTTATGAACTCCATTAAAAATAATGCTAAAGATGTAAACATTACCCAACAGTGATGTTATGGTCATATTTTACAAATAAATGTATAAATGTAAACTATTTACAACAGCCTTTGAACTAAAGTGAAAACAATTCAGTGCATAAACAACCTTAACAAACTTGCTATGTACTAGTAGAGGAGATATTAGTCTATAAACCTCTTTAGTAAACCCTCCTGCCTTGATGACTCCATTTGGGCCAGAAGACCAGACCATGAATCATTTCTGTAGAACAGAAAAGAGCCTCCCTCAAACTGTTCCCTCAAAGTTTTACTCACCAAGAGCATCTCCAGCAGTGGAGAGCAAGATAAATCCTAACGCTTGCTGTGCTTTAATTTATATCACTTCTGTTCTTTGCTGCCAAACATGTTTTCTTGACATAAGCATGCAGTGGCACTTATTTTCTAAGAGCTTCAGTCACCCTTGAATTTACTTCTCCTTTCATTGGCAACCTGTTCTTTAATGTTCTAACTGGCAGCAGGACCTTCAACATGAATGCAAAGAGGGCCACAATGCAGTGCTACTTCTTCAACCTCTCAAATTGGACTAATGGCAGATTTGACACTACAGTGCAGGGCTCTAGACTAACTTTTTGAACTGGTTGCACTGGTGCGCCTAACGTTTTTTCTTAGGTGCACCAGCACCAAAGTTAGGTGCACCCAAATTTTCAACTGCATCACATTCAGCAGTTTTACATGTTCTTTATTTTTCTTTTTCTTTTTTTTTTTTAATTCGCTGTCCCTATTATAAGGCAATCCTTGACTTGTAAAGATGATTAACTATGTGGTCAACATAAATTTCTTATTTTGAGCCCAATTCACAGTAAAGGTAACACTTGGGCGTGCATTAGTCGGGGGCGTGTAATGTGGTTTGATAGATGCGTTGTGCTTTTTCAGCGCTTCAATTCTAAATGTATTAGAACCAGTCACAAACGCACTACTGCCGGCCATGGTCTTCCCACACTCCTTTTGCCAGTCAGGCAGGCTGTGACTCGGAGTCGATCGTATGTGGCTAGTTATCTGATGCCGTCTCCGGACCAGGGCTCGACATAACCAACGCTCTGACACGGAGCCATCAGCCTCCCAGGTTAACAATTTTCGAACGGACCAGGCCTGAACTTAACATTCTTAACCAAAATGTTGTAAATCATTCTTTTCACCGTCTCTCTCCATCCGCAGCTACACCCGCTCTGTTTATCTGACGGGCCTAGGCTACTCACCGCTCTGTCTGACTGCTAGTGTTGTGTCGTTCGCGAACGATTCGTTCGAATGAACGAATCATTTGAGTAAACATAATGAACTTCCTCCGCTGATTCGACTCCGCAGCGACCGTGCACTGAATCACCCGCGAATCTGGTGGCGGAGACTCTCATTCCGAGGGAACTGTGCTTGCTCAGTGATTCGTTCAGTGAAGTGAGGGCTCCCGTTCACTCACTGATTCGTTTACTGAACGGACTATCACTCAGTGCTGACGGCGCTCCGGGGTCCCGCCCTTCGCTATCTTTGATTGGTTTAGACCACGAAATGGGCCTAATGTGTGACTTTTTTAACCACAAGGAGACTTTCAGAGTCGCGAAGACTTTTTCTTTTTTCCCCCTATCGAACGGCTGGTCGCACTGGTGCGACCTCAGATTTTTTTTTGTCGCACAATTGATAAATTAGGTCGCATGTGCGACCAAATTGGTCGCACTCTAGAGCCCTGCAGTGACTCACTTTCGCCCCTTGAGTGGCATTACAATACAGGATGTGCTGGGGCTAGCTGGTTGCATGTTAGGGTAAGTGTACCCATTAGGCCCACCAAAATCTAAGTTTCATTATTTTTCCTAGATATCGACATGATTTGTAAGTGACAAAGATTTGTTAAACATCTGATGAAGATTTACCTCTCATTTGAATATTTATTTATTAGTTCATGTACCTTTCAAAATACATAACTAAGACATTTTAGGGAAAAACTCAAACGGTACCATTTAAGATCATGCATCTATCTGTCTGTCTCTCTCCATCTGTCTGTCTGACCTGTAAAAAAAAGCTAATTTATTAAATTAATCAGCTCCACAGAACATTGTATGATGCATTTATCTAAATATCAATGCTAAATAAATAACAAAATTCTTTCTATTTGTACCTGACAACGTTAATTCTTGTGACAGTGTAGCATTAACAGAGCTATGGGTGTTAGCAAGAGATTAGTTATGTTTGCTAGCTCATGAAACACATCTTTCCATTTAAAGGGAAATAGCATAATTAGGCAAATTATATATCAAAATTGGTACATTTACCTCTTATTTGTATGAAAGAAAAACTGTTATGGAAATAACCAACATGGGGACACACAACCAGCAAACAAGGGGACAAAACACCGGCAGAGGAACAAACGGCAAGCAAGAACAAAGGGCACAACATGGAGTATAAAACAACAAGGGCTAACGAGAGACACCTGGAAAGGGGCGGGGTCAGAAACAGGTGAGGGGCCTGACAAGAGGGCGAAGACCGAAGAAGCAAAAGACCAAAACAAACAGAAGCACATGGAACAGAGTGACAAACAACACATGGACATGACAAGACAAGACAAGACAAGACAGAAAGACAGACAAGGATGTGACAATTCAGGCACAAACTCTAATTGGTGCTAAATTACAATATTTAAATTATGTAAAGAAATAAGTGGCTGTCCCATGGCATTGCTTTAAGCACCCTTTTTGGCACCTTTATTTTTTAGTATAAAGCTTTTATTCTTGTGCATGACATGAAACACCTTAAAAACAGCCACCACCCACATGCACAAACCAATGACCAATGAAATGACACTTGGTGAAACGGATTGTAAAGTCTGCTGATCTCAATTCTTCCCTCCTCATCCCTTTCTCCTGCTATCTCTCCCACTTGCTGCCATTTTAGTGACTTTAACGGGGAGGATATTTTCATTTAGCCGCAGTGAGAGACTCCGTAAATCTACTGTGTTTTACAGCCACCTTGCCGCTTATTGACTCTGCTTAGGGAAGGGATTGACTCAGTGGTTGAGCATAGTGTTGAAAGTCACAAAGTCACAGAAGAGAGTGAAAGCTTAGTGTAAATATGAATGTGACTTTAATTTGAGGATCTGGGAGAATGTACATGTGGTCTATACATACCCGTCAGCGTGTGAAATGCTCTATGGTTAATGGGGGTGGGTTCTTGTTAGTCCATCAGTATTGGCTGAACGCTGCAGTCTGACTTTAGTCCTACGGAATTAAAATTTGCAGCATGTAGAATGCTGTTACTTAAGATATGCTTAACATAACTACTCAGTGTGTCCAACTCTGTCACTGAAGCAATGCTGGTGCTTCGATAGCAACTTCAAAATGTTCCATTCTTTTTTTTTTTAAGTTTTTTTTTCTTTTGAACCATTTTCATTGTTCCGTTTTCCCCAGAAGACAACAATGTTCGCTGTTTCTCATTTTGCACAGGAACTATAACACATTCCCAAAACTGAAGTTGCCCAAAGGGTTTCTTTGGAGTTTTGATGCAGAGTGTTATTCATATATGATAATGGTCCAGCACAGGTTATCAATTTCTCTATCTTTCAATTGATGGATCTTTTAATAACTGTTTTTGTAAATAATGTGATTATAAAAGGATCTACATCAGGTGCGTCCAACCCAGGGTGGCCACAGTCTTCATGCCTTCATACAATTGATCATGTGTGCTCCTACTCGGTTGGCATGAAAACCTGCAACCAAACCGTGTAGCTTGAAATACCTAAATGGCTATTTCCCACGCCAAGTTAAAAATAGGAACAGAGTAACTAAGTGAACCAATTTGCACCCTGCAAGCATCCATTGCTGGAGCTTTAGTTAGTTAAGAACACCGAAGGCAAGCTTTTGCAAGGATAAAGCAGGCTAAAATAAAATACTATAACAAGCCTAGTAAACCTAATGGATTCCTTACAGCCATAACTCGCTTTTAAGGAATCAGGAACATCCAAAAATTTGGATTCTAAATCTACTGGTGGTCTATTTTGCACCTTAAGACAGTTTGTGTATATGGGGGCAGCCATCACTTGGTGAAAAAGGGTCTGGGTTAAAGGATAAAGGCATTAACGGCACGGATCTCTGCTTTAATTGACCACTCGGTGGGCGAAATGTCAGCCTTGGCAGCTCTGGTGGGTCGTGGATGGGGTTTAAGTGTGTGTCATGCATGTGTCGTACAGTGTGCGCGTGGGGGGGTGTGACAGGCAGAGGAAGACCTTTGAGCGAGGAGAGACAGAGAAGACAATCAATATGGTTGCGGTAGGTGTGTGAGAGAGCTACAGTGTAATTAGAGAGCAATAGAGCAAGGATCAGTGCAGAGTGCTGAACAGGGACTGTGTGCGTGTGTGTATGCGTGTGTGGTCCAGCGTATCTGAGGTGTAAATTGTGTGATACTTCTTTCTGTAGTTCCATATGTTACAAAATTTTCAAGTTAATATAAGAGTTTCTACGTGGTTTTACATGCTTCACATGACGAATGCCAAGCTAATCCCACTGAAAGCGCTCTTTAAAAGTAAGACCCATGATACCCATTTTCCTTCACCTGGTTTAGGTTATATCGTATGACCTTTTGTCTAGAGATACCAATTCAACCCACTTCAGATAAGTCATGTGGGGTTTTCCTCCCCTTACTAATATTCCTCTAAATAGGTTAAGAGCCCTACAGCACACAGGGAAAATGCATATTGATTTATTGAGGCAGTTAAGCTGTACTATCATTGCGGGCCTAAAGTGCTCAAAGACTGCAGAATGAGATTGATTTGCGACCTTGTTATTTCTGAGAATTTCTCAGAATCACTTTTCACAATCCCCCACTTACTAGCACTGCTGCATCATCATGTCCAGCACTTTAAAAACAAGGAAAACAACCATTTTTTCCTTCACAAGAAGCAATAATGGGATGGTAAACCATACTACACACAGCCTAACTGGACGAAGTATGTAACACACGCAATTGTGGCTATTATTAAAACCCTATTGTGTGCAGGTTTAAAATAGCCTCAACCGTAAGTGCATATTTTTAATTTCATAATGCAAGTTGATATCTATTGGCAGCTTGTTGGCAGAGGCTGCTTTAGGCAGCCAGTCAGGATTTCCATTTATCTGACGTGGGCTGCCAGTAAACCCTGCCAAAGTGCAGCTATCGCTCATTAGAAAGACACATCCAGGAATGGCTCCTGCACGCCACTGCCCATGCTATGGCAGTGACAGCCTAAACATATGCAATGACAGACTTGACTGTGGCAATGACAGTGCAGTGGAGAGGTCAGTGGGGTCAGCAATGAAACGGCAGAACAGAGGAATGTATCTCACTGTGCCAAGTAGAAGAGAAGGCAGGTAGTGAGTAAGAAGAGTGCCTAAAAACAGAAAGGAATTTGGGCAACCACCGTTAAGGTGCAGGGCTTGAGTAATTGCCTGAAGTGAGAGAAGAGGAAACGCTTGAGCTTGCAGTGCATTTAGCAGGCATTTAAGAGAGTGAGTTAGACCATTTACATAGAGTAGGCCCTAAGTGAAAGCAAACAGCGCAGTGAGTGATTCGTAGCACAGCTGGAGAGGAATAAACAAGGATAAATCAAAAACAAGCTCATTTACAAATCTATGCCTGCTTCTCAACAGATTTTTTTTTGCCCAGCAAAAAGTCATAGCCAACAATAATTCCACCTCCAGGGAACAGCCTGGAGGAAAAGCAGGAGGCGGGCCTGATGGGAGATTGAGTCGATATAGATCATCATCTACATCCTGAGGCCGGGCAGTTCCTTCCCTCCTCCTCCACATTTCCTTAAGCCGACA
This sequence comes from Prochilodus magdalenae, assembly GCA_024036415.1. NCBI lineage: Eukaryota > Metazoa > Chordata > Actinopteri > Characiformes > Prochilodontidae > Prochilodus > Prochilodus magdalenae. Next base: position 375,758 of record JAMWET010003287.1, read on the forward strand.
CTTCCTCTTGTGTCCTATATGCAGAGGAATAAATACATATGCTCTTAAAAATAAAGTTGCCAAAAAGGGCTATTTAGAGTGATGCCATATAAGAACCAGTTCTGCTTCTAAAAAGATGCTAGAAGGTTCTTTAATGAAACTTTTCATTTTAATAGCCCTCTGCAGATGCTCATATAAACCTAAACTATTATCTAATTTTAAAACCTGACCCCAACACTGGTGCTAGTCTGACCAGTCACTAGCCACCACCTGTCTGTAAAATGACTCGGCTTGTGTACATGCTCTCCCAACATTTTGATGTTATTTCCCTTTGTCCCTTGGTCCCTGCCTGGTTGTCTATGAAGAAGGCTCCATCCCTGCCATAATTTTCCAGCTGAGTTTGTTTGTCTTGTAGGTCACAATACTACAAGACCTGGGCTGAGGACAGGGTCCTTGCCAAAACCTCTTTAATTCTAAAAAGTTGTTATCTATCAACAGTTTTATTGAGGATTTTCTGGTAGAGCGTATGACAACACAAAGTAATAACATTGAAACTAAATTAAGCAGTTCTCAAATGTCTTCTTATGGATGGGTCCTAATGATTTTCTTAAGAAAATGGCTTAGTTAGATGTAGTTACATAAATTATTTTCTCATTATAGGTTGTGTAGTCTGTTGATATTATGCTACATTTTACACCTATTACACAAGATCATATTCCGTAATCATACACAACATTTTAAATAAGGCTAAAATAAAGGTCTATTTTATCCATTATAAATGTAAATCCGGAAGTTCTATTTCAGAGCTGGAACTTTGAAGTGTATGGACATTTATTCTATTAGGTTAATGCATAGACCTCCAAACAGCTTCCTTTCATCCCTTACCACTTGGTACAGTTGTAAACATAATACAAATTCTATCGTTTTCTTTCCCCGTCTCTCTTACCCCATGCTTCCCGGTATTATCTGAAGTCTGTGTCTGTGTGTGTGTGTGTCAGAGACTTTGAGGGGGTGCTGCAGGTGTGGTGAGGACCTATCGGTGCCAGACAGGGTGACAGGATTACACACACACTAAATTAAAACAGCCACCACAGCCTGCTGGGAATTCTACCAATTATCAGCTCCTGTCTTTAGGGGGTCTCGGAGAGAAGGCTAGCACCAAAAGAGGCTGCACACTACTGCCCCCCATGTCCCCCCCACACCCCCGCTGCTTCTCATGTCCATCTCATGTCCGTAGCTCTGGCATGCTGAGATAAACGCTGCCTGCTGAGAGCTCGGCTGCATCGCAGGAAAAACTGATGCTCAGAATTACCATTGCGTGCGGCCACAGCTCGAGAGCTTGTGTCACATTGTCTCTGATGTTTTTCTGTGACTGGCTTAAGTACGCAAGCTGGTTATCACTTTTGTTTCAGAGGCAGCTGACGCAATGCTGTTTTAAAGGGTAAGTGGCCGCTTTCAGGCGGCCATATGAAAAGAGGCCCTCTTTGTTGCAGAGAGGACTGTTGGTACATTCAAGAGCGCTTATGAGGGCTGGAGAGAGCCAGAGAAAGTGAGTGTAATGAGAGCACTCAAACGCCATATGCTGCTCTATGCACCTCCACTCCCAAGGTTGCCTTTTATTTCACTCCCTCTCCTCTCTCTTGTGCCCTCACCCCCTTCCAAGATTTTTTTTTCCTGTCACTGCAAGTCTTTCACAAAGGCAGCCCAAAGTGACCCCTACAAAGGGCTCCATCCCTAGGCTCAGCCGATCTGAATCAGCACTGGCCAAACAAGAACTAGCACTAGACCTTCAGCATGAATCAAGTGCTCCCATTCCCCATTCCAATCTTAATTCCCTCAACCACCCAAACTCCACAGAACTCCTTCATGGTTCACAGTGTAGCGGGCCAAGCCACCAGGGCCTCCTCCGGGGAAAGTGGTCTGGAGCCCCAGTTGTCCACAATGTAATTTTCAAAGCTTCAACACCTTCCTGGTGCACTGGAACTGGAAAAATAGGGTGAGGACACTAGGGCTTGTGGTGTCAACAGGGCTTTGTGAACCCAAGAGCCTTGCTCTGGCTATAACCCTGAACAGGTTGTGCAGAAGGCACAAAAGCTTCAGCTCCCAGTGGAGCACCTTGTGATTAAAACAGTCGTGGTGATGCTGGTCCAAAGTCACACCCAATATGCTGTGAACTGAAAGAAGGAAAGCAGCATTGCTAAGGTTTGGGGGGCGCGGGGGATGGCCGTGCGGGGAGCAAATCTTTAGAGGTGCTTTTCTCGTCATGCTCCACAGCTCCTCTTCAGACAGGTTGCAGTATTTGAAAGCTATTGACGTCGTTGTCGGATCAATGCAACTACAAAGTGCTGAATTAGAGAGACTCAAAGAAAGGTTAGAGGGAATGGATTGAGCGCAAGCGTGTCTTGTAGACTTAAAAAAAAAGAGACAGTTAAAACACAAATCTCCTTGTTTGACGTCCACAGCAGTACTCCAATGTCATGTCTGCTTTTAAAAACGTCACACAGCCACCGCTGGGCTACTGTGCTGGCAGCTGTACTATAGAACTTACTAATGTAAGCTGCCAAGTGATTCCAGATGGTATTTATTAATCTAATAACCTTTTTCAAACTCCTGCAGCAAGTGTATTACATACCGCACAGTCACAGTGCTTGTGTACATGGGTTGGCAGCACTTCTTGAGATTAAGTAAGGATGCTGTTACCCTCAAGCTTTCAAACTCCCAGGAAAATTTTCAACATTGCTTTCACCTTCTGCAGTTTGTGCTTTGCTTCTGTATATAAACAGAATGTTAAAAGTCTCATGTAATCAGAGACCTTTAGTAGTGCTTAACAAGTCCATAGCTCATTTTAACATGAAAAGCTTTGGAGTATTTGCATTGCAGTTGCTCATGAAACCATGAACTGTGGTCAGCTGGACAGTGCACCACCCTCATATTTAGTTTCAGCAGCTCATCATTGACATAGTCACTGGTAAAGTTGTAAGCGAGCAAGCTAGGACACTATGGTGAATGGCTCAAAAAAAAGATTGTATTCCACATGCAAATTTTGATGCACTTACACCATGCATGTAAAATTAAGAATAGAGAGAGTGAGATTGGTCACGACCCTTAGATTGAATGACATGCACTAGGTAAATGTCCTCATGCAAATCTTCTTTTGCCCGGTAACAGCTTGGTTTTTCGTTTGTGCTATTGTGCATCAGCAGAAATTCTTCAGCATTCTTCCCCTCTTCCCTCTTGCATTCACAATCATTATTTATTATATACCTGTTTATTTAATCAACACGCGTTGCTATGCATGTTACTTCTATGTCAGCATCAAAAGATGCGAGCCAGCCTTGTAAATGCGAGGTGTCCTTGGAAACTACTTCTTTACATCTCAATTAAAACAGTAGCCCACAGCCCCCCTCAGTCAGTTCTACCTTTATTGCTATAGTTCTCAATTAAAGCACACCCCTGACAATGCAGTCAGACAGTTCATCCCTTAACACACACACACACTCACACAGATACACATTATGCCTCCTATCAGGTGTAGACCAGGCACCTGGGGACCCCCGCCTGACTCAATCAGAGACTAGCGCTGTGTTATCATTAGAGTTTCTAATGACTGTGTTAGCTGGGCATCGTTAGGGGATTGCATGATGGCTCCCTGTTGGGAGAGAGGGGGCTGAGGCACCCGGAAAAAGATGCACTGCCTGTCAGGAACACTTCAGTAAACGTAACTGGCTCTGCTCAGTCCAGTGGAGTCATCCAATTTGGGATAAGGCCAGTTCTGATATTTTTTATGTTTTATGCATAATTCTGCTGTTGGGATGTCATTTAAAGTGTTCTGATGTGCAATGTAGAAACATTTACAAAGTCACATTAATGTTTATGTACAGTAGTGGTGACAGGAACCTGGGGGTGTCTCCCAAAGCAGGCTTTCTTGTTTAGCATGTTAACATAGGCCACAAAAACAAAAACAAGCTTGGCCAATTCATAGTATTCCGTTGATGGTACACATTTACACTGTCGTAATTTTAGCAGTGCGTTAAAAGTCATACCCAATCCAGGTAAACTAAGTTTTAAATTTATTAAGCAATATTTTGTTTGTGTTTATATTTCAGTGAAATGCTGTATTTTATTTGATTTGAAAATATATGAAATCTAAACAGGATCTTAGATTTGCCACCGCTTTTTTATTGCCACTGCCCAAACTGTATTAACAAACTCAATAGTATGGTACAAATGATGTATATAGCATTAGAAGTGCAGTCTTTAGTGTAGTCTGTTTAGAAAATATAGAAAAAAAGTATAAAATGTGTGGTTTGGGACCAACAGTCAAGCAGCTGCTGCTGTGCCGCTTAGGCGCTGCTCATTAAAAACACATTCCAAGCGAAAGTTTAAAGGATTTCTACAAGATTTCAGAGTGTGTCTAAGGGAAGTTTTGCCTGTTCGTTCAGAAGAGCACGTGGGGTCAGACACTGATGTTGCTTGTTCTAGTAGGAGTTGAGATCAGGAATCTGTGCAGGCCAATAAAGTTCCACACTAAACTCACCCTTAATGAACCTTGCTTCATTAAAATGTTCCCAAAAATGTTCCTTCAAAGCTGAAAGCATACAGTTGCCTAAAATGCTGAAGCATTTTAACCCTTAAAAAAAAACAAGACAACAGGATAATCCTCCCTCCACCAAATAGTCGTCACAATTCATTTAGGCAAGTAACATCCTCCTGGCATTTGCCTAACCCAAATTTGCTCACCAGACCGCCAGATACAGAGGCATGATTAGTCCCTGCACAGAACGTTTCCACTGCTTCACTCCAGTGGCGGCTTACTTTACACCACTCTATCTGACGCTTGGCCTTGTGCTAGGTGAAGTACAGTGGGGTGCGAAAGTTTGGGCAGCGTTGTTACTTTTCCTGATTTACCTTTATAAAGCATTGATTGTTTGGATAAAAAAAATCATTTAAATATATCATATAGGGGACAAACAGTGATATTTGAGAAGTGAAATGAAGTTTATATGATTTACAGAAAGTGTGCAATAATTGTCTAAACAAAAGTAGGCAGGTGCATAAATTTGGGCACCAAAAAAATAAACCTTTAGTAACGCTTCCTATAGCTTCTAATGAGAGTCCGGATTGTGGCTGAAGGTATTTTAGACAATTCTTCTTTACAAGACATCTCTAGTTCATTCAGGTTTGATGGTTTCCGAGCATGGACAGCTCTCACCACAGATTTTCAATCTTTTCAAACGTTGTACTTGTTCCTCTGCATGAATGCATTAGTAGATTTTGAGCAGTGTTTAGGGTCATTGTCTTGTTGGAAGATCCAGCCCCGGTGCAGCTTCAGCTTTGTCACTGATTCCTGGACATTGGTCTCCAGAATCTGCTGATATTGATCGGAATCCATGAGTCCCTCAACTTTAACAAGATTCCCAGTCCCTGTACTGGCCACACAGACCCACAGCATGATGGAACCACCACCAAATTTTACTGTAGGCAGCAGGTGTTTTTCTTCCATGCATAACGGCCCTTGTTATGCCCAAATAACACAGCACCTTATTCCAAAATGAAGCTGGCTTGTCCAAATGTGCTTTAGCATACCTCAAGCGGCTCTGTTTGTCTCTCCCATACAGCATCTCCTGTGTAAAGTGCGCCGAATAGTTGAACGATGCACAGTGACTCCATCAGCAGCAAGATCATGTTGTAGGTCTGTGGTGCTGGTCTGTGGGTGGACTCTGACTGTTCTCAACATCCTTCTCTTCTGTTTATTCGAGATTTTTCTTGGTCTGCCACTTCAAGCCTTGACTTGAACTGTGCCTGTGGTCCTCCATTTTCTCACAATGTTTCTCATAGTGGAGACTGAAAGCTGAAATCTCTGAGATAGCTTTCTGTATCCTTCCCCTAAACAATGACGGTGAACAATCTTTGTTTTCAGGTCATTTGAAAGTTGTTTTGAGACTCCCATGCTGTGACCCTTCAGAGAAGATGCAAAGAGGAGAAAAACTTACAATTGCCTCCCTTAAATACCCTTTCTCATAATTGGAGTCACCTGTGTATGGAGGTCAAGGGTCACTGAACTTACCAAACCAAATTTGAGTTCCAATAATTAGTTCTGAAGGTTTTAAAATCAATAAAATTACAACAGTGCCCAAATTTATGCACCTGCCTACTTTTGTTTAACCAATTATTGCACACTTTCTGTAAATCATATAAACTTCATTTCACTTGTCAAATATCACTGTGTTCGTACCATATATGGTATATTTAACGCAATTTTTTTATCCAAACAATCAATGATTTATAAAGGTAAATCAGGAAAATCAACAAAGTTTCCCAAACTTTCGCACCCCACTGTAATTCTTGCATGCAGCTGCCTGGCCATCTAAACCCATCCTGTGAAGCTTCTGGTGCACAATTTTTGGGCTGATGTTAATTCCAGAGGATTACACCTGACTTTTACACACTATATGCTTCAGTACAACCACATTCTATACCTTTTGATAGTCTGACACTTTATGCCTGAGTTGCTGTGGTTTATATATGCTTCCACTTTTCAATAATGCCACTCACTGTTGATCATGGAATAGGAGGGAGGAAATTTGATATAAGACTTGGTGCAACAGTGGCATCCTATTGCAGTATGATCCACTCTGTCGCAAGTCTTTGTAATTATTAGGATATTAGGATAAACTAGATTATAGATTATAGATGCAGATTATACAGATTCACCTATGTATTTTATCATCTCATCATTTACAGTTGAAACCAAAAGTTTACATACACTATACAAAAAGACACATATGCATTTTTTTCTCACTGTCTGACATGAAATCAGAATAAACTTTTCCCTTTTTAGGTCAGTTAGGATTACCACAATTATTTCTATTTGCTAAATGTTAGAATAATGAGAGAGGATTTTTTTTAAGGCAATTTTTATTACTTTCTTCAAGCTTAAAAGTTTAAATACATTTCATTAGTATTTGGTACTATTGCCCTTAAACTGTATGACTTGGGTCAAACGTTTTGGATATCCTTCCACAAGCTTTTCACAATAGTTGGCAGGAATTTTGGCCCATTCCTCCTGACAGAACTGGTGTAACTGAGCCATGTTTGTAGGCCGCCTTGCTCACACATGAAGACAAAACATTAACTTTGTTATCCATAAGCCACTTTGTAACCAGTTTGGCAGTATGCTTTGGGTCATTGTCCATTTGGAAGATCCATTTGCGCCCAAGCTTTAACTTCCTGGCTGATGTCTTGAGATGTTGCTTCAGTATTTCCACATAATGTTCTTTCCTCATGATGCCATCTATTTTGCGAAGTGCACCAGTCCCTCCTGCAGCAAAACAACCCCACAACATGATGCTGCCACCCCCGTGTTTCACAGTTGGGATGGTGTTCTTAGGTTTGCAAGCTTCCCCCTTTTTCCTCCAAATGTAACGATGGTCATTATGGCCAAACAGTTCAATTTTGGTTTCGTCAGACCATAGGACATGTCTCCAAAAATTAAGGTCTTTTTCCCTGTGTGCATTTGCAAACATTAATCTGGCTTTTTTATGTTTCGTTTGGAGTAATGGCTTCTTCCTGGCAGAGTGGCCTTTCAGCCCATGTCGATACAGAACTCGTTTTGCTGTGGATAATGATACACTCTTACCAGCTTCAGCCATCATGTTCACAAGGTCTTTTGCTTTTGCTCTTGGGTTGATATGCACACTTCGAACCAAAGCACGTTCATCTCTGGGACACAGAACCTTTTTCCTTCCTGAGCGGTATGATGGCTGGACATTACCATCTTTTTTGTACTTGCGTATAATTGTTTGTACAGATGAACGAGGCACCTTCAGGCATCTGGAAATTGCACCCAAGGATGAACCAGACTTGTGCAAGTCCACAATTCTCTTCCTGATGTCTTGGCTGATTTCTTTCGACTTTCCCATGATGTTACTCAAAGAAGCAGCGTGTTTCAGGTGTGCCTTAAAATACATCCACAGGTGTGTCTTTAATTAACTCAGATGTTGCCAATAAACCTATAAGTAGCTTGCAAAGACATGACATCATCATATGGGCTGTCCCAAACTGTTTAAAGGCATAGTAATCTTAGTGTATTTAAACTTTTGAGCTTGAAGAAAGTAATAAAAATTGCCTTAAAAAAATTCCTCTCTCATTATTCTAACATTTAGCAAATAGAAATAATTGTGGTAATCCTAACTGACCTAAAAAGGGAAAAGTTTATTCTGATTTCATGTCAGACAGTGAGAAAAAAATGCATATGTGTCTTTTTATATAGTGTATGTAAACTTTTGGTTTCAACTGTATCATATATCTTTTTACTTTTTCATTGTTGTTCTGGTTAATTGTACTGGTATTTTTCCACCTGCAGGGCTGTAGCTGCAGTAACGGTGAGAAGTAGCAATATTACAGCACAGAGTGAGTTGTGGCTTGCCTTCTAAAATGGCAACAGGGTCATTTACTATGAATATCAGAACACCTAAGGAACATGTTGATTGAACACTCCTGATCTTGTGGCTTATGTTGTCCATCTTATTGAGAAATCTTACATGGTGAAATACAAACCAGCTGTCACAATGTCTACAATGTTAACATTATTATTTAAACTGACCATTGATTATGTTAAATCTATTGTAAATGGTAAATTAAAACTAATTATTTTGGGAGATCATTTTGCTTTATAATGCTTTATAATTTGCAACAAACCACTCTGAACAAAAGGCGCCTGCCTGTTTCTATTGTGTGTTTACAGTCAACAGGTTTTTTGTTCTTTTACATTGTACAGGATAATATGTTGCAATGTGTAATATAAGATTTCAGATTCTTTCATTTCTGATGTAACATGATAAATATGAGTAATAGCCTCAGTGTTTAGCAATATCCAAGCTCACATTTATGTGCTATTAATAGCTGTTCAAAAAGAAGTATTATGCACCAGTGATAAGCAGTCTTATAATAATGCATAAAAAAATAACACCACAAGTCTTTAGTTAGACATAACTAAAGAAAAGGGCAAAAGAGAATGAATAATAGGCAGCACTGTTAAACTGCACACAAAGCAGCTAATAATGAGTTGTGTTACCTAGCTAATAGAAATAGATCATGATTCAATGTGATTATTAGTTCCATCTGTCCAACAGTTTTGGGTGGGATTATTTACAGATTGTTAGTGAGCTACTTTTCCCTCTAACACCCCCAGCACCTGTGAAATGCAAAGAGTGCAGACAACGACACACGGAAAACAGGAAAAACACAAAATCCCTAAACAATTATCTTCCTGCCTCCTACGCTCACTTTTCCATCACATTTATAATTCTGCTGTTCTTTTCTTTTTTCACATTGCACAGTGCATGCCTAAGAAGCACTTCTTCAGAGACCTATTCAAATTGAATTTGAAGTGAACACATTATTTATTCTCCCAAAAAATGGCACTTTCATACTTTCCTGAAGGGCTGGCAGGGTGCCTGTAATCACTACCCAGCACAAATGCATTGGTTTGACTTACCTAGAAACTGCATACATGCTGTACTAAACACTGGGGGTCCTAAAGCTGCTGTTCTTGAAAGTAAATGTTAAACTGTGCAATTGTCTTGACAGTTGGCTTACATTGACTGCTTGCCCCTGCTTCTTGCAATCCAATAATTTCAATTAGTTTGTGATTATTGTCTCTGCATTTGATTAGAGTGTGTTTTAATGAGTTTAATTCTGTCACTGTTGGGCATGCCTCCGTGTTTGATGATGGTGGCAGCCAATCACTCTTCAGAGTCTAGACACAGAGGCATAATTAAAACAACATTGGTTTGAGCGGACCATGCTGCAAGCTGCCCCCCGAGACCTGGCTCACTCTTTGCAATGACAGTAAGAGGGAGGGAGAGAAGGAGTAGGAGAGCAAAACTGAAAGAGAGATGGACCAACAGATAAAGAGAGTGAAAACTAGCAAACGAATGAGGGTGAAATTAAGCGGAGGCGTCTGCAAAAGGCATGTTACTGCAGATATAACAGAAGGTAATGGGAAAATGTCCATAATTAAGTGAAAATGTGATTAATATCACTCATACCGCTAGACTTCATTTTGACCTATGTATGACTGTTTTGAGCCATTACATCCACTCCTGAAGGAAAAGCCGCCATATATATTCGTCTCAGCATGCAGCTCTGCCAGGACTCCTGGTAATGCAGCATACGGGAGTGGGTGGCAGCGATGGATTGCATGTGTGGGCACATTAATCATATGCATGTGCTGGTTAAAAGCACTGCTTCTTTGGTTCTTTCACTGTGCTGCCAATTAGCTCTGTAAAATTGCTGTTGAACAAATATGGCAAAACAGCAAGATCCAGATCTCAAGAGGAAGGATGCTATCAGACAAAGCAGCTACACCTGAACAAAGCAGTTTAATATACTCTAGTCACACTGACATTCTGCTTGTGGTAGGGACAGCTTCATTTATGATGCCAAGTCTGTGTACGCACTAAAGTGGGCAATATGAAAAGAAAATATATTTGGTATGTTCTTGACATTTTTGCAACAAAATTAAATGTTTATTTGCGAAGCTGTGAAGCTTCTACTATTAACTACTTGTTGTTGTTTACAAGTACTTTATTGGTTTTATTTCAGTTCTCCAGAAGTACTAGTGATACACAAAACACACTTGTTGTAACTTAGCATGATAACATATCATTAAATCTAATTGTCACATTTATTGTTTGTTTATACAACCTCTACAAAGGTCTGACGCCGAATTGAAAAGTTTAATTGCTGTAAAATGGTGACAAAGGCATGTTTAATTTTTTTTTCACTGCATGCAACTATTACAGCACAAGAGTAAAGTGTCCACATTGTCTGTTTAGCTGTCATGCTTCCTAGCTATTTATACCTAGTAGCATCCAACAGACACAGCTCCAACTTAGATCAACAAGCATTGCTCACCACTCTTCTCTAAACGTGAGAGCTACTACTGTTTTATCATGTCCCATGAAGCGTTTCAGATGTGCTTTCTGCTTTCAACAGATGAAAATACAGCAAATCAATCGAATGTGTTTTGTGATGTAAACATGAGATTGTGAGCAATAGCAACACTGGGAAATAAGTGTGATCAGTAATATATTATAAAAACAACAGGCCTGTCCATTAGGCTGATTATAAAGACTTTATGTTAACAAGGACAATACTATGTGTCCTTTCCACCAAGCTGTTTTCAAACTGGACATCAATATGCTGGACATATGTTAAACAAGAATGATCGTTTTGGACACATTTCTTCTAATTTTGCCTCCTGTTTTTAGAGGGGGTGGGGCATCAGTCTCCACCAAAGGATTTGGCAAATTTCTTCAGGAAGGAAAATTTTAACCTCTGCTGACTGTGAGAGCTTATTGGATGGGAGAGTTTGGATCCAATTTTATTCAGTCTTGGAGAGCTCTTCATCATTTTCACCCTCTTTCCCTCGTCTCTCTCTTCTTCTGATATATTCATTATTCATCCCTTCATCTCCACACCGGTCCCACAGGACAGACGGCCTGGGTACAGATCACTCCTCATAAATGCTCCCTTATTTCTCCCTAGGTGCCCCCTCTCTTTCTCCTAGAAAAAAGAGAAATTCCGGTGACAGCCAGCAACCATGGGGAAAAAAGCAGCAGAGCCAGTCAAGAATGATGGATTTAAACTAAGAAAAAGAGAGAAAAATTGCTGTTAACTGTGTTTGTCATGTGACCCACACAGTGCTCTACTAGGGCCTTTGGGCTGGCTAGGCTTGCCCACCCCTCACGCTGCTTCAAAGTGCTTAAAAACTCTCGGTGATCAGAGTCCCTCATTAAAAATGGTCTAGGGTTCTCCTTTCCTTTCATTCTGCCCTCCCTCCTTCCTGCTTACTCCCTCGCTTAAATTTCCCTCTGTGATGAGACATGATGAATTCATGAGTTCAAAGAGAAAACAGGGAGGTGCTTTTAAAAAAAAACTGCCCAGGTTTGTCATATAAATGTTGAATACAGTAGCACAGATAGTAAGCTAGAGTCAGAAAGAGTCTTCATTATGCCTTATCCACATGCATAATGGAAAACAGGAAAGGGTGAGGAGGATAAAAGAACAGCCTATTGTGCCTGTTCGGATATTACAGTGGAGAAGATGAAGTAACTGCCTATAAGCTAGCTTCTGGCTTCATTAAATCATTATTTACCCACTGCTCTCACAGGCAGTGTTTAGAATGGTTAGTCCACTTTTACATAAACTGCTGAATATCAGCCAACCGGTCGTCACTGTGGGTTACTGTGCAGCAGAAGGGAATTTTATTGTAAACGGAAATGACAAACAAGATTAAAAGAAAGAAAAGAAAGAAAGAAAAAAACATTGGGATTTTCATTGTCAAAAAAGTTTTGAGTTGAAAAAAGAAAGCCAAAACTATAGAAATAAGGCTTCATACAGGGCGGGTTTGTCACGCATCGTCAAAATGACATATATGCATGACGATAGTAGACTTCAAAATTAAATCCCTACAACATGCCTATTTTTGCCTGACAACTATGTAATTTACTGAAACAGCATATAAATAATGAATAATATACTTATTTTTATAATTGTGAATATTGTGTTACAGCTACCAAAACTGAAACTAAAGCACACAAAAATTAAACCAGGGCAATAAAATAAATAATAAAACTATGTTACACATACAAAACTATTACAACCTAGGTATCAGACATGCATCACCAGCACTGTTCTAGATAAGCCTTTCACATATTCTACAGAGCTACAGTAGAAAGTAATATCGAGGTCTTATACAGGAACTGCCTGATAGAGACCATAAAGCCATTCAGAGAGTGGAGAAATCAGTGCATCAGTGAGTCACTGCTCACACTCACCTCCAACGTCTATAAGAAACCCTGCAGGAGAAAGACATGTAGTATCATCAGAGCCTCCACACACCCCAGATGAGACTTTTTAGATTGCTGCCATGTGGCAAACAGGAACATCCAGGCCAGCACTAGTTGTCTAAAGGCCAGATTTTATCCCTCATCCACATGCATCCACCTAATTCTTTAGCACTGTCTTCAAAGACATGTTTAATTGTCTTAATTTATTTAACATGGATTTCAGTAAGCCATCTGCACTGTGTAGTCTCTGTAATACTTTAATGTTTAATGTCTATTTGCACTGTTTAATGTTTAATGTCTCGCTATTGCCTCTCTTTTTCTAGTCTGTCTTTATTTTTACCTCTATCTTGATATTAGCTATTACTATCTATCTGCTGTGCCAGCACTACCTAATAAGCATCAAAAGTAGCTGCTTAAACTAAGTCAAAAGTTAGCTCTGTAAGCACAAAGTACTGAGATAGACTGTGGATCAAGGATGCTGAAAGAATTTCTGTTATTTAAATTGCAACTTAGTAAAACTTAAAAGCCAGGCTACTGAGTCTATGATTGTATGTTGGCAGAAACCTGGTGATGCAATAAGTATCCTGATATAGTTGTTGTAATTCACTCTGATACTGTAAACAAGGAGATATAGTGTGACTTAAAAAATTTAATTTAGAAGTATAAAATACACACCGTCATATGTGTTGGTTTGCCAATGCTAACATTAGCAGTGTCGCTTATACTACTTATTTACAATGGAGTAGAAGAGTCTAGTAGCTGCACATGGTCGCAGCAGCTTAAATACAACACAAAATGAAGCACTGTCGCCACAAAGCTTTCATGTAAATAATAAATAAAAAATCAATATAATGATTTAGGAGATTTAATATAGTATCACAAAACATAATACTGTGATATCAAGTTTTTTACACCCCTAATCTAATAATCAGCAATGCAGTAATTTGTCAGTTATAAATGGATGTAATTTAGGAAGCATATAAAAGTGATTGTTATTAAATTGTTATACTAGACAACAGACTTGTCATTAAGATGTCATATTATTACCTTAATTTATTTGATGACTTTTTTATTAATGTCCTAAGTTCTGCATTCAGTGCAACTTTTTCAGTATTCATAGTTCAGTAGCCTACTTTCAGGTCTTCATTTTATACATTAACTTCCATTCTTGTACAGCTTTTCACGAAGATGTTCCATATTTGTAGTTACTGTACAAGTATAAGACAGACTTCTTGAAAGTTATTAATATCATTGCAAGGAAGCACTTAATTATTTTCCCAAAATTTAATAAACAGTGTTTAAATTTTCACACTTAATCAGCACAGAATGCTATTTCTGGGTTTACTGCATTTAAAAAGTCAGTCAATTAATTCTGGTTTACTCCTAAATATAAAGCACAGAATTTACACCCACTATGTTTTTCTCCAGATTATCAGATGGCCAGTCAAATCAATATGCAAACAAAGCTAAATTAATTACATGAAATGATCTTGTTTTATTTTACGTGTATTTATGCTAACAATAATTATTGATTCAGTGGAAAAACACACTTATTGCCTAAACACATAGTGTTGAGCTTTATTTTACTATTACACTGTGTTGTGTATATTACACATACACAATACAGTATATTAACAAATATTACAGCATTCCGAGCCGATGTTACTGTAGTGTCATCCTATAACGGCAGCACACTTTGCTCCACAGAGATGCAAGCAGATGAGCGATGGTTCATTAAGGCAGGCGGTCTGGCGCGGGACAGGACGGGACAGTGTCCAGAGTGCAGTGTGTGCTGAGGAGGGATCGATGAGCCAGGGTAATTAAAGAGCAGAGTGGGGGAGGAAAACGACTGGTGCCAGTAAATACAGAAATCTACAGTCACACAGAATTCTGCACTGTCACTTGCAGTTCACACAACAGGCACGTGGACACCTTGACCGTTTACAGAGCCAACAGCAGAACAAAATCACAAAGGGTCCAATAGCAATACATAAGGTGCATACGTCCATGTTTGTATATCGATGATAGTAGACCTACTTGCTCTAGATTTGTATTGTATTTCCCACAATAACAAGCCTCCAGTATGTTAACTGCAATACTGTTCAGCAATGCGTTTATACAGTGAAAGCTTAAAAAGTTTACAGAGCATGAAATGTTAACAAAACGATAATTGTGTATGTTATATTCCCTTAACAAGTTCATAAAATAAAATAAAGACTTTTAGGCAGTCATTACTTTCCATTTTATTTTAAAACTTAAAATCAGGTTTTACATTTGTTTTCAGTTGTATGAGTCAAAGAATTTACTTGGAATTTCAATACATCCAAATAATGTCCAAAGTTAAAACTGAGGGGCACTTTTCCTGCCTAAAAATGGAATTAAATGCTGGACCCACCACTGACTCTCCTGATCAACCTCTTAGCTACATATGACATGACAATAAGTAAGCACAAAGACAGAGAAAAGATATGCTTACTTCAGTGCTTATAAATCACTCTTAGACTGCAGAAGCTGGACATTTTAGAAGATCCCACTGGAGACCTACTGCATCATGTATAAAAGAACACTGCACACACAGAGTTTGCACAATACCTATTACAACACGCCCCTGCACCCTGGCCTTTCAGAGACAGAATAGAACCAGAAAGCCAGAGGTTATGTGTATGATAATGCAGTTCTAACTATCATGTATTAAATTCAAGAAAGGTCTATCCACGCAAAATTGATTTTGAGCAAACTTATGTAGCTTATCAATAATTCAAACCAAATATATGATTATTTTACCATGTATTTGTGGCAACTGTTTTTGTGAAATTGTTAAGCCCTTTAGCCTAGTGGCTCCAGTCGTAAACACAAAAAGTGAAATTTGGACAGCAAACGTCCTGTCTAACTGACTTAACTTAATTTTCCATTCCTAGTGATGTGGAACGAAAAAAAATCAACAAATCCCATTAGAACCACCAAGTGTCATGTGGTGGTTAGATTAACCGCTATATAACCTAAAAACTGTGCAACCATTTCAAGTTGATTCACCTTAATTCTTTAACCACCGCATTTACTGCACACAGAGCTTTGGTTCTGTCCTTCAGACTTAAGGTTCTTCTATAATGAAAAGTTAGTTGAAGCTGTGTCAAACCTGACAGGTTTTTAATAGGGGTATATTTTGTACAATGCAATGCCTGCAGCAAAAAAAAAAATTAAGACTCAAGACTCAACCCATACAAAAAGTCAATCAGAAGATCTCTGCCCTGTGTAGACTAAAAAGGAGTCTTCAGTAGTCGTACACTACCAGGGGTGTGCTACCTAAGCAACTGGATTGGTCTGGAGAAGTTACTGTAGGTGGGTTAGATTTTTCCAAGTCTTTGATGGTACAATGACTGTTCTCAGAAAGCAGCGCAGCGGGAGTACAAAGCAACCGGCAAATTTAGATTGGGCCCCCCCAACTTGGACAGCCTATTGGGTCATCCTATTACCAGAAGAACATCCAGCCTGGATCTTAACCTCTCAGTGGAATTGTCCTGGCCTGTTGCTTTTAAGGTGAGCTGACTGGAGCACCATAGAGTCTGGTATGCGTTAATATTTAAACAAACTGACCATTCCCTCTTTTCAATAATCTCTCACACAATCTACAACACATGCGTGGAAACATCAAATGAATTCACCACCAACCAAATGATCTCCGATACTGGTTCTCAGACTCTGACTAACTGAATTCTTGTCTGACATTAAATTACATCATATCTCAAAGCCCAGCTTTTTTACTAGTTTAGCCCCCTTAGAACTGATGTTACGTAAACAAAACAGTCTACAACCATGTTTAACCTTGTTGAAATTTTGTAATATCCCAGTTGAAATGGTTACCCTTGCATTTTCTCATGGAATCACTTTTTTCACATGTACAGTGAGGAAAATAAGTATTTGAACACCCTGAGACTTTGCAAGTTCTCCCACTTAGAAACCATGGAGGGGTCTGAAATTTTCATCTTAGTTTTATGTCCACCATGAGAGACATAGTCCCAGTCTGAGGGAGATTGACAGTCATGTTTAGCTTCTTCCATTTTCTAATAATTGCTCCAACAGTTGATCTATTTTTCAACAAGCTGCTTGGCAATTGCCCCGTAGCCCTTTCCAGCCTTGTGGAGGTCAACAATTTTGTCCCTGGTGTCTTTGGACAGCTCCTTGGTCTTAGCCATGTTAGTAGTTGGAGTCTTACTGATTGTGTGGAGTGGACAGGTGTCTTTATGCAGCTAACGACCTCAAACAGGTGCTTCTAATCTAGAATAATAAGTGGAGTGGAGTGGAGGTGGAGTTTTTAGAGGCGGACTAACAGGTCTTTGAGGGCCAGAATTTTTGCTGATTGGCAGGTGTTCAAATACTTATTTGCAGCAATAACACACAAATAAATTATTAAAAATCATACATTGTGATTTCCAAGGTTTTTTTTTAGATTATGTCTCTCACAGTGGACATGCACCTAAGATGAAAATTTCAGACCCCTCCATGATTTCTAATAGGGAGAACTGCAAAATCGCAGGGTGTTCCTTTGTTTTGCACTTATAATGACCTTTGTCAGTGTGTATTGTGTTGCACTTATAACGACCTTTTCTCCTCTATAGGAATGAGCACTGGGCTGGGGTTGCCAGGTAATGGTTTACTTGCTCTATGTCTGTGTATTAATCTCTAGGTCCCAGCACTGGCCCCCTGTTCGGGCAGTGTCTGAGCTCGTGGTGAGTTTTAGGCTCTAAACTTCCTGTACTAGCTGGAATATTATTCAACGGAACACTAAGCACGGTTGTAAGTTGCTCTGGATAAGAGCGTGTGCTAAATACCTTAAATGTAAATGTGTTCAAATACTTATTTTCCTCACTGTATATTTACTTTCCTGCATGCAATAGTATATTTTTAATTCCTGAAATGACCATAAGTCACATGTGTAATTCATGTGACTTCTTTATAAAGGCATGCTTAGAGACCACTAATGTCCTGTAGGACAACTTTATATCTCATTACGAAACCTGTTAAACCATTAGTGTCTTTCACACTATGATGTCAACTCAACAGGAAAACACTACTGCATTACTGGTGACTATAGAACAACCTCCAAGAACCAAGTTTTACAGGAAATACATTGCTGTCTCAGGCATCTATAAATGATATGTAATGCTATTTATCTGGTAACGTTAGTAATTAATAAAATTAAATAAATAATAAATTTTCATTTTAATGTGTATTTGTAACTTTGCGTTTTTCAAACAATCTCCTTGACAAAGCCGTGTTTATTTGTTTCCACAAGCAGTCCTAATTAAATTAAACTGTATGTGCTGATAATGCCGTAGCAAAGCAAGAAGTCAGAAGCATCCAAACTACATAACAAACACTTCACTGACAAACAACATGTGCTTTATTTGTATTTATTCTAATGTATGAAAAGTAATGAAAAAAGATAACTCGAGAAACATGTAACATTATGCTAGTGGGTGGACTGATATTCCCCGAGAGCAGCAACTAGTTTACGACAGCCTTTTTTAATAATTGAAAATCATTTTTCGGATGTGGGGGAGCATTATTTGATTGCTGGTCTGTGTGCGATGCTTTAAAACAGGTCTGCTCTCTCCAACTAAATAACTGAAAATAACAAATGCAAAATGTAGTACACATAATACAAATATGACATATATTCAAGAGTCAAAACAAACTGCATATATTCAGCTTCCACTTTGCAAGATGGTAAGGTAAGAGATTATATACAAAGACAGTAATACCACATATTGCATGATCATAAGCTTGAGGCAAGAGACCACACTGTGAATGTAATATTCTGAACTGAGCGTGATGCCAGACAGGCAAGCATTTAATGAGATAAACATTAGAAGTGTTGGTGGCAGACACGTTCTACAGCGATTTCATAACATGTTCCTCAATTTCAACAAACCCCTCGACTGCTGCTTTCTCTATCCCTTAATCCAGTCTATCTACAGGCTCGCCTCTCTCAACACCACTTTGATAATTCATCATGTTTGCAGTCTGGTGAGGAACAACACATTCTGGACAAAACTCCATCTAAAGCACTGTTGGGTGAGCAAATGAGAGATTTTGCATCCTTCTTTATTTGATGGGGCAGAGTTAGATGCTATGCCATGTTGTTTTGGTACTACTGTATATTTCTTTCTTTTTTCAGGCTGTCTAACTTTTGACATTAGATTTAATCCAGGATTAAGGCAAACAATTTTACTATAATCCAGGTGTTACATAATGCAAGAAGAAAAAAAGGAAGGGTGACATTTTCAATTTAAAAGATTTCTTTCTTACTAAAAAGGCACTCGTTGCTACAATGGCCTTTTACGCTAATCTCTCCTAATTTAGTACCATTGACAAATTAGCATGGTAACATATGATTGCACTGACACATATGCATTTCTAAGCAGTCCACCTAATGCTAAGAATCGCCAGTGGTGACAGCTAAGCAATTCATATAAGAGTTAATACTGTGTGCGGTGACAGGAACGGTAATAGCACTTAAAAAATCAGCATTATTCTGATCCTAATGACTGAGGCATGAAGTGCACAGTCCTGAAAACAGGGAGGATTTGTGGAAGATGAATAAATAGACATGACAAGGATATCATATCTCAGTAAGATATAGCAACTACAGAGGGCATAATATGTAACACTTCAGTAGTGGAATGATACTTATGTTGTGCTTTACCTATTTAAAGCTGAAGTGCATCTTAAACTGCCAAGAAACTTTAAACACCTTTGAAGTCAGCAACAAGGATGCAGGAAAAATAAATAGCCAAAATATGTCATTAGCGAAGAGTTTTCATTTCTGGCTGTTTGAGAACATGCTATGAATAATGTTAACTCTAGCCTCCAACCACCAACATGTTTATCAATTGGTCTGGAAAACTGAGCTGTAATGTTTTACTTCCTCAAACATGCTGGTAACTAAATAATTAACAGCATGTACTGTTATAGCATTATATATATCTGCTTAAATAGTTGCACCCAAAACAAAACAACTGACAGATTTAAAGCAGACTGTATGACTGCCCAAACACTGCAATGGTGTTGTGCCATACTGTTAAGAAGTGACTCAGAACGGCAGCAAGTTATCTTCAGTTACAAGTCCTGAATTTGTGTGTGGAGACACCCAGGTCAGCTTCAAGATGAACAGGTTTGTTGTCATGCATCATATCTTCCTTCCAACTAGCATTTCAATCGAACACTATATAAGTGTAAACTTTACTAACATATATTGTGACAGTAGCATGCATTACTATATATACTGTATATATCAACTTTTTAAGACAAACAGCTCAGCCACACTTCCGGTTTAAATTTAGATATGTTGTCTTATCATTGTTGCTGCCTTCATTGGGCAAACTAGCCTGTAGATCGAGGATGCATGCTCTGAAGAGTGTTGTTGTCTATGTTCGTATGAATCCAGTATTCTGGGTGATTACTATTGCTTTGCATCACTCTAAAGACAGACATCTTGAAATAGGTAAGATTAAGACTGCACGGCTGTCAGGAATACAGTGGTGTGAAAAAAGTGTTTGTCCCTTCATGATTTATTTTATTTTTTGCATGTTTGTCACTCTTAAATATTTTAGATCATCAAACAAATTTAAATAATAGTCAAAGACAACACAAGTAAACACAAAATGCAGGTTTTAAATGATGGTTTCTAATAGTAAGGGAAAAATCCAAACCTGCATGGCCCTGTGTGACAAAGCGTTTGCCCCCTAAACCTAATAACTGGTTGGGCCACCCTTAGAAGCAACAACTACAATCAAGCGTTTGCGGTAACTTGAAATGAGTCTTTTACAGCGCTGTGGAGAAATTTTGGCCCACTCCTCTTTGCAGAATTTTTGTAATTCAGCCACATTGAAAGGTTTTCAAACATGAACCGGCATGTTAAGGTCATGCCACAGCATCTCTATAGGATTCATGTCAGGACTTTGACTAGGCCACTCCAAAATCTTCAATTTGTTTTTCTTCAGCCATTCAGAGGTGGACTTGCTGATATGTTTTGGATCATTGTCCTGCTGCAGAACCCAAGTTCATTTCAGCTTCACAAACAGATGGCCGGACATTCTCCTTCAGGATATTTTGGTAGACAGTGGAATTCATGGATCCATTTATCATAGCAAGTCCAGATCCTGAAGCAGCAAAACAGCCCCAGACCATCACCACCATATCTTACTGTAGGTATGATGTTCTTTTCCTGAAATGGGGTGTTACTTTTACACCAGATATAATGGAACACACACCTTCCAAAAAGTTAACTTTTTGTCTCGTTAGTCCGCAGAGTATTTTCCCAAAAGTCATACATCAAGATCTTTTCTGGCAAAATTGCGACAAGCCTTAATGTTCTTTTTGCTCAGCAGTGGTTTTCATCTTGGCACTCTGCCATGCAGGCCATTTTTGCCCAGTCTCTTTTTTATGCTGGAGTCATGAACACTGACCTTAACTGAGGCAAGTGTGGCCTGCAGTTCTTTGGATGTTGTTTTGGGGTCTTTTGTGACCTCTTGGATGAGTTGTCACTGTGCTTTTGGGGTCATTTTGGTCAGCCGGCCACTCCTGGGAAGGTTCACCACTGTTCCAGGTTTTTGCCATTTGTGGATAATGGCTCTCACTGTTGTTCGCTGGAGTCCCAAAACTTTACAAATTGCTTTATAACCTTTTCCAGACTGATAGATCTCAATTACTTTCTTTCTCATTTGTTCCTGAATTTCTCTGGATCTTGGCATGATGTCTAGCTTTTGAGTATCTTTTGGTCTACTTCGCTTTGTAAGGTATGTCCTATTTAAGTGATGTCTTGATTGAGAACAGGCTTGGCAGTAATCAGGCCTGGGTGTGTCTATAGAAATTGAACTGAGGTGTGATAAACCACAGTTATGTTTTAAATGGGGGCAAACACTTTTTTACATGTAGGTTTGAATTTTGTTTTTCTCCCTTAATAATAAAAACCTTTATTTAAAAACTACATTTTATGTTTACTTGTGTTGTCTTTGACTAATATTTAAATCTGTTTGATGATCTGAAACAT
Organism: Prochilodus magdalenae; assembly: GCA_024036415.1. Classification (NCBI taxonomy): domain Eukaryota; kingdom Metazoa; phylum Chordata; class Actinopteri; order Characiformes; family Prochilodontidae; genus Prochilodus; species Prochilodus magdalenae. The sequence goes on from JAMWET010003287.1 coordinate 397,646, forward strand.
TTAAATGTGACCAACATGCTTTTTCACATCACTGTTGCCTGATGTAATGAGATGGCAGAATGTTGGCATGTTTGGAACTCGGGTTCACCTGCATACTTTTTTACAGGCCTGACCAAAGATATTTTACTGTCTATGTGACTGGCACATGTGTATAGTGAATGAGAGATACATTTTTGTACACCACCGAGCATGGTAAGCAGCCCAGTGGTGTTGAGCTAAATAAATAAACAAATAAATAAATGGATGAACAGAAGCAGCATACTGATATTATGATGCAAATGCAAACTATTAGATCAATATTTGCTTTAAGAACAAAATAAACATAGCAGCACTGTCTTATTAAAACATCCGTAATTGACACTTAAACGACTCGTGCAACAAATACGGTTGCAGTAGTTTTATTAGGACAAGTTTGACTGATGCAGAAGTTACATTTCTCAGGTTAAAGTAAATGGCTCTGGTCATGAAACCAGTTTATAATCACCTATATAAAAAACAATAATATATGACATCAAAACAACCTAAATTTGAATTTATTAGATAATAGTTTGTCTTTTAAAACACATTAGCATCCTAGAGCCTTGCAAACTGTGCCCACTGGGTTTAAACTGGTTAATGTGCTGCTCGAGGTGCTCCTTAGTGTAGTTCAGCGAGGAAAAACACCTATACATCATAAATGAACTCTATTAGCAGCACCAAAAAAGCAGGAACCATCATGCAAGAGCTCTCCTCTGAAATGAGATTTATCATCCCTCTTTGAGAAAAAAGAGAGCAGAATTGCTCCAGAGGGTCTTTGCAGAGGCTCTCCTGTAATTGCAATTTTATTCAGTCTGCCTAAATTCCAGCCCCCGAGGACAAAGAATAGACAGAGCAAAATCAATTAATTTGAATTTAATGAGATAAGGTACAGATCAGGATGTTTGTTTATCTGGATGCTTGCAATTTGCAAATTCAGTGTTAAATGAAATCATCCTGGGTGCTCTGCATTTGCAAGTTTAGTGCTAAGAGTGAACACGTTAAGAAAATGTGAGGGTCATGCCACCTCTGCCTATTAAAGTTGGGATATCACAGACACCCAGGGACTTATAATTCCTGCACAGCTTCAGTGATTTAAAAATTAGCCAAAGAGCTTAAACTGTATGTGGGTAGAAGGCTGAAGGTTACCTTAAGGTTCTACTGTTGAGCTTTAAAGTGAACAAAAAGGAAAGATAGGACTAAATTCCTGATTATATGTGCCTCAAAATATGACAATCTTATGCAACCTTAAAAGAGGATACAGACCACCAGCTATAGACCAGCTTTGTTTTATCCTTCATGAAACTTGATATTTTGATGTACTGGATTTTAATTCCTATAGTGGTCTCTCAAATTAATTAATTGATTTACTCATTTTCTTGAGTTTATTCTCAGACAACAGGGAAAATTAAACTAGCATTAAGATGGAAGACGGCCAGGAGATGAATGGGGAATGAACAATAGATCAGGGGTCAAGCCCTGGTAAGATGACCCTTGACCCTGTAAATGCAGGCGTATTAGGAAGATGTAAAGTGTAGGTGGACTATGCCAGCTCGCCATGACACGAGCACAACAAAAACACTTGATTGCATGAACATGTCCTTCACTTTGACAAAAAAAACAAGAGAAAAGGCCATGTTTACACAGATGCCAATTGACAGGACCATTCTGAGTGAGAACAAAGAGACCAGGAGCATTCAATATACCTACGAGAAGATGCAGTGTAATAGTGAGAGGGCTGCGGACATTGCGAAAACGACAGCTAGAGTAAACAAGACGTCCTAGCGTCTTCTCCGGAGACACTGCCAAGCGGCTAATCTCTATTGAGACGTACTGTCATGCTGACAGAGAGAAACGCAGAGGCGATTGATCTGATCCGCTCTCATTAAAAGCCGAGCGGCAGATTTCCTCCAGGCTTTGGCCCCTACAGTGCAGCACAGGTCAGTCATTACAGCCTGAGCTGCGAACAGAAATATTATTCATTACAGCCTGAGCTGCGAACAGAAATATGTACCATATATATATATATATATATATATATATATATATATATATATATATATGTATATATATATTAAAAGCTCAGCATCAGTCTTCTCTGGCTGTGCCGCAGTACTAAGGGTCAGGATTCGTGATGAAAGGTGCATTAAGCTTCATTGTGGCGTTCCTTTTTTGCATAGCTACGTCGAAATGAAGCCGTGTGAGAAATACAATGTGGCACAAGCCACAGAATCCACTCATCATGACATGAATAAGTAAACAGACAGACAGTGTTCTCACACTGAGACAATAGGCAGCTCTGCAGAGCTCTCATTATGGGAACATGTTCCTAAAAACATATGATTTAGAAAAGACAGGGCCACTCCATTTTCCAAACTATGGAAAATATCAAGATTTTATCTCAGAGGATGCACTTACCACTGTCTCAGATTGCCCTTTACCTTAGTCCTTCCATCTTGTCTGTGTTCTCTTTCCTACACACAAAGTAGCCACAAATGCTTCCTCATAAATTGTTTAGCTGGCAATGCTCTTGTTTGCATGAATCATAAATGGCAACAAAGATGCGTATGATGTTTCACAGAGTCTAATAATAAGAAAAGGAGAATTCCAACAGTGACGTGACTGCTATCATTTGCTTTCGGAGGGAGTAGTGTGGAGGAGGGGGTGTAGAATATGTGAAAAGTGAGTAAAATAGGGAACCCTGAGAACGAACAGAGAAATACATGAACATGAAGGAATAAAGTGAGAGGGAGAACAGAGTGGGGATGTGTGTGTGTGGCACGTCATCTCTCAGCAACCTCACTGATTGAGGACAGCCGCAAGCCAGCGCTTTAATTTAGCTCACATTAACGCCATAGCCCCTCAATATCCAATCGCTGGTCCTGCAGTCAGCGAAGCTAATCAAAGCTAATAAGGCTCAGAGAATGGGCAATGGGCTGCGGAAACTATGCATGGCATTTTTTGTCCAGTGCCTATCTATAATATCTGTGTATGCGCTGAGTCTATCTATGAAACAGATGGGGAGGGATACCTCATATAGATAATAAAGTACACATTAAACATGTATTACTGCCCTTTGCAGTGATAATTACCCACACGGCAGTGAATTGCATCAGCGTTCTCACCTACCACTGTATGAGCACACATCGAACCCAACAACCATTCATGCACATACACTCACAATACAGCCTACTCAATATATCCAGGAGCACCTACATATACCAGGTCATTTTATACCATTACATGACTTCTACCTATGCACTCTTCCTTTTTTCTCCTTCTTTCTTCCCCTCATTCCTCACATTTTAGCTTCCTAGAGCATTTTTGTCCACATGCCTCTTATTTCATTATTTATTTAATGATTGATTAATAAAGAGCTCGTGAATGATGTCCCTCCGTTGAGCGTTCACATCTTGTGAAATGTTTGGACGGGCGTAGCGGCAGTTTGACGCACAGCCAATCTGTAGAGCAGACAGGAAAGGTGATTGAAATTCATTGCTTTTGTATGTGTGTAATTTGTTACCAGATCAGATCCTGCATGCCAATTCTAACGAGAGCTGGGCCTTTCCAAACCCCCCAATTAAACAAAGGCACAGGCTGGACCCATTTCAGTCTGGGCTCAGCTCAGCATAGGGAGTTGGACTGCAGGGAGGGCGTGGCACTGGCAATCAGCAGTGCCTGCGGAAGTGTTGATTTTATTAGATGGTAGGAAATAAGGACAGATATGCAAACGAGAGAATAAGGAAGATTTGCTCTCCTTGTGTTGAATTCTAATAATTTGTCAGGAGAAAACTAACTGCTTTAGAAGTGTTTGGCTTAAATCTGCAAAACACATCTTCTCTTGGAATATCATGTTTCCTTAAGAAGCTACATTTTAAGCTATTGTCAGAATGTGAAAAATGTAGAAATGTAATAAAGAAAATAAAGGTGATATAGTGGTTTAGTGAAAATGCAATAAGTCACATTCACAAATGTCTTTTTATCTTTTTTTGTCAGATTTATGAGACTGGTGAATGTCAATTTTTGTGGGGGTCTTAAGAATACATTTCGTCTGAAGAACGATTGGTGAATAAGGCACAATGTTCTTATACAAAGACTATATTATTCCAGAAACACTATGCCCACCAATGCAGGCAAATAAAAAATTCATAGAACTCAAGTGACCTGCAGACTATTAAGACGAAAACAGAGCCAAAAACCCTCAAAAACTACCTTCAGTTTAACCCCCAAGTTATATTCTGAAAGCACAAACCACATTACAGCATGCAGCATTTACCACAGCCCTGCTCCACAATCTGACAGGATTTCTCAAAGCCAAAGCCAGGGAGAGGGGTCTTGGTCCCTCTGGACCCTGCTATGATTAGAGCAATAATTGAAGACGCCCCACTGTAAGGTGGTAATTAAAGCAGATGAGGAGATTTTCACATTAAGGTAATCCAAAATTGCTGACGGGTCGGTGGGCTGCCGCAGTGCGAGGAAAGGGGGAAGTGAAAAGCTTAACAGAACAATCCTTTATTCTTTATCTCTGCGCTGCATGCAGAGAACAACTGAGGCGGGGTTCAAGTAAAATCAACCGGTCAATAATTATGCTCATCTGGGACGAATGGGATCGGGAAATTAAAGGTAGCTGAGGGGAGAACTTGGGGACCTGTTTCAAATGAGAAATCCCTCCAGGCAAAGCGGTAGCGGTCAGGCTTTATGGTGCCGCAGGATCCCAAGGGCCATGGTTATGCACACCTGAGTGGATCCAGTTCTAGTTACAAAAAGAGAAGATGGTGTCTTGATTTGCACCTGCTCTGTTCAAACCCTTTGGGATTGCTGGGTGTCAAGGGCAGGATTGAGTTAGTTAACATGAGCAATAATAATGAGTCAAAACATAATGAAACACGGAATCTGCCATAAATCGACACTAACAACAAAGAAGCATATGGAACATCAATGTTACCTCTGTGCCAGAAAGAGAATTCTTAAAAAAGAGACTATTTATCACAATCACACAATGTAAGATCATTTTCAAATAAGCTATATATAAAAAGGACAATAGGAATAACTCCAGCTACGGTGTTGTGATATAACTATTAATATGCTATTTTCTACGATAGCTACTGTCTTCATTTATTAGAAAGAAGTTTTGGCAAAAGTCCACCCAAGTACAGAAAAACCACCTTAGAGGCAGGGCATGTCAAGCTTTTATCCACAAAACAAACTAATGAGATTCACTCCACCCACATCCGCTACAAACAGTAACAGATCCAGACATTACTGTGGGCCAGTCGAGACTAATGTCACTGTGCCAAGGCTCCAACAGAATTATGAACAAAGAACAATTGAGGTAAGTGTTTTAAGGGCTAAAAGTTAAAAGTCCCTAAAGTTAATGACAAAAAGTACAAAGCTGACTTACATTGATGATTGATCTGTATATACATATAGTTCTGTAGTTCTATATTTACAGACTGTAGTCCATCTCTTTCTCTGCATAATTTGTTACCAACCCACCCCTCAATCACCTTTTAATGGTCAGATGGTCAGGACCACCACAAGATCACCACAGAGCAGGTGTTATGTGGGTAGTGGATCATTCTCAGCACTGCAGTGACACCGACATAGTGTTGGTTGTGCTGGTGTGAGTGGATCAGACACTGCTGCTGGAGTGTTTAAACACGTCAGTGTCCTTGCTGGACTGAGAAAAGTCCAACCAAACTATCTAGCCAACAGCATCCTGTGGGCAGCGTCCTGTGACCACTGATAAAAGACTAGAGGATGACTGACACAAACTCTGCAGCACCAGATGAGCAAAGTAGTAGTGATGCCCTCTATGAGTTATCCTATTAGGGCCAGCAACTCACTACTCTTAATAGCAACTGACTACTCTTAATGTCAGCATTGCCAAAGACTGCAAAAAAGACAAACAATCCGTGTGTGGTCACTGTGGTCAGTGCCAAAATGAACAGTTTGTTGTCACGTGGCACTTGTCCTGGAGGCCTGGTGTCACTCCACCTTAACCCCTATCACAAAATCTGAAGGAACAGTGTGGGAATTTTCAAGATGCATAGGATGGTTTTTCGCAGGACACCAATAGGAACCTTTACTTCATGTGAGACATCTGGCCTGTAGCTCTAGCAAACATGGCGGCCCAACTCCATACTGAAAGACACTACTTCTACATGTGTAGCTTAGGCTAATAAATATACCCCATATCAATCTAAATTGTTTATCATTTATTGTTCCTGGTTTACTGAGCAAATATAAAGGAAATAGGTCAATTAAAAAAGTTTTGTGGCAAACAACCCTTAATTTTAACCAGACAGAAATTGTTATATGAAGCATAATTATTTAATAAACAGCTCTGAAGAAATAAAACTAAGAGCCTTTTAAGTGCCAACATTTAAGTCAGCTATGCAGGAAGAACTATGTCACACACAGACTAATTTCAGACTCTGACACATAAGTTGCAGACACATTGTCTGAGATTGTATTTAGCTTGCAGTCGGTTGTCTGGTTGACTGCTGACGTTAAAAAAAGAGATCATTATAAAACCACTAAAAAATAGCTCCCAAAACTTCCCATGTTCGTAATTTATCACTTGTACTGCTGTTAAGACAGTTTTAACCTCATTAATGAAGCAGAAGTCCATGTAATGACAGAAACAAAAAAAATTGGTCAACATTTTACATGTGAAACTGCCACTGCTGCATTATGACACTGTACCATGTTGATTGGATGTAATTAGAGCGCTTTTTCCTCTATGGAGCAACTATCAAAGAATAATATAGGTTTGGATGATTTGGTGAATTAATGTGGTCTAACTTTAGCACTAGTGGGCTACTTATTTTTATGAGGCTACAAAAGCAAAATAAAACAGTAAGTTTGTGTTGTGTCTTTCTCAGGAGACTGGCATGCAGGGTCGTCACTAATGGTTAATGGATAAGAGGGCTAAGCCTGTACTAGGGAGATATGGGGGTATGTTCCTATAAGAAAATATTTATAATCAACACTTAAGGCAGCAACAAATTCTACCTCTCTCTGTCATCACTAACCTCCATCAGATTTGCTTTCACTCCTGTCAGTCTCCTTCATCTTATTGCTCTCCCTCTTGTCCTGTGTTTTTCCTTTTCCTTTACCTTTTCACTGGCATTAACCTTCTGTAGACAACAAAACACTCTTTACAAACACTGAGGAGAAATACTACATAAAATCAAAGAAAAGAGCTGTTAGTAAGTTTATTCCAGCCTTTGTGCCTCGCTAACTCACAATCAAGTGAAAGTAAACTAGCTGTCTAGTCAGCAAGCTAGCTAATTTCAGCGTTAGCCTAATCTCAGTTAGCTAACAAACAACCAAGTAAAAACCCAGCTATCCTACATATAATTTACCCCAAACAAATACTGTAGGTGGGTATATTCACTCTATAACTGCTCACCGTTTCACTCCATATATTACAGTTTTTTTAAATGTTCATTTTACTTACTATTTAGTCAGCAAATCCTTCTTCAGCTTTAGCAGTCACCAACCGACAGGGGCGAGTAAAACCAGAGAGCCTCCCCCAGGTCTAATTTGATTGGCTTAAACACTTAAGAGGCCGAATACGATTGGCTTACAATTTTGGTGGTCTGATATGATTAAAGGGCTGCAGGTTTCTCGTCAGAGGCAGTGCTGCAACAGAGCAGCAGTAGCACCTCCCACATTAAAAACTTAAAAATGATAAAAAAAATTTGATATGGTTATTGGTGCCTCATGAAGAGTATTTAGTTTGTTTCTTTACCATTGTGTGTTTTATATCATCTATAATAAATATGTAAGCTTATCATCAGCGTTTTTTTACTTAAATAAATAAATGCAAACAAGCAGTAGCTCCTCCCTCAATTGGAGCCCCGCTATCAAAGTATATTATAAACACTAAAAAATTATAGATGATTCAAAAGGCATAGCTACAAATAAGTTATGTGTGATTTTGGCAGTTTTGTGTTCTGATAAGAAAAAAGAGGAGAAAGGAAATTGATTGTGGACCTATTCCTGGGTGTCACAAAGAGAACTTAAGATAAAGGGTATTACATAAATATAGATAGCTACCACGTTCGCTGTACATAAACCAGCACTACAAACACTATTTTTTATCAACTTATCTTTTTAAATAAAAGGAAATGCCAAGGGAATGTAAAAAAAGCAGTGGTATAGTTGCCACATATACAGTATAGTTGTTTTTGTAGTATTATCATCCCTTTTTCTCTTTTCGCCCTGTGCATGCCAAAGAGCATTCTGTCATTTTATCAGTCAACATCAAGGAACATGTAGGATATTTCAAACTTGGCTAGAAAATGCAAAAACCTCTGACATGCTAAACTATTCCTTAGGTGTTGCGGGGCGTCTCAGACACTCATATTAGGGTCTGACGATGAAAATTAGTTGGCTGTGACAAAATCACATCAAACCTCTCTGCAATTTTTTTTTTGCTCTGAAAATCTTGCTGCAGTTTTTTTAAGCACATACTATGAGCTCCCCTGATTTCCTCAGTACCTACATATAAGTCTTGGCTGACCTATTCCTATTAAAGTGATCATACAACAATACAATCATGTCAGATAGCCAAACAGTGACAGGGGATGACGCTCAGCGAACCTGGCACAATACAGATCACTACAGAGTGCAAAAAATTAATAATAAGCAGTTTTTCTTTTATTCACTATTTCTCATTTTATTAAATACATTCTTTTATAGTGACTTACCCATATATCTATGCAAAAACACAGTCTCCACCCGCACTTTCTTGTCTCTCTCCCCCTGCATGCTTTACTCCAAGTAACCTATCTAGGTTGACAGGAGTAGAAAGGGCCTACGGCTACATGCTGCTTTAGTAAGAAGTAGAGCTCCACTCAAATGGCCTTTCAAAGTCATTATGTGCATGTTTAGCTTTGGTGTCATTCTCCCTCGTGCTTCGCTTATGATTCAAACTATCACAGGCACAGTATCATATGGAAGCTTTTTAAGGTCACTGCCATGTCTGGGGTTCCTTATTAGTCTAATACCCTGTCATTTTGCATACTGTTGACAGGATCTCTCAAGAAATTAGCCTGCATGAAACCACAGGCGCCTTAATAGGGCTAAGAAATTCTTTGTGATTGTATGTTGAGTTATTTGCTGCTTGTTCCACACATCTTTCTGAATGCCACAGGTCTTCAATACTGAGCCCTACTGGTATGTATTTCAGGTCTCACAATTCTAAATTAGTGACTACAGGCAAAAGTACAGCTGAAAGGCTACTGTATGTAAGCGGTTGGAAGCAGCACTGAATAACTTAATGTGATGAAAACATACTGCCTAGGATATAGCTTACATAGTAGAAATGCAAGATCTGATAACCAGTTGAAGTGGAGCTGTGAAGTCTACCGGGTACCTTGGTGCAGGTGTCGACATAAACATAGATACGGCAAAATAAATAGAAAAAGATATTATATATTTATATATATTTATATATGTTTATATGTAATATATGTTTAACATAAAAGACAAATTGGAAGTAAAAGTTTGTGCAATGTGAGATAAGTACAGACATAAAAATACAGTATATAAAGCAATGAGGAAAAAATAACTGGTAAAATATAAAATATAACTGGTAAATGTAAATGTTTTATAGAATTTTATATTTTGCAACTAGTAAAAAGTGCACTGACTACAGTTAATAGGAATGTATGTGAAGAAATAACCATTTTGCTGGTACCAAAAGACATCTATGATTTATACTGCAAATATAGTTACTAAAGTGAAGTTAAATACTATTTTGTAGGTAATATAAGTGATAGTCCCTGTAGTGTCGAGTCTACTGGCAGTCCCACAGAATAGAATGAAGAAGTAACACTGCCCTGATGGCATATTCTAACCATTTGTCAGTCATGTTAGGGGTCCTGCTACTAGTTATATCCTTTAGATCATTTAGATAACTGTTAGATCATTTAAGTGATGAATGATGGCTGATGACGACTAGAGATTAAATTTGTTGCTGAATTCACAATGCTTTTCTAGATTGGTAAGAACTGAAGGAGGAGTAGGGGGAACTACCGTTTGGTGATATGTTGCCCCCTATTGTTTGGATTATGAATTCAACAGTTTTAAAAGACTGAGCCGTTCATTAATACTTCTTTAATACCCATTGATGATAGAATCACTTATTACCTATGCACTCATTTACCTGTGGAAGGTTCCAAAACAGGTGTTTTGATCATTCCTTAAACTTTCCGGTCTTACATTATCGCTTTAGGTGTTACAGTATTTGTAAATATCATATGCTTATAAATAAAATTAATAATGTAAAATATTAAGCATCATCTTATTTGTGATGTTTTCAGTGAAATGCAAGTCTACAACTTATATGCTTTCTTTATTATTATTATTATTAGTAGTAGTAGTAGTAGTAGTATTAGTATTAGTATTAGTATTAGTATTAAAATGTATTATTACTATTAAAATTTATTATTAATAATAATAATATTATTATTATTATTATTATTATTATTATTATTATTATTATTATTATTATTATTTGAATTTTACATACTGTCCCAAGTTTCTTTGGGCGGTTAGGGTTGTACTGTATCTAATCATTTCCAGTCATTTATATAGTCTGGATGTCCTAATGAAGAATTCCCTCTTTCTGAGCTTTTGAAATGTTCAAAGATTTATTAAAACAGGCTATAAAAAGAATGGGGTAAAAATAACTGACAGTGATATCCATATTGCTCACCCAGTCTGGCTGCAGAACACCTAAGGGATGTGTGTGTGTGTGGGTGTGTGGGCGCAGCATTCGTGTGTATAAAATATTCACGTGTGTCAGTGTAGATTGAGTGGCTTGACTTGTCATGAGGATATATTCAGTAAGGTCATACGGTTTTAATCATAATGTTCAAGCACACACACACACACACACACACACACACACACAGACACACAGACACACACACACACAGACACACACACACACAGACACTTACACACACACACACACAGACACATACATACATACGCACATACATACATACGCACACACGCACACACACACACAGACACACGCACACACACACACACACACACACTCACAATATTAAGTCTAAATTAAAACAGCATGCAAGATTCTTGTCTGAGGCAAATTCCTATCTTTTCCCTCGAATAATTTCCTCTCACAAAGCCATTTAGATTACCATATCAGTTCGGCTAGTTGGATTTGGGAAGCCTTGGCATTTAAAAATCTGAAGTAGAGGCTGCAATTACAATCTGATATCTTCAATTATCTGAGAAAAATAAATAAAGCTTATTAATTAGTGTCACAGGAGAGGGACCAGATTGCCTTGGATTAGTGGCCAAATAAAGAGGCATTATGGAGAATATTAAAATCAACACCAAGGAGCCGCAAATTCCTATATAAGATGCTTTGCTAATACCGTCATTACCATAGAAACAACATGACGTCCAGTCTCAGACCGTCTTTAAAACTATTTTTTCTTTACTAGATTCAAGATGGAGTATGTCTCATGTTTCCCAGTCCAATCAACTTAACAAAATCAGCTGATTAATCAAATAATAATAATTTTATTAATTACTACAATAATTGCCATTACAGTTTTAATGCTATGAGTTGTTTCCAGTTTTTCCAGTGTTGGCCACAGCCAGGCCCTATTGCTGTAGTGTTATCTCCCTGATTGCTTCCCAGTGTCATCTGGGAAGGGAGCAGCTTGCACATGAAGACTGCCACTGCATTGTTCAGGCCACCATGGGATAGCTCAGTACCCCTTCAGCAGGACGTGAACTGTCTGACTCTATCTCTGCGACCTAGTGGCTGCCCAGATTGGCTAGGACATTTCTACTATCAACAATGTGAAAGAAACACACATTCAGCTGTACTCTTGCAGACCTCCGGGCATGGCCCACACCACACCTCAGCAGTATAGCACATTCAGCACTGTCATCGCATGCTCAGAATCATCCTGTTAACTCAACATAGAGTCGTGTTCCTCACGCAGCTGGGGAAAATATTTCTTTACACTTTAAAGCCGGATTGCTTTTTAAGTGAAAGTTGTGTTTGGAGGGTGGTGGAATCTCTCTGGCCCAAATGTACAAAGAAAGCTGTCGTCTGCATATCGCTGCCCAGCAGACCCCTCCTACCACCTGTGCCTCTGTGGACTTAGTGTGCCTTGACTCAGTGTCTTGTCTGTTCTCAGTTCTATTTACCACAACAGCAGGAGGCTCATGACGTGACTGAACAGGAATAAACTGAATGAGGATAGGGGGACAACCTGCAGCGATAAAGAGGGTCTTCTGTTTTCATCCTTACTGACATCGAGACAGCATTCTGCATCCCACCACCCTAAAATACATACTTATTTTAGGGCTGCAATGTAACGGTGAGAGGTATTGCCTGAGGGTAGATGGGAGAGTCATGAACACATGTAAAAATGATGAAGGTATCAGTAGACTTATGAATTTTTGACACCGAAACAATGTGCAGTCTTTGGGCATCCATCCAAGTGAATTCATATATTTTGTTTTTAATATGTTTTCAGTTTTCTATAAAAATAAACTTAATAAGTCAGCTTCAATAAAGTTTTTTTCAGTTTAAGCAGCAATAATGTTATATCAGTTACAGAATACATACTGTATACACCATGTAGCAGTACCAGAATTTATGTCTTCACCCCAATCCAAAAGTTATGCTAAAAAGCCAGTTATGCTAAATAGTAAATCAGTATTAGGTCTACAGGTATGTCTAAAGCTTATTTATAATAAAAAGTCAGTATTAGTTAGATAATATCAATAAGTATGAATAATGTTTTTATTGTTATTATTACTTTTATTGTTATAGTTTATTTAGCAAATGCTTGATTTATTCTTTTAAAAATGTTGTTTTTGTTTTAGTTTAAAGTACCATCCAAAAGTCCAAGACCACCTCTCCTTTTGATCAAATTAGATTTTTTTTTTATTAAAAAGGAGAAAATATTTAGTTCCAAAATGCTGTAATCCCACTTGTCAACATTTTAATTTTAATGAATTTCTGAAAAGAATAACAGCTGATGTATATATTTCTCCAATAAAGATTGGTATTCATAAAGTAGCATCAATGCTTCTTGAATGTAGACATCATATGTTAAACATACCATGAATGAAAATGTTCTAAGGATACTGTTTCTTTGATTGATAAGTACATAGTGTTTTCAGAAGTGTGCTTGAGGTTATCATGCTGTAGAAAGATGCATTCTTAATCAACCACTTTCCAGGGGGATTTCAATAATGTATTCATATGTGAATGAACTTATTAGCATACATGATGCATTGATCCTCATGCACTCAACTTGCACTGCAGTCCACTTCGAGTCTGATTCCACATGATTATCTCTATTATAAAATCAAGACATAGAGAAGGACATCTGACCAAAAAGACTATTAATAATGTTTGACCTTAGCAAGAAAGTTTGGAGCTAGCGCTGTATAAAAATAACTTGTCTGAGTAACAAGGACTAAGCTGTATAACATTAGCATTCCAGGTGTTATGGCACTAGCAAAGTTTTTTTAATGTAAGCCATTTTTTGGATGTATTCTGCATTTTGCTTTATGTTCCACTTTATCTAAAGTAAAATGCAGTTAGACTATTGATGTGTGTGTTGTGGATGAAGGCATTTCTCATACCTACTACATAGACAGCAAAAGTAGAGTGTCTTGCACATGTAAATCTGAACTTCACTGTATTATTACTTTATTACATTGCATCATAAAGTTTGTGCATTTTTATTACATTGGTTCAATATAGCCCGTTCCTGCTTTTCATTTCACACATGCTGAAAAATAAAGTACTAACTGACCGCTTTGAATGAAAATTTTTGGTGGACTCTGACTTTTGAAGAACACTGTAGTTCACTATAAGAAGCCAGCTTGTGCATATATGAACACCTGCGTATGTGTGCGAATGAAACGGAAGCCTAAACGACGCCGAGATGAAGGAGGTAATGGAGGTGTCATATGGGGTGAAAAAACACGAGGCTGAACATGTGAAGATGAAAACGGTTGTGCTAGGGAGAGATGTTGCTAGATCTTGGAGACTGGTGTCAAGCTCAAAGCCACAAATTCCAGCAGTTTGCAATAAGGAGATATCAAACTCAACTTTAACAACAACACAAGTGATAGCTTTATTACTACAAAAGTGCATCATTGCTGATCAGCTTAAGAGTAAAATCCATAAAATGAGTTTAGTTGAAGAAGAGGATTAGTTCTGCTGGTATTACTGGAGCATGGGCTCATTTAAAAGCTTAGCATTAAAAAAGAATAAACTGAGACAAAAGCAGAATGTTGCTTGCTAATCTGAAAGTCCTTTGAAATAAATGTAATAGTAACATGCATTCATCACCACATTCTTCTCTTGAGACGTCTCAAGATTCAGCACCAACAGACATGCTTTAGGGGAATGCTAAGAGTTGTAGTCTCAGTGAGAACAGGAATATGCTACAAGTAATTTATTCAGGACCACAGGGACTTCAGGCTCACTTTGCCAGCTAATGATTTAAATAGGACTCAATTAGTGCACCTCTGACAGACGGGCAGGTATCATTTGTCAAAATGTAGGAGGAAAAAAAAGTTCATACAGACTTTGCGAGATCTTTTGGAAAAGTTATCTTAAAAGGCTGTCAGATGACAGTCCAGTCTGGAAAAGGCTAGGCCTAGAATCTTATGTCTCGTTACAATCAGTTATGCTTTTTTATCATCTAGAGTTTCATCCATCATGGAAAATATTTTATTGGACATTGCAGAATGGAATAATGTGTACTACAAATTTTAACCTGATGCCACCAAACCAATTTTGCAACGAATTGTATGAAAATGCAAAATAGCATAAACCATTTAATTTTAAGGTTTTTTATTGGTGAATGGAAGCACAGTGATATATATGATAAAACTATGTTTGTTTATGTGAGTCCTAAACAGCAAAGAAGCCAATTATGTTTGATGCTTTGGGCAATATATCTCTCTGACAGTGAATTGACAATATGACTGGATGTGAATAGAAAGTACAGCAATTGGCACGACATAGCTACATATTTTCTTGCAGTTATTCAGTAAACATCACAGACATCACAGGCTAAATACCAATAAAGCCAATTATGTTTCATGCTTTATTCAAAAATGTTTTTAAATGTTGCCTGTGGATGGACAGTAATAGAAGTAATGCCCCAATGAACATGTCTTACACTGATGAGCGTACAGTGTAAGTATTTCTGTCATGGTTTAAAATAACATTTTTTCAGAGGTCCAGTGCATATGTCTAGACACATCACAAAAAGCCTCGGTAAGCGAAGGAGGCAGAGCACCTTGGGCGACGGGCTTTGTGCAGCGTGGCAATGTTAACACACAGCGTGTGTGACAGTTCAGATTAAGTAAGGGCCCAGGATGTACAAACAGCGACTGATAATGAAACAAACCTCCAGACAGCTGCTTATGTGAGCTCTTGCTCTAGCATGGCCACTATCTCTTGCTGCCAAAGTTAAAATGTGCAGAGTTGCTGGAGGGGAGACCTGCCTCTCTCACCCTGCACAGCAAAGCAGGAACAGCACTGAGCCACTGGGGTAAATCTGAAAGGACTAAGAGCAATGGGAAACAGATAGATCAGCGTGTGTTTCCATATCAGTTGAACGGGGTTAAGACCTGTGCTGCTGGTGACAGAAGAGAAACAGCAGCTAATCTCCCACCAGAAAAAGAAATAAATAAAAACAGCAACAACTATAATCATGGTGAAGATGATGCCGTGCTCAGCTATATCCACTGACAGAGTGGTGTGTCCAGACATCCAGCATCCATGCTCATTAAGGAGGCAGGCAACATGGAGGAAAGAGCAGGGTTGGCAAGAAGTAGAGAGAAAGCATGGCCCTCCCCAAGGTCAGCCGCCCTCCATACATTATATGTCTCAGCCCCGTGGCCTCCACCCGCTGACACACCACGGCCATGCTAGCCCTCAGCCGCACACTTAGCGGCAAACAAATCGAGCCAAGAGCACACTGACTGTATCATTTCTCTCAGCTCCCTACCGCTAGAGGAGTCATCTCTCACCAATGCAAACTGGGCAAAAGAAATGATGGTACTGAAACACAACATAACGTGTTGATAGATGAAAACCAAAACCTGTGATGAATAGTAGATCTGCACCAGATGAGCGAACAATATTTAAGTGCACAGATACGAAAGATTCTAAATACGACCACCACACGTTTTTACCTTTCCGTGTACAAAGCTGTTCCACTGCAGGCCACATTTACATAACAGACTTCTTAAAATTTCCAACCTGCATTATCAACTTTTTTTTCTCCAGCATATTTATCTCTGCTTAATTCATATTATAGTTATATTTATGACAACATTATATCATAGATTTCATATAATATTCCAGATATGTTATTATATTTCATACACATCATATCACATATTATATCATAACCTTGAATGGCCTAAAAGGGTACCTCCAAAATGATAACTTTACAGGAGAAGGCAGAAATCTTCCTAATTTCTAATGTAAGTTAAAGTAAAAAGAGTTTATTTTTTGTAGGATTTGTATTTGTCCATTCATCATGAAACTGTCATACAACGTAAAGGGTAACTGCAGTTTTTGAATGAGCTTGATGATTGAATCTCCACACAAGACCATTATATCGAATATCAAATCATAGTTATATCATCATTACAGGGTGCAATTTGAGCTGGCGTCTCCTGCTGCAGTTCACAATCGACCCTTCGACCATCCCACTGTGTATGTTAGATGACCAGTTATTTTTTTTCTATTAACAAAGTAAAAAAGCCTAACTTTACCCTATTTATGTTCCTGTGTCCCCTTATTTTATTTTTATAAAATGTCACATAATAATTAATTGCAAAGCCTTAATTAATGGATAATAGTCTAGCTTATAGCATTACAGTTGTATGCCAAAATTTGGATGCACCTGGTTAAATAAGCATATTAAGTTATTTTTTTTCAGGACAAAATACATGTTTTTAACATTCTTTGTTCTGCAGGTGTTAATGCTTAATTACCCCACATTCCATTAATATAAAAATGTGGCTTGC
Organism: Prochilodus magdalenae; assembly: GCA_024036415.1. Lineage (NCBI taxonomy): Eukaryota > Metazoa > Chordata > Actinopteri > Characiformes > Prochilodontidae > Prochilodus > Prochilodus magdalenae. The sequence continues at coordinate 414,743 of JAMWET010003287.1, forward strand.
GCAAAGGTTTGGACATCCTACTGGGTCAGCACCTAGTAATACCACCTCTGGCAGATATTACAGCTTGCAATGCTTTTCGCAGCCCGTCAGAGCTTTCGCTTGTAAACACATCCAGTTTGGTGATGTTCCTGTGTGTCCTTTGAGGTTTGTCTAGGATTACTGTTATGTTGTAGAAGCCGCCTTCTTTACAATACTTTACATTTTCTTGGTTTTACAGAGTTTGCATTGAAGACCACAATGCCCCTTTAACTGTCATGTTTTGGGCCAAGGAAACTGCAAGCTGGAAGCACTTTGATTTCTTTTTATAGCGGTCTCCTGCTGAGCAGGCATCAATTAGCTTCATATTCATATCCTTAGCCAGCTGCTTAGCGGGGCCCATGGTTTTTAATAGTTAAACAAAAGGGTTGAGCAGTCCGAGAATTCATGACGCTCTGGAACTGTCATCAGTTCTCAATCCCTGATGACAATTCTCGACCTGTCTATCCAGTCCTAATGAGTCTATTTAGGTCTGACAGCTTCTGACACTTAGCAACAGTAAGGATGTCCAAACTTTTGTACATGCTATGATTAGTACTTTATTATACTGCCTTTTTATTCTGTATAGTTCACTAAATATAAAGCAACTGTGATTTAATATCATTTTCTGAAATTGTGAACATTTTAAAGAATTTTAATTAGTATATGGAGAAGTGATGTCACAAAAAACTATATTATACCCAAATAATTAAAGCACCATCTACTGTTGCTCCTATGGAAAAAAAATCTACTTATAACAAAATGAACAAGGATGTGCTTTAAAGTACAAAGCATCCTTTATTGTATCTATTGTATTTGTATAGTTAAAGATCTGGTTACAAGTTCTACATAAAGACACATCTCTAATTTCATTTTTAACTCTGACAAAAGGGACCTTCTATTCAGTCTTTATTTTAACTGGTTGGGATAGGGGCAATTTAAGATTAGAAGGTGGTGCAGGCCTGCTTGGGTATAAAAAGAACATCATGACAGGCCTAGTCCTTAAGGAGCAAGGAATGGGTCAAAGCTTATCATTTTGAGAGAAAAACGCAGCAGTGTAAGAACTATGGTCCTTATTAAGCAATGAACTTGAGACATTTTGCCCTCCAAGGGGCATGATATCATCAAAGGAGTCAGACAAACCAGAAAAAAAAAAAAGTGTAATACCAAGCTAAAATTCACAAGTGAAGGCCTGAGACTTTCAGACAGTACCATATTAAAAACAGCATGCCTCTGTGATGGATTTCACCACATTTGTTTAGCGACACTTCAAAACATTATTGTCAGTAAACTGTGTCACTGCCTTCATTAATGTAAATTAGGCCTATGTAATGTCTGTTTATGAACACCAGGTTGTTACCAGTGTAAAGTGAGGGTCTGTCATAGAATGGGGGTTTATTATTGCTTATGTTACTCATACATGTGTGAAAGTTGCAGTAACACTGAACGACAAATACACTTTTAGAGAAGTATGTGCTTTCTTGCGAATGCTAGGTGGGCCTCAGACTGGCTCAGTCATTAAGTCTTGTTAAACTGGGAAGGTGATGCAACCCAGTGGTAAACATGCTGCTGTCCCAACTCTTTTAGAATGTGTTGCAGACATCACATTTAGAATGCGTGCATATGAACAAACAAACAAATAAAGGTGAAAAGTACAAATATTTTTGTTGTTCTTAAACAACTGCAGTAATGCTGCCTCCAGCACCACAATACTGCACTCCTAGCCATTCTGGGGTGTTCTCCAGTTATGATTAATGCTTACTTTGAGGTCATATAGTCCAACAGTGTTAGCTATGACACCTTTTTCCAGGAAAATCTGCTGTTTCTAAGCTCAGCCAGCTTCCCGTCATCCACCTGAGCGGCTCCCAAGCCTGTGCTCTTCAAGTTTCCTGCTGAAATCCATTGTGGAGTCTTCAGTTTCCACAGGGTCCTTTTACGGATTCTCTCATTATGGCAGAGGAGTAACCACCATCACCACAAATGGACATCGACACCATTAGCCACAATGCCTCATACATGCAGATGTTTACTTCACACAGTTATGCCACACACACACACACACACACACACACACACACACACAGCAAAGCAAATGCAGGCCATTTATTATTAATATAGGAAATCATAGGAGGCTCTTAATTGGAGACTCTCTCTTCGTATCTCTGAGGTAAACGGGGTGCTGTCAGTGCCAATCTTCAGGCTCGAAGATCTCTGATAAGACGGCGAGATGTCACACTTTCATGTGCTCCTCCCTTTGACTGCAAAGGATGTAATTTAAACCTCCCTTCCCTTCCCCTCCCTGTCCCAGGCTGATTAGCCCATTGCGCTTCCAGACTGGCAGATGCTAATTCAGGAGCACTAGTCTGGGGATCGCCGCCATTAGCGGCAGGTAGCATGGCAATGTGAGATACGCAAACCTCTAGACAGCCCAGCCCAGCCGTCAATCACCGAAATGAAGTCAGTAGTTCAGCATGGCTAATGATATCTCACTAAACAGAGGACTCAAAAGAAAACGAGAGTCAAGGGAGAAAGGAGGTAGAAAGTGAAAGAACAAGAGAGAGAGAGCCTTGTGTATGAAGACACGATCAGACAAGCAGACACTGACATGCACTAATAACAGGGTGACCAGCACCTGTCGTCTTCTTCAGTCTCCCGTGTGCCTCTGTTGCTCTCTGGCTCTCTTAATGACACACTGCGTGCCCGGAGCAGCAGGGCAGGACACTGCATCAGCACACTTTTTTAGTCCATCTCCACTTTTTCATTTATCTCTCATTACAGATAGTCAAGCACCAGCAAGCACTGGTATGTCAGGTCAGTCTTATTAAAAACACATGTGAACAATGAATTTACATCATCAGCAGCATTCAACATACTAGACATGTCATGTGTTCACATACACATGTGTGCACAGATATGAAACAGGCTATCGCTATCCAAAAACCTCAGGACTGACAGGTTTGACAAATGCTATTATGAAGACAGCCTGCAGCGCCCTGTGAAAGAGCCCTGCACAAGCACAGAGTGAGACCAAGCCAGGAGGATAGTGATTATGCAAGTGGCGCACTGCTAGCAGCACCTGTCAAGCTAGCGGCCTGCTCTTCACGGAGGTAAATAAGAGCCTCTGGTCATTTAAACCATTATTAAGCTCCACCGCTCCATCATCCTAACACAACTGCAGTTTTGAGCTCCTTTCACACACATCAGTTCAAGTCCAGCTCATTACAGCTAGTGCCGCTCATCCAGTTCAGCAGCAGGTCCTAATACATCCCACTGGTAAAAAGCTATTTAAATGCCTCCAATTGGTCACATGTTCAAATTGGGTTCCTCAAGCCCACTTGCGCAAGACTGATGGCAGATGCTAGAAGTACCAGCCTAGCTTGGCATCTGCACTAAAACAGTTCTGCAGTTTGTGTGTAAGCGTGCTGTCGTCAGGGGACGTTCGAGCTGCTGTGACACAAATCGACCTGTTTTTGCCTTTGAGCCCCACAATCAGAGTTGCCACCATATGTGCCTTGCTGCGGTGTGTTCCCCAAGAGGCCCCTCCCCAAGCTTTAGCTCATTTGCACCCAGAAATGGGCCTTGGCCTGACAGTTTCATTTCTCCCCATGCTTCTGCTTCTACTGGCTGCAGGGTAGAACGCAGAGACTGCTGGGGTACAGCTTGAGCTTCCAGATTGCCTGTGACTGGATATATAATTAGCCACTTGGTCTGTGCCACTGATAGGAGCGTTGACGGTGGGGTGGGGAGGGTCTATGTGTGTTGGGGCAATGGTTGTGATATGTGTGCGGTGTTAGTATATGTGTATGTGTGTGATGGGGTGATGGGCTGGAGCTGTGAGGCGAGTCAGAGAGAGAGCAAGGGAGAGAGAGAGTGTAGCAATGGACGTCTCGCATCTCTCTGGGTGAGAATTACGCCCCAGGCCTGCCACTGATTGCTTTGATGTGAAATGATTGCAATGTCGCCAGCAGTGGACTCTCTACACCACACACACTTTCTGCCAGGCCTGCTAATGTTAACCCTCCCACTGTAACCACCCACCACCCCCAATACACACACACACACATACACACTCACACACACTTGCACACATATACACATCTCCAGAACTAACCGAGCTGGGTGACAACACAGCTGCTGGACTGATTATCAGGAAAAGTCCCTGCTGAAAAGTCCTGGCCTACATCCACAGAGGTGCAAATGAAATAGAGGGAGTGAGAGGGTAAGGGTCATGACCATGGAGGATGGCAGCTGCTCTTGCTCAGGTGTACCACATCAACAGGCTACGAGGCTCAGTCACAACCTCTCGCTTCATTCACACACCCTGTTGGTGGCCACCTACACCCGATGACATAGCAAATTAGTCATTATTCCAAAGCGCATGAGTTTAGTGTCAATAAGAATGTGAGAAATGCATGAATGCAGAACACTGAGCCTTGCCTATGCTCTATGTAACATACAAGCACAGTAGGAAGTGTTTGCGTATTAATAAATATCAAAACTGACAAAGTTTGTTCTCATTTGACCTATTTCCATTTCATGATAAACAGGCTGACAGAAATTTAGATGTGAACCTTAACAGATGTCAAGCATCTTTGTTGCGAGTACATAAAAACGAGGTTTTCTTATAACATATTTTCTATTGTTTTGCACATTAGATTGTGCTCCAGTATATGTGTGTGTGTGTGTGTGTGTGTGTGTGTGTGTGTGTGTGTGTGTGTATGTGTGTGTGTACTGCTAGAGCACCTTGCCTGCAGCATTGTTCCGCATTGGACCGCCAGCATCTGCTGCAGTTCAGCTCTGCTTTGCCCAGCCAGCGTGAGTGGAGGTGCGAGTGGAGCCATCAATTAGATTTTAACAAATGACTTTCTAAATGCATTACCCACCAGCTGTTAACTCGGTCGAGGCTGCCCTCCCTCTATATCAGAAGGGTATAGCAGGGAAGCGGGGTTATCTCTTTCTCCCTCTTCCTACACGGTGCTTTGTTCCATATCGCGGGCAGGTGCGTGTAAAGTCAGCTGTGGCTGGGGGCAGTGGAGCGCTGGATGGAGGAAGGGAGACCTCACTGTGTCTCTGGAGCCCAGCGTAGAAGCAGGGACATGGAGACACGAACAGCAGACCATGTCCACCTCAGGCAAAGGCCAGAGAGGCCATTCGCTTTCACTTCTCCTCTCTCCCTTTCCCTGCTTTTCTCTCCACATGTCTGTCGGCAAGGAGCTCACTAATGCTCTCTCCATCTCTCTCTGCTTCTTTCTTTTCCCCAACCTTTCTCTCTGTCTCCTCCACAGTAAGGGGTCAGGCCTAGCTCTTTCTCCCTCTCTCCATTCATCTAAAGACAGACGCCACCCTTCAGTGCGTTATATGTTTCGACAGCCCTTCTCATCACTCACTCAAATCTGTAGCAGCACCCTCAACCTCTACATTCCTCTCACAAGCCTTAATATGTGACACTTAGTCGGCCCACCAGCGCCACACTTTATAACCCATCTCTGACTCATATGCTCTTTTTTCATTCATGGAAATATGGCAAGTGAAATTTAGCCCATATGACGCATTACCTCACAAGCACACTACTCAAACACGCACACGTCTCATGCAAGGTCCAATGGTCATAGCCGCTGCCATTAAGACCACATTTCAGTCTTTTTAGCGCCTTTCAATGACTCTACTAAAACGCTTTAGTGCCGCTAATAGCCTATTGGAAGCACTTAAGAGTCAGGCCCAACACAGGCTGTGACATTCAGAAACAAGCCCTGAATCCTGAAAGCTCCAACCTACTGTAGGAGTAGGTTGGGGGGGGGTTCATAGCCTGATGGGGTTGAAGTAGACAAAACGTGTGCCTGCCACTGATACATTCCTTATGTAAATAGGATAAATAGAGAGAGTAAATAATAGTCTCATATGCATTTACTACTAATACACGGCTGTTATGATATTAGGCAGTTGGCAGGAGGCATTTAAAAGACAACAGAATAACAAAATGAGCCCTTGGCTGCCAAACATGTACACACACACACACAAACACAAACAAGACATATAAACAAATGGCTATCCTTATTACGCATGACTGTCCTTATTACAGAACATAAAATATTTATTAAAAGATCAATTGCCAAAAAGTTGTTTGTTTGGAAATACACTCTGAATTTCTAAGATGGGTGCCTTTAAAACATTCAAAAGGTTGGACACAGACAATCTAGAAAAGGTGTGGTCCTAATATAAAGGGACAAAGCTTGCCACTTTGTCCAAAAAGTCTTATCGACAAATAGTTCAACAGTTTAAGAGCAATTTCTCCTTAATGAGTGACAGCCGGGTTTTAGAAACTTCTCCATCTACGGTGCATGATATCATCAAAAGGTTTGAGGAATCCAGATAAATCCATAATTAAACGCTTATGACCTCAGATCAAACTGCATTTAACAACCAGCATGCTTGTCTGATGAATATTACCACAAGCAATCAGAAATGGTCTGAAATGGACTGATGCAGAGTGAAAACAAGTTTTGTGGTATTGTAGTTCACATTTCAATTTGTTTCTGGAAATAAATGTTGTCATGTGGTCTAGGCCAAAGACGAAAAGCACCATCAGCATTGTTACCAGCATAAAGTTCAAAAGCCAGAGTCTGTCATAGAGTCTGCCGGGTTATTTCAGCAAGGCCATACTTTTTTTTCAACATGACATTACCAGGCCATATTATGCACGTGTTACAAAAACATAATCATAATGCAAATTAGCACAGGTATAAATCTGTCCTCCCTGCATTCCAGACCCATGTCCCAGTGAACATGTGGGGTGCATTACAACAATGAAGGCCTCATACAATTGCACAAGACGTTTGTATGGAAGGACTTCACAACTGGATCAATTGGTGTCTTCAGACCCCAACTGATCTCTAAGTCTTGTTGAAGGGTAAGATGATATCACACACTGGTAAACACGCTTCTCTAGGCTATCAGGTGCAGCATCAACCTGAAATATATCACTTCCTACATTCTGTTTAAATGGGCATTTCACATCTGTCTAAACGATTGCAGGATTGAGGTTTATAGACCATATCATTTTCGCACACAAACTTAAAGTTAATGGAAGACCTCAGCCCTTCTCACAAAACTGGAACAGAAACAGTGAAACGCCTTTCCTTGAAATCAATAGCTGCACAATACCCACTACTATTTTAGGTCAGAAGCATTTACAGACTGAGATATCACTGCTATTGTAAAAACCATTCAACTGTATAAAAGAAATTCAAACCCTGAGCATGCAGGGCGAGCGCGATTACACAAGGAAGAAAAAGAGATACAGCTTGAAATCTCACAGCATGTCAGGATAGCCACTTTGTGCAAAGTGTGCTTATTGTCTTATATGCGCAAATATGGCATTTAGACAAAGTTAAAATGGTCCCGACTGATTTTTGACATTTACTTAAAAGGTTGTTGTTGCGTATAGGCTAATTAACTTGAAAGCGCATTTCATTATTTTCCCTAGATATTGCGTTGCCAAGTATGACACTAGCTATTTGACAAAGCACCGAAAAAGCCACAAAACAGCAAACATGCAGGCGAGAGATTGTTGAAGGCCTGTTCACAAAGCAGTGTCTAGCGGGAGCGACGACGAGCGAGTGAATCCTAAATGAGCGCGCTGTATCCGCATACTGCACCAGCTTTTGTTTACTGAGAGAATTAGTCTGGAAATTAATTTCTGCTGCACAGACAGTGTGGCCTCACCTCTGAGGCACCCTCACTGTTTGGAATGTGATAAAGCAGAGTGTAATTAAATCGATTATAATGTTGGTTTTTTTTGCCAATTAGCGAACCTTTACACTGTGGTGTTTCATTCATAATGCAGACACATAACTTTTGTCGATTACAACATTTGGAATCCGTATGCTCTTCATTAGGCGACTCCACACCACAAGTGCGGACTTATTGAGATAATAAAGTTGTCGTTCGCTAAGATTTATGACTTGCGTATTATATTTTTTAAATAAACCTCATTTTAAGATTTGTCATTTCAAGATCATTGTAACTAGGCGAGAAGCCTATAAGCACCATCGACCAACACTGGTCTAGCTCATCAGTTTGCTTTTAAAATCCCAGACAGACTTGTTCTCATGCTTTTCATCAAAATGTGATGAATGTGGCTATGCTGCAGACACAAATGCCACAAGTGCCCAGGAGCACGCAGACACAAGCATCCGCTCACTGAAAGTTGAACTTATATTATTCATGTCTTCAGAAGCAAAAGTCCCTTGACTTGTTTAATCTTACATGCAGCTCCTTTAAAAACATATCTCCTGTGCCATCCTTTCAAGCAAGCATCTAGTTCATTACACATACTAAACCTCCTCTCCCTTCACGCACCCTTTAATAAGAGATTTGCCTTAAGGTTTGGTTTAATCAAATGTCGAGTCCTTATTTACCTATGTGATTTATATATAATTGGCAGTAGGGTTTGAGGTTGGACCTACTTATCTTTGCTGCAGAGAGGTTCATTTATCAGGAGTCCAGATTTCAAGGCTTCAGAGGACCCCTTATAGGTTTTTGAATAATGCAATAATGATGATGATTACGGTGGGCTTTGATGGAGATATAGCAACCATTCCAGAGACATCTCTGGGGCTCAAGCATTTATTTGTTTATTTATTTATTTATTTATTTTCTTTAATCCATTAGCATGGACACTTCAAGCTAACAGTTTTTATGGCAGAATTCAAGCCCTTGGTAGCATTTCATAATTCTGTTTCATGTTTAATATGTAACCATGCAGGGACAAGGCTCTTGGCTGTTTTAAAAATAATAACAGAAAATATAAGCACACTCACTTTCAGAAGCATTTTAGAGGACCATTTAGGGTACACTATAAACCTTACGAGCTCAGCTATTAATGTGATCAGATGTAGTAGTATTTAGAAGTTCACTTAGGAGACTGTTTGTTTATTTAATAGAGATTTACTTACATTAATTAACTATTACCTCTTGAGTAAGAAAGTAGTTACTTGTGTTAAATGTTCTTCAACAGGATAGTAGGCACTAACACTTCACTACTACCCCAATAAACTACCCCCCAGCCCACCACAGAATGACACAAACTGTGCCTATACACACCTTTAAGCTATCAGTCCCAACTATTTATATGTTTACGTCTCTCATACCACTGCCATGGTACTACCCATGGTGCTCCACACTTGCCACTCCACATGACCACACCTCCCATGCATCTACATCTGAACATTCCCCAACTTGATATTTAGCAAAAAGAGCCATGCATGGCATATCTGGAGAAGACCTGGATCCTACAGCTGGGATCGAAGCAGAAGATCCAGCAATGATCCGGATAGTCCATGGCCAAGGCTTTCTGAGGGTCCAGTTGTTCATGTTTTTGTTGTACAGGAAGGTACTTTATTTTCTATTCGTGTTTTGCTATGTGACATTCTAGCCAGACAAGCATTGCTAACAGATGCACAGAAGAGTTGAGCACTTAAAAGGGGCATACTAGAGCACAGAAATGACAATCCTCAAAACACCAACCCCACACAAACACAAAATATCTGTGGCTCAAGGGACTTCCTGCAACACATCCCTGTGCATCTCAGTATATTTAATTTCTTTGTTGTTTCTTGTTACCCCAGTAATTCAGAACATTTTTTCATGCTGCATTTGATCAAATGTGTTATAAGATATTTTCACACCTATCATATTTTAAACAAATGTGACTGCATGCAAGCAGTGTGGGTGTAAAAAGTCATATGAAGGTGTTCTTAATAGACAGTAGACAGTGATAATGTAAGAGTGTTTATCAACACCATATGCGCAATGTCACCTTGGTAACACACATCAACTTGATCAAGAAACTGAAGAGAAAAGCAGTGGATTCATTTGCTGGGTAAAACTCATTTGCTGCAATAAAGCTCTGATAAAGCTCACAAAGACCACAGTGATCAGGGAACATTATAAGCAGATGCAAAGATTCCAACACACTATGCAATTTGCCAAATGGTGAACATCACGGAACCATAATTAGCATCATCATTTGAAAAGCTGGATATTCTCTTGGAATTCAGATACAAATGACACCCTGCAACAGTGGTACGCAAGCAGAAAGGGGGTCAGTCCATCAAGAACAGACTTAGCGGTGCTCAGAGCATCACATCTGAATGTGCAAACTCACACTGCCCCCAGAGTCCATGTCAGGAACTGCAGTGCACTTTGCTGCAGGTTTGGGTGAACAGTTTGGGAATACTTTCCCTGACTCTTCTTACCCCACTCAGCCAGCGTCAGTGACCTTATCCCCTCCCTTCTCACAGCGCTCCAACATCCTGGCTCACCCCCCATAGGGAGCAGCTTAGGTCATTACAGTGTGCTGTCAAAACCTGTGACCGCTCCACGTCACAGCCACCACGATTAAGGGCTGAGAAAACAAGAGCAGACGGAGAGAAAGAAAAAAAATGAGGCGAAAGTGATGGGGGTACAAGGCCTTTAGGATTTTCTCCTTTTTGTCCCTCTCAACTACTTTTCTCACAGTGGACCACTCACTACTTTTACAGAGGACTCCATTAGTGGTGAGAGAATGGGGCCATACTGGTAACATGGGTGTAGATATTACAGAAAAAAAACAGATTAGGATTGAGATGGTTAAGCAGAAGAGGCCTATCTCTGCTTCTCTAACTACAGGTATGTCATTCAGTCATTAAATTTTTATTCAGTGGTGAACCAACCATTAGGGCTAGGCCCCTTAAATTGGGCCATCATTTTCAAGTCTTTAGGGCTAGTCACTCAATTTGGGTCATCATTTTCAAACCATCAGGGCTAGTCCCTCAATTTGGGCCAGCATTTTAAGGCCATTAGGGTTAGACCCCCAATTTGGGCCATCATTTTCAAGCCATCAGGGCTAGTTTCTTATTCTGGGCCATCATTTTCAAGCCATCAGGGCTAGTCCCTCAATTTGGGCCAGCATTTTAAGGCCATCAGGGTTAGACCCTCAATTTGGGCCATCATTTTCAAGCCATCAGGGTTAGTCCCTCAATTTGGGCCATCATTTTCAAGCCATCAGGGTTAGACCAACAATTTGGGCCATCATTTTCAAGCCATCAGGGTTAGTCCCCCAATTTGGGCCATCATTTTCAAGCCATCAAGGTTAGTCCCCCAATTTGGGATAGATTTTCAAGCCATCAGGGCTAGTCCCCCAATTTGGGCCATCATTTTCAAGCCATCAGGGTTAGTCCCCCAATTTGGGCCATCATTTTCAACCTATCAGGGTTAGTCCCCCAATTTGGACCATCATATTTAAACCAGGGCTAGTTCCCAGAAATCTTCAGGACCTTTACTAAACAGGCCTAGAACGCCCTTTGGTAAGTTCTATTAAGCTAAAATTAAGTCCATGCATAAGTCGTAATAGGAATTGGAGGAGAAGTCCTAATAAATGACTAATAAGCTTTAACAATACTCATGTGTCCAGAACTCCTGTTCAGAAATATCATGCAAAGAAGAATTATGAGGATAAGGAAATCAGTTTGAAATGTTTTCATTAAAGGAGTGTATTGAGGCATTCATCAGAGCTGTAAGAGCAGACATGGTCTCACTGAGTAAAAAACATCAGGAGGGAAATAAACCGAACCTTTCAATTAGATAAGTATTTCCTTCTTATAATAAAAAAAGATGACCAAGGGTCTTATAAAAAGAGTCCTCATAAAATAGCAGTTTCTCATTAAGTGTGATATCAGCCCACGCAGCAGAGGCACGCGGAGAACACAGTCCTCCAGTGGAATGGCAGGTGCTTCAGGACGGGAAATAAACAGCAAGAGGAGGAGTGTGTGCTAGACACCTACAGACTAATGACACTCAGGAGCAGTTTGAGTCTATCCGCGTATGCAGTAGCTGTCTGCCACTGTCTGCCAGCTCAGTGCATTCTGCCAGCCCACTGCCATTATAGGTTCAGCTGAGTGGGAAGGAGACACTGCATAGACATGTAAAAGTGAAGTCAGTGATACAACCACATGTGACATAAAAATATTATTTTTAATGAGAACTTAATACTGTAATCTATGTTCTTAAAGAGCACGGGGATGGCTGTACACTTTGATTGGCATATAATGCAGGATCCAGGCCCTGGAAGCCATGAATATGCAAGTGAGTGTATTAAGTGTATTATCCAGCGTGTGCGGCAGAGAGTGTGATGAAGAGCATCGCACTCTCTGATCTTAACTTCTCGTGCGGCCCCCGCTGAAACTCCAGATGCTGGAGGGAATTTTCCACTTCAACATCACGTAAGATCAGCCTGTGCATTCGGGCTGTCTAGCCCCTCACGCACTCCTCCATATCTCTCTTCTTCATTGAGCAATGGGGGGAAAAGAAAATGTAATTCCTCTACAATTAGAAACTCTAGCATAACCGGATAATGGTTCAGGGTTTAATTCCTGCACTCCATATTAAATAAGCCCCTTGCACATGTAGTGGCAATAAGCCGCATCAGGGCTCCATTACCATGACCATTCATTTGAAGTTAGGATGAAACTGCTTGGCAACAACAGACCAGACTGCCAGGTCCTCCACTCTGAACACTTTTTTCTGAAGATGCTAGGTAAAAGGCTCCTGCACTTTTTAGAGGCTTACACTCATAGACCTTCCCTCCAATAAGCTCAGTTCTGCCTCCCCACAGCTGGTTTGGCTCAGGCCTCGCTCTGTGCAGTAAATAGCAGCGACCTTAATGCTGCCTTCTGTCCTGCAGCTTTCAGCATGCTCCGCTAATCCTCTTTTTTTGTGCTCAAATACATTTCACCTGTTTGCCTGCGTCATTACCACCAGTGGTGCTGCACTGCCCACAGTCTTACCAGCACAAGAGAAGGATAAGAGCCAGGTAGTCAGGAGAGAGATCCTCAGGTGGTACAGGCTTGATTGGTAAGTAAAGCAAAGCAACTGATAGCAAAGGATTGATATAGTCAATCCTATCATTTCATTTTGAGAACAGTTTATTATAATAACTAGTGGTCAATTTAGCCAGTGACACCTGTTGTGTACTATGGTGGCTGATGGGTCTGAAGCAGCACGAATGTTAGCAATGGCAGCATAGCATCTGTATTGGTTCTGTTATACTGAACTGTGGTATTGTAGCAGCTGCCTGTGTCATACATCAGTAAGACTTGTTTCCAAGTTGATGTTTGCCAGTTCTAGCAGGAGTGCCACATGACCCAATCCAATGCATGTTTCTCAAGCTTTTTGGGTGTAATACCGGCTTTCAAGTAATCACTGTATCATTTTATTACCCTCCTTGTGTCTTTAACGCCAACCAGTTCCACCTGCTAGATTGGTATCCCCCTTCTACAGTTCTACCAAAACATGTTTTCTTCAAAACACATGAAGCCTCTTTTCAATCCACTGCTAACACAAGGCCTTTGGAAAAGAACATAAACTGCCAATTTTGTTATATCAGCTAAGAGAAGCTGAGAGTCGGATGGCATCACACTGAGTTGGGGGAAGAGTAAGGCTAATTATGCTTGCGGGATCCCCAGACGGGACTGAGGCATCGCCAACCATCTACTAAAGATAGGCCCAACTCTTACAAGGATGTACCACATGACACTCAATGGAGAACATTTCAGATGCTCCAGCCACATATGTTCTTTTGTAGTTACTGGGAAAAGGTTCCATTCAACTGTGTAACTTTTATTTACTAACTGATTCAGCGTTTGTTAACATCATTGGACAGTTTTACAGTTTTGCCAGTAAAAGAAGGACAGTCTGTGAAAAAACAGAGATTTGTATAAGCATGTTTGCATGTGGAATATGGTGGAACATCAGATGGTCTAAGGTAAATTATCAGTGTTTAATAGTTGCTCCTGTAGAGATATATGGTCAAGTGTATATGTTATTTCTAGTCTAAAACAATCAGGGAGTAGACATTTTAGTTAAACTAATAACCTACCTTTCTCCCAAGAGAGGCATCCATGTCTTTTTTCAGGGGGAAAAATTGTAGTGTTAGTCGGGGGAGTTTGGTAGCTTACTGAACAATATATATATAACTTAATAAACACCCCCTTTTGCACTTCCCATGTTTCTTCCATACAGTACCATCAGATCAAACAAGTCAGATTTTACAAAGCATAAATATGTTATTAATGGTGTTATTTACTGTGTTATTAACTCCAAAATATATTTACACTGTATGCTTGTAAAAGGACACAATGTTAGGAGAGATTAATTAAGCTAATGTTAATAAACAGCCAAATTTGTGATTAACATTTTTTAACATGTTCAATTAACACAGCAGCACAGTTTTATTTTAAGCTGGAATCTAGGTTATGCAGCAATGCAAAAAAAGTGTTGCACTATTTTCCATTACATATAGCTTCCAATTATGTATCACACACAAATGCAGCTGATGACAGGAAGAACAGTTTGGAGTCCCATTATATTATCAACATTGCCATTATATATCCCAAATTCCCTTTTTAATATGCACAAGAACAGTTGCATTGGTATGCATGCAACGATTCTGGCATGTGTATTACATGATGTATGTGATATTGCTTTGTCGCATATTAGTACATCAGAGACATTGCCCATTGCTGTCTTCAAGCAGGCATGGGATCATTTCTGAAAGGAATGGCTTCACAAACTCCTATTCCAGTTACTCTGTAAGCCTCATAAACTCATTAAACCTCATTTAAAAGTGAAAGAATCATCAAGCAGGTTTCTTATGCTGAGCACTCACGGTCACACAGATAATTATGTCCCACAGCTGCGCCTCTTCTATTATAGTCGCTGCTGCTTCTTCACTATACTTCCTTCTGCAGGTGAGCATGTGTTAGGGGACACTTATCCATGAGCTAAAAACTGCCCTGAGAGCTCAGCCACAGGCCTCTGGCTCAGGGCCCAACCCCTACTCCCCCCCTCCCAGCCCCCTTTATTATCTCATGGTATTCCTGTATTTGCCCTCTTCTCCATTTTAAAAGGACTGCATTACTTCCACCTCCCCAAACTTGTCAAAACCAATTTGCTCTCCTATTATCCTACCAAAACTGATTTCACAGTGACCTCCCCCCGCTGCCCCCTCCCTACCTCAAATCTTCAACCCCATGTGTCCCTCAATCAAAACCTCCAACACGACCTGCGCCCCACATCCCCCACCTCACCCCCTCCTCCCCTAACCTAGCTATTCTTGTCCTGTTTTTTTCACATTTCCTTTCTCTCTCTCTCTTTCTTTCTCTCACTATATAATCTTGCAACAGACTCTTTCATCCCCAAAACAGACAGACCAAAGCACCAAAACCAACATAGAGCAAGAAACAAAATAAAAACACACAAAAACAGGAAACTGGGCAACAAAGGCAAAAGAGGGCGGCTCTAGGGGAAAAGAAGTTTTGACAGCTTTGCTTGTCAACTTGCACTTGCATGGGCAACAGAACCCTTTCTTGGCCTCCTTTGCCCCCCCCCAACACACTTTCGCCTTCAGTTAGCGCCTTGCCAATGACAACATGGAGGATCTTCATTAGAGGAGAATGCTCAATTATATCGGCTGATATTCGTTTCCAAAACTAATTATCCTAGTTGCACAGCACGGCTGAGTGAGCCTGCCCCTGCCCCGGGGCGCAGCGGTTACTGATGTGATTTGGTTTTGGCTCTGGTACTCCTTTCCTCCCTTCCGTCACTCTTACAGCTCACCCTTTCCCACCTCCCCAGCTGAACATGTCCTCAATCTTTGCTCCTGTGTCTGTGCTGGACAAGTCCAGACTGGAAAAAACTGCAGAAACACCCTTTGATTGACATTTAATCATTTACATGCAGGCCATTTCCAGTCAGTATAAGACAATGCACTACAGTTGTAGCCTTTTAATTGAATTTGACCTTCTGAATGGCACATGTTTATTTATTATTTTATAGGGGTATAAATTGCAGAATTTGTCTGTGGCCTTAAACTTACACAGGGTCATTTAAATTTCCTAAGTACGATTGGGTTCCACCTAATGATAAATGAATTAATCACAGTCAGAAGTGTGAAACATGAGCACCAAGTTGGCACCAATCGTGCCGCACGACAGTCTTAGGATGCAACACAGAAAGTGGGAACAGTTCTGATACGAACTCATGCTCAACTTTTCGTACAAAAGAGAAAACAACTAAGCCACTGTCATTTCTTGTTCAGCTAAAACTTCTTCATTATGTTTTACCAGATGGAAGCTTGCACCATATAAGCCTCATCCTTTTCTTTTTCATTCATGTGTCACATGAACCATATGTATACATCCCCTCTTGCCGCAGTCCGTTTCTACCATGTTCAGCCTTATAATACACAGGCCATTTAGTCACATTTCAAAGTAGCTGAGGCAGGGGGCCATACTGATTATGCACAACTCTCCTTCAGCCCTTGCCAAATACTTCCCCCCTTGAAAAAAAAATCCTATTCTATTCTCCAGTGCTTCTCTTCCCTCTGCTCTCTTCCCTCACACCCCCTCCCCTCATTGCAAAACCCTGGGTCCTCAGTCCGGAGGTAGATCACTTTAATTCTGCTTCATGGATCTTTTTCAAAAAGGACCTGAGACCCAGAGACCCCAGAACCGCTGACCGTGGGCTGAACCTGGCCTGGCCAGTCGACCCCGCACACTCGTAAACATAGCCATCGTCTCACACGCTCTGCTCCCTCCCCTCGCACTTTTGTTCCCTCCCTTCGGACACAGAGCACATTTGATGTGGCCCACTACAGTACGTGCCCCTGTTCTGCTTGTTTGGCTTGTTTGATTGTGTGCCATTTGGATGCACTGGCTCAACTGGTGTGGCTGGTCAGTGCATGGTCTACAGCAGGCCTAATGCAGATAGAAGCCAACCAATGTATTGATCAGATGACTCTAAAACCTCTAATTTGGGCCACAACATCTTTCAGATCATTACTTGTGAACTTTTTGTGCTTTTATAGAACAGTTTATTGTTAATTATAAACTGGCATATGTATGCATCTAAATTCCAGAAGCATTGCTGTGTGCCAGTAAAAGATTATTTCCCCATATGGAGGTGTAGCCCGGTGTTCCTCAGTGCCACTTACTGATCCATGTATGCAAATTACATTACTGATGTAGAAAGATCAAGTAATTAATATATTGTGAGCTGCTAATATGCTGCAGGATGCACTATGCAGGCCCTAATGCCAAACAGATTATAAACAGAGCAAAACACAGCCGAACTCTCTATAGGATCAAAAATGCCTGCAGTCTTGTCTCCAGTCTGAAAAGGGCATATGGCTCAAGGGTCTCTGAAGTGAAGATGGGATTTACTGTAATAATGTCCTCAGGAAGAAAAGGATTAGGATGGAGCATAAACCTAGTGGTGATCAAATGAGCAGTTTCTTCCTTGGTCTTGCTGACCTTTAAACCTGACACTGGTGACACGCAATATTTGATAAGACTGAAATGACTTGCAAACTTCTGAATGCTCCTCTAGTTTGTGATGGCAGTAATGTTACTTGAACTGTCAAAGAAAGCATGAAGTGCCCATGAACAAAACCTACCAGGATGGTCTCGAACCCAGGTGTGGTTAAAGAGAACATGTGTCTACACCATCATATCTCTGCCCCGCATGGCAAAAAAAGTCCTCCAACCCAGACTAGAATCTCCGCTAATGTCTACTAATAATGAGGTGCACCTCTGCCTTTGAAGTTAAAGTGCTTTAGTCCAAACACCCAGCGGCCTTGTGGGCTGCTGCCCCGGCCCCCTCCTGAGCTCAGGTTTTAATGAAGGTGAGAGAGAGAGAGCTCCAAATAAAGCTGATGAGCTTTGACACAATGAAGTACGGCACCCAGTGGAACGGCCCTGGAGCCTCACAGTTTGGGGTCAGTCTCTATCCCCCTCCAGGGCATCCCGTTCACACTCTCACACCTGCCTGTCAAAGGAGAAAGACATAAGCCTCACCACAAAGAGAGAGAGAGACAGAGAGTGTGTACAGGAAGAAACCAACAGTTAGAACCACAGTTAAAGAAAAAGACAGAAAAAGAAAGAAAGAAAGAAAGAAAGAAAGAAAGAAAGAAAGAAAGAAAGAACAGAATTCTGAAGTAGGTATTAAATGACAAATATGGCTGTTAAAACTAAAACCTGAATAAAACTTAACACAAACACATCTACAAAAGACAAACTAACCAGTTAGCTAACTAACAAAGAACTATGACATTTTCTATTTCAAGCACTGCATACATAAAGATTCCCAGAGTAGGACGGTGGATGTAGGATTTGCAGAAGTCATGTGCAATCATGGTAAATTAAAGAGGGCTCTGATTGAAGACTAGGCCTTAACAGTCAAGGTTTACCAGTTAAGAAACATTCAGTAAAGCAAATGTATGCTTAAGTTTACAATAGGGAGTCTTGCTAAACTCTTTAATTATACTGCATTGCTATGACGAGCATAGCTTTAAGAGACTGTTTCTATTTGTAGTGAGACAGACTAATTATCTGACCACGCTTACAGCCGTCGGCCATTAGTCCTAGTCTATCTCTGTCTCCCCTAAATAACAACAGAGGTTTGTCAAAGAAATTGTGCCTGTCTGCTAACACTCACACTGACCAGAGTCACCAGAAGAGGGTGTAGTGTCCAGCACATCTGTGAGTTTATACTGACCCCTGGTGTTGGTGCAGTAAAGCCCAATTTAAAAAAATACTGAGGCTCTGTGTGATGCCACACCCCTGTTCTGAGTAATTCCGGGCAAAGAAATATTCATTAAGGCTGCGAAAAGTAACTGTAAACAGATGCAACATACATACATACATACATACATACATATTTATCCGAGGAAACCTGCAGCAGGAAAACATATGTCAGATGGTTGAATGTGGTATTGAACCCCACTTCCTGAACAGTGCATTATAAAAAATGGCTTCTGCTCTCAAAGTCTGTTGTATTTACGTCCAGAAGCCTTTTGGTCCTGATACAAGTACTGTTTTCATATTATCGCCTACTACTTTTCAAACTTTGGAACCAGAAAGATGTTCCCTCTCATTAGAGCACTTACAAACTAAATCAAGAAACAGCACATTAAGGAAAAAAGTACCAATTTATTGTTTGTATTTACAATAAATGACACAAACAAATAAAGTGTAAAGTATATTGAAGCCACCCAGAGGGTTTCTTTGGGTTGCTTGTATGTCATATTCGGCCATCCCTGTGAGAAAAACATAATTTCACTTTGGCTGTAGTGTTTATCACGACCAAAGCACACTGACAAAAGAAAACGGTGTGCTGCAGCTGTACACTCGAACGCTCTCTCTCCATTTACACTGGTTCATTTGGTTCATCGATTCTATTTCTGAAAATTCTACAATTAGAAGATTGTTTGCTGTTTGGTTGGCTGTTTAGTTAGTATCCAAGAATTCTGCCCTTAAATCTCTCTTCTTCTTTTTTTTCTTGACAGGTTAAAGAAGCATTCTACTGATTTTTAAATGAAATCATTACCACTGAGTGTAAGTAGTTTGACGTGAAATTCCCTGTTCTAGAGAACTGCTCACATTCACAGTGATAGGAATCAGATATCTCTCTAAAAGCTCTAAAAGCTACCTCACAGAAATGTATTGCATGTTGTGAATTCTTTGCCTGATGTCAGAGATATTGTTTAATCAATGGTTATGTTTGGAGATGTAAATGCAAGGTGCCTGCAATGAAGCCATAAACACTACCATCATCAACATTACATGTAAAAGCTCAGAAGATATGTAGGTTCACTGGTCATTTTAGATAGTACTTAAAATGGTTATTTTTGCCCTGATCCCATCATCACCACTGTAAAAACATCACATCAGACCGCATTATTTAAATCTCACTGTCTCAACTATTCAGAAAAGTTCCCCTTGAATTGTTTAGAGTTACACTGCTTCCACGAGAAGTGATTTAAATGAATTTGGCTATAGAATCAAAGGCATTTGGTTTTTTCTCCGAACTCCTTCCCGTGTCCTTTTAAGGTTCTATTTCTGAAAAAAAAAAATTCAGTGTAGTAGGCATGGCGATAGACATTATCAGAATTACAGAGGCTACTGAGTTCATAATGTAAGTCCTGCAATTGGAAGCATTGTTGCAGGAGTCATTTAGATGCACGCTGGGCAACTTTAGCTTGACAGTAGATGCCAGAGAAGTGGCAAAAGGACTATCAGGTAGTTGACCTCTCTGCTGAGCTTGGCCGCATGCCCCGTCACATTGCAGTCGTCTGAGTAGCAGCAGTATACCTTCACCCCTGGAGCTCTGTAGCCTTGGCTGTTGGCTTGGCTACAGAATGATTTGTATGAGCAGGACTTGATCACACCACCTGGGAACAGCATTTAGTAAAAGCCTCATCAATATGAGCATGATAGCTCTGACGTTCTAATGCGCTTTGCACCCTACAAACAGATAGTGGACCCCCTGTGACGTCTGAGCCGTGGCCAGACTGAGCAGTCTGTTAACCACCTCGGCATTTATCCAGTAAGCCCCTGATGTCTCTCTCTCTCTCTCTTTCTCTGTTTCTCTCTCTCCCCTATTTCTCTCTCTCTCTTACACACACACAGAGAAATGCACACGTACAAACACAGTAGGGTTTCAAAAGCCTCTCTACTGGTAGCATAAACATCAATTAATTTTAATCTCTAAATGGTCTAGTAATTATAGCTTATACAAATAGCTTACAAAACTAATAGCTTACGATACTAATAGCTTACGATACTAATAGCTTATGATACTAATAGCGTATCGCTTATGCAAATAGCTCATAATACAACTAGATCACACTCTCAAGTAAGAGTGATCACATCCATGTCAAATATAAAACTCACTGCCATGTCCTTTGACCACAGCACACGCGTCTGAGTAGCTCGGACATGTTTTAGAACCCTGGCGATTGCAGTCTTCATCTGTTGACCCCATGCAGGTGTAACAGTGCAGTGCCCCACCTAGACAGAGACACAAAAGACTACATTCATGCTTCATTCATTTACTACCTGTCAATCACACATGCATGTACACATGATCACAAAGCGACTTAAAGAGAATAATAGCCGCATGAGTGAAGCACAGAATAACAACATATTACTGTGTAATAACAACGACTGCAGGTATATTTGCATTATTAGTCATGGTGGAAATCAGTTCTTAGGGCACGTTAATATTACGTTAACACATTTACGCTAAGCTGTCAGTATTCCTCAGCTATTTAGTGTTATTTAGAGCTCAGGGTGGTCCTTTGAGGTCAGTAGCAAAAGTAACTTTTGCAAATAGAAGAGAACTCTTGAGGCTCCTAGGCTATCCCTAATATGTGTTTCAGCTAAACCTTTTTGATGCGCTTTTGCCCATATCTCCAAAATGTATTTTCCCCCAACAAACAACCTTTGAAGTTCAAGTCAAAGGGTTTTTTAATACAGTCCCTCCCAAACCTCCTAAAAGCACATATTTATGAGCCCACTTTTTTGTTTTTCATAGAAAAAAAAATCTTACATGAATCTGTTACATCAGTTTCCCCTAAAAAAATGCAATTCCTTCCTGGCAAGACAAGGGAATACTGCAAAAAGATTCGACATTCAGCATTCAGCTTTAAAGCCAAACGCTTTCCCTGAGTCACGGCAGCCTTATAAGCAGCCATCCTGGTCCCGACATATTGACACAAGAGCTCCAAGGCGTCACTGGCCTGAGGTTTGTTTTGATGTCTTGCTCAAAAGGTTAGGACTCGTTTTAGTCGGGCCGATCATAGCGCTGATGATTTGATAGAGGCAGAGGGCTGAGTCCCTTGTGAGCTGGCAGTTATCAGCTTATCATTCCAGAGCCATTTAGCAAATATCCTCACAGGCAATTTTGATCTGCTGTAGGTATAGAGATTTCGCCAAACAGCGGGAAAGTCTCTGGTAGTGGTTGCTTCATGCTAGAAGAAGCAGCAGATGAAAGATTTCCTCAGAGATCTGACCTCAATCCCCTGCCTACTGCCAAGTTCTCTACATGAACTGTTATCATTTAGCTTAAATCAACCTTTATTATGTGCTAAGCTGGTAAGATTGCACGCCACTCCATTAACCTAACTGCTGAACATGGAAACTTTTCCCTCACTTCTTAATCTGTTATAAATATACACTATATTTTCAAAGTATACTATACCTAATTGTTCACCTCTTGCTCACAGTTGCAGGTCTAATCGCTTGCACACAGCTTGTGTAATTTACATAGAAAAACATTGACAATAAAATTGGATGCTGTGGAGAAGCTGCACATGAGCTCAGGTCAGCATACCTAATGCCTAGCACTGGTTAGAATGGTGCTGGGTTGTGGAACAGTGGAACTATATTCATTCCATGGATTCAGCCCTGTTGAATACCTTTGGGTTGAGCCTGAGTGGCATTTGTATTCAGGACCAGTTATTCAAAATCAGTAACTAACCACACTAATGCTACTGTGGCTGAATGCAATCACATCCTCACAGCATTTTTTCGAGTGTAAAGACTTCCTGGAAGGGTAGGAGCTGTTACTGCTGGACTGAACGTATTGGAAGTAAAATAATATTTCATAAAATGTATCCTGTGCTAATGTTATGTTATATAAGTTTTATTTTCTTTCCGATATGTTAAACTAAGCAAAATAAATAGAAACTGTCCACTTTATTGCATTCTAAGTTGATGTACAGTATAATCTCTCAACTAGTTCAATGTGATTTCTTCTCCTTGTGTTGTGCCGTGTCAGTAAGATACTGTTTTGGAATAGCCTGGTAGATTTGAGCTCTTAGTGGTTTCATTCAGCTAATGGGATCAATTTATCTCATTATTTCATCTGCTCAAAAGTATAAATGATCTTAGGTAATACAGTCTATGTACATAGTACAGTGATATGTGCTATATGCAATGTACATTTTTGGAACATTTAATAAACATGATTGAATCAGTGACAAACTGACAGAATGCAGACGGAACAGGAGCAGGAATACATGAGCCAAAACACCAGATGGAGGTTTAGGCTGAAGCAGGCGTATGAGGAGTTCGCTATATCATTCTCCTTTTAGAACAGAACAGTTGTGGTAAAGAAATCAAAAGAGTGCACAGTAGCCAAATAAAAGAGAGTTACTCACTGTGAGCTGCAAGCAGGATGAGGGAAAGGCCAAGCAGCAGGCAGCACTGGACAGCTCTCATGTCTAGGGTTGTCTTTGATGGACACTTGAAATGCACAATGAAAAGCAGGTTGTTTGCTTCCAAAACCTGTGAGCTTAGGCCGGGCTATCAGAGAGCTAATACCCCAGCAGAAGCGAGCGGAGGAAGATTACAGGCTTGTCCGCTGAGGCCCTAAGACATGAGCGGTACTTCACCAACTAGATTAGTCTGGATGGAGAAACCAATTATCTCTCCCTCCCAACAGTGACCATTGCTTTAAAGTCCTTCTATGCTTCTTCCCTATGCAGCAGTTATTAAGTCGAACGTGGTGCAATGATCTGCTTTGTAAACTGAAAATATTATGATTCAAGGAGCAACCAGAATAAGCCTGGCTTACAGTGGGCTAAGAAACTGAAACTGAAGAAAGCTGAACAGAAACTGCACTGAGGATGGAAGTTTTGGAGAAGTCACAAGATTTCAGTTTATACCATATATGAGCCATGGTCAAGAGATACATTTCCAAGAGAGGAAAAATGGATTTAACTTTTAGGAATATCTTTAAAAGAATAAAAAGACTAAAAAAGACATTTTTGGCACCTTAATTTTTTAGCAGGGCTTCCATGGTAATATTTTCTGTTGCCATTACCAATGAAAGCAATTATTTATATGTATTATTTGTTTGTTTGTTTGTTCATTTGTTTGTTTGTTCGTTCCTTTATTCATTGCTCAATTTTACAAAAAATACTTATCTGACATTAAACACTTTTACATCATTTTGAGTTTTGTTAAACTTTCAAACGTTTTCATGAACATTCTCTTTGTGGAGGTAAAATATAACAGAAATTTAATGCAGGGTCGTGAGTGAGTCGATTTAGCAAACAAACAAACAGAATGGCACAACCAGAGCAACCAAAACAGGCAAGATGAGGCGTAAATCCAAATACAGGCTGGGGTCAAAACCAGGACAATAAGAAATCAGTCGATTAAACAAGAGGATGAGGGGAAAGACCATAGGGCAGAAGAGGGTCATACATGAGAATACAGATAGCAATAGGAAAATGCTCAGTAAGCAACACTAGGGTCGGCAATACTTTGGGAAGTGTTGTTGACAAGGGCAGGTATATATATACAAAACTAGTAAATGGATCACAGGTAAGGTTAATCAGAACTCTGGTGACGTAGGGTGGGGAAGCGGTTCCTGATTGGTGGAGGTAGCACTCATGGTGTTGTAGTCAAGGAGCAGGAGTTTAGTCCCTGGAGGCAGAGGAAGATTCCTGACCCCAACTCTTTTTGGTGCATTTATTTTTGGCAGCGCTACACAGGTGATATATTCTAACGTTGTTTATTACTGATGAAAGCAATTGTAAACTTTACTGTGCTTTAGTTACAGTCTTTAAAATAGCAGGAATTATATTTATTAATAAAACACTTGGGGCAGATTTACTAAGAGCGCATTTGTGCTGGTGTGGATGGCAAGTTTAGTGGGCTACATAAGAACTTCCATGCAAATAAAGCAGACTCAACTCGGTAATCAACTTGGTAATGGCCAGCACAATATAATCACATTTTGGCTTATATGCTTAATGTGAAATCAGACAGGAGATCATTTTCATGCTTTGTTCTTTCAGGTAGAAATTTATGAATACTCATTGTCTCAATTTTTTGACTTTATTGTAGATGATTATTGTAATCAGTTTGGGAATTGTAAGTCATTAACAAAAATTTAAGGGAAGTATGAGAGCATTTACACTTTTTCTGTTTTAAAACCTGATCAGTTTTCGCAGGTAGGTTGAGCTGAACCTCTGTGCTGAGTGCATCTGTGATGATGTAACATCCCTGTGTAACTGGTCAGGTGAGTTGAGAAAGATATATCAAACAATGACTTCTTTGCCATGCTCATACATAAACCACAGCGCACAGAAGTCATCGTGCATGCAAAGGCCACAGGGATGATGATGTAAGGAGTAATTTTAGTAAAGTAGGAGAACGGAACAAGGTTGAAAGCCAAAGAGTAGAGCAAACGAGTAACCAGTACAAGGGAAAAGGCAAAAGAGGTACTTGAAAAACAAAGGGAGTCAAAGCCAGAATAGAGATAACAGTAAGGAAACGCTCAGTAGTGCAAAACAGGGTCGGCAAAACTTCGCAAATAGGGTGTGTGTGAGTGGTGTTTATAAACAGACAGTGAAATGAGCAGCAGGTGAAACAAATCAGTACTTAAGCTAGACCGTGAGCGATTCTTTTGACTGGGGATATGTGAGTGTGACATCATCAGGTGATGCACTCTGGGAAGTGGAGTTCGGGAGATTGGTGGAGTCAGAGAAACCTGGAAACGTGACAGTACCCGTCCCAAAGTGTCTGAGAGGGAGAAGTGATGAGGACGACTACAACGACCACGTTCCACACCACCAGTGACCGAGGAAGGAAACTCCCAGACCTGTTGCGGCTCAGGACAGGTATGTACAAAAACAGACGGGATCAGGAAAAGTTGCTGTGAAAGGCCACATCACCTAACAGCAGACAGGCTCAAGGACGACCAGCTAGGAGACCCCTGGACCTGAAAGCAGGACTGCCCAAAACATCAGCTGCTGGTATCCTACTCCTCTCCTCAGGCCCATAGCCCTTCCAGTCCTCCATTGGAGGGTTCCTCCTCTCCTTTAAGAATCCAGAAGCTTATAAACAGCTTACACGGGAGCCCTCTCAACTGGAAGTGGTGTGGCGTCGGGCAGCACCTCATCCAGAGGACCAGGAACAACAGGCTTTAATAATGACATAGGACATACACGCTACTGAGCACGCAATTCTAATTCATAAGTCACTGCTCCCATACCTCCTCACTCCTTCACATCCAGAGTTCCAAGGAGGGGTGATGCAATAACTGGGGAGACCAGGGCATGAGATGGGGTTGATAACCTAGCATATATTGAAATGGGTTAAAGGATGTAGTGGAACAAGTGAAAAGGTTCTGAGCCATCTCGGCCCAGGGTAAATACGTCGACCAATCAGTTTGATTATTGTGGCAATACATTTGTAAAAACTTACCCAGCTTCTGATTCATCCATTCACACTGACCATTACTCTGAGGGTAATACCCTGAGTTGAGGCTGACAAAGATACCCAGTTGTTCCATAAACTCCACCCAGACATGGAAGGGGAACTGGGTGCCTCTGTCAGACACTACATCCTCAGGGATACCAAAGAATCTAAAGACGTAATTGAACAGGCATTCAGCTGTTTGGAAAGCGGTGGTTACTTGCAGAAACAGAATAAAATGGACCCCATGGGAGAATCAACCAATGATGGCAAGAATGATGGTATTGCCCTTCGAATTTGGACTATTGATGACAAAATCAACAGCAAGATGCGACCAGGGATGATGGTCAGGTACGATGCGTGGGGTTTCCCATTATGAACAGACTGTACAAGAGGAAACGAGATGGTGGACATTAGAGCTCATACCTTCCCACCAGTACTTCCCAGAGAGAAGTTGGAGAGTTTGGGTCTCTCCAGGATGACCAGAGGTGTGAGAAGTATGAGCCCATGTAATCAATCTGTCAAAGAATTGTGATGAAATTAACAGGCTGGCTTCCGGGATAGGCTCTACCGAATTTACCTGCTCGCCTTCAAACGTCGATCTCCCACCTAATAGGTGCCAAAACCATTCTGGCTCCAGGATAGGCTTAGGAGTGAAAGGGTCATTGGGAGTACCAGGGCGATACATGATTTAAAAGTCAAACCTGGACAAAAAAGAGACCAAAAGCCTGACAAGAATTGAGCTTTTTGACTAAGCGGAGACATTCAAGATTCTTATGGTCAATTAATACAAAGAAGGTGTGTTGAGCACCCTCTAACCAATGATGCCACTCTTCAAACACGAGCTTAATGGCTAGAAGCTCCTTATCCCCAATTTCATAGTAACACTTAGCTGGGGATAATTTGTGCAAAAAGTAA
The DNA here is from genome assembly GCA_024036415.1 of Prochilodus magdalenae. NCBI lineage: Eukaryota > Metazoa > Chordata > Actinopteri > Characiformes > Prochilodontidae > Prochilodus > Prochilodus magdalenae. Next base: position 441,763 of record JAMWET010003287.1, read on the forward strand.
GCAATGGGATGCACCTTAGCGATTCACCACTAGACCGTGGGTGGTTGGTTGACTGGGGACATTTTAGTGTGACAAGACTTAGTGATGCACTCTGGGAAGTGGAGTTTGAGAGATTGGTAGAGTCAGGGAAACCCGGAAGCGTGACAATACCACATATGTGTCACAACATGATATTTCGGCATTTCACTATCTCTAATGTATATTTTGCTGCACAAAAAAATAGCATTTCTAGCTCAGTTTAAAAGCTCTAGTTACAGTTTCAGTTTAGTGAATATTCATGATGAGCAGACCAAAAGAATACCTTCCAGTATTTTGCACTTTGAGGGCGAAGGCATACACAACGAGGCAAAAGCACAGAAGAGCAGTGACCTCCCCAGTTGTCTTTTTATCGACACTGAAGCGCCATTGTGCCTGTTTAGTGAATCAAGACAGGCACCAAAATAGGGTTTGCAATGGTGCAAAACATTAGTAAATCTGCCTCCTGAGCTGATGAAGTGTCAAAACAAAGATTCAGCATTAATTGCCCTTTCCATATGCATAATATAAAACCGGAGACATTCTTACTCCAAAGTGTTTGTGAGAACAAAGACAGGACAGGCTGTGTAACTCCCATATGAGTCAGAGTTTGACTGATGGCCAAATGAACCAAATGGAACTGACTCATTGCTTACTGTATGTGACACCTGCAGATTTCTCGCTGGCTCTCACATGCAGACAGCCTATTTCTGTGCCTGTGTGTCGCTGGCAATAATATTACCTGCCGGAACTAAGTGCTTACTGTCTGCTGGCTTATTGAGAATGGCCATATTTTCGGGCAAAAAAAGACACTTCCCCAAAAAACCAAAAATGAGCAGTGCAATTAGATAACTGGGGGGAAACAGCAAGACGTACTCATCAATGCTTTGAGAAGTGGTCTAATTCTCAGCGGTCTAATTATTTTTCCATTTAACTCTACGCCTCTACTGCAGTCTAAATCAGTATGTGCCACATCAAAAGGACGGGAGCAGCAGTGTTTATTGCCATCTTTTATTGCACTTTGTAAGCAGGTGCTGTATAAGTGAGTGGAGTCCCTCTTCAGGGAAACTTCTACTGTGCCACATCAACCGAAGCAGGACTGAGACAAATCCATCCAAATTGAATTAGCTACCTTAGGACCAGAGACAGAAGACGCTTTTAAAATCAAATTGGAAAAAAAATAAAATATCAATAATAATATAATCGCACATTGGTTTTGCTAAGAGGCAAATAAACCATAAGAGTATCTACAAAAAAACATACACAAAGAAAGCAGTTTTAACAGTATCAAAAACTGCAGATGTGTTCTTTTACTATATTCAGCTCATATCCACAGAAAAAAATGAAGTTCTGATTCTACCACATGCTTTTTTCATAATCATATATGTATATATAGATATCATCTTTCTTATCATCACTTGTGTTTTCAAGTTCAAAGAGTGTACCACGGGAATTAGTTTAACAGTCGGCTCCATCAGTGGTTGTCATGGCAACATAGCAGTTAACCTCATCCTCACTCCAAGCACACACGCTTGCTCACTCTATCTCTCTCTCTCTCTCTCTCTCTCTCTCTCTCAGACATACACACACTCTCATAAAATATCTTTACTGATGGGGAGCACATCTCTAAAAACTTCCACAAGACCCCTGTTACAGGTAAGTTGGTGCACAATTTAACATCGAAACATACAGTAAGTAATTACAGTGGAGTTCAAGTCCAGAGTGTCCTCCCGGTCCCTGGAAGTCCAGTTTCATGAAGGACATCAGTAGTGTTAAAGATCTGAACACAGTCCATGATTCTGTCCAGCACTCAAAAAGACATATGCCAGCACATTTCCTGATACACCTCTACTCTGCTTCAGTTTCTGTCTTATCCTATAGAGGTGTGGACAGATTTCATGTGAAGAGTAGCTAGCTCTTCCCCATTTTGGCAATCAACTCGTCACAGATCTTGGTCAGTTCCTCGATTTCTTTGTTCTGTAAAGTCAATCAGAAAATAAAGTTTGTGTTCAAAGTTTTTAAAGTTTTTACACAGCCACATTTTATATTAGTTGTTGCATCACTAAATATTAAATGTGTTAGTGAATGAGAGAGAATTTATTTCCATCTAAGCACCATTCTAACAAACAAGGGTACGTACATCTAACCTCATAATCCAGTTTCATTGCATTTTCAGGAAATGACTCATAATAATAAAGAATTAAATATGCACTTCATGGAATATTATAATAATAGCTTATTATCTTCAAAAAGTTGTTTAAGAACAATACTGTGTGTTTTACATGGAGAGCAGGGGAAAACATGAATAGGAGTGGAGTCAAACCTTCTGATCCAGTGTGCGTTCTAGTGAATCCACCTTCATCTGTTCTTTCCGCAGACTGGCCTGGTACGCTGCCTGCTCCTGCTTAGCTTTGGCACGCACTTGGGCGATTTCTGCATTGGCCCTGCAGGATGCCACAAACAGCCTCACAGTCAGCTACTGCCATGCCACATTATCCATTTAACAGCATTACTTTAGGCCCCACTAGACAAGGCAAATCAAAATATGCAGAAAGCAGCAATTAAGCACTAAGACTTATCAGTGCACTGCACTTACTTATCCAGCTTCTCCTCAGCATGGATTTTCAGTGCTTGGTAGCGCTGCTCTTCCTTGCGCACCCGAGACAGATATTCTTGTGCACATTTCTTCAACACCTCCTCATTCTATAATGGGACAAAAAAAAAGATTTTTCAAGAGTAGGCCTTATATAATGCTAAGAAAATACCATTTAAGCTATTAAGGAATAAAAAGAGCATTTTGGTCATTTAAATGATATAGTATATGTCCAAGAGTGCCCAGAAACCCCTAAAGAGTGAAATCAGGTCCTGTATTGTACTGCATAATATAAAAATAGCATTTAAAACCAATAAAACATCTGTAAATGTGGCCTTGCTTACAATGAAGACAAAAATCCAGCTGCCTTCCAGTTGTCACGCTCAAAATGTATTCCATTAATGTTATGGGGGTCTTGCAAAATTGCTGAAGACCGACTTTTTTTTTTTTTTTTCGACTTTTTTTTCTGGTTAGTGTGAAAAAAGTAACAGCAAACATAACCAGTGCCAGGCTGTGGCATAGAGGAGCTGAAATTACCAGGACCTGACTAATGATAGCCAAATGCAATCAAATTCCCACAGCAATCCTACAGCAGCTGCCTAGCACCCCCATAAAAAGGCCCCATGAAAATAAACAATGATATACACTCATCGTCAAAAGAACAGTTGCACCTGAAAAGGCATTGTTGGATTTGAATGCTATTGGGAAGGATATGGGCAATATTGATTGAGCTACACATACAGAAGTTGCGTCTCTCAGCATGGCGTCGGGCCACCATATAAGTAAAACAACATGCCAGACAGTGTGGAGTTGTAGAGGTTCCTCATGGTGTCCTGTGATAATCCATCTCGTGCATCATGAAAATTCTCACACAGCTCTGGCAAATTTTGCAGTAGGGGTGGAGGTAAAGTGAAATCTGGCCTTCTGGACATATGTGACAACAAACTGACTTGGCGTTGACCATGGTGCCTCCACACATGGATTCATTGGTTGTCTCCACCAAGACACAAGCGGGACTCATCACTGTGATGAGGTAGGTAGAAAGTACAGCAATAAGGCCTGTCCTTGCTCACTTCATTTACATAACCCAGCATTGTGTCTCACAATGGCAAACCTACCCACCAAGTTTCACTAATGTCAGTGGGTGCAGATGTTGAGTGTATAATGTGTGTTTGCATTTGGAAATTACATATTACAAAATCTATTTAAATGCTCTTTAAAAAGCCATTATTTTAGCCAATGCAGCCCCCCTGTCCCTCAGTAAAGCAATGACCTGCATTACGTAAAGTAGGTTCATTGGTGTGTTCTTTCTATGTGGGAAAATCAAATTAAGTTATTCAAATACAGGGACAAACAAAAGGGAGAGAATTAAAAGGTCTGTTTGTTCACTTCTAAAGCTAACAGAGTGCTGCACAGGCTCAGCAGACCATACATAATTCTACTATTAAAGCTAGCACAGAAAGCTTTAGTGTAATAGTTAATAACTAGTGTCAAAGTTAATATATTTTTTATTGAGCAGACACTAAATTAAACACAAGCATTCAGGGCACATTCAATTTTGCCTTTTGTCTTGGGCACCAGCATTGCTAAATCCACCCCGATTGGATGAGGTATCATCAGACGTTTGCACAGACAGTACATTAATTTACAGGTATAGACCAGATGTAGATGAGGTAATGTTAGCATGGAGCCTATGCTCAGTAGCATAGCATATTAAACCGAAAACTCTAAAGAAAGTTTGCTGCTTATTTGTTGACTGAGAGAATATTTCACCTTGCGGAAGCCTTCTAAAACGTCCTTCATTTTCTCATAGCGGCGGAACAGATCAGCCAGAGACTTCTCTACTGAGTTGAGATCTGCGAGAGCCTGGTCCTTCTCCAGAATCAGCTGCTGGATGGTGTGATGGGACAAAGATTTCTCCCTCTGTTCATCTTCTAAGATATACATACACACAGACACAGGCTGGTGAGATCTTCGTGGAATAAATCTGCTTCACTGCCATACACCCAGATTCGACACAAAATCTCTCAAATATAGAGATGAATTATTAAATATTACATGTGTACACTCACACATACATTTCCACACAGTAAAGCCTCCTCTGAGTAGCCAAACGGCAGGCTAACAGGAGAGGTGCTAATAATGTACTTAGTATATGATATGCGTTAGATCACTAATGATGATCACTAACATTTGATGATGGTTGGTTTAACCACAGGGTTCCTGTAAAGCATGCAGACAAGACACACAGTACACAATGGGAAACCAAAGAGACACCATCATGAGAGATGAGACCACCACAGAGAATCGACTGACCACTCTTCATTCAAGAGTCTTGCAAGAAGACCCCAGACCTTTTTACAAATCCATGCTTCAACCTGGTTAACCTAATGCCCTTTCATTCTAACATATTCAATAGAGCAAAACTTCAATAAATAATCTGGATTTGAAAGCTCTGAAACAGCAACTAAGTAAAAGGGGAAAAATGTGAAAAATGAAAGATGAAGCAGACGAGGGAGGGCAGAGAGACTCTGCTTCCTCGTGTCTACTGGATGTGTGTAGACGCAACACAAACAAACAAAAAGAAGAGTCCTTGTTACTTACCCGGCATGCCTGATTGGTTTATCAGATAATTATGGGCAAAGGAGGGAGCAAAACAGAAAGAAGGGATTGTGTTAAGTCAGCAGGGAGGGATACGTGGGAGAAAAGTGTTACAGACACAAAAAAAAACTTTTCCTCCTTCCATTGAGGTATCACAAGCCAAAGGAACGGATTAAAATCACTGACAAGGTGTGAAAGCAAAAGATGGAATAAACTAAGACCAATAAAGAATAAGCAGAAAACAGAGTGGATGCAAAGAAGAGAGCGAAGGAAACGTGGCACTGCACTGAAAGTGAAATGGAACAAATTAGCCGGAACTGGAAGAACTGGGAAAGAAGATGTGTTACAAAGTCAAGGAATGTCAAGGAGAGTTGAACTGGAGTTAAACAGAACTTAGGGCTCAAATAACAGTCAGTTTCCAAACCTCAACACACAACTGTAGATATGACGGTTTTGGACTGGAGTATTGTTACATTATCAGCTGGTGAAAGCCTAGTTAAACGGTGTGCAAGCGACATTTCAGTTTTATGAAGTGAATGCAAGACAAGTGGAGATGAACCAAGGTTGGGTTGGGAGCTTGAAAGTTTGTGCTTGTAACTGACCAGTGGTTGAGTCCAGGAGCACGAAAGGCTTTTCTGTAGATTGAATGAAATAAAGTGCTACGTGAATGTGCGTACAGACTCATACAGGTCTCAGGGAAGGGAGTGTGGTATTAAACTTGTATGTCCATTTGTGTTTGTTTAGAATAGAAGGACTGGCAAACTGCCATATAAACCGGGAAGCAATACAGCTGCATTTAAAGGCTTTTTGAGACATTCAGTACTCACCAATCATTTGTGCAATTGTCTTTTCGTACTCTGCAACAATCCTTCTGCAGATAAGAAATAAAGGAGGCTGTTAAAGGAAAACGTTTTTACTCATTAACATATCTAGGTGTAGCAGCATAACTATGGGCAGTGCACACTGGGCAGCCATGCTGGAGCCTGGCAATGGTGCATTAGTGCATGGGGACCAGTGACAGCCTGTCCCAGTCTTTATTAATCCCATTATAGTGGAATCATTTTACACACCCATGATTCATGGGCAGCTACAATAACTTAATACTGTATTTCAGCAACTAACACTAACCTGGTTAGACATAGCAATAGTAACCAAATAGACAAACTGAATTGTTGTTATTTATTTCTGTTTAATTCACTAGTCATGCAACTGGCTGTGCTTATTATGTCTTAAATCTCCATCATTTATACCTCATTTGTCCTATATCTCATTTTCCAAAATTACTTGGAATAAAATCTCTTTTATTAACCTACATTAAAAGTAAAGAGCAAGCATTTTTGCTTTTTCTGTCATTTTGGCCATTTTGGCTAGAGATATACGTGTGCTGGAAGAAGTCCAATGGAGAACTGTTTTTTGTACAAAGCAGGTTGCCAGAGCTGTAAGCAGATGGATTAGCAATGCTTCCCCTTAGCCTCTTATGTCTTCCTTATCCTAAGGGCAATCAGTCTAATGAGGTAAGCCCCTGTCTTATCCACACCACCAGGGCACCATCCAGCTGGCCTCCAGCCCCACCCTCAGACTCCAGTCTATGCCTGGTCCTGAGGAAGGGCTTTATCAATACCACAGTTCTGGGATAAGTAACTTGCATCTGTGAAATCATGTCAAATGTGTAGGAGATAGAATTGGAGTCTGAGTCACAGATTCTTCTAATACAGGTCCACCACTCTCAAATGTACGGTACACATCATCTTTTCTCAAAATATACTATCATGCCTGTTAAATCCTTGCCATGTAATTTCCTAATGGGCTATAGTCATAACCTGCATGAAGTGAGGCCTCCCTCCACTCTTGAACATGTTCACACTTTGGAGCTTTTTAATTGGCTTCACCTTCAGGTCTGAGCTTTGAGAAAAAGGTTCAAGAGAGATAAATAGATTGACTGGTGCAGAAAAATAGATACTGACATGCCAGCTGTGAACTGATCACTGATGCAGTAGGCTACATCACATAGCAACAGACACAATATCAAAACGTATGCTTGATCCAGCTAGATGAAACTTTTTGACAGTAATACCATATAATGGAAACGCTGAATCGCGGAGGGTAAAAGAGCTGTGTGTGTCATGCAGTTGAGCTCAGGCTTACTTCATCTCCTGTAGCTCCTGTCGACTCTCCTCATACTTTCTCTGCCACTCCAGCACTTCTTTTTCCTTGGACACAATCTGATGATTAAAGCAAAACCACATAATTATACATCTTACTTCCGGCGCCTACGTGAGTGGCTGCCTGTTCCAGTAGCTCTCTTGAATTTCCCTCTGGGATTAATAAAGTATCTATCTATCTATCATCTACAATGACTTGGAATAGATGTTATCATATGCCAATACTAATCTGGTTTCTGATGTCACCCAGTCAGGAAATGCACAGCTCTCAATTAAGCATAATGTTCATATTTCATGTTCATATATCTAATTGTTATACTGTATACTGTATACTGTTAATTCATTTTTCACAGGTCAATACACTGTAAATTACACATTCACTCTTATGTACCTCTTCTCTTGCTATGCCCAATGAGTGGTCAAGGTCCCGGGGAAGGTAGGGGCTTTCTGTTTCGCTATATGCTGTCCGGGAGTATAAGGAACTTTTGGATACACCACTGTCCCCTGGTGAGGCCAGCTCTCTTTGCTGCGTGTGGAAATATAGAAAAGATAAGAAATTAGGAAAGTTTTTAATCAATTGTCTGTAACCCCAATGATGGAAAAAAGAAGAAACACAACCTCCTTCATTCATACGCTCATACTAGAGGGATTCTGAACCAAGCCACAAGGCAGCACATCATCTACAGGTTCTACACAGCAAAGCCACAATGCCAATGAGAGCAGGCTCTTGGCTCGGTTTAAAAGCTTGGCGCAGTTGGGATTGGCCAGCCACACACAGCTGAGGGGCTGTGACAGGTCGACCATGCCGAAAGCAAAATGGTGGTATGCAGTTCTCCTCGTGAAATAGCTCAGCTGTGATTGGGTCCAGGCCAGGGGAGGAGGGAACTCAATGAAGGCTCAAAGAATGACCCGTATGTTAGTGACATGCTGGGACCACATCACAGTTAAAGGAGCAATATGTATTCCGAAGGTTTAATTATGATGGTTTGCAAAAAAATAAATAAATAAAAAGAGCAAATAAAAGTAATACCCATCACAGATCATTTGAATTTCAAAAGAAGCAGTCCACTTCATAAAAACCTGAATGTACACTAACATATTGTGTATACCCTTCACTTTCCAGTTCACAATAACAATAAGACAACTGGAATGACAGTCCATAGAGAATTCAATGTTTTTGTAAAGCCATCAAAACCAATGCATATATCCGTCAATCTACAACCCACACATGCTGGTATTATAAGGAGTGTTTTAACCCGGACTTGCATTTATAATGAGGCCCAATTCATGACAGCCAACCAGGACAGAGATATAACAACAATAAAATGTAGGATGTATAAACAAATTCTCAGGCATATAGTCATATTTAAATAAACGATGACCAAAGACAATATTCCATAACTAAGTGACATTCATTAGAGGCACAAGGGTGGCTTCTGTTATAATTGTATCACAGTGTTTCTGTGCAATATGTTTAAATCACTGTCCTTCATTATCAGATATATGCTTCAGATGTAGCAGACAGAGATTAGGTTAAAAAAATGATGGACTATAACAACTCCAGGAAAAATCATAACTAAGTGAAGATCATCAGTAATTCATTGTCAGATGGTTTGAATTCATATCATAAGCCTACACCAGAAAAAGCAAATCAAGAAAATGTCCATAATGCACCAACATTCTGAGAGACATATAGGAACGTTGAAAGTAAAGGGAAACCAGCATCACTTCAGGCTTTGGCTCTGGAAAAACAATTCTCTCAAGATGAGAGAATATCCTACCACAACTTGAATCACTGAGAGGCTCAGCCTTTCTCTGACCTCATGTCTGTCCATGGCCCTATATGGAAAGGCAATAACATGGCGATTTTATAGCTGTTGAACCCACCTGCTGCTTGAAGCAGATTAAATCATCCTAACAGAGTTGGATTAGGAGATTATTCGATTGAGTTGTGGCTTTACAGAGGGCAGGGGCCCCACGACAGGAAGCAAATACGCCATGCTTGGGGTGCTGTGTTGGGCCTGGCTATTAAATATATAGAGTAATGCCATTATTCTAGAAGGACCACTGGTGTAGTGGTCTGCTTGTGTTGTGGAGAGAAACGCTGTCCACAGACCCATCATAAGAAGCCAGTGTGTTTGCAATGCACTCATTTAGAATTGACAGACAAACCAGCTGGACAAACTGGACGATGAGTTTATGGTAAACCATGACTTACTGAGGGCCTGTGTAAACATGGAAGAGTTGAGAAGAGCCTAGAGCATAGAGCTTTATAAGGCTTATGCAACTCAACATATAATGGGTGTCGTTCCACGACAGGATGAAGATTATTCCATACTGTACGCTGTCTCTCTACAGTATTTCTATTAATCCATATTACTAATATGCTGGTGTCAACACACTACAAGTCTAAAAGCAACTACATATACTACATAGCAACATAGCTACCACACTATTATATTGTAGTGGTCATAAAGCTTGTGGATTTCTGGTTCCTTATCCATACACGGGGCAGGGGACTAGATGTTGTACCTGTGCAAACTGGGGTGTTCTTCGACAGAGTTTTATTTCTGCCTGAGTGGATCTGCCTGCAGACTTCTAGGAAAATAACCACACCAATTTACACAGAGTGAGGCACAAAACAAGAACAATGGACAAAGGTGTCCTGCCCCATCTCAATTAAATAATTATGATATGATGCCTACATAATGGATCAGAAGTAATGTTAATGTCATATACTGTAGGTGTGGAATGTAGTATAACAATGCAAGTAGATGAGCGATGTAATCTTCAGTACCAATAGGAAAAGTGCATGTAAGGTTTACTGTAACTAGTGACCGAATTCTTGGACAAACCTTCTAAGAAGGATGGGCTGCATTCGGAAAGGAATATTCCAGTGATTTTCAGCCTAATTTCTAAATGCCGTATGTGTAGCAGACGGTCAATAATTTGAACAATACTTTTGATGCACTTTCCTGTACTTGGTAAAAGAACAGAAATAGCCAATGGGCAGGTGATTCAGCACATGACCATAGACTTCTAATATTAGTGTGTTTGACATCAGTTTTTCTGTTCTCGTCTAGGAGCATGGAAATTTCATCATAATTGGTCATGTGCTACAGATGTGGCATATTATAATGAGGTTGAAAACTAAAGTATCCATTAGGGGCAGTTTAGTTTGTAGTCAACAGACAGTGAGCAAAATGGGAAGTTTTCTCTTAATGTGGAATTCCACTGATTTCTCGAAAACGTCTGTATAATATAATGACTAAAGAGAGTAATTTAGAATAGTTTGATGTGAAATGCTTGGTTCTACTGTAACTTACTGGGTTAGAATTTTTCATAGAGGTGATGATAGGAACCTGATGTCTGAGGAGATTAATGGCTCTAAAAGCTACCTCACAGAACAGTATGTAGTGGTTGGCGCACATGACTTTCTGTTTGGTTTTGGCCCAAAGCATATGTGTTTTTAAATCTTTCATGTCATGTAGGTATAGCAACCAGATAAATAACATTTTTTAGAGCAATTTTTCTATTTGCACACACTATAAATTTATATTTTTTTTTTTAGATTTAGGGTCATGGCTATGTTTGCATTGCAGACATTGCAACCCCCTTCTGTCATCATCCATCATCATTGCCATTAAGTCTATAGGTTTGTTAAAAGACACAATTTGAAATCAAATACTTATAATGGCATTTTCAAAAATCGGTGGAATTCTTCTTAAACAGCTTGGTTATTAGCACAGGGAAGGTGTACGGAGGTCCAACCCGGAGGGAAAGGGTAATGAAGGTAACACTATTGGGCTATTCTAGGTTGGCTGGGTTAGATTTCTCTCAAACATCTTACTTTAGCCATGGCAGAACCGTTGATATTCCAGCGACGTGGGCTGGGCTTCTTAAGTCGAGACTGTGGAGCGTGCAAGACGAGAATGTGAGCATGGAGTGGGAATAACACACATGAGGTGTGAACAGTGTGAGGTGTGAACACTGTGTATATGTGATTTTTGATCTGAGAAATCTTTCACCTGAGGCCCACTTATTCATTTACCAAATAAGCATTGCAGTAGTCGGTGAGTCAACTCAACAAACCAGGCCAGCGCAGACCAGACAATCAGCAAAATCAGAGCTCAGACATTTCTATGCAAATTTAGATAGCCTGTCTACCCATGTTATTCCAAGGTGTTAGTGTCAACTAGTCACAGCAACAATGTGACAAGGAATTGAAGCAAGCAAAGAAAATCAGAACTTTGGAGTCTCATTTTTTATGTTTCGGATTCAGTTCTTTGGACAGATACCACCTGGGTGATTTGAATGAATAATGATATGAATAATCATGACAAACTGAGCAACAGAACAGCATCCCAAGTCACATTGATCTTTACCTATATGCATCTACTATCCAGGCAAACATGCAGGATTGTCAGTAAGCCTTCAGAGAAGACACACCTCTCTGTATCTCAAGAGGGTGTCGGTTTGGGAGAAAGCAGTACCAATCAGGGAGCGGGGGCTGGGTTATTGATGTCATGTAACAAGAACCAGGAAGTGAACGTGGATGTTGGGCCACTCCCACAATGTTGAGGTAGTATATGGGTATGCACTCCTCCTCACAACAGGGTGCAAAAAGAAATCACCCATGCTTTCACACACACAGAAACACACACACATACACACACACACACACACTGCTACTACAGATTCCAGTTTCACATACTCGCAACACACACTGTCTGCAGGGTCAGGCTATAGGTATGCACACACACACACACACACACACACACACACACACTAGCTCAGTGCAATACCTGAGGGGAAACAGTGGATAGAGAAGGGCTCTGAGAGATGTTTTTGGCTACCTGCAGAGCCTCAATCCTCAGGGCTGCAAGCACCAGCTCCTCCTGGGCCGCAGGGGCGGGGGGAGAGGAGGAGGAGAGGGCCAGCAAAGGGGAGCAACGCGAGGGGCATGGGACGAGGAGGGAGAAGGGTTAACTCTCACTGAGTTTAACAGGACACATGGACAGAAAAATACATACACAAATACCTTTCAGGTGCTCGAATTAGCTACACTAGCTCTGCAATTAGTTTTAATTATTAGAATCTCTGCATGTTTTGGAGTTGTTGCTTTACCAAGTTGTTAGATATCCCTTAAAAATGATCCTGGTAAATAACACTTAGAAGTCTCTGTTATTTTCTGTGACAACAAAAGCATTTCTGGAGTTCTGAAGACACTTTCTGAGTTGTTTCTATTGTTGTGCATTCTGTTTTAATGACTACCATGTTTAGCCATTGGCTGTCATTAACACAAACTGAAAAAAATCTGTTTAAAATGAATGTTTAAGGAACAGCATTGGTGAACTGTGACTATTGTAGCTAGGTCTGCAGATTGGTCAAAAACCAAGAAAAGAAAGCACTCCTACAACAATAAGAATTTCTGCTAGCACATGCTAGTGCAAAGCTGATGGCAATGCACATTGACTTTTTGTCCATTTTAGATTTAACACTGACATTTGAAGCTTGTAGAATAGATTCCGTGTTTTATTTAAAGCTTGTAACAAACGATAATATTGGCTTTGCACAATGCAGTTTTCCAGTGAGTCCTTCAGGACAGAGACCTGGCACAGAGCTGGCGTCTCTGTATTTGATTTTAAAAATAGCCTGTAAACATAGTTTGACTACAGTTGTCACACACAACTAGCGCATCCAGAAGACCTGGAGTGTCATTTTTCTTATGTAATTGAACCTATTTCACTGTTAATCAAACAGGTAAACCTTCAGTCTCTGCAGTATTCTGCAGGTTAGAATAAATCTTTATGATTCCAGTTCAGTTCCTCTGTAGTATATCTAGATGCCTTAGAGAAACTTTTCTCTAAAAAAAATAAAAGAAATTAACAATGAAACGTCAGAAGTACTGCAATATTTTCAGAGTTTAAATTCAATAAGTTTGATGATTCTATTAACTAAAAGTGAACTAAAAATTACATACATGAAATCACTATGCCTTAAATTCCCTACACGTGTATCTGATTATGGAAGTTACTGTGTGATTTAGTTTGTAATTGTATTTAAGTACTGTAGCAAAACTGCATTGGTTATAGACTTCTAAGGGTTACAATTACCACAAAAGTGTGATCAAGGCTAAATTTATGTCTGTCATACTAGCAGATACACTGAAGCTGTATCACATCATTGCAGACCACAATGTAGGCGTAATCTACACTGTATTCTTGGGTTCACTCCAGCTCTGAAAACTCAGTAATACAAACACAAAAAATATGAACAGAACAGAAATCAAGACATATAACAACAAAGAGGGGCTGAGACACAAATCAGGACACAGAAGAGAAGAAAACAGTGACAAAACTGAAGGAAAACATTCACACAAGGGCTCCTCAAATCCACACAACCACACACATTAACAGCAGAAGAGAGAGGGGGCCAAGGTAGAAGGGCTTGGCAGGCAGGATGCTTTCTACACACCTGCAGTTTTTGGGCGAAGGCGGTGGGGTTGGTCTCTGCCAGGTCAGGCTCCAGGTAGTTGAGGGGGGCAGGTGACTCACTAAGCCTGTCTAAGAGGGATAGATCGGAGGGGTCCGCGGGGCCCTGGGAGGGGGACTGCGATGGAGTTTAGAGTGGGAGAAGGATAGGAGGGGGAGGAAGGTGTGTGGGTGTCAGTAAAGCAAAGCAAGCAGGGCCATACATCCTCACCAGTGGGGCCTCCTGCAACACCTAAGACGGGTCTTTTAACTTTCTCTGGTATTTATTCATGTTTCTGTTTTATATCTTCTGATGCCATCTGATGACATTATATAGATAATGGGGAATTTAATGCTAAACCTGAGCATCAGAATTGCCGCGAGCAGGTAAACAGCCTAGACTTTGTCTCCCTCTAGAGGATGAAATGAAGGCAGCACTTGAACCGAGAATTAAGGGTAATTCGGACAAGCAGGTTTATAAACAGCAACAGAGGCTGTGGTGAAAATAACTAAGCCTCTCCAAACAACGTTTGTTTAAGCTACAGTACAGTTAATGAATTATAAAGTAATAATAAAAACGAAAACATTTAATCACAAACACTAGCTTTTTTAATCTTCATGACATAATAATGGTACGGTGGCCAAAAAGTGTAAAACAAATTTCAGAAAATAAAATTACAAAAATAAATTTACAAAAAAAAAACAAACCAAAACCAAAACACTTTTACAAACCCCGAATTCTGATGGAAAGGGTAGATCTAACGCACAGGAAGGGCTTGTTGTGGACCCTCGTCAATCAAACTTTTCCTTATACCCTTCACAGCTTGTTCTAAAGGTAGAGATGGCAAGCAAAAGCTGTTTACGGTCAAAGGCTATTTTTATGATCAAAGAGCAAGGGCTACTGACTCGCAGGGCACGGTCACCACTAGCCACAGAACTTCACCTCATGGATAACACCACAACTACATGAAATAACCCACACAACCTTTCCCTAACCCTAGAGTGGAAGAAAGAGACGAACAGGCAACGTCTAAACCACTTGGAGGTGGAAATGTTCATGGAGGTAAGTGGGCTGTAAAGCTAGCTTAAAATGGTAAGAGCGAAACAGTCCACTTTTTACAGCCCATGCGGTTAAGACCTCACCTGTTCGCATCTTTCTTCCATCTGCTCTTTCAAAACCTCTAAAGATCTTCCACTGGAAAAACAATAGCATGCCACAGAATTGACAAAACATGCTTTAGCGTTGTCACCATCCCACACTCCATTGACTCTACCACCACGAAACGAGCAGCAATCACTTCCTCTGTGTTAGACCTACCTTTCCATCAGAATTTGCAGTTCGTAAAAGAGTTTCAGTACTGGTGAAAGTGTTTCACGTCTTGTAAATTTGTTTTTGTTTTTGTAATTTTGTTTTCTGAACGTTCATTTGTTTTGTATTTCTAGGCCACCGTATAATGGTCACATGACAAGTCTTATAGTTCTGCTGGATTATGATCATTCATACTGACCGCTCCATCTCGTTCACTGCTCGGAGCACGACTCTGGGACTGGCTTTCTCTCTTCCGGCTCTTCTCAGAGGTCAGGGTCTCAGGGGCGCCACGGGATGGCAGCACAGGAGACTTCCCCTCGGCTGAGATCTGAGCTTCCATCTCCTCAAAACTCCTACAGGAAGAAAGATCATTTTGTTACTTGCACTTTGCATGAGAACACTTTGATGCAACAAGATTGTATTTCAAGTCATTTCAAGTCGTTCCGTTGGCCCATTCATCGACAATGTACACAACATAAAAGGCAGTTGTGTGTGTATGTGTATGAGAGAGAGAGAGAGAGAGAGAGAGAGAGAGAGAGAGAGAGAGAGATATGACAAGAAAAGAATAAGCTTAGATATATTTATATATGGAGTGCATGTTATTTTTACCCTGTGCAGGGAGAGTTGGGTCCTGAGTCATGCATGCTGGAGCTCTGTTTAGAACTGTCTGTCACTGGATCCAGATTTAGGTAGAGAGATGGTTTCTTCACTGAGAGAGGCTGGGAGCAACAGAAGACAGACTGACTCAAAAATATAACCTAAAACAAACTAAAGCTACACGCAAAACTTATCTAAAAGTAACTGTTTTAATGTATTTTCCATAGGTTAAGCATCATGCTCACAGGTTCATAATTCTTTGTTTGAGACAGATACTTACTGGTGTAGCAGTGCCAATCTTCTCCATGTATTCAATCTCATAGTCTGTAACAACAAATGACACATATTTCAGATAAGAAAACAAGACGGAGTGAGTTTGAGCAACTGACCTGCCACGCCTGCATAGAAAGGACTACAACATCGAACATCATGAATGGCGTCTCTGCCATAAGCCCATAATGAGCTGTCTACATAAGCAGGACAGAGTGACTGCAGAGCATCTGTGAGGCAAGCACAATCATAGAAACTCTCACACACAGACAGGCGCAGACACACAAACATGGACAGACATACACACACCCTGGTACAGTTGTGACCCAGTTCTGGTGCTACAGAGGCTGCTCCAGGCTAAAGCTGGTCCTATTAGAAGTCAGGCAATGATATATTTGCAGTCATTTTTGTCATTTGATGACGATGTTGCAATGTTAACATTATTTTAGTGCACTTTTAATATGAGACACACTGGTACCCCACCCTCCATTAGCTCAATGCAAAACAAGAAATTCAAATACATAGAAATTATGACATTCATATCTTAAAATTAGACTCAGGGCTTTAATTTTACATATCTATGATTATTCTAGCTGATTTAAAAGAACCAATCCTAAACTTATTCATCACTAAGTTTTCTTAGTTTTGTTGGAAACCATGCTGTTGCACAGGCCCATTTGCAATTGTTTTGAAATAACAAAAGCTAAATGATCCAGTGAAGCATCATTATACAAAGGTTGCATGGTAGAAACAACCTGTATCTTAAAAGCTTTTATCTTGTTCCAGTCCACAAGTTCAGTCTGGTATTGGCATTGATATTATAGTTCTGTGTAAAGGCAAATTGTCTGTATCTTTGAAGCAAAGCTCAGTGAAAGCTCAGTGCATTGCAGCTTGCCAGCTTGATGAAGCCTTGATGAAGCCCAGCCTAGTCCAATGAACCTCCTTGTTAATAAAGGAACAATCCTTTATTAAACTTCTCCTTCCAAACATTTAAATTTTGTCTCAGTAGAAGGAGTCTTTGTAAGACAAAATAATTTACAGAAGGAAAAACTTAAACATTGTAGCTGGCGAGACACGCACTGTCTCCAGGACCAAATCAGATGCTGTTTCTGAATGATCCTGTATTTATATCTGAAACATTACAACACTAGACTGCAACACTAGGCTAGGATTACATATAAATCTATGTAATAAGTAATGTAGCATATGTCATAACATATGAACAGTTAGTATTTGCTTTGTGTCTTGTTATACTGGTGATAAGAAATATTCCCATTTTTCAAAAACTCATTTTTCCTTCACTGTAAAAACTGCAACCTAAAATATTACTTCAGTTTTTTTCCAAGCAATTGAATAAGCTTTACTCAACTTGAAAAAATTGTTCATTCAAAGTCCTTGGTTAGGTTGGATAAACCTAATTCATTAGCTCAATTAACACATTAGAGTAAACTATAGTGAAGTAAACAAACAATATATACAACTATGAAAATATATATAAAACTAAATATATGTTTATCCATGCAATGTCAGATAGTTATAGAGATGTCAGGACCCAAACCATCTAATCTTCTTTTAATGTTATAGACCTTTTTACAAGCTGCAAGGCATATAATGACAAAACAATTATCATGGCTACTGGAGACAGTGGTGTACTATAGACAAACAGGGTTAGTCTAATAAACACTTTCTCCTAGCCAACATGCAGTTGGTCAGGGACATAGTAAGGTGTCCAGTGTAAAGAACTCTCACCATGGTTTTGTGCAGGTAAGTTGGTCTCATTGACGAAGGCTGTAAGATCAGAGGGCTGAGGGAAGTCCTGGACATCTGATGTTAGCTCTGCCTCCACATCATGCCGAGCCGCCCACTTCTGGTTTGTGGAGGATGCCAGTTTCTCTTCATCCGTGGCATGATCTTGAGCGTGATCGGATAGCGTGTCGGCTGGGGAGTCCTGCAGGGGATTGTGTGTGTGTGAGATGGTGGGCGAAAGTGGAGAACACACAGGACAACACTGTCATGATATGAGGTGACGGCGAAGGAAAGACACAAATGGCCTTCAGAATGATAAAACAATGGTTTATGCACACAAAGGAGTGTGTGTGTAAGGAAACTTGACCCACCTGCGCAGACTGATCAGTTACAGGGGTCCTCTTTGGAGACCGCTTCACTCTAAAAGTATTACTGCGAAACAAGAGAGAAAGGATGAGAACCAAGGTTCCAGAATAATCTATGTTGTGAATTCTATTTGTGCTTACATACATACCTTTTGTACTGTCTTTGCAAATGTTAGAATTTAGAAATACCACTTTATATTTAGACCTTTAAGTGTATTATTAATAGTGTTAAGGGTTACCAATAAATAAAGTTAACAGTGAAACAACAGGGATAGAAATTTGAGAATTTAAGACAGTTAGTAACTGGACCGCCCAACATTTCACACAATGGATGCTATTGTTAGTGTGTTATGTGTATATGATGGGGTGCAGAGTATTGTTTTTGTTTTTGCTGCATGCTTCCTTATCCACTGCCAACTCAAGTTGAGGACACCAGTTTTCACCCAACTCAAAATTCTTTGTCAAGTTTTTAGACAGTGCCTTTCAGTACAGTAATAAAATAAAATAATTTTTAATATCTTATTTTCCCACTAGCCAGGACTCTTTTCATCACACAGTCCTACAACTTATTTTCTCCTCCTGGGTTCTTACTTATGGATATCTAAGCATTGCTGAGGTTCCCAATTTACTAATGGGATTATGGGTTAGTCCATTGTACCTCTCAGGAAAAACTGAAGAACCTCAAATTTTTTGTCCGTAGATGTTTAATACACTGCACACTACATTTGGTGTTTGACCATTGAAGTATAGTGTGGTCACACGTTGTGGAACTGTCTAGTAATTCATCCCAACATTAGAAGATCCTGAGTTTGAATCCCAGCAGTGCCAAAGCTGTCCATATCTGAAAGCCAGAGTAGAGAAACTGTCTGATGGCATTGTGTAATGGAAAGAGTCCCAGCTAGTGGTGACACTGAGTAAAAAAATGTGAATTCTATTTTTTATTTAACCTTTTTATTTTAACAGATCTACAAACAGAGGTTTTTGATTCAGTTGAGACTTTTCAGAAGGGTGAGGTATTCTGCCCTGAAGCTAAGACAAAGTCTAGAAATCTTATTATTAAGTTATTATATTATTTAAAACTTTTACGCAAATTTTGCTTTTTTTAGCATGTTTATCTACTGACAGAAACTCCACAGATACCTTTAACCCATCTTTTAAATTTACCGCCCACTGCCTAGTCACTACCTTCTAGTGACCTGAGTTAGGTCCAGTACATAAGCGTTGTCGGTTTTTGTTCACATGACGTTATTCGGGACCACATGCTGTTCGTATTGGACATGTCTAATCCATTGACCCAGATACAGTTAATGTTGGTTTCTGGTTTACTTCAAATTGCTCACTGACCCCATCAAACAACAGATGTCCAATCAGCATAAGAATATCTTTCATCAAAGCATCTCTATCCTCCTTACGCCTCGGGCTACATTAATTAAGAGTTAGGAATGGTGGGGAAGGTAGGAAGAAATAAACCTCGGAAAAACAAATTGCACATTAAAGAATATTTAAAAATGGCATGTTCAGAAAGCAAATGGTGATGTATGTTAACATTACAGATGCTAAATTATTCTGTCATCTCTCTACTTACAACAGACAACAGAGAGAAGAGAAACCACTGGACTTCCTGTGACACGAAGCAACAGGGAGACAAGTGACAGAGAGACCGACACAGACAAAAAGGCATGCACACACACGCAGTCTCATCTACACACACTCTCACACACATACCTATTAGCGACTTAGAGACACAAACACAACACAGAAAATATACCCAGGCAGTGCACTAGAGGGCAGAATAACACAGAGAGAAGACTGTGCACTGTATTCCTACATTAGACAATGCAATACTCCACACTGAGCTATGACTTACGATTTCAGAGGCTTTTTCTTGTTTTTGGCTGGTTTGTTCTGGTTGTGGTCCTCTAGCTCCCCAATGTTTTCATTGTCATTTTCATTGTCATTGCTGGAGATGTCAAAAGACGCAGCTTTAGGAGGCGAATTCCCCATCTTATTTGATGACTTGAAAGGGTCTATGGAGTCATCAAAAGAGTCTGGGTCGAAGGTGTAGCTTGCCCTAGTCTGACTAGGGGAGTTGGGGATACCTTTGTTTGATGAGAAGGGATTAAAATTAGGGTCGTCCCATTTGCTTGCGTCAAAGTTGTAAGACGCTTTGGGAATGGGAATGTTTTCATTGTCATTTGGAAGTACTGCCGCAGGGGCATTGTCCAGCTGTTCTGCTTGTGGTGGGGGGGCTTTCTTAATCCCCAGCTTTGACTTTCTGAGAGGCATTTTGGCCCCTGGCTTTTTGCCTGGCTTTTTTGGAGGGTGAGGGGTGGTCTGTGATGTGTCTCCACTTTCCTCAGAGTAATCGAACTCCAGTCTGATAGGCTGCCGCTTGGAGATTGGCTGTTCCTCAATGTTAAGGGGCTGCTCTGTGGGTTCAGCGGGGGGAGCAGGGGTAGAGGTTGGGAGAGGGGGGCTTTTGGGGGGCTCTGGAAGAGAGGCAAAGTCAGTTTTCCTACCCAAGACAGGAGAGTTAGCAATCTTACTGCCACCCGTTTGGAAAGGGTCAATGTTTTCAAAGTTGTCTGGGTCCCATTTGTAGCTAGCGCTGAGAGGAATAGGTGAATCCTCGTCTGGGACAGGAGGAGATTTGTCTTGGGGCTCTGTGGTCACTGGTGCTGGTGCAGGACTGCTCTCTTCAGCTAGGGGTGGTGGGCTCTCAACTCTAGGCTTGATCCTGCTCCTCCTGAGAGTGCCTGCAGGGCTGGGGCTGGGGCTCTGTGAGGTTGTGGGATGCTCCTGGTCACTTTGGATCTGTGGAGGGCTCTCCACCAGGGGCTTCTCCTTCTTTTTTACCTCTGGAGTGCTGCTGGAAGAAGCAGTCCTAGCAGTGGTACTCTCAGGGTTAGAGTTCTGCCTGGATAAAGGTTTCTTTTTCAAGGAGCCGGGCCGAGACTTTTTAACCCTGCGGAGGGTCCCTGGGGCACTCTCTGTGCCTACGCTGAAGGACTCTGCCCGGGGGTGGATTGATTTATCAGTGGTGTCCCCTGCAGGCTTGTCTCCAGGGCTGCAGATGTCTAACTCTCCAGAGTGGAGGCTGAGGGAGCGGGTTAAAGGTGTACGACTCTGCTGACCAGAATTAGCAAAAGCAGATGCTGGGAATGGGTCAGTGGTGAGTATAGTGTCAAGGTTATAGGTGCCACTGCTAGCTATGGGCTTGTCCTCATCAAAGACAATGGACTGGGAGCGACTGGGAGGGCGAAGAGAATCCTCGAGGACATCACTTGCAGAAAGATCTGCTATAGAGACTGAGGCAGGACAGGAGTCTAGGAAACAGAAGGATAAAAAATAAAGTTATTTTAAAGAATGTGTGGTTAGAGCAAACACAGAGGTTTGTGCTGAGGAACAATATAATAATGGCATAAATAAATACATCTGAATTTCTTTTTAATTGACCCATTTTTACAGGAATGTAGATCAAATTTATGTGGTATTTGGTATTGTACACTCTGCGTTCCCGTGTAATGAAGACACAGGCAACATGGGCAAAATGTTACATCTCAAATACAATCACAGTAAAATAGCATCCTATAGAAGAAAGACACAACTCATAAAACATATACCTAGCCTGAACAAATGTAATTTAATTGAGATAAAAACATTTTAACAAATGCAGTGTTATAATATTCCCGAGTTAAATGAGTTAAAAATAATGCAGAAAATCTTTATTTCTGCTATTAGTTGAATGCGCATGTCTATGTTTATGTGAATATGAATTAGTAACTACAAAGACACATTTAAGTTTCTCAGTGAATCTTTTTTACAACATAACTGCAATATGTGTGTAAAAATCTGTGTGTGTGTGCTTGTGCTTGTGCAAGTCTTTCCCACAGTGATATGGGATGAAGGTTTATTGTCCACAGCTGTCCATGACTGCATTCATTTATAATAAATAATTAAGACATCAGGAATTAAAGCAATATCAGAATTAATATTTATTTAATGCAGTTAATTTGCTGCATCTAGAATTAAAGCTCTCGGTAGGCTCACATTAAAGAGGTGGCTTCTCTACGACTTTAATGAGGGCCCACTAGAGGGCCCTAGTGAACAGCCTCATTGTCTGCTAAACAAAGACTCGTTAAGAGACCCATTTATTTACAAAACTGGAAACAGTTCCTAAGCAGTGTAGACATTTTGCACCTGTTTAAGTATTGTATCTACTGTGCTATGCTTATGTGTGCTTATGTGTCTATTAATGGACTCCTTCCAGGTACTTTCCTCACTCTTCATTGTTGTCTGCACCTATGCTTTCTTTATAGTTGTATGCCTGTCATTCGCTTAATCTGTATTTTATTCCGCTACTGTACATAAAGTTCTCATAAAGTACCTCTTTGATTAGATAGTCCTATGGTGTCCATAAAGAAACCTTAAATTTAGATTACATTTACATCTGACTGCTTCACATTTATTACATGGACCATTAATGATGGTCTTAATACGTCCACACTTGCTAAGCAGGCCACTAGTAGGTAAGACAGTGGGGCTAATACACATGATTATAAGACTAAGGAAATTATTTTGAATGATTTGAGGGTGAACAGACTTTAATCTATACCCACAGCCATTATATGGGCATGTTTACATTTCTATTGGCTTCAACAGATTTGTGTCTTTGTGTAGCTGTAGCCTGTAGCTGTGTTGGGAGTAACTGGGAGAGGACCAGTGTTCACCTGTGTCTGTGGGGGGCAGAGGTTGTGTGCTGGGCTCTGGTTGCTCTACTGGGGGCACTGGAGGGGATGCAGTCTTCACAGGGGTAGTGGATTCAGGTGTTTCAAATGCACCATCAGAGTCTGAGCTCCTAAAAGAAAGCAGGTAGAGAATCACTTACATTGGGCCTATTTCACTTAGCTTATGATCAAAATACTATGTGACAGCTAAAATCCACCATTGTGTTACTACTACAGTAGGAAGCAGCATTCAATAATCAAAACTGACACTTCAAACAAAGAAAATAACATGTACCATGGTAGCACTGCTTGTCCACATGAGTCAACCATATATTTAAAATTTTAACAGACATGAAACTCTATTTATAAGCCCGTATACACAAGCCCATCACACTGGAGAGTCATTAGAGTCAATATAATGATCCATTCATTCATGATGCACACTTCTCAGCTCGTTTCTGTGTATCTGTCCCTGGAGGGTTGGCTAAAGCTGCAAAAGAAAGAGCTGAATCTGCAGCGAGGAGACAGACAGCACCGCAGCTCAGACGTGCATCCAGCCCTCCCTTTCTCTCCCTTTCTCACAGTCTCTTCATCTAAAACCACCTTTACATCTAAATTAAACACAATGATCATCCAGTGCTTTTTAAAACAGCTGCAGGTTTTACAGTGTGAACAAAGACAAAGCCATATCAACTTCAATGTAGCCACGGGGGGGGCAACATGTATGGACCAAGGACAGACATATTCCCTGACCAAACCATGAAGCATACAGTGCAGACATAAGCGCATACAGTAAGCCTATTTGCTATTACATATGCACATACTTTATTTGTCTAAATACAATCAGCATGTATTGGCAAGTAGCCCCTGCTGGATTTGCAGACCCACCCATCTCCCGGCACATGCGTGTTTGTCCACTACATATCTGTCCTTGCCAGTGGTTCTTACCTCTGCCTGACCGTCCCATTGGCTGCCTGGATCATGTAGTCATGTTTGGAGCTCCAGGTGAGGCGGTGGAGGAGCCCGATAGCGGGATCACCCCCATCCCCTGTCCCCAAACCCCCCAGCAGCGTGTCCCAGCCCCATCGAGCCCACTGTAGTGGAGACAGAGCCTGCCACGTACTCACCGCCATCACTGCCACCGGCCCCACACTCACACACACACATACACCAGCCCTGCCGGTTCTTCTCCTGTTTACTGCACCGCTCTCTTCAATTCTGTTGTCCTTCCTGCTGTTTTTCCCTCTAACACTGCCTTCTCTTTATCATCCCTTGCCTCCCTGTCCTCCTCAGCTTCCTCTCTGGTAATGGTGGGCTTTTTTTCAGGAGAGGCTCGATGCAGAATAATCACCACCTGCAGACTCGCTGCCTCCCTCTCTCACACTCTCTGTGTCTCCCTCTGCTTCCCTCTCTCTCTTTCTCTGACACTCGACCAGCCTCCTCTCTCTCACTTTCTGAGCAGTGAGGCATGGTTCTCTCGGGCATAGTGCAAAAATCCAGAGGTGTAGAAGGTGTTAAAACACATTTTCTGTTAAAGAAAGTAATTTTCACTCTGTTTTTTCAGTGCTTCTTCTTCTTATAGCCTCACCTCACCCACCATGCTGTCCTGAATACTAATAAACTGATGTTCTGGTCAAAGCGCAGAGAACACACCCAGCAATTCTGCTACACAAACAAAAACCAGCAATACACACACAGCAACCACTGCTAGAATGAACTGCCAACAACACACACAGTATCCACTGCTAGAATTACTGATCTATTACACACATTCTGACCGAAGTATAATCATTTCACGTTGAGGCTCATTGTACCCATATAATGGGACAAAGCTTTTAGGCAGATGATGAATTATATCCCTATGTATCTAAGTGAAGCTGATCTTTGTCTATTTGCAAATTAAACTCTGTATTGTTTTTTTTTTTCAGAAAACAGAATAGCTTGATATATGTTACAAATAAAGATAAAGATCTCATGTGTAAATTGTTCGGATGTAACATACTATGAAATGTACCCATACAACACTTAAAACGCTGAAATTGATATACACAAAATCTCAAAGATGAGAGAGTTTCCCTCGGCTTGTTTTTTTTCAGTGAACAATCTCACTATCCACTAGGAAAAGTGTCGCACTTAAATAACAGAAAAATCAAACTAGATTAGTTATACAGAGACATTTCCTTCTACTGGATTACAAATGCTCTTACACTGGAGAGCAACCAAATATCAGTCCATGTCATCTTTGCAGTGGAATAAAACCTCATCTCCAAATATAAACACACTTTACCTCTAATGCCACCAGCCACAAGTCACCAGACATTTAGCACCATTGTTTTGGTCCATTCATTATGAAATGTACACAAAATGTTAAGGGCAACAGACATTTTTAAATTATGTTAGAAGCTGAAAATCGACAAAAATAGGAAAACAAGGTTCAGACAAATGTAATATATACATAACCTCAGCTCGATGCCAATTATAAAACCACTGTAGCTCACTAATTACAAATGTAGTAATTTGGGTACAGTTTTACCTTTACATGTGGACACTATAGATTAAGCACATGTAACCAGAACAGATTTTTACCAAGCAATGTCGCAATGCATATTGTTTATCTCTTGTACATCATTTGCACACATATGTACCACCTGCAACAGCTAACTGCACAACTTTAACTATGAGTATACAACATTTAAGCTGACATGTAACTCTTGAATAAACACAAAATAAAGAGGAAGAGAGAGCCTTACCCTAAACTTTTAATACATAAAGAATTTTCACTGACTAGTTTCTAGGTTAAGATAGTATTAGCCATTCATAATTTTAAACAAGCATAACTGGGTGTCTTAGAACAAAGACAGGGATGATAACATGCCTTTTAAATATTATTTGCATACTGTGCGTATTGTGTAAGCTAGTTCTTCCTGAAAAAAGGACAGAATGTTTTTTGTTGTAGGAATTATGATGTCTCTTACTACTTTCCAATTAGTAATAAGGGAAAATCCGACTGCAGTTTGAGACAATGAATTAGTAAACTGTAGTAGTAACTAGCCCAGTTTGTTTGAGTGTAGTGGTGCAGCTTCTAAGTTGCATGGCAGTATAGTTACGTATTTGTAATATTTGTATTGTATTTTGTACAATATTCTCTAGTATTTTGTAAGTACACTGGGCTCTGGCTTTTATTATAAATGAGATTTTAGATCAAAAAATGATCTGTTCATTTCTGGGAATAGGAAAATTAATGACTATGGTAAATGACAGTACAATACAAAGGCAAAATATAGAGATTTGTTCTCTCGCAGTATTCTGTTAATTAACCTTTATGGAGCTCTCTGAAATAGAGAAAAGAATGAAAAAGTGTTTAACCAATTCAGAACACCACAGAATATATCAAAATATCTGCAAAATGCAGCCATGACTTCAGCATTAGAGGTGACAAACGATTGCTCAAATTACTTTTACATAATGATGTCACAATAAAGCAGCAAGCTGTGCTACTGGCAGACAGCTCTCTGCTCCCCTGCTGGACTCACCAGAACACAGTGCTGCCCCCTAGGCAGATCTACATGTTCTAACTGATGAGAAGAGCATGCCTATTGATTTGGATCATGCCAAGGGCTCTCACACGCACTCAGTGCCACAAGACCACATGCTGTGTGTACGCACAGTCTGTGTGAAATAAGCCACGGGGGATTTAGCAACATCTGTGTCTGCTTACAATACACATGGGTTAAACTGGGTTTCTAACACTGAGATGCTAGACCATTAAAGGTAGAAATCAATGGGTGGAACAGAGAGAATTAGACAGGATGGAACAAAGTGGGGTAATAATCACAGTGCATTATCCTTCTGGGCAGGTCAATGCCAAAACAGGAGGAGGGGTCATCCTTAGAGAGAAAATCTACAAGATGGTATAATGTTGGGACGACATGGCACACTTGCTGAGATCTTGTAACTTGTCATCTTTTTTATCAGTTAAAAAGATCATTATATTTTCTTTAAACATGTTTTGTATATATATTGTATAGTTTTGTATAAACATGTAATATATGTTCACTATATATTAGTATGCATTCAGATTCTAGACCAGCTAAATAAAATAAATAATTTCTCATTTAATTATAGCAGTTAACGCTCCATATCCTATCAGATATGCCCATCAAATACTTTGTTAATGTCCATATGTATCTCCAAACTCCCAACTTTATTTAAAAATTAACTGTTAATGTAGAACATCAGTAGCATGTCAGAAGCATGTCAGTAAAGCTAATGTAAACAGATTTAAATCAAAGCTTTTTCAAACAGTTTCAGGATTGTATTCTATTTAATATGCTTGATTCGAATACCATATAAGGATAAAAAGCTTAAGAGAGAATTCACATATATCACAGATTTGTTTCTACATAATTTCTGCATAATTACATCACTAAGAGAAAACGTCATGTGTACTGGTGTAGTCTGATGTGCAGCACTTTGTAAAGTGTGCAGTTCTAAAGAACCTAGTGATAGAACAAGACCTCTAAAAGCTTTAACATCTTTACAAGCTCAATAACTACAATACACTGCCTGGTGTTTTAAAGATTTTGGTTTATTTTGAGAATACATTAATGGCTGGATTAGTACACACAGGTATTCTATTTCCCATGAAAAATGTATCTTATCTTTTATTTATTTTCAATATTTTACCATTATCTGCTTACATCATGCATAAACATTTACTTTTCATTTTGAAAAGTAAATACATTGGTTATATTTGCATTTTATACATTATGACACCTGGTTCTTATTGCCTCCATTCTAAAGAAATCCAAGTTGATAAATGTCTCTACAATTAACAATTTCACATCTGAAAGGCCCAAAAAAATAACCCTTTAATCAATATATACCATTATTAATTTATTATATATAACAAACCAATTGTATAATCTCAAATTTAATTGAATACGTTTTTAATAATTAATCATTGCAGCCTTTGTTACAGGGTAAAACCCATCAACTCTTATGGTAATCAGAAAAAGCCCATGACCAGACACTAGAACCAGTCTTGTTAGATTTCATAGCTCTGCTGACTTGATGTGTTGGTGTTTGACAACATTAATGGGGTGATTAGTAACTGTCACGCTCACGCTTTGTGCGGACATTTCTCCATATCCCAACAAAACAGACTGTTGCCATGGCGACCATGCCTACAGCCATATGCTCCCTTGGGCGCACGCTGACAGCTTGCACAAAATCTTGGCTGAACCCGCCTTTTCAGCTCTCAAGCACAGACACACACATATGCACACACATATATATACACAAGCCTTTATTTAGCCATTTCTCAGCTCAGCTCAGCCAAATACACAAAGAGACATAAAGAGCTGATTTATTTCTCATTACCTGCTGAAGATATGAGCTATAGGTCTGTATTACTCAGTTGAGGTTTCCCTTGAGTGCTTTAAACGTGTCTTTCCCCAGCACTGCATTTCACATCTCCTCGAAATGAAACGAGGTGCAGAGCAGAAAGCCAGAAAACAAATTCCGGTTTTATTGCTATATTTCTCCTGTCACTTTACATTTCAACACTAATGTGAGAGAAACAAAACTAACTGATACAGCTAACTGTTATCACAACTCAAAATTACTCATATTTACTGCATAACTTGCGCTCCTGTGAAATCCAAAAACATACACTCACTGCAGTGTTCCTGTGATAACTGTAGCTTAAGCACCGGGTGAAAAGTGTATGCAGGGTAAAGGAGAAAAGAAAGAGAGATCAGCAGACGGAGCAAGACAAAGAGGAATGGAAAGAAAACATGAGCCAGCCAGGGCCGGCGTCGTCTGCCTGGAAACGGCCAACCTTTCTGGCACATGTACACAGAGGCATAGACCCAACACCCACCATAGAGCTGCATCCCAGCCAGACGACAGATGATTTTGTGTGTAAGAGTGTGCTGGTTAAACAAAGCCTGCCCCAACTAGTGTCAGGGCAACACCTATTCTCTAGAGACAACAGGGGAACTGGCCCATACCTGTGGGCTAATTCAGACACCACCTGTCACAAGGAGGACCACATCACAGCAAATAAGCAGAGGCTATACACTTCTGACTAGAAAGACTCTAAAGGGATTCTGAAGGGTTACTATGGTGCATTATAATCAGCCAATTTTATTATTTTGATTTAGGCTGTGGACGGGATGGTACCTCACACCGAGAAGGACCTGGGTTCGATTCCTGGCTAGCTGGACCGCCAGGGTTTCTTCTGTGCGAAGTTTGCACGTTCTTATTCTGTCCATGTGGGCTTCTCTCCACAGTCCAAATATATGCTGCCCGGTGATATGGAGATGCTAAATTTCTACTAGCTGTGAATGTGTATGTCTGCCATGTGATAAACTGGCAGTCTTTCCAGGGTTTTTCCTGCCTTCTGCACAATGAGGACTGGGATAGACACCAGCTTCTGCTGTGACCTGGATGAATGAGTGGCTCAGAAGATGAATTAATGAATGCATGATTTTGGTTGTGACCTGCGTAGCAGTTTTATGATATAAGTAACATGATTCACGTATGTGCACTTTGATTAATCTAATTTAAATAGGCAACTGACACTTTCAGGGATTTAAAATGCCAGTTTTAAAGCAAGTAATCTTGTTCATCTTGTATGTTTGGCTTATAGGCAGTCGTAGTTAGTGTGTTGGAAGAGTGATTCACAATTAGCCCGCACGGTGCGAGCCTTGGGTTAAAATATAAACAGATGATAAAAATTGGCCAAAATATTATTCCACTGACCATAAAATTCATAATGCATTATAAAAGTGCACATGCGTTATATAACAGACTGTTGCAATTACACAATCTGGGGCAACCACCACGGCAACTGTACAGAGATAGTGTACAAAATAATAATTTTGATCTTTCAACTACGGAACTTGTTCAAACGCACCCCTGATATTTTATTTCCGTTGTTGTTGTTTTATTTTATTTTACATTTATTTTAACCATGTGTGTCTGTCCAGTGATCACCAGTCACTAAGTAACAATAATGGCTACACTTTAAAGGCTACACTCTTTGGCCAATATCGATATCTTTACAACAATGTTCAGGGCTCTGGCTCCGATTTACATCTGGGATTCTCCTGTATTCTAGCTCTTAATTGCAACCTTCACTAAAGGGCTGTGGGGTGGCAACATATAACGGCAACATAATTTAAACACAACCAAGTTAATTTTCTTATTTATTCCGAAATCACACAATATAACACAACAAGTACAGCTCTGTAATATGCTGTTGTCTCACAATCGCAGTATTCACATTGTCTGCAATATTAAAACGAGCCCCTAACCAATCCCATTGTTCTACCGTATGATGTGAGCATTCTGACCAGTCACAGACCTTTTAAATGAATCAAGGCCTTTCCTAAATAAATCAGTTTGGCCATAATAACATAGCCCAACCTTTAACCATCTTTAAACATGGTTCATTAAAGGTTCCTCTGTGTGCTTTTATTATTTTGCAAGGCAATTTGCAAGTAACATATCTAGCAGTACAATCACAGTATGGTATTCTGATTACATCATATAGTCATAACAGTGCTGAAATGTAATTGATAGGGAGGAAAAAGACAAATGTCTGTAAGATCTGAATCTGTGTACAAGCGTGAGAGGCCAAGAGGGGGAGACAAAGGAGACAGAAACAGAAGATGCTGATGTACAGAAGAAACGAGATGGAAGAAAGGGATAATGAGGCTGGTGCTTTCCAGCAGCTGTGTGATTAGCAGGTCACTGGATTAGCTTCAGCTCTCAGTGCCAAGCTACACCACTGTCTTCCTTTTACGCCTGTCAGACAAGATTCAAACGCAGCACAGAACCACAAAACATTACCACTGTCTCCACCAATTACTAGTAATCCAATACTCTTCCCACCTCCTCATGCTAGGAATGCTAGCCTCATTTCTAGTCACTGGCAGTTGTTTTCCTTATTTCATGTGCTTTTTTTTTAGTTATGAGAACCTTGCTAAGGTACCTATTCCAAGGGAATGAGTTCCAATAGCCTAATAGTATTTACATACAACTTAAAGTAAAAAGTAAAACACTTAAGTTACAAGTAGTATGTAGCATGAGTTTGAGAAGCTGTAATGAGGTAAGAACAAATTATAACGATAAACATAATTTTTTATCGTTCTATTTATACTTTCAAAATAATAGTATGAAACATTAAATTAACCTTTGAAATTCGAAAGCATTTAAATTTTATGAAAAAAGCACAAAACAAACAAACTTAGCACTCTGAGTAAATTCAAACGCTGTAGGGTACTATTTGTAAGGCTACATTAAATCTACATAAGCTTGTCATAACAATAGAGATAACCAATTCCAATTATTATTAACAGCACTAGCTATAAATGTTACATTGGACAGTTTCAAAATTAAAGTGAGTCAAAGTAGCCTCAATAACGAATGACGCTTACTGGAATAAGCCTTTTTAAACATTTATGTAGGATTATGTCGATTGTGATTAGGAAACTGAGGACTTTGCCTACTGCCAAGCCATAAAGAGAGAGGAAATTGTAAGTGAAAGTAAGGCATAATTACAACAGCGCATATAGCAGAGTTCTTGAGATGGTTATTTTCCAATGCTCGCTCAAGGGACTCGGTAATGCAGTAATGCACCAGTTTGCCTCACACTCAAATAATTCAGCTTCTTTTTCAATATTTTATGTGCTCCAGCTGCTCTGCACCCAAGTTCTGCAGCTTTGCTTCTCATAGGGTTTCTGCTGAGGCACAGAAAGTAACATATATCTGTATAAAATCGCTCCATCTGAACTCCACATTCTATTACTATGTTCCACCTGGAGTTTTATGCACAGAAGTACAGAGAAATATGTGCTATGGCCGGACATTTCAACAAGGATTCTGCTTCTTTCTACTTCCTCCAACCAGTGCTATAGCAAAACCAAATTTCAGCCTCCAGTGGAAGAAACACTCCACCTATGTAGACATGAAGGATTCAATCCAAGATAACAAGAACACAGGACAATGCAGTTACGGATAATTATACACTAATAAAAACATATTTTGTATATTATATTCCATTTAACCTAATAGACCTCCTCTAAGTCTTACACACTGCTCCACCAAGGAGACAAATCTCTACATGTCCAGTGGTACCCCACACATAGTGCTAAACAGAAACTCTTGAGCTTTAATGTTATTCATGTGAAAGCACAGAGACTGCGCAGGCGAGTGCGCAGGACACATGAGGATGTTCACTGTATTTGCTAGGATGGCAGTGCTGAATGCAGCTCTCTGCAGGAATGTATTTGAAACTTATGTCGAAACTGTAAATAACATTCAAGGCTCCAGTATCCCGCATTTCAGTCAGGTCAGTAAAAATAAGGTTTAATGCTAATACACACTGTATTGCCAAGTCATTGTGTCACTGAGTGATTTTTAAAAGCAAGTCATGCTGTTTACAGCAGGGAGATTGAGTTTCAGAGCAATAGCCAAGCTGTTTTGAATGCAGCAGCCTCTACAAATATTCACGTAACCAAAAGTGAGATGTTGGACCAAGTTACAAAAGACATAAAGGAAACCATGGTAGAAGATGAATTAGCAACCTTGATAAATGAAAGGATGTTTAAAAAACTCTGAAAGGAATTTCTTTTCACCTCAATAACTGGCAGAAATCCATAGTACAACTCCACAGTATAACTTAAATCCATAGTATAACTGTCACAGAGACTCAAGCCATAAAATGAAGACACTGACAAACGAACAACAACATTTTACAAGCAATTTCTTGCAAGCACTCTCGTAATAAACAAAGCTCGCTGTTTTACAGATACGCTCTCTTACTATAACAAAGTGGTGACCTCATCACATACTTCACTTTAAAACCAAAGGAAGAGGTTAGCCTGATGCAAGAAACAGCAGCCAGTGTCCTTCATTTTCAGATGATATTACAGTCTTAAGTAACCAGTCCATGGCTATAGATTCGAGGGAAGCATGTTACCACAAGTGGTAGTTCTCTTCCAGCAAATAAACCAGACTCATGATGGATCGAGATGTTCTCTCTAGGTCCTGTGCATGCCTGCCACTACCAAATCCAGGAAACATGGTAGAACAGCGAGGGCTTGTCGTCGCTTAATCACAAACCTGAAGAACTGTGTTAAAAGCTGTAATGCATTTATTTACAGTCTTTGTAAAACATCCTGCAAACATTGCATACTGATGATACTGATAGAGGCTTTAGTTCACATTACTAATACAGCTTTGAAGCTCAAACATCCAAATTCACTCGACTGTAGTTCCTCAGAGGATCATAAAACAAACCTTCAGAAGTTCACACAGCAAAGTTCCACTATGAGCACCTGCCTGTCAGAGCAAATCCACAAGTCAAACTCCTACACGTATCACCCAGGTGTGCCAACATTACGTAAGAACACTAGAAGTGGTTGCATAAGTGACCAGGGAGGCAGAAACCTTTGTTAGTCATGTCTGAATGAACAGTACTCCCTGGTGGCTTCACTCTTATTTGAAGTGGCATTTGAGGGTCCATGAAGGCCTTTAACTTTCCATCATCCACTATTTTGGTCATCTGGAGCTATAAATTTAAGCCATTGAGGGAATGTTATGCAATAGACAATCAAGCACAGTGTGTGGTTACAGTAACCCCAGAACTCAGACAGAAAACAGAATGGTATTTCAAGTGGTACTAAATCACAAACATGCAAACTGCATTCTGTCATCAATTAACTGTCACTGATATGTCAAAGCCACATCATACTGTTTGTTTGCTTTTCAAACACCATTTGAAAACAGGAGCTGGTCTTTATGTTGCATTTATGACAAATGGACAAATAGAAAGGGACCTAAAATACCTGGATTCAAATCTTTTTCTATTAACCATTCAAATGAGGATCCAACCCCTTATTACACATTTCTATAAGTCAAGAATAATTTAGTCAGTTTTCAATATAATACATGTAGTTACAGAATAATAAAGGAGGTAATAAGAATGTTAAGGTTACCATGCAATTGTTTTAAGCATCTGAATTAAAAAGTTGTTTATCTGAGAAAGTGATTTTATCTTATTTTATCATGGAAGATGACGAGCACCGAGAAGGACTCAGGAATGACACTTTGTGCATCACTGCAACTACGACAAGAGATGGCTGAGGAAAGCAGTCAACATATCCTCAGATCCCACACACCCCAGTCATCCCCTATTCCGACCTTTGCCCTCCAGAAAGAGGTACCGGAACATCCAAGCTTTGACTCAAACTGGTCACACTGGCAATGCCTACCACCACTAAAGACTGTTACCAAAACACGACTACATCAAACACAACTAAAGACTGCCACCGATTTCTAGCCAGGAACCTATAGCATACACTGGCCTCACCCACCTCACAGGACTGTTTTCACCGCACTTTAACTTTAACCTGTATACTTGAACATCCAGCTGTGCATTAATTTATCTATATCTATTTATCTATACTGAACATCTGTGCTAGGCAATTTGGCTGTTACCTGAACATTAAGCTGCTATTCTCCCACCTGCACTGTACACTTTATATATCTATACTGTTTACAACCACATACTTAACTGATACTGCTCTACTCTTTGCACATGTCCTATACACATACTGTATTGTTTGCACACATTGAACTGCACTATATACATATATATATATATATATATATATATATATATATATATATATATATATATATATATATATATATATATATATACACACATACATACATATATATTCTTGTAACTGCACTGGAGAAGGAGCCTGACTGTGTTTCGTTAGACTGTACAACCCTGTATTGGTATAATGACAAAGTTGAATTGAAGTGAACTGAATTGAATGAGACATGCAAATGATTCAGGTTTCAAGTATTGAAGTATTAATTCATTCGGACTTGTGCTGTTGTGTTGGTGGTATCCTTTGCAAGTGAAGTATGCCTCAGAGAAGAGTTCAAAAGACATGTGAGCAGTTGGAAGATCTAAACGAAGAGATGCGCGGACTGACCCAACAGACACAATTGTGAACATTTAGAAAGCAATGATGCAAATGATTCAAACAGCTGCATGACACAGGACCACATGCAAGCAGACCGTTACGATGACTGCCCTTAACACCACGGCAAAGTCATCAAACACTGCAAAGGTGTCGTGCCAGACTGTAAAAGTGACCCAGGATGGCAGCGGGTCATCTTCAGTGACGAGCCCAACTTTTGTCTTGGTGGAGATGAATTTGTGTGTGGGGACACTGTTGTCAGTGCCGAGATGAACAATAAGGATTATTACAGGGCATCATTAGGAACCTCCACAACTCCATGCCAAGACGTCTGCATTAGAAAACGTCGCCGCCTGACGCCATACTGAGAGACTCGATAAATATTGCCCATATCATTATCGTACTATTAATCATTTATTGTTCCTGGTAACCTTCCTCTTCCTTCCGAATAGCATTGCAACCCAACCCTTCCTTCTGACTGCAACTATTTTTTTATATTAATGGCAAATATCTATTTATTTATTGCTTTAACAAAACACTGTCAATAATTACAAAACATACAATAATTTTACAATAATGTTTGTACAAAAAAACATTATTACAATAAGAAGTGATCTTGTCAGTGTTCATTTAACCATTTCCAAAAATCCCACACTTTCTTTACACTAATCCTCAATTTGTCTGCACATCCTATGTGAGACATAAATAACCCTCTCTCTTCCATGTCCCCATCCCCCTCTTCCTCCCCCCCTCGTCAGTGTTCTATTTCAGCACCGTCACCAGCTCCAGCAGTCCTCCCTCTCTACCAGTGCCGCATCACTTCCCTCCATCCCCCACAATAACAAGCTCAAGTCTCTATCCAACGCAGGCATGCCCTGCTCAATCTACATTTCTCTGAGACCACCAACCCTGAAGACACACACATATAATCATGTACCTTACACTTACCCAGTGACAACACATACGCTACGTGAACATAAACATGGCCATAAGCTCAATGTCATCACCGGCTCGTAATCCATCACAAAGGATAAACAATAACAAACCGTCATCCTCATTGCTGCCAGCAGGTCTGTCCCACTGTGACTAAATTCAGACTGCACTAAGTAATACATGCAGATGTACATTCATGTATTATGTATGAATAACTCTCCTCCCGCTTTCTTCTTTCGCCCCCACTACTTTCTGAACCAGAGTATCTTTCTATAATGTACAAGCACAGCTCGTTGAATACTTACATGCACACAAGTGAGCATGTGTAAGCCGTATGGATTCCACCAGCAACGGTAACAATGCCAACAAACAATGAGATCATCAAGACCCTCCCCCTTCTCTAATCACTCACATGCTCTCGGGACGCTCCTGAGTCAGACAGGGGACCTGTCCTTGCTCGGCCGACTCCACTGCGCCCATCCTCCGCTGTATTCACCTCCACCTGCTCTTTTCCTCCCCCCTCCTCCTCCACCTCCTCCTGCTCCTCCACCTCCCCTCTGTTCCAGACGGCGGCTGTTGAGGGCAGGTGGAGCTGAAACTGAGGATTGCGATCGGTAGCGCTGGTTTGATGAAGCAATGAAGGGTGAGATGGCATCGGGGGCTGCCAAGGCACCCTTGCTCACCCCCTTAGCATCTGCCCCGTCTGAATCCTCCACTGGCCGATGCCACTCTCCTAATAGCGTGACGCTCTCCTTCTCTCTAGGGCTCTGTCTCCCTCACTCGATTGAGAAACCCTGCCTCTACATGGCAAGGGGAGGAGGCTGAGGCTCCTCTGTATCCCTGACAACAATGGAACCTTCACGACCAGGGATGTGGAACGGTGTGTGGAGGTATTAAAAAAGAACAGAGAATATAGAGAGGGAGGGAGAAGGGAGGAGGGAGGATGGGGAAGATGCTTCTAGGACCGCCCCTCTCCGAATAGCCACTCCATTCAGTGAAGCCAATCCTGGTTATCTTCCTCTCTGTCTCTCTCTCTGTTTCTCTCTCTCTCTCTCGTCTGTACCTCTTCTCTTTCCCTCTCTCGGGACTGGTTGTGTATAAACAGACAAGCAGCTCTTTTCTGTCTGTCTGAGATCCAATGCCCTATCTTCTCACAAAACGCAAACAATAGAGGAGCCCCACGGCGAGCTATGTGACACATCCCCCACCTCTCTCTAACCAAGGCACACAATTACACCTGACATTTAGTATTTACCACATCACATTCCTGTTTTCACACTCGTTCTCTGGCCAGAATCTTTTTTTTATGGCCGTGTGAGTTGCAAAGAGACTGTGCTGGTGTTTTCACACAGTGGAAACGTCCAGCAGGCACCGGGTACACAGGCAGCCCAAAGCAAAAGGAGCTTAACAATAGACCCTGAGAAAGATCCTTCTTTCTATGTGTGTGTGGGTGTGTGTATGTGTGTTTGTGTCAGGTTTTTGCCACACTGTGGGGACCAAAACCTGTTCATATACTCGTAGTGTGGAGATCAAAAAGTAAATCATTTAATTTTAAGGTTAGGTGAGGCTTGTAGTAGTTCTGGTTAAGATTTGGGTAAGTATGCAGCAGTTCACATAAACAAGACAAGTGTGTGTTTTAGTTTATTCATGAAGTGTGGCTGCCTTTCACTTTCTCATTGTCTTAATCTAAGTGCCGAAACACTAATACCACTTTAGTTAATTCTAAACTTAAATCATCCATGCCAACGTAAACATCGTAAATTCCAAAATCAATACATCCTAACTGGCAACTTCACTTACAGACGGCATGTCAATGAATTACCAATAAAGACAACAGGCGCACCACTGCACAATGACCTACTACCCATCTACAGGTTTTAAATTCCTCTTCTGATCCAGGATGACACATAAAAGATGGACACTGCAACAGAGCGGGAGGCGAGAGAGTTAGCATCCTGCTCTACTAACAGCCATCACCAAATTAATTTTGCTATTCCCAGAGGAGCCAGAAGAGACAGGCTGCATTGCAGATCTAATTAACTTGCACTCTCATAAAACAGATATTTCAAAGCTGGGGCCTAGAAATTACACAGCAGTGTGTGAGGGAGAAAAGACGGAAGGGAGCACAAAGTATAAGAGAGGAAAGAAGGAAACTGTATATCTGCCTAAAGGGCAGACAGTCCAATTCTCACAGGTCCAATCCATATTGATTTACAGGATGAAGTAGCGAGAGAAATTGGGACGAGGAAAGGGGGGCCTGAAACATGAGGATTATAAATCCAATGCTCTATTGAAAAAAAAAAAGACAAAGAACTTCTCACACGAGCTCAGGTCTAGCTCTGGGGAGGGAGGAGGGCTGCTCAGATCATCGTTCTCATTCAAGTCTGATCTAACAGCAGTAAGCAACATCACCATCATTTATTTCATTTCCAAACAGAACTAATTACAGCATTATTTCCTCCAGGATTTAGTGACTTTATATCTTTTGCCTTTATTGCTTTTCTCAGTAATAGTTTATTGACAGCTACTCATCCTTTTAGATTGACTGCACTTCTCACATTGAAAGGATAAACAAGATACCTGTGGATTCTCTCAGATTTTAGATACATCTCTAAAAAGGGAAAGCTTTAAGATAGTGAGTGTTCTGGTGGTCTACCAGGTCTTGGTAATGTTATTTTTCTTATTGAAGTTCATTCTCATAACTAATAACTCATCAGAACTGTTAAATAAAAGTTCTGTTAAAAACACCATATACATAATGTCCAACAGACTAGAAATTACATAACTGAAATGTGGTCTCTGTCCATCAACCAACATTTTCTTGACATGTTTTGAACTGGATGCTAATGTAGCTAACAAGTAATGCATGGTTATATCAAACCAATTGCTTTGTGCAAAATGAAGCACTAATACATTTAAGAGCCCTTAAACAGAGTTGTGTAGGTGGATTACACACTGTGAGACATACTCTGATATATAATATGCACAAAAGAACAGATAAAGTTCAGCCTTCAATACTGATACCCCTTCTGTTTCCGTTTTCCCCTGTTATTTGTTTGCTATATAAGCCTAGCAATTCCAGGGCAAAACTAAAACCGCATAAAACCGTGTGCATTTTTCGTCATACTGTGACTTTAATGCTGTAAGCAGGTGATGTTTCCCCCAAGCAGCTCCCCTGGGAACCAGAATGAGCTAATCCTGATGACGTGGCACTGACTCTCCCCTTCTGTTTCACCTACTTTTCCAATAACAACCATTCCAACATGAGAGGAATAAACAAAGACACTCAATCATGGCAACATACAATAAAACATTTTGAAGCCCATCTTTTGCTTTTTATGCTTGTCATTGTCCAGTAGTATCTGCACTATAAGGTTTTGATTCAACAAAGGAAGATCATTTGTAATGATATTTTGATTCATGCAGCTTTGGCAAAACACTGATATAAAGCTACAGTGATATTTATCATGAAACAATAAAGGGACCATAAGCCTCTGGTGCAGAGCAGCAGAGAGAAACCGGGAACCTTTACATGTGCTCTAACTGCAACCTATATTCAGACAGGAAATAGAGCAATTAAATTTTCAAATGATGCAGCCAGTGAAAGGTATGACCAAGGCAGTTTTTCTGAAAGATTTATAAACCTTGGTTTAGGAAATGTAGGTCACGCCAGGAGCTGAACTGTATATTACCATGGCAAAATATGGGTATATGACAGAAGAGAGCAGCAAGCTTGCTATATTAAATTTAAACCAAATTTATGCTAAGAGTAACTAAGAGGGTGTCATACTTCTCTCTCTGTTTCTGGCACCTTTGAAACCTTAACACGTGCTTATGTCTAGTATAAATTATCTATTAAAGCTGCTTGGTAATAGACAGCACTGAGCCCACACATTGCAATGCTATGATTGGATATGTACAGTTTTATGTGGGGTAAATTTTATCCAAAAGGGTTTTAAAGGGTTCGTGTCAGGCTCATTAGTTGAGTGCACTTTCCAGCAACAATTCTAACTATAACCACATATGTTTTAAAATGTGTCTCTATAAATGTTTGATTGATTACATATCAAGTACCAAGTTGCAAATGAACATAAACATAATGTAATTCTGATTTTTTATGAATAGTCCAAATGGCAAATATAAAAGTGGAAAAACAGCCTTTTTGTGCCCATAACAGCTAATACAGGTATAAACTGTAATATTACACAGTATTTCATGATGCACGATGAACATCACAAATTGAGTTTTGTTCAGTGGTGTGGTAAGTTACAGAACTACTGTATATCATACAATAGGTACCACATCATCCCAGTAGTGCCACATTGATAACTACCCATACGGTATTGTACAAGGTGCAGCTGAACAGAACTAAACATTTTTTGTATTGGAATATGCAGGTGGTCATGTTTTATCGTCCTGGTGATGTATAAGAAACGAAAATGGTGACTTTATATGAGATTATTTTTCACAATAGCAGTGCATACTGCCAAACTGCCCACCATTAGCCAATATTGTATTAACATATTCAATTTATTAATTAGTGTCTTCAGCTGTTGCTTTTTTATTCTCTTTTTTTATTTTGGTTATTTCACAATAAATCTGTATCTTTATTTGTATCTGAACTGGTAACAATTTGTATAATTATTATGAGCCAAAAAAAAAAAAAAAACTGAAAATGCTCATGGTGCTTCTAGAGCAGCAGGATGAGTTAGCATTTTATAGATGGTGGAGCCTGCTGCAGAACTGAATTAGTATGAGAGAGAGGTGGATGCCCTTGAGGTACTGCAAAGGTTCAGCAAACAGATTGACATGATTTTTCCTCTCCTCATTCTCCTAATGGAGCATTTATGCAGAAATGGAAGCAGCAGGCATTTGGGCCATTAGTTTTTATTGGGCTGAATGATGGATTGGAGACAGATGGATAAATCGCATCAGGCAAGCGTCTACCTGAGACCAACAGGCAGTTTGATTTTTCTTCATATTATATTCAAGCACTACATTATAAGCACTGTATATTATAATTATAAAACAACATTTAAGCCATCAAATTATCAGATTATTAAGACAACTCTAAATATGCGTTTTCCTAGCTTACACTTGGATGTATTATTATATATTTATTTATGTTTCATGTGATGATAATATCATGTGCAAAGAATATCTGTGCACACAGCAGGTCTTACAAATCCTTAAAAGTTAACTAAATACAGGAAGCATACATGAACAGCATTTATTTCACCAATGTAATAAAACCAAAGCACATTTAAGAACAATAGACATTTTCAGCAATTGAATGTGTTTTGTTTATCTCCACCCACCTGCACTTGCTACCAAATTACTGCAGTGGGCAGCAGTGTGTAAACTTAGGCAGGCAGTGTGCTGAGGGCAAGATCACACTAGCCCACTATAACTATAAGGAGGACTGCATGCAAGCACACAGTCTGTCAATGTGGCTGAGTCATCCCATTCGCTATCCAAACAAAGCGGCACTACTGAAATCCATTTCCAGAGTGAGATCACAGCTTAAATATACCATAAATATATTAACCACACTATACCAAACGGGCCATCTGTGACAAGAAAACTATAAACAACCGCCCCTGTACTCCTAGAAAGCGGGTACTCATGGGACATGATGTAACTTGCCCTGATAGGACACAATACCACAACAATTAAAAGAAATAAGAAATAAACACTTAATAATAAAGACTAGAGCTATATCACCATCAACAGCTTTCTGAATTCTGCCTATAACTTGTGAAATTCATGATGTGCATAAGAAATTATCCAGCCCAGCAGAAGCTCATTAATCTCTCTGTCAGATGTGAAACTGTGTGCTGTCGTTTTTATGAGAATGACTAACATGAGCATGCTGACATAGCAGTGAGGAGCTCAGCACAGAGCACCAAGCCTTCAGAGCCTTCTGTATAATCTGCCATTATTACTCATTTGCAGGGAAAGGAAATCGGCATTGCACAGCTGGAAATACACAACATCCCTCTCATCTTAGTTATATGTTTATGACTCATTTACATGCAAAGGAAGAACATGTGATACATTTTAAAAGTTTGCATTTTCAGCTTGTTAGATTCTTCTTTATAATTGCCAATAACCTTGTCACTATGTGAATAGTTAAAGATGGATGAACCAATAAAAATCCTGAGAAGCAACTTCCTTTCACATTAACAGCGGTAACACTTTATTTAACACTACACAAAACCGAGATAATAATAGATGATGCGATAAGGTGTCAACATGTCACCATTAAAATCTGTCATGTCATGTATACAGCATGGGTATGTAAATTTTATGTAGCAGGGTTCAGCTAAAGTGGTGCTGAGTTTTTTCCTTCCAGTAAAATTACTCTTTCTGAGACTTTTTGAGATGCAACCGTGCAATACAAACGTAGTAAAGCAGCATACCTGGTTGGTGGGCCGCAAGGTTGTTCTTGCTGGAGCTGAGGGGGGAGACTTGCAGTAGCGAGTGCTTGAGGTGGTTCAGAGGGAGGAGCACATGCAGGTTCAGGTTCAGGTTCAGACTCTGGCTGGACTTCAGGCTCGGGTTCAGGCTTGGTCTCAGGTTTAGGCTCAGGCTCACACTTGACCTCGGGTTCAGGCTCGACCTTGGGCTCAGACTTGGCCCCGTGTTCAGGCTCAGGCTTGGCCTTGGGCTCAGGCTCAGACTTGGCCTCGGGCTCTGGATCAAGCTTGACCTCTGGCTCTGGCTTAGGTTTGGCCTCAAGCTTAGGCTTAGACTCGGCCTTGGGCTCAGGCTTGGCCTCTGGCTCAGGTTTGGCCTCTGGCTCAGGCTGTGGCTTGTGCTCAGGTTTGGCCTTGGGTTCAGGCTTGGCCTCTAGCTCAGGCTTGGCCTCTGGCTCAGGCTTGGCCTCGGGTTCAGATTTGGCCTCTGGCTCAGGCTGTGGCTTGTGCTCAGGTTTGGCCTTGGGTTCAGGCTGAGGCTCGAGCTCAGGTTTGGCCTCAGGTGTAGGCTGGGGCTCGTGTTCAGATTTAGGTTCAGGCAGGGGCTCAAGCTCAAGCTCAAAGAGTTCCCTCTCTGGAGGTGTTGGAGGTGGGGTAGGGAACTCAGCGCTGTCCTGGAGCAGGTAAGCAGGGGGAGGAGGAGGGAAGGGAAGCTCCTCTGGGGGTGGGGGAAAGGAAGGGAAAGGCTCACTTCCTTCAGCTGCTTCTGTCTCCAGGGATCTGTACAACACATACACACAGGGGTCAGGGGGCACTTTACTACATAAGACATAGTTCATTTTAGAACCATGGTCATTATGTAATACAAGTGTAAGATCCTTTAAAACATGCAACAACATGGAGGGCAGGCCACGTAACACCTTGTTTCCCATAAACCTTCAGTCCTGTAAACTCTGAGGACCCATGCATCATCTCACATATCAATTTTTTATACACACAAAGATTTACAGTAGCCATCAAATAATTCAGAGCACTGAACATAGGTCTGGGGTTGGAAGAACCCATTGTAATTTCCTGGTTTGTTACCTACAACTAGTTGCAGTATTATTGTATATATGTAGCACCACTATATTAGTCATCTACCCTGCTTGGCACTGACCAAAGGAACCTGGCAAATGCCCAACTGCGTGTTATCAGAGAAGAGCCCTAACTGCACAGACGGCCCTCCAGCTGCTCGTGCTAAGGGCCCGCCTCCTGTCAGACTCTAAAAATACATCTCACTCACTGAAGCCAGTTCCACACCTCCACACGCCCTCAACAACTGCACATAGCACAGCACAAGCCTGTCAGAAACACTGCATCCTGTAATCAGCACTGGGCAGCCCCATCCACCCGGCTAAGCTCTCCTCATTTACAGGAAAAGCATTTCATTATTGTCATTACTGTGAGGTTCTTCGTGTTATATCTGTGGCACCTCTAGAACAACAAGAACAAAAGAAAAGGCCAAGTACACAGAATCCTTCACTCTACAATATAACACACACGCACACATATGCACTCACACAAACATGCATTCTCCCACACCCTAATCTCCTAGGAGCAGCTGTATCCTGAGAATTGGGCCCATGGCCCCAGACAGTGTGTTTAACAGCAAGCAGACTGCATATTAAAACTATAGCTGAGTGAGCCAGCATTTAAGCAGCTATAAAAGTAATAACAATGCAACTGCTGTGTGCAGCCACTGTCGTACGCCTTTACATACTCCTTCAGAGGCAAACTCTCATAGCCAGAGTAACTGGAGGCTAGCAGCTAGTTCCAGTGTGGTTGGGTCTAAATGCCAGGAAAGGGGTGGTACTGGTGCTCATGCCTGCCAGGGTTCACTAAATAAAGTATTCTTGTGTTTGTGAATGGTGATACTATTTCAGCTTTCTAAAGCAAACATACTGTATAAGACAAACAGCATGTACTGTAATTTCAGCCCAGATAATGCATGGATAATTACTATACAGTTACCATAGAAACTGTAGCTCAGCTACTTTTACACACCCAGTCTGGTTTTTCAATCTCATATTCCTCTTCTGACTAGCAGTGCTATATATCTACAATGACTTGAAAAGGCCTCTGACTAGCTGACTGTCGATTCAAACATTCCCCGCATGATGCTGGTTGTGTTTTGCTGGTCAACCAGCACTAACCAGTGCTAACTAGCATAAACCAGCATAAACCATCATGGACCAGCATGAATTCCATGCTTGTACAAGCAAGGTTTTTTCAGCAGGGTTGTAAAAACAATGAGAGCATGTTACTGCGTTCAACTGTTCATTATCTGTTATATGTAGACAGGAGAAGTTGAACTAATGATTGAGTCAGCTTGAACCTATTAGTACAACTTTACTAGAGGCTATTATCCCACATTATAAAGTTGTGCAATATTTCTTTACTGCAGCTGTTATGGCCAAATACAGAAGCACATGTCAAACAGACTTCAGAACAAAATGTAGGTCTCCCACCACACTAGAGTCTAATGGCACTCAGTCGCACTCCATAAACTGTACCACTACCACGGTAAAACCATTTCTAGAGCGGAGGCCACACTATTATAAGAAGAAATAAAAACAAATCAGGATGTGGAAAAGTCTTTAGTTTGCCTGTAAAATCTGTCACT
Source organism: Prochilodus magdalenae (assembly GCA_024036415.1). NCBI lineage: Eukaryota > Metazoa > Chordata > Actinopteri > Characiformes > Prochilodontidae > Prochilodus > Prochilodus magdalenae. The sequence continues at coordinate 486,649 of JAMWET010003287.1, forward strand.
AAAGCCTGGAATATGTTGCTGCAGTTGGAGCAGAACTCTGTACCTCCAAAACAAAAATTTCACAGGAGAAAAACTGTAATGTAAGTTAATGTAACAGTGAGAGATGCGCTTATACCAGTGATTTCCCTTTTATAACCATAATTGATCCCTATGTATAGGCCAATACCGAGTGCCAACACTAATAGTAACTCAGTCTAACTCGTAAAACCCTAATATTTCAAATCAAAGTTCAAATCAAAGTTTTCTGTCACATAGTTAGTCATACACGGTATGTAAGTGATTACTTAAAGAAGCCTAACCTTTCAGATAAGGGACTTCCATTAGCATGTTTTCCTATGAAATGCTGCCATTACAGATTTTGCCAGGATGCTGTTTGTCATCCCACACCGCAAGGTGTTGCTAACCCGTCTACTGGTGCGCACGCATACATCAGGGCGTAAATCAGGAATTGGATTGTTGTGTCGGTCATGGGTATAACCAATACCGAGATAGCATTTCAGTGTCAATACTGACATATACTAATACAGTAGGTACTGATGCATCACTAATAACAGCATTTGTTCTCAGGTAATTTGGACCATTTCCACTGCTCCACTTATCATGAAATATTAACACAATGCAAACAGACTAAAATTTTCAAATTGATCAATAAATCAAAACACAACAAATATAGTGATACAAGACGACAATATGGCATCTTAATGAATAAAGACCAATCTTCCTCAAAAGGCAAGTTGTAATACAAAGTTATATACAAGTTACAATATATATATATGTACATCACCTTTCATAAAAAACAACAGCCTACAGGTGATATCTCTTTCAGACATTTTTTATTAAAATAAAAGCTGATGCCCACATGCAGGAGACACACTGTTATTGTTATAGTGACTTTGTGTGGATGTACTTGGAGCCAGTCGGCACAAGTTTATATAAGACAGAATGGAGAGAGCTGCACAGACAAACAGATGCACATGCAAATGCCTTTACTTTCCACAGAGACATTTAACTCTCCATCAGCACATGCTAAACCGAGTAATCACACTTTACATGATAATCAGAGAGACAGACAAAGTCAAAGCAAGATTTGTGCTTCTCTATGACCCACTTTATCATGCTTCGACATGTTATCTCCCTCCCACTTTCCTTAACATACAGTACCTCCCACCTTCCATCTGCTGAGGTCAGCACATACAGGCTGTAATTAACAATACTCGGCATGCTCGCAAGCCGGTGTACTGAAATACTGTAAATGACTTTAAACTTCTTAAGACCAAAGTGAGCTTAGAACTTACCAGGTCCAGAGTCAACCAGGCTGAGTGAGTATAAAGGACAGCATGGAGAGTGTTCTCTTTGGCCACTGTACTCAAAATACCTCAGACAAGCCACTTCACAGGTCTTTTCTCTCTCTCTCTCTTGCTCTATAACACACTAGCACTCACTCACAGTGGAGTGTGCTTCTGCACTATGCCTTTTGTTCTAGAGTGACGGGCTTCTAGGAATGACCTCATGTGAGGGTGTTGGCGCAAATAGCAAACACATATGTATAGCTGCACTCTTTCGCACACACACATACTCATGCACACTCACACATGCAGCCTAAATTCCTTGTGGTCCAAAGCTAACAGCTACAGTAGGATAGGCATCAGCTAAAGTCACTCGGACACTGTCAGCACACAACACTACTAAATACCAATGTGAGCTAACAAGCTAACCTTCATGCATGGAGAGATAAGACAAACGTTCAGTAAGTAAGAATGCCTGTATCCCTCTGGCTCTCTGGCCCCTGCCTGTCTCTCCCAGTAAGACCCTGGGTCAAAAACTGTGACTGACAAGCAGCAAATGCTTATTTGCATATGCTGTGGTTATGGGGCTTTAGAGCTAGGGGACTATTAAATGAACAAGACAGAAGATAATGGAGGAAGAGCATAAAGTCTAAAATTGAGTATGAATAATTAAACATTATCACAGGAAATGTCTTTTTATCCCTAGCAGACCTAAACTAATATTAGCCCACTCATATTATAAAACGAATCATCATTGACCGAAACATCAGTACAGATTTACTAATTACAAACATTACAAATAGGTATTGTTGCAGTCAAGATCAATAGAGGCTAATCCGAGTCAAGACGAAGACCTGGGTACATGGAGTAAAGACCAAGCTTTGTAGTGGTTGAGTCCAAGTCAAAACCTAGAGTGGTAATACTGTCACAAATCAACCTAGGATTACAATTTTTCAGAATATAAAACAATAAAAAGAAGAACATATTAATTTGTAGTTCATTATATGCTCATTATAATTCATTACACATGACATATAACTCACTGGTTTGTTTTTATCTGTAGGGAACTCTGGCCATAAGGCATCGTATATCACATCTATGTTCTCTATCATGGTACTTGATAGACCTCCTTAAATGACAGGATCACCTATAATATTTCAAGTGCTTCTTTTTTATTACTATCTAAATAAATGATAATTTAATTTATTTATTCTTAATTTATTTATTTCTAGGGTTTTCTGCTTTTTATTGTCTGTTTTCTTAGTTGTTTCTTAGTTGTTTCCATTCTAGATTTATTTTGTCTTGATGATTTTGATTTGTGTTAGCTGATGAATTTCATTTACCGTTTTTTAATCCCTATTGAACTTGCCCAGCTACACTGTAAAGGAGAGTCACCCTCTTTGGTTAGGTTGTTCGGTTAATTGACATGATATATATTTTATTAATTAAAATATAAAAATAATAACATTTCAATCTTCCCTCAAAGGATGTTTGAATGTCAAACCAATAAAAATCAGCAAACAAACAAAGAATAACCAGTAAAGCACTAAACAGATTTTGTTACTGTGTATATATATATATCTAGAGAGACAAATCTGCGAATTAATTGCTATAACACTTCGAATACTCTTCACCTTTGCTCCTACAGCACAAAAATTCTAAAAGATCACAGCTACACCCCTCACATTATCTTACCTTCTCTATGTTTTAACGAAATGGCAGCTGTCAAATAAATGACTCCTCTTGCTCTTCAGTAATGATGTCATCTCATGCTAAACCTCTACTATACCCTGAGGGCTGAATGGTCATCAACCAGCAAGAGTATGTTTCTCTCAGCAGAGCCTCGTGTGCAGTCTACAGATGTTTGTTAAGGCTTAGGAGACAGATATTATTTTAATCCGATCACTTCCACGATTTAAACTCAAGCCATCTGGAGCTTTACCCCAGCCCTGAATAAGTCTTAGCAGGAGATTATGAACTCTAACAGTCAAATCTTATCAGAACGTAAACACCAAAAAGGCAACTTTGCTTCTTCAGCATCATTTATCCCTTTAAAGCCAGTTTTTGGCATAAAGAACCATAAACATGACTGAAGTGTTACGAAAGATTGCCACATGTGGAAGTATAAAGCTCTAACCTGCTATCTGGTGGCTCCTCTGGCTGTTCCCTCACTGGGAGAGTGCTCTCTTCTGTTGGTGTCTGGAACTCTAGTTCCGCCTGAGGTGAGCCAAGGGTCTCAAATGGTCTAGGGAAAAAGAGTAAGCAGATCAAGAGATGATGATGACTGTCACAATACAAAGCTCCTATCAGCAATTGTTTTCAGGCTGTGAGAGTGTGTGCTGTGTTTGTGGGTGTGTATATGAATAGGCCCTTTCTTGCCCTAAAGGCCATGAATTGATGTCATTGCTGAGGTCACCTTCAGGGGATAATGGGCTGTAGTAGTGCTTGCACTTGTCTCCATTTTCACTCAGTAAGTTACATGCATTAAGTCACATGTACCACAATAATCTAATAATCAATTAATCCTGTGGTAAAGCCAACATCCACTCTCACTTCTGTTTGCAAATACAAATAGAAACTGAGATGAACTTAAAGCTGGGTCTGAAAGATGAAATCAATTTTACATTAAAATTGCAATTTAAAGAATACAAAATGCAAGAGCTGCTTTTTAAATGATAGTTGTTGTTATTTATCAATAACCTTGTTGCACTACCTGCACTGTAGACTTTATATATTCTTCTACTGTTTACCACCATATACGTAACCTAGCTGCATACCCGGGTACCTTCAACATACTATACTTTTCTACATACACTTAACACTAAGCAGTATTTCGCTTTCCTGCATATGCTAACTGCTGTTTGCAACTCAGTTCTAGTATTCAGATTCTGACATACAGTAACTGCTCTTGCACATTTTGCATGTGCCTTACTGTTTATGCACATTGTGTCTTTTATCTATTTGTCTTTGCACTGTACTTACTGGTTGTCTACTTTTTTATTATTACTGCACTGGATGTATAGTATAAAAGTATAATGTACAACCTAGCATTGGTATAATGACAATAAATTTGAACTGAAATAAATGTAATTAAATGTATTTATCTTAAGCGGGGAACATTAACCTAATATCAGAACTTGTAAACTGTCTGTTAGACAAAAGCAATCACAACTATGACTAACGGGCTGTCTGGCCAGTAAGAAGTAACAATAATAATAATAATAATAATAATAATAATAATAATAATAATAATAATAACATAACATTTACATAATTGCAATGGAAACCATCGTTACAAAATTGATAAGAAAAATTGCAAGATATCCTTCCCAAATCAGTCAGCCATGCTCTAAGGTTACATTAGATAAGGTGTTTACTATGCCAAATGTACAGACATTGAGTATATTGTCACTGTCCCTGTTCCTGTCTCAACTGTAGGAACTTTCCAGGAGAATAAAAAAAAAAATCTATTTTAATCTTATATGCTTTGCTTAAACTAACCATGATACCCATTTCTATTTGTCCATTACTTATGATTTTTTTCACACAGTGCAGGACAGCAGATATTTTTACATGATGTATATTTATATGTATTAAAAATAAAAAAACAAAAAAGGAAAAAATTGTGTCCTGCTTGTAATAATAACATAGATAGAAACACTTCTTAGGGCTGCAGTACCTGTTGTCTGCAGGTCCATGAGGGATCTCAGCTTTGCACTCATGTTGAGTATGAGAGATGGACGCCGCCTCTCTCATTGTTCTGAGCCACTCTGAACTCTCACATGATCTTTCTGTGCCATGTCTCACTGTCTCTGGATTCATATCCTTTACAGGTCCAACAGCTGGACCAGGGCTGCCAGAAATATCCTCAGCTTGTGATACGCTTGTATTTAGGTTAACTGATTTCTCCTCATCTCTTGATATTTGTTTGTGGTCCTCACCACCATCAGTCTCTTCCTTTTGTATCATATTGCCCACTTGCATGGAATCTACCTCTCCAAATGATCCATGGTCTAGTGGGACATGATTCTTTCCACTCTCAGGTTCTGACATCCCTAAGGCATTTTCACGCAGACTTTGAATGAAGGAGTTGGTAGACCCTTGACTGGGCTCTGCGCTAGGACAGAGTAACGTCTGGGAAGAGTCCTGTGAGTTTGTCACCATGGATACAGCAGTGGATTCGGGGGATAATGATGATTCGGTAACAGCAGGCTTCTTCTGTTCAGACTGCAGTCCGCCAGCAGCACCTGATGCTGACAGATCAGAGCCACCACTCACTGTTTTGACTGCAAGAAACACAGAGTTCTCCTCTGTGTCTTGAGTCAGCTTGCCTTCATTTCCTTCCTCTCTGTCGTTAAGATCAGGCTTTGCGGACCTAGTCTCAGCACTTTCACACATTTCTGTGAATTTCCTGTTCTCTGTTGTCTCATTCTCTCCTCTCTCCTCACTGCATCCACCTATCTCTTCCTTCCTGCACTCATTTGCTAAAACAGTTGCTTGCATATTTTTCACCTCCTCTTCGGTCCCCGTACATGTTTTAACAGACAGTAATTCAGGGTTCTGTTGCTCTTCATGGACTGGGTCCTGCCATACCCCTCTGGAGTCTAGAGGGGCTGTCTGGGTATGTTGCTCAACCTCCAAAGTCTGCTTAGTAAGACTAGCTGATGTGATAGGGAATTCCACAAGGTGAGACCGAGCTTTATTTGTGATATCTGGATTATCAGTGTCTTGGAAGACCTTGTTCACATCGTCACTTTCTACTTTCTCATTGAGCACAGGATCCAGCAAGGGAGTGACAGCTTTAGGAGTAAGCCCTGAAGCAAGCTGAACAGTAGGTTCTGCCTCCTGCTTCTTGGACAGACTTCCAGGAACAGTAGCCATTTTAATGTCAGTGTGACTGGTGCATACTTCAGTGCACTTGCTGTTGCCAAGGATGACCACATTGAAAGGCTGGACCTCGTTTTTGTGTGAACTGCTGGAATTCTCAGCAGGCTTGGTTGAATCATTTATAGCCAGTTCTACAGCTTTACTGGGGTCAGCTATGGTGTTCTCCAGATTCCCAGCTTTATCCACATTCACCTCTGATTCACTAGCACAAGCTAGAGGTTTGTTCTCACTTTCATAAGATGCTGTTATGACAGATCCAGGTAATTCTCCATTTTCATGGTCGACCTCTGTACTTCCAGTAGCTGCTGATGAAACACCTGCCAGTTCATCTCGTTCATTTTCCAATGTGCTTTTGATTATGGGACATACATTTCCAAGGTCTCTTTCTTTGGTTTTGAGTTCCTTTACATTTGTCTTTCCTTCATGAGACATTTCACACTCAGTAAGCTTGCTTTCATCACTTTCTAGCATAACCACACTTTCTAATTTTGCCCAACCACCACAGGGGTCCTCAGCTCCTGCTCTACTTTCTAAACTCTTCTTGGCTTCCTCTTCAGAACTAAGACCCTCAGTCTTGTCATCTTCTTGACAAACATGTTCATGGTCCCCTAAACTTTCACACAACACTGTTTCTGTGGTGTTCTGTTTCTGTGGCTGCTGTAGCCCTGGAGGATGAGAGTTCATATTGAGGACAGGAGCCAAATCCAGTTCACTAGCTGCCATCTGATCATTTGTGTGGTCCTTGTCACAGCATGAATCCTGCAATGCTGGTAGCACTGCAGACTGGTTCTGATCCATGAATGGGTGAGTGCCCTCTATCAATGACCTACCACAGCTCTGGTCTTTCTTTAGAACCTCTGAGGAGACTAAGCCAGGTTCAGACAGAACAGTAGCCTTTAGTGCTTCTCTCGTAACTGTTTCATCTGAATGTCTTTGTTCTTTGCCATCCTTTTTCTCTTTTGACATTACCGTATGGTCCACATTTATTAATTTCTGAGTTTCATGTGGATGCTCCTTTTCCATTACTTCTTCATATTGCTCTTCCACAGTGTCTGTCCTCTCTTCTTTTAGACCTTTAGTTACTTGCTCATTCTCTGTACTTGCGTTCTCAAATGACTGATCATCACTATCTGTTTTATCATCTGAGATATTATGTTTCACTGTACGTGATTGTTTTCTAAGCAGACTGACCTCGTTTACACACTGTGGTTTCTCTTGTTGTGATGAACCTATCATCTCCTTCTCGCCTTCATGATATTCTTGATGTATTCCTTCTGTGGTTACTGAAAGTTGTTGTTGAGATAATGGTTCAGTCACAACATCCGTGGCATCTTTAGCAAATGTCCATGTTTCCTCTGTAGGCATCTGGCTAAGACTGGTGCTGATGTCAGAGGAAATGAGTTGTGCTGTCACCGAGGAGACTGAACTGAGAGAATCAACCCCAGAGGATTCCTCAGGAATAGAGGTTACTATATCTGTTAGGGAATTATCCCTGGCAGACAATGGGGACGGAATAGCAGCCTTGATGTCTACTGATTCTGAGCTGGCATGTTCAGAGGAAAGGTTAAACGTAATTGGTGTTGACATCTTCGGCTTAGTGCCACTAGGTTCAGACTTGCTGTCACCACAGTGATAAGAACTGTGTAACGTTTCGGTATTGTCAGCATTTTGTTCAGCGCCTTCTTCTGTAAAACAAGCGATAATGACTTCTGCAGGTGTACTCACTGAATATCTTCCATGATCATTACTTAACTGCTTCTCAGATGGCCTTGTGACATCAGGTTTTCCATCTTTAGCATCTTCACCTATTGCAATATCTTTCCTCTCATTTGTATTTTCAACATCACATGCACTCTGTTCTGGCAAATCTGTTTTCTGTGGTTCTAGTTCATTAGGTGCTAACTGGACCTCTTGCATGGAACAAGCATGAACATTTACCATGTTTCCTGCCAAAACATCTGTAGCGATTTTGATCTCCTCAACAGCCTCAGCATGTTCTTCGGTTTTTTCAACAGTACCGCTTTTTAAATTCTCACCCCTCGTTCCTCCTTCAACATCCTTTGCTTTGTTCGGAGTGCTGATCTGATTATGGTCAGAGCCGTACTGCACTTCCTTTCCTGGGACAGACACATCACAGTCATTAATGAACTCCCAGTGACTCAGCATAGGGCCAGGGGGCCTGAGCACAATAGGCACTTTAGGATCATTTTGAAAACTGGGCAAGGGAACAGTTCCTTCCTTCAGACAAGGCACATCCATACCAGGGTGAGTCGGGTCTTCTGTCCCCACAACATCAATAGCAATTTCTGTGACTTTTCCATCCTCATGACTAGAGTCTCTTTGATATTGGAGCTCATCTGTGTGTTTCTCAGGTTTTGTTTGAAGACACCCCTCGGACATCACAGGAGGCTGTTCAGGATTTGACCTCTGGTCCTGCTGTGATATGCATGTACTGTTAGTAGGGATACTAGGGAGCACACTGTCTGTTTCCAAGCTTACAGCAGGAGATGGCATAGATGAAGGGAAAGATTTCACCTCAGACCTGACAGAGAGCTCCTCACACACACTTCCCAGGGGCTTTGACTCCTGCTGTATACTGTCACTAAGTAAACATGTTTCTTCTCTTTTAACTGCTGCAGTCACATTATTTTCCACTGACTTATACACTTTTACTTTTGTGGTGACCAAGACTTCTGTCCCGTTCTCTCCCTGTCCATCAGACACAATGGCGTCGGCTCCCTGACACATCACTGTGGAGAAAAGACTTCTATCACCTTCTCCCAGTTGTAGCCCAGTACCCTGCAGTACAGTAGTGTTTTCTTTAGTAGGCTTGGTAGAAAGTGCATGCCCCAGGCTGTTCTGAGTAATGATTACAGTTTCATCTTTTGCTCTCGTCTCTTTGTTCTTCTTAAGAATCTCAAGATTCTCCTCAACAGCCTTTGGATCATTAATACTCAAATTTGTGACTGCAGGTGGTAAAAGTGTCTCTTCAGGACTCTCCTCAATAATACTGACAGTGTCATCTTTTGCACCATTTTCTTTCTCACTTTCACCTCGTTCCTGGACATTTCCATTCACAGCAGTGCCTTCCTTTGTCCCCTGAGGTTCACATATAGTGGGGGCTGTATGTTGGGGAGGTTCTGCTCTGCCGGTGCTAAAAAATCCTTGAAAATTAAAGCTAGCCTCACTTACTGGATGCCGCAGATTTTCATGAACCGTCAATGGAGGCAGAGAGGCAAACCCAATCAGCCGGTTGGACAAAGTTGTACCCTTCAATTCCTCTGCAGCGTCCACCTTCTTTTTTGCATATGGGGTCCCTTCCACATCACCAGGTTTTGTCACATTGCGTCCAGTGATGTCCCTCATCTCCAGCTGACACGCAGACAATGTGTGTTGATCTTCAGTCCTTATTTCTTTTTCTGTTCCTGTCTTGACCTGTTGGGTGCCACTGCCCGGAGTCCACAGAGTACTCTGCACCTGTTGATAGTTGGTTTCAACCGGAAAATCTTTACCTTCTGCAGAGGCCACTGGGAGATGTGATATATCACTGCTTGGCGGTTTTTCTCCCCATGCACTCAAACACTCTTTTGAATGAGCCTTCCTCCCTGCCAGCTCCTTTCTCTCTGTTTCGGCGGAGTGCTCGATGGAGACAGGAGAGCTGCGGGCTTCTGTTCCACCGCTGGTCAAAGAGGCTAAGGCTGTTTCAGCTCTGCCTGTTGTGACGGAAGTGACGAGCTCACCTCTTTGCTGCGATGCCGCCAATGACACTGCGTTGTCATGGAGAGAATGTGTCTCGGCTTCTGTCAATGATTTCTTCGTATGGGCTGCCTTCTATGGGCTGCTGAAAATTAAATTAAAACAAGTGAAAACTCACCTTTGAGTCAATGCTCCATGCTCTCTCGGCTTCTAAAAATTAATATCCAATGACGGCCCTTTGGTATGGGCTGCCTGCTGGGTGAATAAAGTCTGAGCTCCTCCCTGCTCTCTTCCTCTCCCCTCCTCTTCGCTCTCCTCTGTCCCTCCCTCTCCCTTTCTCTCTGGTGACTCAGAGCTCTTTCCCTTCCAGTCACGTCTGTCGTGAAGCCCTGGTGGAGAGGCACCGATCGCAGTCCTGTCCTCAGCTCTCACTGTGCCTGTCTCCCTCTCCGTATTTGCACAGAGAGTGTGTGTCCCCAGGGAGCCATCAACTAATGGACCTCCTCCCTTCATTTCATCCTCCTCAGAGTTGTGGGGCATTTTGCTGTTACAGCCCACCTCGGATGCGGTTTCTACCTCCTCAGCTACCACTGCAGGTGAGCTGCTTGTTTCTGAGAACAGCAATGAATTTGAATGCGTTTCCGCTGCAATAACTTCACTCTTTTTTCCCTCAGAGCTCGGAGAGTCGTCCACTTCCCGTAGTTCTGTGGTTCCAACTAAAGATTCTTTTGCTGATGCCTCCACTGTTGCTGTGGCTCTCTGGCACACATCACCGATCTCCTTCTCTCCCACTCCCTCACATTCTATCATTTCTGGCATCGTGGGTGTTGTCAGTGGCAACGCAGAATCAATGGCCAGCGCTGAAGCCTCTTCAAGGGCACTCTCCTCCTCCTCCTCCTCCTCCTCCTCCTCCTTCCTCCTCTCTTCAGCACCAGCTCTGCTCAGAGTGTGTGTGTTCCCCCGCACTACAGTATGTGTGGCAGCTTCACCGCCTAGACAAAATGCATCCTCCTGCTCCAGTGGACATGTGTCTAAACTGCAACTCATTTCACGCTCATGTTCAGGGTTGGCTTTGACATATCCGAAATCAATCACAGTGGTATCGTCAGATGCCTCAGGCACATGTTTCTCATCGTCAGCCCCTCCTATCCGGTGGCCATGGTGTGTGGTTTCATGTTCCGATATTGACTTGCAGGGTTTAGCTGTCAGACTGTGGTCACCCTGCTGCTGAGTTTCATGCACATGCTCGAGTAAGGGGGCAGGTGTGGCCCCCAGCTGGGTAAGATGAGCCTGGTCAGACACAAGCTCTGGAGGTGGGGAGCAGATGGGCTTTGTGAACAGAAGCCCCAACTGTTCCGGGACGTCCAATCCCTCTCTTTGATTATCTGTATTTGTCATAGGCTCAGTGTTTGTTTCTGTCTGAATCATAGTCTGAGAGCTGATATGTGCCTCCTCCTCTGACCCCACCTGTGCATTTAATTGTGCTTTCAATGACGTAGAACGAGCATGTGTGTCATCAGTTAACAAAACAGTCATTTCTGAAGTGGGCTCCATGGTAAGATTTTGTGTGTTTTTCACAAAACTGGCCTGCAGTTCCTCCACTGAACGTGTTCTTTGAATGCCTCCCATTGCCAGTAGCGCTGTACACTGCATGTCTCTACTCTCCTTCTTGGGTGAGTCTTCTTCATCTACTGGGGTGACACATCCTGGTGCTTTCATTTCTTCAGTCTCGGTAAGCACTTCAGAATCTGAGCTGCTTTTGAGTGTCTCGTCATGCATCTTCTCCCCTTTGCCAGTCTTTGATCCCTTATCAGCCTCTTTATGATGTTCCATCTTCAGCTGGCTGTCCACAGTGTGTTTTACAGTGTGTGTTTCTTTCACACTGACTTCTTCTGCCTGCTTATTCCCGAGTATATAGTCTCTGAAGCTAAACACAACATCCTCTCTACAATCGGCTTCATCCTTTGTTTGCACTCCAGTTTTTCCCTGGCAACCCATTTCACATCCTGTTTGGGATTCAGCAAGTGGCATAGGATGCTCACTGACAGCTGTACTCTTGATTTGCTCCTCACTCTCATTATCACTATCAGGCAGGGGCACAGATAGACACACATCAATTGGATCTGCTGTACAGGGAGGAACAGATAGGGAGGGTATGCCAAAAGACGCCATTTGTTCTTCACATCTTTGAAAGGCTTCTTGGAGCTCAATGTCGAGCAGTGCAACTGAGGGCTGGTGTGACGGTGCAATTTCCTGAATCGTTCTGTGTAACTGCGGCTGTTCCAGAGGTGGGCTTTCTGCAGGTAGTGGGCCGCCATCTTGGCTGTATGGGATTCACCAACAGAGAATGTTGGGGACAAAGTTCTGGTTGTAGCACAGCTGTTCAATTCACACAGCAATCCAAAACCTGCAGTCAGAGCACACCATTCCACTACACTCCACAGGCAGGGTAAGACTTCATGCAATATCACAGCATGACAAGCTTTTATTTTTACTCCACACAGGAAGGAAAAGGCTCTTCATTAAAGGCTGCCAAGCACATTCCCCCGAGAAAAGCAATATATTTGCTTGACTTCTTTCAGTCCAAGTCCATTTGACCGGCCATTCACAATTCCAAAACGGGCACACAAGTGCAAAGCAAAGTCACACAGTAATGATTAGCCTTAGAACAGTAGGCTTCAAAATGGGCAGTGCATTTTCAGTCTCACCAGGTTTTGTTTATGGTTCCTGAATCATAGTCGCTGAGTCACTGGCTAATGAAAGGGCTCCACCTTATTCCCATATGTGCCACATTTTTCTAGCCTCAGAGATTTTCCCAGTGTGCCTCCATTTAAAAATGCTTTCACAGAGTGCAGTTAGTATTTATCTATTTTATTTTTGTCTGTCATTTGGAAAAAAAGGCACAATGGAAGCAAACCAACACAAAATGCTTCTGCTTTTTGATTGCTGGTGGTAATCACAAGGTCACCTTAAAGCATTCCCGGGCAGTGTTGCACTTTGTACTGTGATAAAGATTGCTCCATACCCCTCTCTTTTCCTATAAATGATCATTCCTGAAAAGCTACCACCACTATTTTTTACAAGGCAAAATATCTTAATAATACCTTCTGCCAGATGTGGGAAGGGAGAGGGAGTGTGCTGAAAAGCAGGCCCATGCCTGTATGTGTCTTTGCATACCATGCCTGAGGCAAACATTAGCGCAGGCTTGCATGCCCTACTGTACTGCAGACACTCCCTACTGTGTTCTCGGTACAGGCCTCCATTTATTAGAATATTTTCAATAACGATTAAATCACTGCCATTAGCAGAACAAAAAAAACAGATACGTATTTATTCAGAAGCAGGGAGTGAGAAAATATACCGTGTAGCAGCTGTTAAACACATGGGATCCTGAAGGCTTGAATCCAAGAAGCTATAAACTATAAAGTGCGAATGTGTTTTTCTTACCATTATTGAGCTTGCTCAGTTAACCCTTTGTGCCTCTAACAGAAATGTACCACTTAACATGTCAAATAAGTGGATCCAAAATCTCTTTATGCAAATATTTAGCCTAGGGCTAGTGTGCACTGACAAGTCATTTAGTAAAACCAAGCTCACACACACATGCGTTCTGCACACACTCTTTGACATCCACAAACCCAGACATACATTTGTCTCCTGTTCAAATGACATCTCCCTGACTTGATCTGGTAGCCACACGTTCACCACATGCCAAAGAGCCAGATTTAGAGTGCTTCAGCATGATCTGACACACATCATGCTACAGACTAAATCTCACTCCAAGCACATTACTAAGAGAGGAGCCCATGCCTGACTCCGGATGGTCAATAAACCACTCAGCATTTTCATTCAGTGCACAGCAAATGAAAACAACAGTGCACAAACAAGCACACCCCTACACCCATTAAGGAGACAGAGAGATCTAGTCCGTATCAAATTCATAATAAAGATAATACTCTTGTTCAGTGATTCTCAGTGGTTATTTTATGTTGGGTGAGGTTTCATCAGGAGAACACATCATATGCAATATGAAGGTAATGCACAGTTGGATTACATGAAACAGTATTTAGCGGCATTGTGGTAAACTGCATCACATTACAACACAATATGAGCATAAAGTGAATATTGCCAGTACAACAGCCTCACTGTTTTCACTAAATTTCTGTTGAATTTACCAAACTTATGAATATACAAAATTCCGTAATTGATATTGTGTGTCAAGGAAATGTCTTGTGTCATGATATTATATTTTTGGTCATATTGCCCACCTCTAATGCAATGTTGAGTCAATATGACAGGCAGAAGGCTGACATGGCTAAATTATAGACCAATTTCTTGTTAAATTATTGTTATTATCATCATCATTTAAAGCTACAGACCTTCCTGGAGGCCAGTAGTGCCCCTTGTGGTATGGAAACCTTCCTTGAGCATATGAATCAGACTTTTATAAGTTAACTGAAAGAGTATCCAAAGAGTTTCATTTAAAATATGGATGTCAGTTAATTATCCACTATTGGTATCTTTGGTGTGTGACCCTAACGCATAAAGACATACAATGTGGAATCTATAGTGCGTAATCTATGCTTGAGACGTTTATCTCTGTCATGTTATTTTCTCTATGCCACTACAATACAGCTGGTAAGGGGTTCTGGGTCATGCTTATGCTTGGGGGCATGTTTTTTGTTTGTTCAGTTAGTGGGGGATGTACTAAAATGTGCTTTCTCTTCTATTGTTTATACTGCATTGTCCCAGTTTTTGGAGGGGACATTTCTCCCTTAGACAAAGAGAGGGGGGCATGTACAAGCAAGAACAGAAGTGTAATGACAGACAGCCCAATCCCAACAAATCAACCTCAAATCCAAATAATTAGACTATTCATGGAACTGTACAAGCGTCGGTTCCTATTGCTCCCTATTATCACAATAGTGGGCTTAATATCTCTCTGACTCCATTTTGCTACTCCCACTTTACCTCTCTATGAGGCCCACTACTGGTGGACTGGCCTCCATGTAATGCTGCAGTCCTACCAGCAGGGGATTAACTTGCTCACTCAGTGACACTGGCTCATTCTTCATCTCACATGGGCTGAGTTTACTGCTACACATACAAATGCACATATGAGAACAAACACACAGACAAGGATGGGCATAAAGAGAGAAATCACACAGCATCAATGAGCCATACAAGAGGATTCAGTTTCTCATGGCATGAGTCAAGGCTCTGTTCCTCCTTTTGTGCCCTTTATAAACTCCCAAAATAACTCCTATCATGAAGAGTCTGGATTTTTCATGAGTACATAATTAAATAAATATCTATTAGCCTTTAAAACTGAGTTTGAACCAATAACATTTTTCACTTTATGTTCTCTCTTTATAATCAGACTGCAGTGCCATTATTTAAATCAAAGTGCTTATACTGTATTACACCTGTACTATCACTTGCACATGTTCTTGCACAAGGGCGCTCCAGTCAAACTTTCCACAACAATGAGTCACAGATTCATGGAAATTCAGTCTATCTTGGCTATGTTTATGTGGACAATGAAGGCAAAGAAATAGCACTTGATGGGTCATACAGCAAAGGTTTTGCTTTAGAGCAGTGCATGTGAAGGAAAACTAGATAGATAGATAGATAGATAGATAGATAGATAGATAGATAGATAGATAGATAGATAGATAGATAGATAGATAGATAGATAGATAGATAGATAGATAGATAGATGTTTAGAACAATATATGGTTTGTAAGTAATTGTACAGCTGCTTAATTAAAAAGTTGCATAAGTCCTTCCGAGCTCCAGTACATACATTTACTGAAGAACGTCAGTTCTGTGTCTTCGGTTATGCTAGCTGTGCCATCTAAGAATTCCCTCCATGGGCTCATCGTTATAAAAATGAAGGTAATCTAATGTCTAGCACTTGGTTTCAAATCCTTTGAAGCAGATGACTGCCTAAATGTTGTGAATCACAGACTTCGCAAGACTCAACGCATCTTCCTTAATGATATGCTGACAGGCCAGTAAGGTAACTATTTTCAGTTCTTGCTTGTTTCTGGAATTTTTGCCCCAGTCTTGTCTTCATTAGGTATAATGCATGCTCAGTGTGGTTTAGGTCAATTGACTGACTGGGTGATTCAAGAACATTCCACAATTTTACCCAGGAAAACTTTATAGTGGCTTTAGTTACATGTTGTGGGTCTTTTTTCACACAGAGTTCTGTGGCATTTGTTTGGACCTGGGTTTAAAATCTTGTGTACACTTGTGGTGCTTTAGTGTTTATGTAATCAACAATACATGCCTGTGCCAGTGTGTTTCACAGATAAGAGAATTTGCTTTAAGTCTATTTTCCTTTTAATAAAGTTTCCTCATTCCATCATTCAGGTACATCTTTATCTCATCATGTTTTTTCTCTTGTAGCCTGGCCTTTGGGTTCTTGAGGCTTCTATGCGCTATTCTTTTCTATAACAGTTTGTTGACTGATCCATAGCTAGTACATTCTGGCTTCAGACAAAAAAATGGCCAAACATAAACCTCATAATGGTCTACTTTACAGGCTTTGGCAACTCCTTGGTTTATATGTGCAAACTGCCTATCCTGAATTTACGAAGCTTGCCAGCTCTCTTGTGCATAACATAATGAGGCTTCTACTCACAGCTGGCCAACAAACAACTGAGAAGTTAGCCCAATAAGCTATGGTTCCCTGAAACTGCGGTTTTACAGTTCTCTAAAAATATATATAATGATAAAACAACAAAAATTGTAGGACTTTCCCTTTTTTGCAGGTTTGTGTCCTTTGCTTATATTTTTATGAATCCTGTATTTAGTTCCACAGAAGTGTAAGGGCACACTGAGAAATGTATTAAGTTATACAAAAACGCTTTTGTTTACCTGAGTATGCAAAAAAAAAATGCTAGATGATTTGCATCAGAGAGAAAAGAAAGAATCCCAAAGCAACAGCCTGCTGCAACTTGCCCTTTGCTAACAACGCTACTGACATTTGGTTATCTGGAGAGATCATGTCAATGCTAGTCTCTAGTATATTCATATACCTGCACACGTTTGCATGTGTGTACACAACAAAGACAGAGAGAGAGGTTGAAGGAGAGAGGAGAGAGGGGCCTACCCGAGCGAAGCTCCCCAGGTGAGGTTGAGCTCAGTGCTCAGATCTATACTGGGCAGCAGGTCATGCGGAAACTCCAGTTCGTCTTCCTGTTCTCTCTGGCTGTGCTCCTCGTAAGCAAGGCTCTGCACCTCTGCTGCAGGACTGTGGCTGGGCTGAGCTTCAGTCGGCAGTGATCCGTTCTCCGCACTGCTGGATTTTTCTCCCGTCTGGGCAACTCTCTCAGTGTGAATGTCAGCCTGACAGACACAAAAAGGGCATTAATGGAGTTTAAAGTCTACAGGTTTTAGGTTCTGTCACTGAGGTTAACAAAGCAAGCAATTTGCAAACAGGTGTTTGTAGAATGTTTCTATGGTAGAGCTAATGGCTATTTACTATTCACAGACTGCTTAATTGTCCAAATCAACCAATAATTACATTGAAGTCAATGCATTCAAGCTTTGACATTTATGCTCAACAAACACACCCTGTGTCAACACAATGCTGAGGTAAGCTATTTCAAACAGCACACCCTGATCTTTTGTTATGCCATCATACAAAAACAGAAAGATCTAAAGGGACATGCTCAACAATCACAGCTGTTATGTATAACTAGAAAGCACAACAGTCCACTAGGGGCAGCTGAAACATGGAAGTATGGAAGTAGCCCCTGGCCTATAGTATATACTAGACATGAACTGCTAATCAACATTAAGGTATACCATGATATTCCAAACACATGTACACTTTGAAATAACATCACTGCATTTCAACCAAACTGATTATTAGACATGTAGAATAACACTGATTTCAGAATCTCCCAGTATGCTGACTACTTTATGATCCCATATATTATTTGGTGTTTTAGTGGCTAGAGCAGGGGTTATTAACTGGTGGATCATAATGTTTCAGCAAAGCAAATCAATCAAGAAAAACATCTATAGCAAAACCAATTGCATTGCATTTTACTGACATATTTATCCAGTCCATCACATTTATGTAAAATGACTTTAGAACAGACTACCTACAAGCCTAGATCAGGTCAGAAAGTGAATGACTTCACAAAATGTCTTGATTACTAAAAATAATTTATTCCATATAACTATGTAACTGTATGTAGCTCATATATACAGCTCACTGTGTTTCACATTGAGGATTATTACAGTTGCACGTTGTACTTATGCAGGGGGCTCATGATGGGAGCTCAGGGACATCAGATAATGTGGATTGACAAAGAAAGAGTTTAAGAAAGAGAAACTAGTGAGAGACAAAAAGAAGAGACAGGTCACACAAAATGAAAAAAGAAAGTGTTTCTGGGATTGTTTATCATGAAAAACAAAAATGAATGTAAATCATTATGAATGATAGTTGAGATGAAGGCTAGTAAAGAATGTTTTTCTTGGCTACATGTATTAGCTAGTTTAGAACGTAAATCAATACAGCAGCTAGTTAGGATATGCTTAATGTAAGCTAAACTTTGCAGCCTTCATTCACACAAAGGCATGAGCACATCTACTACCCCCACCCCCTCACAGTGAAGGATAAGTTGGTGTAAGTGCCATGCGGAGCCTAAAATGCATCAGTCTAGTACAGTAAGTATAATCAGTTTAGTCTGATTGCAATGAGTAGGTTTGCAAGCGTAGTTCAACCTTTAAACATCAATGTACATTAACCCTCAATGTACAAAGGCACACCTAAATGCACTACACAGGTTTTGACCAATAATATTATTGTATGTAATTTGAGCAAAATGTATACTGATATTTATTTGGTAACACTTTACATTAAGTGTTGACTAACTAACATGAAGTAAAAAATTAACAATGGCAGGCTAAGGTTAAGTACACATGTAACAACTACAGGTAAGCATGTAGCAGTTGCAACATGTTTACTTAACATTAGCTAGCTACTGCTAATGCATTACTTCATGTTAACTAATGCATTGCTCTTTAATCGAGCTAATGTATTTGCTTATACCCGATTACTTGATTAATCCATAAGGCAATTGGTAGAATATTCCATTAGGGAATAACCCATAGCAACAGCCCTAGTATTTACTGTTCCTTGTCTGAATAGTGAAGCAACAGCATGGCTGTTTAAAAATGTTAACAATAAGTGTTTAGAGATTAATAGACAGAGAACTAAGAGCTTTCTTGCAGTTTCAAGTAGATTGTTTTGTCTGTAGGCGAATATATTTGCATATATTTATTTACAGAGTATTTTAAAGTTTTTAACTTAACTGTTTTCCTTTCAAATAGATCTTCTGCTTTATTACCACAAACAGTAGCAAATGGGCATCAAATTAAAAAATCTCCTTACATTATTAAAGTATGCTAATATTAAAACCCTCTTCACATCAAAACACTTTACTTGTCCTAGTCTATTTTGTTAAATGCCATGATTTTTAATGGTTAAGCATCTAAAGGTAACCTTTACTATTGACTCATGATTGAATATCCCTCAGCTACACGCCTAGCACACACTATATACTATTAAACAAGTCTCTCCAGCTCACAGAGTTTCTAATCAAGCTGGTTTGAAAACTGGCTGTGAACTTGGCTCAGACAGTATACTAGTTCAGGCAGCTATTTTCCACAGAAAGGGGAATTGAGGAAAAATGATTAAACAGACTGACTGAGCTGGTTCAACTGCTTTCCTTTCTGTTCTTTCCCAAAGCTATAAAACAACCTCCTCTAACCAAGCAGTTACGCCAGAAACCACGGAGCCGTTTACAAACGTCTAATCATACGCCGGCACGCTGCTGCCAGAGTCTGTGAATGGCCAGGCCTCAGGGACGATTAGTGAATGACAGAGTAAATCTGGACAGAGTCTCCAAAATGTCTCTGCCTCATCTGCCCCATACTGACCATAACTACAGCTTTAAATCTGTAATTTACTGCAAAGAGATGAGCATGGTGACACAACCCTGCTCTCCAAACAATTACGTGTACAGCATCAGATACAGAATCTACTTGCTGACTGACAAATGAGGAGAGCACAATCACACATGCACATACACACGTGGACAAATCACTACAGTAAGGGTGGATCCTCTTACAGACTTAAGGGGCATACAGTAATGCATTAGAAATGATTCACTCCACCAGCCCAACATGCAAATCCATTACAGGTTCCTCTCATGAGAATCTCCCTGTCTCCGTCTAGGTGAATTATATGACATCAATATATACACATGCATTCCCACTGTTTATATCTTCTCGAAGCTAATGCACTTTCCTACAAACCAAATAAATGCCCAAGAGCCTGTGCGACAGCAAGTGATACAGAAGACAAATCATATACAGTTAGATGCAAATGTTCCTGCACAGTCAAATTACTTTTTTGTATTATGTAATGAAAATTAGCACAGATGTTCTACAGAGAACTGAACAACAGCATACAATACAATGTGACCTGTTTTTATTTTGTTAAACTAAAACTAAAATAAATCAAAATATTTAAAATGAAACATTTTGCAGATAAATGCTAAAGTTGAGTTTGTTCTTTGTAGAGGAAATGTTAACTTATATTTACTTATTTGACCACAGATTTTAAGCACATGCATACTACTATATAATAAAGTGTAAGTATAGATTAAACATTATTGCAAAAACAACTCTGTTTATGAGCAGCCAAGATGTAAAGTGAAGGATTCTTTATAAATATCTTACATCCCACCAAAAAACAAACAAATAAGAGACGGATTTTGCTCATTTTCAGTGTTCAGAATTATATTTTTGGGATATACTAGAATAGATTTGCATAGTTGTCCATAGCAATCTCTCGCTTCCGTTGTCCCAAATTTCCTCATATTTCCTCATACTGTATATTTGTATATATCTGAATTTTTTTTTTTTTTTTTGCTGACTACTTTGCCTTACAACGTTCTTCATGTATCCCTTCACCAGGTATGGATAAAAAGTTTTATTAAAATGTACTGTTATAATGTTATAGACAGAAACCTCAATTAGAACCTCAACCAGACAACTACTATAACACAATGTCTGAAACATCAGGCAGCGTATTCATAAACATTACATATAATAACCTTTATAATAAGCTTTTAAAGGTGGACATCTGGTTCCACTTCTGTGAGCAATTCTGTAAGTTTCTCTAGAAGGGAGCATTTCACACCAGACCACACACTGTTGTTTAATCACGTAGGATTTTTGAAAAGCCGGTTACTCTTTATGTCAAGTTTGTATTCACACTGTAAATCTGAACACTGTTTGTAAATAAGTGTTCATTAACACTGGAGGTATTTATTCTTACGGTTAATATTTCCTCAGGTTTGTCTTAATATATTGAAAAAGTGCTGCAGAAAAGTATAAGAAAAGCAAGTAAAAAAAGAATGTAAACATTTCGATTTAGAGTGCAGGATTACAGGTAAAACCAGGACATTACATCCGGAAAACTGCAAGTCACTCATGACAAGAACCAGCCAGTCCTTAATTCCAGAGTCTGCCCACTCAGCTAACCCCTTCCACAGCAAGACACAGACTTGTGACATGTCATCAGTGTACAGTATTATAGGCTAAATAAAAATAAAACTAGGAAAAAGCGTAGTGTAGTGAAATACACTCTCTAAGCCAAGCACTTGACATGAAGGATGTGAGGTTTAAAGTCAATAAACTTTACCACTCGTTTCATTTAAACTCACATGCAAAGGGAAATTTAAGGCATGTTCAACTTAACCTGAGACTTCTACAGAGTGTGGCATTCAGGACCATAGAAACAATCCTTGTACTGTCAGACCTACAGTCCTGTAAGCTCTTTCTTTACAGAACAATGTCTGTCCCAAGAGTCTCCTGCACTTTCTCAGGCTCCCTCACCATTGCCATTTCCACACCTGTTTTAAAGGTGGACGGGCAGACCAGTTCACATCACTCCAACTTAACTACTTTCATCTTCCATTTCTGTAAAAGCACAACCCCTTTAAATTCATCCTGACCTTTGAACCTTGTTAGCTCATTTCCAACACACAAGTCCCTCACTGATATCGCACTTCACTTGGAATTTGTCACAATACAGAAGAAGACTTCTAATCAAAGTAATGATTTCCCATTGAAGTTCATTTTGAAGGAATGGTTTGCTGAACAAATTGAATTTACACCTTTATTTAACTTACCTCAGATACAGTTGTCAGCCAAGACATGTCTGGAGTCCAAAGCTGGCTTCTTTGGTTTAGTACTGGAGCTACGAGCCCAGTGTTGCTCACAAAGACTAAAAGTCAATAGTCATCGCAGTGTTTTTGTAAAAACATCCCTTCTCTCAACCCACCCAAACCGCATCCAGGTCTTCTTTAAGGTCACACACACTTGTCATTGTGGCGTAAGACATAGTACAACTGAATTAATCGTGTGCCCAAATGCTGTGGGGGCTGGCACAATTGCAAATCTAATTTACCTTCCATATACCTGTATAACCTGCATGTACATACACATCTCCACCACATAAAATGACTGACCACAGTGAGATTGGCTACATGGTCAGGTTGTGTGCCTTTTTATAGTTCATACTGTGTGTTCATACTCTGACTTAAACCTTTTCAGTCCTTTTTGAAGACCTGGATGTGATGAGAGAGGTTTGGACCATATGGGAATAGAAAACAGATTTTGGTGACTATTGATTTCTAGTGTATGTTAGCAATATTAGCCTTACAACTCCAGCGCTAAACTAAAGAGGCAAAGTTTAGACACGAGACATGTCAGACTGTTCAACTGTGTCTTGGATAAATAAAGAACTGCAAGCATTTTTTACTCATCCTTTAATATTGCAATACTCACCTGCATTTTGTTCAGTGTCACCATATAAAACATAGTATATAAACTATATAAAAATGTAATTCTCTTAAATATCACAGTCCAGATCTGTAGCTCAGAGCTATACTCTCAAATTCTGTGTAAGTATTTTGGTGTATGTCTGCTGAATATCTGTGTTATTATGTCATCATGTTAAAGCAATATTATAACCACCATCAAGTGTTTACAGTTAACATAAAACTGTCAGATAGATAAACGTGTTTCTCATGCTTTGGTAGAAGCTTCACAGTTTCCTGTTTCCTGTCTGTACTCTGTATGTATACACCCCTGAGTCAACATTCAACACATACTGCAGGCCTCTCATAGTGAAATAAATGATCATATGCAAATTAACTTGCAGAATTAAATGATGCCCTCAGAGCACCAACACACTACCAACTCACATTGATGCCACTTGATTAGCAATATATGTAAAGATATAAATCTACATTTACGTGCTTACTGACAGACAGACACATATGCTTACATGGTACATACTGATATATTACTAATACATGGCCAGTTAAAGAGTCAGTTAAAGGTTACTTACTGTACATGCTGCCTTACTTCTTTGTTTCATCTCTCTATTAAAAGCCTATCTAGGGACACCTTGCTACAAATTAGGTTTGGCTACATATGTTACATCTGTTTCCTCTTTACATGAGGATGTTTATCTGTGTTGTGCCTGCTATATAAATAAATACAACACATAAATGCTGCTCTGAAGGGCTGAGTCTGTGAGCAGAGAGGGGTGCTTCCTATAGAGGTGATGAAGCAAACTGTTAAAGGTCTGTTACGCGGTTGAAAGGGGCCAGTGTCTGCCTTTGTCCTTTGACCTACAGGTTTGGCGAATCTGAAAAGAAGACCCCATGTGGTCTACCCTAGCCACGTGTATAAGCACATTACTCTGCATTACAGTAGCTCCTCACTAATGCCCGCCAAGCCACACGGTGGTTACTATGGCAACGGTAATAACCCAAAACACACTTTAACTAACAGGACGTCCCATCTGTAACAGCATTTAACCCTGTCAGCCATGAGCTTATTATTCAGCTTTCAATGGTAAGGTTTAGTTTTATTGAGAAACTACTAAAAACTGCAAATTAAACTAATAATTCTTCAGACCAAGAGCAACAACTCTCTGTACTCATGGCTCTTTATGTTCATGCACAACTGCTACACTTAATGTTTAATAATGCTGGCCTTATGGCCTTACTTATTTCTTGTCCTGAAGGACTTCTGTCTATTCAACTATGTCAGGCTCTAAAAGAACTCTTGTTTTTGTGTCATATATCTTTGTAGTTTTAGTTTAGCTTCTCTGTTTCACATTTTGTAAGTTGTTCTAAATGAGTCATTAAATTAATAAATATGAATGGAAGTAGCACTAATAGAAAACATACAAAATGATACACAAAGGTACAACTTAATTAATTGTAACATTAAATAAGAAGCTGCAATAAATAAACATCTAAACATCCATCGTGTTTATAATGTTGCAATCAAATCTCAGAAAGAACTATTAAAATATATTACAGAATGTCTAACGGTCCCAAAAAATATTATATAAAATATTACATCAATCATATACAAATATCCACTGAAGTCTAGCTTATATTATTTCAATGGGTATAGGTATGCTATTTTTGGAAAAGTTAGGATATGTTTGGAAAGTTAGGAAAGTTTGTTTTTATATCAAATAGAACAGATTTATAAACATAGCTTTAATACAATGAGTACCTGCCATTGTGCACTGGATCCAAAACCCATATAAACTAACATTATCATCAGATTCATAGTGATAATTAATAACATAGTAAAAATGTACAGTATCCTGGACCAGTGCACTACAGTTTGCTCCACCACTTGAACGCATCCATTCAACAAGTGATCCCATAGCAACCATAATTAACAGTAAAAACACCTGGGATTTATTTCAGTTAGAAATCTTTCCAGTTCTTAGTAGCTATTATGCATTCAATAACTGCTGCATTTAGTAACGACTTAGCATATCTACTATTAAAGAGGTGAAAATAATGCATATCTTATGTAGTTATGAAACTAATGGACTGGACTATGAGCACAACATTTTGGTTGTTCATACCAAAATAGAACCAGTCCATGTACTTCATTAACTTTTAGTATCTGCCAATTAGAGCTCTTTACAGAATACCTCTAAACTGATATGATCATCAGATTTACAATTCCGATAATGAAAACGTACAGTATCCTAAACCAGTGTCCTTTTCTCCTCATACATTCATTCACATCAACAGTGTCTCCACAACAATCACACACCATGTATAACTAACAGAAAAACAGCCTCTGAGAACACATTTCATCCTTTAAACTGGAGGTGTTAATCTAATTTTAATCTTGGCAGTTACTACTTAATAACTACGATGTAATCATTTGCTACTATAACTACTACTACGAAACTACTATGAAACTATAATACGTAAGTCATGTGGTTACACATGTAAGGAACTGAAACATGAGCACACATTTTTTCACTTCAAAACAAAACCAGTTTATGTCCTCTTTTTTGTATCTGCCATTATGCCCTTCTTCCCAAATACTTCTAAACTAGAATCATTACATTCAACCACCAACAATGAAAAACTACAGTATAATGGAACAATAGCTCCACAAATTGCTCCTCCACTTCCACAAACATTCATTAACACCAACAGCGTTTCCATAACAATCACACATCATGTTTAACAAACAGAATAACTCACCTCTGAAAGCATTTAAGCCCCTAATATAGAGAAGAATTAGTCTGAAGTGGTATTATTCAATAACTGTTACTACAATCACTACTCCTACTAAACTACTATGAAACTACTATGAAAATTAAATGGGACTGAAATGTGAGTGTACACATTGCGTCACTATAAAACAGAACCAGCCCATGAACTACATTGTAGACTTTGTCTACCTCTAAACTGATACGCTTATCAAATTCACAGTACAAGAATGCTTTAAAAGTATTTAAAGCAATTTACTGTAACACTATTCTTCTCATTCACACACACACACACACACACACACACACACACACTCGCACACACACACTCGCACACTTTGTCACAACAGTTTCCACAGCAGTCACGTGCCACTGGTCTTCTAGTCACACACTCACCTTGGCTGGTAGGAGAACACACACGCATGCAGGAGAACACAGCGGAGTGGGAACACAGTGCAGCAAAGTCAGGCAGAAGGTGTGTTGTGATGCCGCCGGCCAGGCAGCAGCAGCACATGCTCCAGGGCCTCAGTGTCCTGACTCAGATCCCTCCTCTACCGCTACAACTCCATGCCCTTCTGAGGGCAAAGGGGAACGCACACCACACCAAGACTGCGTGTGTTGGTGTGTGTGAGAAAGAGAGAGAGAGAGAGAGAGAAACAGCAGCTCTTCACAGACAGCAGCTCACAGACTAAAGGACAAGGAGCCGGCTCTGTGTGAGAGTCAGCGAGACAAACACAAGCAACTTGAGGAAAAGCCCTCCCCCTCCTGAACACTCTTTCAACATAACACTCCTCTTTCATCTGATCCCTCCCCCTGTCTTTCTGTCTGCCCCTCCCTCTCCCTCTCTCGCTCCCTCCTTCCTCTTCTGACTAACCTGGTCTGTTTCTTCCTGCTGGGGGGACTCTAGAGCTGCACTGTGCCACTCCTATTGCAGGTGAAGGCTGGGAAACAGGCCAAAGGTCATCTTTCGAGTGTCTCCCCCTCAGAGGGAATCAAGTTACGCACTCAGACAAACACACACACATGGCTGTTGTGGGCTTGCACACAAATGCACTCAGACAAATGCTTTACACATGCTTAAATCAGGTCTTCTGAGACACAAACACAGAGAGCTTGTTTTAAGACAGTGCCAGGACATATATACAGTGCAGTCCAAAAATGATTGTGTTAGTTTGGAAGCTGGAAATTTTGCAGTAAATGCAAGTAATATTCAACAATCAGTGATTTGACTACTGGTTCCAAGGTGTAGTCCACATACATGTCAAATTATGGCCTCACCCATATATACATATACATACATACATATGAACATATATATATATATATATATATATATATATATATATATATATATATTAAATTGCAGTAGTCAATAATTCCTGACAAAAATACAGAAGTCCGGAAGATTTTGCTGTTTTCAACATGTAATATTACTGGTGATATCAAAATGGTAAAAGAGTCTTAAGAAATTCTAGAGAGACAAAAGAAAAACAAACAAATTACAGGATGCCTCTTTTGTGATGCAGTGTTACATTTTCTTTACTTCCTCTAAAGCCTCATTTCAGGCCCCACCTGGTAGTCCTTTCCAACAGAACCAAAGGACATCATATGGTGAGATCTTGTTGCTAAAACCACTTGTTTGAGGGACACTTCAAAAATGATATTTAAAAGGCTATTTATATAAACAGTCAGGCTTTATGTACTTACAACAACAGTAGTACTAGAATACAAATAACATTAAAGGGGCAATATGTGAGAGCCATGATCTGTTATTTCATACCTCACACAGCTGTTTCTCCTCCCTTTTCACTGCACCCTAGATTTATTTCAAGCCTGAGGAATCTTTGTGAGTATATCATCAGAATTCATCCCTTTAATTTCCCAAAGCTGTTTCTAGCAGTGGAATGTGACTCACTGTCACCTCTAAAGGCATAAAGTGATATGAGGCAGGATGGGCAGGTGGGCATGCTAACTATAGATATCTAGATATCTCTGAAACAGAATAAATACACATCTGTGATGTACTATCTTAAATCGTTAATTCTTCAAATTCTGTTGATATTTTAGTTAGATAGGTATAATGCTCATATATCTGAAGTACTAACTTTGTAGGGGAAGACTACATAGCTAATATCACTAGTAAAACTGATTTATGAGATTTTGATACAACAGAATGTAACTGCCTATATGAAACAAGAAATATATGACTATATATCTATATATGACTATAAAGAAATGCTGTTTACATCTAATAAAATATATTTATTATTCTATTTTTTTTTTTTGTCCTGACGTTGAAAACTGCCCTGTTTCTCTACGGTTTCAGATTTTTGTCTTTAAAATCCACAAAAACAAACAAGCCCCCACACACACACAGGCTACTTGCCAGATTTGAGATAAATGGCTCTAATTACTGCGGCCCCTAATAATCCCCCAACCCCTCTGTTAAGGCTTTTTCGTTGTGACCGACTCTGAAGCTGAAGCAGCTCACACAGCACAGACTCCGACAACTGACCTAGGCCATGTGTCTCTCCAACACCCAGCTGTGTTGTGGTAATTGTTGCTATTTGTTCTACTTAGCTGTCCCACTTACTATCACCATGCAGACTTTTCAGTCCAGACGGCCTAAAACATTTTTGAGAATGCAACAGTGTGCACACACATGCACCGACTCACACACACATCGTAAATTTTAGTACTCAGACCACTCAGCAAAGTGCAGCCCACCAGTACCTCAAATGTGGCTCCAGACTGGGCTTCCTGGGGAGGAAAGATCACTACATTGTCCGTGGCGCCCTCCTGTGGTGGAGATATGCAGGTGTCAGACACAGAGAGCTAGACACACAAGAAGCTGCGGTGAAGGCAGTGGTCTTGGGATAAATGCATGGCAGCTTTGAGTCATAATATGCTGCAGACAGACTGTGGGACTGTTGTCTTTGGCGCACAATCAAGAAAGCATAGAGCTCTCTGACAAAACAAGCAAACCCGCTGAAGGCTGTTATGCTCCAGCAGCAGTGTGCAATTCAACATTTAGGTTGATCCTATTAAGATAATCTTCGAATTCCATAATGCTGGGGGCTTTTTAAAGCCACTTTCAGACATAGGCACAGATTTTTGGGAATATCTTGCCATCTAACTCAACCTTGCTCCAGAGCAGCACAGTAAAAGGGCCAGTTTAAATGAAATGTGAATGAAGAAAATGCCGATTTCAGTGGAACCACAAAAACAGACCAGTTTACAAACGCAGGTTTCCTGTGGATGCTGTACTGAATTAAAATCATGGTCAAGCTTTTACAGATCCCACTACATTCATTACTAGCAGCATGTAAATCTACCACCAACATGCTCCACCTGCACACTGTCAAAGCTAAATTTAGCCACTGTGTTTGACAAAGCAGTAACCCTTTGCATGCTGTGTTTTGCTCACTACAGCACTTTCTCACAGCTGTCATTTATCTGAAGGGGATTGTGATCTGGATAAAATGCGTGTTAGTGTGAGAATGCAAACAGACATCAACAAATGCCATTAACGGATCCACACCATCTGCATTATGTAAAAGCATAGAAATTAGAGCTCTCTCAGCATTAAAACAGCCATTTGTGAGTTTACTGCTACTTTCTACAGTGCCGCTTCACACTACACAGAGCAAGAAAGTAGGTCCGCCAGTATGCTCCCTCTTACCGGCAAGCCTGCAGAGCTGTTCTCATTGCCCATGGTGCAGAGTGAGCAGGCTCAGATCACACCACCGTCGCACCCCAGCACAGACCACCTCTGGCAGACTGAGGAACCAACAGGAGGAGGGATGGAATGAGTATGAAAGGAAGCAGCAGCCACTGCCAGAAGCTGCTCTCTTGTCAGATGTTTAAAGGGGTTTCGAGCTTTGTACAAACAGAAAGGAAAATTTGTGTGTGTGCGTATGTGTGTCTGTCATGTGTTGAGATTAGCGGCCTGTGATCCAAACACACGTCCTGGAGTGGAGAGAACAGTGACTTTGGTTCTGCCTTGAGGGCAAAGGCTAAAACTATAGGAAATATGCTTAGCCTATAGCATTCTCACAACATCTCGAAAAGCTCCTTATAGACCAGTTCAGCTGCATGATTAGTTAACACAGCTTTGACAGGCCCTTAGGTGGAGGGGTATAATGTGTACCTAATACAAATGTTTAAATCATATGCCTCTGCTAGCTAATGATTCAGGCAGAGCCTTCTATCTACTCTATATTAGTATGAGTATAAATGTATCTGTATGTTATGGGAATTCTGCAGTAAAGAAGTAGAAAACTGCCATGTTTGAGTTGAGTGAATTCCACAGTCCAAACCTTCACCTCCTATTCCATTTTCAGAGTCGTAAATACCATAAAACAATGACACAAGGCTAATTATGTGCAATAAGTGACACATAGGTTTATATGTAAGCTTCCTATCAGCCCAGGTCCAAAGTCTGCACTCTTAGCTCTGCACACTGCTCATTTTATCTAGACACTCACATAGTACACAAATGAAAAACAATGCCACATGCATCTCTACACATTTGGAATACACATACAGCTAATCCAGTAGGTCCTTTTAAGTCCATATATTTGTCCCAGCTTGTCACTCACGCAAAGAAACACCAAGAAGGAAATGCATGTTTGGAAAATATTCCTTGTTTTATTTCCCTGAGGTCCACTTGCCATGTTTGTGTGGGTTTGAGTATGAAAAATCTGCAAGCCTTTATTTTTACATCACCATTTTTAAATCTCTGTTTACCCCTTATTATTAGAGGCTTTATTTACTGTACCTTCAAACCTGTCATATGTAAATGAGCTCTGTTCTGCTGCCATTATTACTGCCCCAAAAAATGTTTGTGTGACAAACCACCTTAGTTTTGTATACGGATTTCATAGACAGTACAGTGTTTAATTTTTTTCCCCAGACTAACTTCCCAGTACCTCTGCTACAGGCTGTTTGTTGTATTAACACGCCTTATCAAGTTTATTTGTATGGCCAGGTTAGGCCAAATGGGTGTAAAAATGCAGTTCTGTAGAGGCTTCTATAGAGGCTGTTACTAAAACTTTTACACAAAGTTATTTCTGAAAAGCAAGCAAAAAAAAAATCAGATTTCATAGGGGCCCTTTAACTGTAGTCTTGAAATTGAGTCTTCCATATTTTAAGAGAATCAGTTCAACACCTTTCCAGGTTACTGTGCAATGCTGCCCTTCACTGCATATGCACTGGCCATCACGAGATACACAACACAGACATAATGTGTTTAGCCACAAAAGGTGTGTAGAGTCAGTGTTTTAACCTTCTAACCACATCAGAAAGCTAATCTCATGCGGTAATCCCCTTGACGGACAGATTGCTGTCAGCTTGTGTTCTGGCAATACAGATTACTGCCACAGTCAACTAGTCAAAAGCACCTGCTCTCTGTCTCCCCCTGTTGGGACTGCCACCGTACCTGCCACCCCTGCCATCCCTAAACAGACTCTTCAGATTCCTCCTGGTAGCTGTGACAAGGCTCTGCAAGGCTCTGCATATAAAGGTCTACTTATGTTTGATGGAGATTGAGATGGTGCTGATACATAAAGCCAGATAAAGCTATAAAACGTCCCCAATTTGATGAATAAGAAAAGTAAGATTAAAAAAAAGGTTATTCTGTATCCAGTTTCTCATAAGAGCTGAAATCAGTGGAGAGGGAAGTTTGTTTACACACCTAAGCTACTGGGTTGTTTGTGTGCCTCTGTGGTCACATGACCAGGCTAGCATACGCTTTGCCAGCAAGCACCGATCTGAATATGAAACATGTTATAAATAGACCCTCCTCCTGTCTTCTCACACCAGTGTCAACTCCTCTTGTCTTTCCTTCTGGAACACTGTCATGTGCTTTCATTTCCTGAGCTGCATATTTAGAATCATCTGCTATCTTTATTAGCTTGTGTATACCAACAGTCATCTGTGTGGGTTTGTTTGGGGTGCTTTAGAAAAAATGCCCATGACAGATAAATTCCTGTATATCTGGGTCCCTATCGATGAAACATGCATGTGGTCAAATGACAGTGGCTTGAGCAATACTGCTAAAGGTGCTATTTGTGTGAATGGACAAGAATTCCAGGCTATTTGGGTGAGAGGGTATTTCTGCATGTCGTGATTGTACACTTGTTGCTGTTTGTTAGTGTGTTTGTCTCTTTGAGTCAGTGGCAAAGCTTGTATTCTATATCTCCTGCATTCACAAATACAATCTGAAGTAAATACTCCTTATCAGCAACACAACGCTACTCAGTGAAAGAGAATTGCACCATACAATTCAAACAAATATGAAATTTCACCTGTTATACATGTTTCAGTAAGCTATTGCTCAATTCAAAATGCTACCATGTTACTTTGCCTATTAAGTATTTAAAACTGTTGCAAAAAATAAATAAATAAATAAACAAAATAAAAAGAAAACTTATATATAGTTATATTTTGTCACTGTTCAAAGAAAAAAAGGTATTTCTAAAATCGCAACTTTACAGGAGAAGCCAAAAACCTTTAATTTGAATGTCAGTGGAACCAGACGTTTTTCCAAGCAGCTTTGGGCCATTTCTGTCGGTCCATTCTTTATAAAATTTACACACAGTGTAAAGAGCACCTCATGTGATCAAATGAAGCACAAAAGTCAAAATCAACAAAAATGGAGATGCATGTTTTTCTTTAGACAGCGACGACATATTGAAATTGGCTTTAGTAAAAAAACTGCAGATACTACAACCACAAAAAACCACACTCTTTACATGCGCGCACCCACCTCAGATACAGAGTTAATCCTCCCAGCCCATGACTTCACATCTAGCTGCTGCAAATACAGTCTGGATCCATTAAAATAACCGTAATGTCTAACGAGCTAGACCCCCCTTAGGAACCCAGCACAGTGCACTATATCTGTACACAGTGCTAAGGAGGTAAAGGTTGGGGGTGGTTAAGGGGAGTGAAGGCAGTGCGGGGGCTGACAGTGGCGTCAGAGGGGGGTACATTCAGTATGACAGGGTAGGAATGACTGAGAGTCAGCTGGACAGGACATGCCACTTGGTAACACTGTCAACAAACATCATCACAGTCAGACGGCCTGTGTCTCACCCCTACCTAACCCCCATCTGCTGTCAGTATAAGCAGGGAACGGTGACACAGCACCAAACCCATAATGTCAGAATACTAAAAGCCATGCAGGGCTTCTCCTCGGTTATAATCAGAAATCAATTTGGCTTTTATAACTTTGACATGGTTTAGTCACTGTAAATGACCTAGCCAGACATCAAAATTGCAAAACACTTCCGTTTCTATAAATGAAACCGACTTAAACAAAAATCATCACTGACACTGGGTTCTGCACAGAGAAAAGGCTCCAGGCTTTATTTAGCTTTGTTAGGGGAATGCAGAAAAGCATTCTCCTGGGCAGATTTAATTATCTCTAGATTAAATACAAAGATGCATGCATTGCACGTGTTTTTAAAACCCTTCTCTCCATATAGAAATCCTCAAAAAAAACATGTCTCCTTACTTCCTGGGCTGGTACAGTTCCCTAAATTCTTGGGATTATAAATTAAGTTGTCAGTTACTTCTTTTTAGCTCTGGGTTGTTAATTAAATACTCCTCCTAGCCTAGATCTTTGCAAACAATTCCCTTGATATTTGGCGTCTATACGTGCTGGAATGTTCCATCCTATTGCTTGGCTTCACTACACAGAATTCAATTGTGCTACTATTTCTAGATTATTACACTTATATATTTCTTACATTTTTACCAAATTATCATAATATCATT
Source organism: Prochilodus magdalenae (assembly GCA_024036415.1). Classification (NCBI taxonomy): domain Eukaryota; kingdom Metazoa; phylum Chordata; class Actinopteri; order Characiformes; family Prochilodontidae; genus Prochilodus; species Prochilodus magdalenae. Next base: position 519,943 of record JAMWET010003287.1, read on the forward strand.
ATCATAATTCTCCCATACCCCAAAAATAATATATAAGCCAAAACATGTTTTATAAATACAAAAAGAGGTCAAAGTCTTTATAAAATTTAGGTAAAATATTTCTATATCACAAAGTAATATCTGCATTATATGGTTGATATAGTATAACACAACATTATTTACAAAAGCAGAGAGAAGAATGACCAACATTTAGGCTGCAGGGTGGCTGCTACTACTGCAATAAGATGTGTGATACACTTCTGTCCATTGTAAAAGACAATATAATTTCACAGCAGCCATATATAAACAGGCCTGACTGAGATTACGCAACTAGCAGTTTGAGGAGAGAATGTGATGATCAGACATTACATTTTTATAATGTTAACAGGTGGAGTGGACTTTGCTTGAATGTCTCCTATGGCCTTGTAATTGTTTTTAGTTTTACCCCTTCATCCAGCTCTGAATATGGATAACAGGGACAGGAACAGAAAATTAACCCAGATATTTTGGGTTTAAATAGCATGTATCCATGGAGGCCCAAATCACTTTGTAGCGGAACAACTGCTTGTCCTTGTGAGCACTTCTATAAATATCCTAAAAACATTAAGTGTGCTTGTCTTATATGGCATTCATTCAAAGCCCATCATCGTGTAATGTTTGCCTCTGGTGAGTTAAACATGCAACTTTACCTACTAATAGCTAGAAACTACATTACACGTCCTTTATGCTCATCTTCGAGGAATAAAACTGTAGTGAGGGAGGATTACACGGCATGGCAAAAGTTTAAAATGCCCAAAGCATATCACAGTGTATAATTCCAGCTGCATGACTGATCAAAACAGCATGGTAAACTAAACAGCTTACATGTGTCTCTTCTTCCCTGTATGGTCCCAGAGGTACAGTAAAGAAGCAAAACTGACACAGAACTCATTTGTGCACAAACATAAAGTCAGGCACAACTTAACTCAGCAGTGTCCATCCTTGTTCTATATTTATGATGACAAATGTAAAATAGTTTGTCTATATATTCCATGTTTCTATGTACAACATTTTTTGTGCACCCTTAAAGGTGTCATTATTGGTGTGGAGATATTAGCCTTGATTCTACATGGTATCAAATTGGTATTGGTGAAGAACATCAGAGGTATTGACGAGATTACCTGTATGTATAACCCAGCCAAGTTGTTTAGCCACCTGTTATACTGTGAAAGCAGTCTAATCCGACAGTTGTGCTATTATGCCCGAGCGTTTGTCCTGTGTTTCTTCTGAGATCAAGCGGAATAATAACAAGTATGGTCTCACTTTGTTACACATTTTTCTGGGAAGGGTTTACAGCACATTAGAAAAGTGCTGCTGGGTTGTGACTGCAGTTAGCAATTAGTAAGCTATCAGATATTCAGCATTAGTAAGTTTTAAAATCCCATTTCAACTCATTCCATAGGTATTCGAAGGTGCTCCACCACTCTTGAGAATGTAACCCAATCCTGAGGGGATTTTATATCCCCCTCACAGAAGCTTGGCATTGGGAACAGTGTTATAGGGCACATGTACAGTTGCTTCAGAGCATCCAATTCAGGACCACCTAAGTAATGCCTTTCTACCCCTCTAGCCGATGCTTCGATTGGCACTGCAATGTTCCAGCATAGTGTCAAGCCTTTCCAGCAGAATACTGTAAAACAGCATTTTTTTAGAATTTAGAATCACGTATTTGACCAGTGTACTTCCACAAAGATGAATTTGACATCTACGTTTATCCCATACATGCAGTTAAAAAGCCACATATACATACACTTACAAATTTCCTTTTCATACCCTTGATTTTAGAAAACATGCTAAGCAAGTAGGGGTCTGTAAACTTTTGGACATAATAGTGTACCTGCCAGATGTGGCTTCTATCAGAGTACTAGCAGCGCTTTCCTGTGTTGGTTATGAAAGCTATATGTTCACAATTGTGCTCCTGTGTCAGTAATGAGTGAACTCTAAAGTAGTAACTGGAGACATGTAAAACACAGCTACCCTTTGACAATATACAGAAACAGCCCTCCGTATACACTCATCTGCCTGTCCCCCTGCAATAGCAATATCTCTGACAGTGAAAGCATCTTACATTTATATAATGAATCTATCATTATGAGATTTCATGAAGATTATAATATCAGCATACCTATTTCCAGAAAATGCTATAAGTGTTATTGTATTAAAGGTTTACTGGCAGACAATTTCACATAAATATGGAGCTGGTGACATATCAAGACATCCATTTTTACAGCGACCCATCCATTTTCACCGCTCTCTCCTCATCTCATGCTCTACATGCTTTGCTCCGCCCCTCTCCCTTTCATTTTTCTCTCCATCCCAGTCTTCCTGCTGCTGCTTTTTCTTTCTCCATCAGTGTAGCTGCGGCTGCTAGAGGCCAATACTGGCAGTGGCAGCCACTAATTGATTGCTCCTCTCCTCTCCTCTCCTCCTTCCTTCTTCTACTGACGTCAGCCTATTTCAGTACGAATGCATCCCCCACCCCTGCCCTGCACGGACACAATCGCCAAGCAACCACCACCAATATTCTATCCGCCAGGCATCGCACAATGTTTCTCTCTGTGTCGTTCCCTCTGTTGTTTGGTGCAGAGTGTTGTTACCTGGTTGCGTGCGACTCCGATGCAGCTCCCCATCCTGTATTCCATGTCCTCCTGAGGAGACGTGACAGCAGCGCTACAAGGCTTGCAGAAATAGTCTCTGCAGAATTGCATCGCCACTACAGAGACATGGCATTGCAGAGCTGGCTAGAATGCATGTGAGCAAGTGAGTGAGAATACGCTAGACTATGTATGTATGTGTGTGTGTCTCGGAGTGTGCAAGCCTGTGAGGCTGTGTGTGACTAATAAGCCTCATCTACAGCATTGCTCAGGGTACATCTGCGACATACATCTTCATGCTCTATTATATAAGAACGTTATGATATAAATAGAACAGTTGAAGAAATCAAGGTGAAAGGCGGGATTTGCTCTCCTCCCCTCCATCCCTCAACCTTAGCAGAGATGTGTTGGATTGCAGCACTGCACATGGGTGAAAAAACCCCTCTGTTACCCACAGAAACACTGACAGACATGAGCAGGGAGAGGAGGGGGAGCAACAGTGAGAGAAGCAGGGAGAGAGAGAGATAAAAAGATGGAATGGTGTAGAAGTGTATCTGCGGTTTTAAAGGGGCCACAGCCGCAGGCAGTATAATGCTGTCCTGAGCAGCTCATTAAAAACACTAACAGAAATACTGAGAATGGCCCACTCAACCAAAACAGGAAAAGATACACGTATCACGCAGTTTATCACCACTGTATTAACATTCATGCAGATGTGCTTTGAAATGGAGTGTTGAGCATAACCCACTATTATGGGATTTGCTATCTGCATAATTCAGCCTTTAGTATTTAAACAATGTCATTTACCGTTGTTTGATGTCAGTACTTCTTTTTAAAGAAAGTCAGACACCTGAAGCACTTAATAACTCTAAAAGCTCTGAGAGCTGAGAAATTATATGATATATATATCGTCGCTGTCCAATGAAAAACATGTATCTTCATTTTTGTCCATTTTGACTTTTATGCATCATTTGAAAACAGCTTCTGCCGTTTACACTTTGTGAGATTTGCATGATGAATGGACCAACTGAAATGGCCCAGAAGTGCTCCGAAGGACGTCTGGTTCCATTGACTTACATTAAAATTAAATTAGGTTTTAGCATCTCCTGTAAAGTTGCCATTTTGGAGATACTTGTTTTTCTTTAGACAGCGACGATATGCATTTCCAAGAATGTTGAGACGCGGTCCAAAATGTAAATTAAAACTGAAAAATCATTTAACCTCTGTATTAGTTTAAAATATTGCCAAGACAATATATCAATAATAGCAACTGTTGTGTTCCCCACCTCTTCTTTTTACAACACTCTGTAAGCATTTAGGAACTAAGGAAACCAACCGCTTTCCCATTATTCCTTAATATAGGATTTCATCTGATCAGCAGTTCAGGGTCATATTTTTCATTGTATAAAGCTTTGAATGTTTTTATTGGATAACAGGTATGGACTGCAGGCAGGCCAGTTTAACACCTGGACTCTTTACTACAGAGATGTTATAATACATGCAGCAATGTGGTTTGGCATAGTCTTGCTGAAATTAGCAACTCCTTCTCTGAAAAAGACGTTGTCTGGATGGCAGCATACTTTGCTCCAAAACTCAGATATATTGTTCTATATTAAAGGTCTCTCTGAAAAGTGCATGTTACCCATACCGTTATGTGTACTGACTTTGGAACAATGCATTTATAACAAGCTGGATGATCCCTCGCTTCTTTTGGAGGACATGGCATTCCAAAAAAAAAAAATCATATTTGATTCTTCACAGCACAGGACACACTTCTTCTTAACTCAGTCCACCCAGGATTGTTGCAATGGCAGATGGCTGCAAGATGCAGAAATAAATCCACACTGCCCCTAACACCATGCCAAAGACTGCAATGATATTGTGTCTGACTGTCATGGAGTGGGTCAGAATGGCTGTGGCTCATCTTCAGTGATGAGCCCAGCTTTTGTCTTGGTGAAAACAGCCAATGAATCTATGTGTGGAGCCACCGTGGTCAGTGCCAAGATTAACAGTCTACAGAAACTGTGTGAGAATATTCAAGGTGCATGGGATGGATTATCACAGGACACCATTAGGAACCTTCCCTCCGTATTTTCCTTATCTTCCTTTTCAATAGCATTTCGATCCAACACTTTCTTCTGGATGCAACTATTCTTTTGGTAATGAGTGCATATAACGCAACATGCCAGATGTCTTGGCATTGGGTTGTACAGGTTCCTAATGGTGTCCTGTGATAATTGATCCAATGCCGCTTGAATATTTTTTTATACATTTCCTGAAGATTTTGCAGTAGGATTGGAGGTGGAGTCAACAGGTTTTGGATATGTGACACATGACAGCAAACCATTCATCTTGGTGCTGACCACAGTGCCTCCAGCTGTCTGCCAATGGTGCTGGGACTAACTCACGGAGGGCATCACTGCTCTGTCCGCAGTTGTGGCAGTTGGGTCAGTCTATAGCGATAAGCCCCATCCTTGACCACGTCACTTGCGGGGCAGAGTGTGAAACTTAAATCATGTCTCACACTGTTAAATCTACCCACCAAGCCTCATTCCTGTTGGTTGAATCCAACTGGATGCAATTATTTGTGCATTTTAGATTTTTTACTTGCTTTTGTGGAATCAGCATTAACTGTGTTCACAAACATGCAGTGATTTACTACAGAATCCTGTCTGGGTTAAATTAAGTATTGCCTGAGGGTCTTAAGATCATGGCTACCCAGTAGTGGCTAAAAGATTCTCTGAATATTTTAATGATATTATGTACCCCAGATTATGAAATTTCACAGTTCCTAACTATTTTACTATAATAAATAAACATTATTCTTGATTTTTTCTGTGCTGTTAAGTGGTGGACCCCTTCCCCTTTTCACTTCTGAAAGACTGTCTGGGATGCTAAAAATTTGTATTACAACAGCACTGAAACGGTTTTGACGTAATTTATCTGAGGAGAGATTCACTGCAGAGAGATACTTACACAGTGCTGTGATCGCATTTTTAACATCAGTATACCAAATACAAGTTTATCCACAGTGAAACATTTTACATTAAACCACTCTAAATGACTCAACATCTCAATGTGTGAATCATAAAGAAATATATTCTGGTCTGTGTCTTTTGGGTTGCATGTAATATTGCATGAAGACAGAAGACAAAACACAACAGATTTATCTGAATGCTGCTGACCACTTTTCCTTTTATTCCTTCCTTCTTTCATTGTTCCTGTTTTTCCTACATGTCACAGCACAAATAATGACTAAATATATAGACCAAACTAAATAATCCAGACTATTACATTGCGTCTACCATTTTGCAGTTTTCAGAATTTATCATTATAAAGCAGTATTAAACATACTTTGTGATTTAGCATCTTAGCCCCTGAGAGAAACTTCCAAGTGCTACAGCCAGTAGGTTGCAAACATCTCTCCCCTAAATTTTCTGAGCTTAAATTAGCTCACAAAGACCCAGGGACTCACATTACTGCTTTTCCCATCAGGACTTAAAGGGCAATACCCACTACTTTGCAGAGGTTACGCACAATTAAAGGAGCGTTTGTTTTTGGTTTTGAACATTCCAAAATTACCTTGTTTTTAACAGAATGTGAAGAAATAACAGTTCTGTACATCAAAGGCATATATGTAGCATGTTGCAAAGATATATACTGAAGTTAGCATGCTATCCAGCTAACTCCAGGTCATCCTGTCTCACAATACCACTTTGTGCCTCAGGAGTCAATTGTGAGTCACTACAGCATTGAGTCAAATCAGTCCAACATGAAAGGATGTTGCACTGACAGGATATTCTTACCTCTTGTCAATCGTGTTGAAGGTGCTGCTCCTGATAAGTTAATTCATAAACAGGTAGCCAATAAAAGGAAGAAAAAACACGATGACGGAGTGTCGCTTTCGCACATCTGGCATGAAGAAACACAATCAGCAGGAAAAAGGAGGGCCATTAAAAGAAGTTTAACTACTTTCCACAACTACACATTTCTTCTAGACTGGTAAAAACTGAAGGGGTACGAGAATCGGCTGTGAATTATCTGGAGGTATGTGAGCCTCTACTGTTTGTATGAATTTGACAGGTTGTGTCATCTTACGAACTGCTTCTTTAAAGTTAAATGTAAACAAAGTCACTCTGAGATCTTGTGTTAAAAATGCCTCTTTTATATTAAGCTGCAACTAATACACTGTTTGTACAGTTTCACAGTATCTGAATGACTGACTCACATATCAGCCACTTTATAATACGCTATTTTTAAAAAAGAAATCCGTTTCCCTGGAAGCTAAAAGCTCAGACCAAAACCACATGACCAAGCACTGCAAAGTACAAAATTTGGTCTAAATAAAATAAACGTATATTATACTACTAACTAAAAGTGCTAAACATTCTACAACAAATTAGCAAATATTCCACCAGTATGAGGCGTTTCCTCTCCACTAGATGTCAGCATTTAGCTACTCCATAATAGAAATAGGTTTATTTATGGCTAAAACATCCCCCGCTGACTAACCAGCTATTTAGAATTCACTTCCTGAGTTGACTTGAGTATGTTGGTGCCTTCTGGTTCACAGTAGTGTTTTCTTTTTTGAGAGTTTACTGGCCACTAGCTTCTGTAACTGTCATTTAAAAATAGGTTTGAACTTGGGAGTATCCGGATGTGGCCTAACTTAGCAGTTTGGAGTGTTTTCATTTTCCACAAACTACTCTCTATCATGTCTATGTGTTAAGTAGCTTAGAAATCATGAATAATCAACAGTAACCTAAAGTGGAGCAGGAGGGGCTATTAGGCAAATCTTGCATATTGACAAATTTAGTCTCCCTGTTTTTATATTTTGATGTCTTTGAGCCACGTCACCTGCAACACACAGAATAAAGAGCTGATATTCCTATCTTGGAATTTATTTCCTCCCCTGAGCAACACTAAATAGGTGTGGTGTTATGTACCAAAAACAGCTATATGTCATTTATGTAATAGTGCCTTTAAGACTTTAAACATTATCTCTGACATGACTGACTGCCCTACAATATGTTTTGCTCAGAAAGTAGGAACACTGCTGTGTGTGGATGGGTAAGTAGCTTTTGTGACATCACAGCAATGATACACTTTTTCTTTCATGACATAAGTCCTTTAAAAGCCATTCTGTGAGTGTCAGAGACTTTACTGGGTTACAAAGACGCATACATATTCTCAGTAGCGTCCCACAACTGTAACAATCAGCGGTAGGCAGGGAACAATACATATGTACTTCAGTAAAAGCAGAAATACTCTGGGCATAAATACTCTCTTGATTTTTAAGCCATCCCCTTTAACACATGCAGAATGTGGCTTAACCTTGTCATGATGAAGTAAGGACTTCCCTGAAAAAGGGAGCATGTGCTACTATAAAATGTCCACATAACCTTTCAGTATAAGTTGTGCTTTCACATAACTGCAAGTGACCCTTGCCATGAGCACTAATAAACTCCCATATCACAACAGATCCTGGCTGTAGAACGACATGCTGGTATCTTATTTCCATAAACAAATAAACGTGACAGACTGGCTAAGCAGGCCATAATCTATGTTTCCACTGTGTATCAGGCCATCAGCCAGGTCAGCTCAGGACCAGAGAAGTTGTTTCTGGACATTGTTAACATTTGGCCTCCACTGTGTATAGTACAGGTAGCACTTGTGTATTCAGCGACAAACAGCAGTTAATACAGACAGCCTATACCCAAGATCATGCAGTGATTCCCATCCTGACGTTTTTTTAATGTAGTGGGGACTCGGGGATCAGAGATGATAGCCATTGCGTTTTTGGCTTAGCTTTTTAGGCACCGAGATTTTTCCAGATCTTCTGAATGTTTTAATATTATGTGATGTAAGGGTAAAATGCCTGAAGTCCTAGCAAACATCTATTGAGGAACACTGGGCCTCATTTACCAATACCCCAGGTAATCCCAGGTATTCTTTTACATTTGCTTCTGAGAAAGGCCTTAAAAAACGTCTGTCATATTTTTGGCATGTTCTTAAACTGCACTACTGTTTGCACCTTTGTGCTCATGAATGCACAGGTTCTCTTTACCTAAAAAAAACCCAAATCTCAAATAAGAGAACACTGGCAAAAACCTTTGTGAAAACTGTGTAAGCAGGTCTTGGGAGTTGCTGTTGGGTTTGTAGATTTGTGCAATGAAATACAAACACTTACCATGGCTGTGGTTTAAATACTTTGCAACCTTTATTTTATAAAACTACCACTGTGGCATACTCTTTATGTGGCTCCCAATTGACTTTGTACATTTTACATGTCTTTTATCACAAACACTTAAAACCATTAACAAAAAATAAAATCCTATACAAAAAAGTGAAGTAAAAGTGAAGTAATTAAAACAGAACATTACAACTGCTGTCACATCAGCTTTCTTGTGTCAATGTTTTCGGGGCGGAAATCAAAGCCTCTTTAATTTCAAAGACATCAATGAGCTCCTGCAAAGCAAAAATAAATATTAAAGACCACCAGCTCTATAAATAGTTGCTAGCTGTGTGTAGAGTAAGAAGAATAATATCAAATCCTCCTGCTGTGGCACATATGACCAGCATCAAACTACAATTATAAAAATGCTTGCTATGAAAGAGAACATTAACCGAACATATATTTTATAAACATAAATTATAGATCTGAGACCTTTAGGTGAGGTGTTTACAGGAATGCAAAGTACATGGATCTTACCCTCCAAGTGGCAGGGCTGATTGAAATGACACACTGGTGACGGGTAGCAGCTCCACCAGGTTCCACCTCACCTTCTTCGACAGGAGCTATAGTATACACACACACAAGAATGGTTATAAAATACATGAATAATGATGTAATAAAACCAACTGCATAAAGAAACTCAAATAAAACAGCTTTACATGACATTACAGCAAACCTTACCTATACAAGGAAGTTTTGAATCATCCAGATAAATCCTTGCCAGGCCATCCTGGAACAAAAAAAAAACCCTTGGTAAGTATTTTTCTCCATGTTGGATTCTGAATTCTAAATAGTTCTATGTTGAGACCCAGAATTAGGCATTATTGGGTATGGCAATGGTTTCCAATGTCAGTCCTGGGGGACACGTGGTCTGTACTTAGTAGTTTTTGCCCTATTGTACATACATGACCCATAAAATGTGTTTATTTGGTAATGAGTCGAATTTTGTGTGTTTAATGAGGGAAAATAACCAAAATGTGCTAACTATAATGTGTTGGGTCATCAGGGATGTGACTGAAAATATACTAGATATACTAAATATACTATAATAGTAAAAAAAAAAATTGGTACTTCTGGACTGGACTCCAACCTTTTATTATATTGCAGAAATGTGAATATAGAAAGAGGAAAAATCCAACACATACACAACACATATGTAGGAGTCTAACATTAGTACAAGAAAATCTACTTACTCTAATAAGGAATGACGTGTGGAATATATTCTCCACTGTCCGGGCGAAAGAGGTAGGATCAACAACAAACTCATAATAGGATATAGGAGACTGAGCTGTGGGGAGGAAAAGCACAATGTTTTAAAAGGAAACAAAATTACATAACATACATACATAAAGCTAGTTCAGAACAGTGGTGGGCTATATGTTAAAAATATTATGTCACACTGTTTCAAGACATTTTCAAGATACCTAATGCAATATGATAATTCATTTTTCCGGTAGAAAGTTGGAACAAACTAGAATTTGTAGTGCCAGCTATAAAACATAGTTATACAGTTATAAAATACAGGCTTAATAATGCTCACTTTGTATCGAAACATGCATTTAGTCAGGGTTTATTAAGTACTGACAATATAAATAATATACAAAAAAAAGCCTACTCACAGATTATCGATTTTTTCATAAAAAAATTTCATAGTGCCCAGCTCTAGTTGTTAGCAATTAACTATAAATAAATCTAGTACTAACACTTTATAACTATCAGTACTAACGGTCATCAGAGTAGTATCTCTGAAGGCACCCCAGAATCCTCTCCACCTCCTTCTCTGTGGCTTCCTGGTGTGATTCTTCCATTTTCTTTAGCTATAACAGAAACAAAGTTCCAGTATGTCTAACCTACAAGATCAAAAGCAAGCACTGTAATGAAAGATATATAGCAAGTTGATTAACACCTGAGTAGGCATCATTCGTTTGGCTTCTTTGCTGGGAGCTTTCCTTTGTCTCTCAACACGCTGACGTGGTGGCGGAGGTTCAGCCAGAAATGAGCCCAGCCTCAAATTACAATTAACCAAGTAAGACAGCAATAAAACCAGACAAAATCTCAATTCTCAAGAGCCCGAATTTCCGTCTGCGTCGATGTGTAGTTGACATACTCACATGTAGTGGAAAGAGGGGGCTGTTCTGAAGCAATATTCTGCTCTTTTGGAAAGCCTCTGCCAAGCATCTGGAGGCAAATAACCACCCAAGTAGCCGTCCTGATCATCCTCATCTTCTTCTAAACGGTTGAGACCCATGAAGGACAACTGGTTTGACCAAAAATATACAGACAAAAGTGGTAGAGTGTTATCTAAGATGTAAAGAGACCCTAGACCGTTACCTCCCCACATCTGTTCAGAAAAACACACACACACAGTTTGCAAGCATCCTGTCTTGCAGTAACTCACCAAATGCTCTGCAAATGTGGAAGGGTCAAAAGATGAGCCCTCTGCATGGAGCTGGCTGGCCTTTTCTCTGCCTAGGTCTGTGGCAAGGACCAGCAGCTGAGCATCCAAAGCAGCTTCCCGAGCCTGCCTAACTACACATGAACACACATAACATCACAATCTGAGGCACATCCATTTATTTAAAAATACATCCACGCAGAAGAGTCCATTATGTCATAATCTTCTCTGCTACAACACGCACAATGTGAAGGACAGAAGAGATTATACTTGGTCAGTGTGAAAACCGTATATATTACCATTGGCAAAGAGTTTGTTGGCTTCTTCTAACACATCGATGAGCTTATTGTTGGCTGGGTTCAGCATATCCTCACGATTTTCTGCAATCAACCATATGAAAGGTATATTAGCACAGATGACCTTTCCAAAACATTAGCCATGCAGTGTAAAAATATCTGCATGAAATCACTGAATCAATATCAATTTAAAAAAGTCAGGCTGTAAGAAGAAGCAAGTGCTCAAACTCACGCTGGACAGAGTTGATAAGATCCCTGTACTGGCTTCTGATTTCCCTCCGACGAGCAGGGTCATCGTCTTCCTCGTGGATCCCTGATGGGCCTGCGCCATCATCCTCATCACCGGTATCTGCTGCTCTCTCTGGCCTACTGCGGCCTACAATTCCATTGGCATGTGAGGCAGACTCATCCTGGCCCCCTCTGCTAACCCTCCGCCTTGATTCTGACATCTCCAACTTTACCTTCTTTGGAAGGTTGGTAGTGGTTCTGTTTGGGATTATGGCTTTGTCAGATGTCCGAATGCTTTAATGAATGCAAAAATAAATAAATTACACAGCAGCAAAAAGCAAGCATATGTTTGACTGCTATCTACTATGATCAGATACTGTAGAACGAAGGTACTCTGATTAAGCCAGTTTAAAGTATACACGGGTCAGTGGGTCCCAACCCCGGTCCTGATGCTTGTTTGATTAGGTGTGCTGTGAACACGGGAAGAACACCGGAAAGTGCAAGGCAACGTTAAGAAGATTAGGCTTGCAAACCACTAGTGAATGGTTATCTAGCTTTGTACCAAACCTGTTTTCTAGTTGTGATAGATTAGTATTATAGCTGCCACTGACAAATAGCTTCATATAATTGTGGATATAACGCTAAAGAGCTACGTATTTTTTTAAAAAATGGAGCAATTTTTGGTACGTTATTTAACCTATGGGCTTTATATAAAATACGTTACCTTCCAAAACACTGCATAAAGGTATGCTAAACCGAAAAGACAAATTGGCGAATCATGTAGCTAGCTAGTAAACCGAACAATGGTGTCAGGCAAGTCGCCCATCAATGAGTTGCTGTCTTGATCATTTTAAAGACACTAACAACTGCAACACTGCTGTGTAACTGAGTGCGATCTAATTATAACGTTTGGGTTTATTGTTGGGACATTTGTGTAAAGTCGCTACAGTAAACAGTGTAAACAAAGACACTGCAGAAACAGAAATCCTAACTCACGTGTTTCTGTATCTTCTCTTGTGATCTAAGAGCGCGGCTAGTAGTTAGCACTGCTCTCACAACTTCGTTACATTACCTATCAGTGTAAACAAAACTCTTCCACATACAATCAGGCTACAGAAAAACATTCTACATTTATATACTTTGGTTAATTTTACTTACAAAATCAAGTCCCACAGCACTGTGTTTATACTCGCTACGCGCGAAAATAAACAAGGAAGTCGATTTCCTTTCCGGGTTTCCGTGCAACGTTCAAGTCACTCCAGAGTCTCAATGGGTTTACTTGGTTGAACATGTTCATAATAGGTTTCGGTCGAACTAATTTAATTTCTCTAATTCTTTGCGGTTATAAACATAGCACTGTTGGTGACATAACACATCATGCCCTTGCCAATGCTAAATTTCCTAAAAGTTTATTGTCGATGAGCTGTGAATGCCAGCGTCTAGTAGCCTACATGGAACTGTGCATCCCAGTTTAGGATGAAGGTGTTAACAACGAGCCGCATAAAGCCGTGGTCAAAATAGCAGGACGTTTTACTGCGGAACAGTTATAAAGCTGGCGTTTTCATTCTGTTGTAACACCAGCACGTCTCTCATGGCCACCACAACACAAGCTGTGGCTGAGTAAAACAACACACGCATGTCTGTCTAGATGCCCTGATTTGTATACCATCGTGTGCACAAACGAAGTTTGCGCATGTCTTGTAGATCCAGCATGGGCCCGACGCCCTCTTGTTGACTCCTCCCTCAAATGAAAAAACAGTCCGCACAGTTTCCGGAAATTAACAAACTCGTGATGGCAGGAGGCGAGGCAGAGAGAAGATGAGCTGTGGAGTATGTGAAAAGCCAGGCCTTTAGAAAGCTTTTTCTGGACACAACAACATCTGTAACTATTATGGCCGCGTTAAAAACGACAACAGACAGAGGTGTCGGGAAGCCGTGGGCTGACTGCGCAATGAGCCGCTGCTAAAACGCGAAGGATCTGTCACCAACGACTGCTAACCGCTCGGTTTGCTTCCTAGTCTGGATTTCCTCACCTTCAGCTAATATGACACGACATGCTCTGGAGCAGGTGACAGATTTCGGGGATTTTACGAGAGGTAAAGATCTGAAGGAGCTTTTACAACAGTCCAGTAACTCTACAAGAAACTGTTTGTCGAACGTCCGGGTCAGTCCAGATGGACGACACATCCACGTTATCCTCCACACACCGAAGACTGGTCTCATGACATATGACAAATATCAAAGGGCCCACCTTGTACAATGCCAGAAGCATCTGGATTTAGTACTGACACGGAATGTTCCGGTAGTTGACCTCATTTATTTCGACCAAAGCAACGCAGAAGATGGTGCCACTCTGCTCGGGGTCATATTCGAGAATGGCAAAGTGGAGTTTTGGAAATTCTCTGAGCGGAAAACTGGATGGAATTTACTACAAACTGCGGATCTATGCAACAGCCCCAGAGCAAAGATCGTTTCTGTCTGCATCAATCAGAATTTTATTATCTGGTGTGAGGAGAGACCACCCTCAGAGAGCTCTGCAGCCCCCGGTGTATCTCGCAACAACTTCAGATTCTGCATCTGCAAAAGGACTTTTGAAGTAGATGAGGTGGGAGTCTGTTTGGGGGGTGTGAAGATTGCATTGCACAATAATCCTCGTTACCTGGTTGTCAGTTCTGGGGATGTGGTGTATTTATTACCAGACATACAAGAGCATCCTCTCATCACTGTGTCAAAAGTGTTTTTAACATGGTCCCCTCAGCATGACATCTTTAAAGTCCACAGCACTGGTACTGGAACTCTCCTTATCAGAAATTCTGCACCAAATAAGGAGACTGACTTTAAGAGATTGGTGACTGACTGTGTTGGAATTCTCTCCACCACCACTCCTCCTGATATCTGTGGTTTTTGTCCTGTTGGTTGTGGGGATCTCCTGGTACTCCTCAGCTCTGGATGGGTTTGCATAATGCAGAGAGATGGCATTCTCCGGCAGATTTACAAACTGCCAGACAACTGCCTCGCTGCCTCCTGTGGCATTCAAAACAGTCTAAACCTTTACCACAATATCCTTGCATTAACAGTGGGCAGGATGTTGTATTTGATTGATGCTAAATGTGGCCTTGAGTTGGAGAGGATCACTCTGAAAAGGGAGGGCCTCCTCTTTGTGAACTGCTTGGAAAGTCATTCCCCACAGATGCTCTCAGAAGCTGGGCTATTTGTGGTCATCCAGGGGGAGGTGGAGGCTAAACTCAAGCCATCAGTGTCACATTCAGCGAACATCAACCCAAGTGCTGTCTTGGCTGAGGCTGTGTTTGAGGAAGCATGTAAATATTACCAACAGCGAAGTCTTAGCACCACACAGCTAACAACTGAGAAACTTAAAAAGGGCGGAATGTTTCAGGCACCTATCTCATTGGCAGCCATCATTAGGGATTATTTGAGCAACCAGAAGATGAAAACTGCAGGGAAAGATTCTTCCGGACATGAGAAACTGTTAAACTCCCTTGACTCTGAGCTTAAAAGTCTTGTTGCCCTGGAAGACATTAAAACGTTAATGGTGAAGGCCTCAGAGAAGGACCTGGAGAGTTACTGTGAGACCCTGATTCAACAGGAAGTCTCTAGACTGCTCAGCTCAGAGGTAGATAGGGAAAACCTTCAATACCTGAATAGTATCTTCCACCTGTTTCCCACTGAGACTTGGCAGGCAACACAGGGTATCCTTCAACTTAGATGTAATGGTGAGGGGTCATTATCTAGCAAGGCTCCTGCTGAGTTATGGAAGATTGTGCTTAGCCCTGTCCAAACAACAGCTAACTTTACCCACTGCAATGGTCAAGCCCCAGCCAATGTTTCTCTGCCTGTCTTTGAGCTGCTCTGTCACTCCATCTTTCAATTCCAGCCTAACTGGCTCCCCAGGTTTCTGGAGCTGGCACAGGAGCAGTCTGGTGCCTCCTCTACCTCCTCATGGAGTTATGGCGTTAAGGAAAGCTCGGAGAGCCTACCTTTATACAAGCGGGCCCTTGCTGTGCTCCCTTGCAAAGGTGCTTACCAAGACCTGGAAGTGGAACTGCTTTTGTGTAGCCAGCGGCCTAATGCAGTAATGCAAGCCCTCCGGATCCTCATGGGGCTAGGACGGTGGGATCGTGTTACTCAGGTGGCCGAGAGATTCTGCCGCCAAAGCCCTCTTCTCAACAAAGAGATTTTCACCACGCTGTTGTGTGAGGTCTCCCAACACAGAAACCTGGACCCCTACCTGGACTTACTGTGGGCCCTTTGCCCAGAGGACATGACTGTTACTGGAATACTGAACATTGTGCTGAAAAATCTCCCATCCAGCATACAGTCATCAGGGCCATTCCAGGTGCATTCCAGTGGCAGCCAGCTTACCATCGGGCTTCTGAAACCTCTACTGAGTAAAGTTCTCCAGCGGGAGACCAAACCTAGCCAGAGGTACGCAGACATCCTCCAGTCACCTTCCCACCCTCCCCCTACACCCCCACGTCAAGTTAAAGGGCTAGCCAGGGTCAACTCTGAGCTGGACATTGACCTCAGTGAGAAAGGTCCCTCTGGGTCTCAGGTCAACCTTGCCTGAAGTTCCCACACACAAATCATCTCACTATCTTCTAGCTGTCTTTTCATGTATAAGATCTTGGGTTAAGCTTAATACTTACAAAGTATTGATTGGTTTGTAGTGAACAGCAGAGTTTCAGTAATTGATTATAGGCTAGTCGGCACATGGGATTTTATAGTTGAGAGGTTTTATTATGCCTAAATTCTTTGAGGTTTTGTTTAGAGTAACGTTTTACTGAGAGTTTTTGTTTTTTTTTTTTTTTTTTTAAAACCTTATTTCATCTCCATGCGAGGTCAGTGTTTATAGCATGGACATGTTATCTTTTATATTGACTCAAATATGTCAGTAACTGAGAAAACACAATGTCCTTCATCATCCTTTCATGATGTATATTGTAGTGAACATGATTTGGTCACAAAAGGGCCAAGAAACAAACTTGTCTATTCTATACTCCCATATTCGGTTAGCGGTTTGGGAGACTGGGGAACTGTGTTGTAACCCCCAGCAACTTGAGGTCCAGTGCGTTGTGTAGCTGCAGTGATTGGAGGACAGTCAGGGACACTAGAGCAGAACACTTGTTTCTGGTGTTGAACATCAGTGAGCTATTAAATTTTATTTGTTGATACTGTTGACACTACATTACAGAAAACGTAGCCTAACTGTTCATCATAAATGTCAAGACATTGCATATACATCATAAACAGAGACTTGACTGTTGTCATTAATAAGGTAAACCTTTCAGAATGTATAAAAGTGCATTGTGTTCTAAAATGTGCATGAATTTGTTTATTAGTTGGCCTGATAATTTAATAATGTGCTTATAAGTGCCTTTTAAATATACTTTGCTTCCTGTCATTGCTACAGTGATGTAGAAACAGAATATCAGAAACTGTTATATTATTCAAAATGTAATGGAATATAATTAAAGACTATTGTATTGTGAGCCAATTAACATGACTCTGATGTTATATTTAAAGGTGTGATTTCATTAACTTGCCAGTATTCTGTAAACCCCAGGTAGCAGCACCTGCATACATAATATGTAGTTGCTTTTAATTGTTTGACTTGCTGCTGTTCATTTGCTGCCTACATGGTTTTAAATTTAATGACATCCCAACCTGTTTCTTGTCATTATGTAACTAATTTCTTGGTGGCTCAGTAACCTAAGCTGTCCTAGTTGCTAATAATCAGCTTGAGGTTTTTGCCCATAAACTAAACTAGGGAACTCTGAGTTGGAGGCCCGAGATCGTCCTGCAGGCACCACATTCTAATGCCAGTCTTAACTGACTCACCAGGCTGATACAAACTTACCCACTGCATTCCATAGGACTAAGCAGCAGCAGCAGCAGTCGAAGCCTGGCTTTAAATTGAATTTACAATAAATTCTATTATGCAGTGAATGACACAGAAAACGAAGCACAGTGCACAGCCCTGCACAGCTAATTTTATTTTGAGTTTCCTTTTCAGTCACACTTTTTTCCATCCCATGACCACAAATGTGTACTTGATGTCAGAAGGCCGGTAACCAAATACCCTTTTCTATAACCACATTTCCTAGAAGAACTTCTGATTATGCATCATTTGATCATTCTGGTGCATAATACTGTGTATGTTTAGCATCTGTGTTAGTATGAACTCAAGTATGTGGACTTTCTTTACTTGAACAGTGCCTCCAAACCAAGAACATGTTAGGATAGCTCATATAACAAGTGTTATCAATCTGGAAGACATTAACATGATGGTAATGTAAACAAACAAATTGTATAATTGTAGTTGTTGTTTAAAATAACTGAAGAGTTTAAAAACAAATGTCTATGCCCCTTTTCGTGTTCCATACAGATTAACGTCATTTGTCCTAGTAGTACACATAGCTGGTTTATCAAGTGCTGTTGGCTTCTGTTAATCCAGAAATGGGGTATTAACCTAAATATTCAGGCACCAGTCTTGCACTGGTTTAGAGATACTTATTGAACTGTGCCTTAACCTTCTGAATGCCATTGTGTTTCTGTAATCTATGTTTATGTATTGATAGCTGTTCTAGTAAATAGGGCCTGTTAACTGTAAATACCTTTGGTTCTTTCTTTGCTGTGCTTACTACTAGCTGCTCCTTGATTTGCAGGTTCTTGTGGGGGAGTCTGCTCTGGTAGGCTGAGTCTACCAGAGTGGGTTACCTACCAGTGTGGGGTGTCCAAAACACTGCTTTACACCAAAGAGACATGTTCAGCACCATGTTGTGAGGGCTTTTCTCAACTTTAGAGGACCTGTGATTAAGCAGAATGAGCTTGGAAACAGATCATAAGGGACATCAGTCAGTTCAAAAACTGCTGCGATAATGGAGAACAAGCTCAAAGGTCAAATTCCACTCCACTTAACTCCAGTGAAGCAATGCCTCTGCCTGTAAAAGCTGCTTTTCCCCCTTTATTGATTGTGTTTGTAATTTAAGACCACAGCCTCAGAAGTGTTTTATTTAACTGCCTGGATGAGAATTAAATACACTCAGGTAAATGTCAGTAGTATGCTTTAATAGACAAAGTACATTTCCTGAAATCATGACATTTAAGGCTTAACCTTACTGAGGACCACATAAAGTGCATTAATGGGATTTGTATTTAAATCAGTCGAGGAACACAAATAAAATATTGACAACATATAAAAAAAATGACTTAATAAAAAATGATTATGGATATACAGTAACCACAGCACTAAAGAAAAATAATCAAACACAAAGTATCTCAAATAGTTCCTGCATGGCTTTACCATTTCCATACTTATAGTCACGACTTTGGAGATACCACCCGTAGTAAAACATTTAAGCCGCGTCTGGAATGTGCTTAGTCCAAAAGCCATGCATTTTCCCTTTTCCACTTAATATTTGAAGTCCTGGCCTCTTGATTTGTGTACCTGAACATCCAGTGCATGTAAAAAAACACTCCTCTATTCGGAAGTGAGAATTCTCAGCTGAGGACTGAGGAGTATGGCAACAATGAAGATACAGTAGTTTTTCTTCTCCCTTTCAGTACGGTTTCATAGCAGCTCTTGGAAAGTGGTTCATCATTATTTGGTTCCTTTAAAAAGAAGATGAACAATGAGAGTTGTGCAGATAATCAAAGAGAATACCTTCTTTACAAGCTGGAATTTTAAGTGTAGTGAGCTGATGCTGCATCAGCTGAAACACAGACAGGATGTCACTCCCTTTTGCTTCCAGCAGGGGTTGCAACTCACTGTAACACATCGGTGTGCTTCATCCGACGGTAGAACTTGGCCAGCTTGACAGAGAAAATAATGCTGGGAACAAGGAAAGCCATGCACCAGCCCAAACTGAACCAAAAGGCATTCTAGACAAAACAGAGATGCAGCATGTGTTCATATAGCAAAGGGCTGATATCAGAGGGTGTGTACTACAGTCTCATGCAAGTCCTAAATGAACCCAAAATAGTCATTCTTACCAGTGAGTCTACCAGCTTTGTGCAGATTAAATTCTCTGCATTGTCAACAGCTCCAGCCACTGGCCCACAGCGACCCACCTGCTCTGTGATCTGTGATGAGAGTCCGACAAAATAGTCCATTTTAACTGAAGGTATGGCACAGTGCACCACACCACACCTAGGCAGGGTACAATGTGTCTGTAATTATGCTTACAGGTGTGTCAGAAATTTGGAGACTTTAAGTAAAGTTAAAACTTACCGTGTTGTTTGCCCAGTTAGCAAACTCTGTGAGGATTCCAATCTGAATGTCTATAAATTCTCTCGTTTTCTGTAGAAGAATATTTAGTGGTTTAATGTTTTACAGTAATAAAGCTTACTAAATGACCAACTCAACATATACCAGCACCGTTTTAGAGTACTGACAAAAGAAATCTAGTTATTGAAAATATGGAATATACTGGGTGCTTTAGGTTTTTTAGAAAGTTACATAAAAACCAAAAATAGTGAGTTTCCTTTCTGAAAATCTGGTTAACAATTACAACACTGTGTCAGTTTCACTTTGGTATTCTTTTAGGGGAAGCAGGGCACAACAGTCCAACCAAAACAAGTCATGTCAGGTTATTATTACCGTATTTTAGCGTGATGTAGCAGTGCCAAGGAAACAAGGGTTCATTACTATTAATAATTTAATATAATATAATATAATATAATCTTATAAAAAATAAAATGTAATATTGATATATCATTGGAAATGTATTATATGGCCAAGTATGTGGACAACCCAACTCTGCTAACCATGTTAAGACCCTTCAGCTACACCCATTGCTAACAGGTACATAAAATCAAGTACATAGCCATGCTACATCCACAGACAGAGAGGTGTCTGAGGAGCTCAGTGACTCTAAACAGTGCACTATCAAAGGCTGGCATATTTGTCTCAAGTCAGTTCATTGAGTTTCTGTCCTGGTAGATCTGCCCCGGTCAACTGTAAGTGCTATTATTGTGAAACTAAAACATCAAGGAGCAACAATAGTTCAGCCACAAAGAAGTAGACAATGCAAAATCACAAAGCAGGGCCACAGAGTGCTAAAACAATTAGGTGTTGCATCACTTATCACAGAGTTCCAAACTGCCTCTGGAAGCAACATCTGCCAAAAATCTGCATGTCAGACGATTGGTGAAATGGGTTTCTATGGCTGAGCAGCTGTGCAACTTGCCTAAGATCACTATGTGCTTGCCAAGCATTGGCTAGAGAGGGGTAAAGCATGTCACCACTGGACTTTTCTTCTCAAATGGTGAATCAGACTTCACTATCTTGCAGTCTGATGGACAAATCTTGGTTTTAATACAACCTATTGGAACGGATAGTGCCAACAGTAATGTTTGGTGGAGAGGGTTAATGCTACACTGAAGGGTACGTTGTAGCATGCTACAACATGCTAAGAGATTTTAGACCATTTTATGTGTTTCTAAACGTTGTGGTGACAGTTTATAGAAGGGCTTTACTTGTTACAGCATGACAGTGTCCCTGTACACAAAGAGAACTCCATTAAAACATGATTTGTTTAGTAATAAGGAACTACAGGCCTACACAGAGCCCTGACCTCAACCTCACTGAATAATTTTGAGAGTAATTGAAACAAGTATTGCAAACCAATCCAAACCCAACACCAGTGTCTGACCTCACAAATGTCCCTTTAAGTGAATAGGGAAAGATGCCCACAGACACTTTCCAAAATCATGTGCAAAGCCTTACCAGAGGAGGGGCAAAAAATGGGGTGGCAAATCCATAGTAATGATTTTGTAATTGTATGCCGAAGTTCATACAGGTGAGTATGTGTCCATATACTTTTGGCCATGTATTGGGGCATGATAATAAATTTAGTCAGCGATAATAATAAAATAATAATAATAATCATTCACAAATCAGTCACTTAATCTATAATCCCAATATGTTGAATGATGTGAGTGAGTTTAAGGAAACTCAGCTAGTTTTTTTTTAATTACCCACAACACCCTATAGCATAGACTCAACAAAGTTATTTATTTAATCTGACACAATATAGCCATTTTCTGGCTGTATAATCACCAACATACTTACCAGTTTCACTATTTGTGTTATATTGTTGTTCAAAAAGTTCTGAGCATTGTTGACACTGTGTAGAAGATTCTCCAACGTGCCCTAGAGCATGGAGGTGGAGGGAACATTTTCCTGTTTAGAATGGTTTATACAATAGCCTATGCACACATTTCAGATGATCATTATTTTAGACTGGTCAAAACATTATGTGCTTTCATAGCTCCTTTTAAAAAGCAGTGTTAACTTACATTAATTTGTGACGCCTGGACACTGAGGTTCTGAACAGTGGATCTCAGCTCCCACTGTAAAAAAAAAAACAATGCTTTAAAAAGGTGTGCTTTGTGTCTGTATACACATGCACAATAAGGGTGGCATTCAAACCAAATTCGGTTTCAGTATCATTTCCCTTGTTTTGAGCGAACGTACCATCAGAGGGTTGATGGTGGCATTGATCTGAGTCTGAATGAACCTCAGGTTATTTGCCTCGTTCTGGAGATCCATTTTAATCTGGGCATTGGTCTAAAAAGTAAGAAACATCATCAGTGTTGAATTAAGCAGTAAAGAACTTTATCCAGCAGTGTTGTGTCATATGGAATAAAGTGCAACAGTGTAATTACTAACCTGGTTATTAGCCAACCTATCCAATTCATCTGCAGTTGCGTTCAAATTTGTTTTTGAAAAGGAATTAATCTGAAAAGCAGCAGATAGAAATGACACATTAGGGGATATTACATTTCTGCAGTAGACTTATGTTAACATCGTAATGGAATTCTTAAGGAAGTATCCTTGTGATTTCTCTTTTGTGGCGTTGACGCTGTATAAATCAGATTAGGATCTGAGCTGCTATTAGCGAGGAACTCTACCTGCTGTATGATGCTGCTCAAGTTTTCACTGCTGGCTCTGGTAGAGAGGTCACGCAGCTGGCCTTCCGTCCCTGAACTCAATAGAGTAATGCTGGGTATATTGATGTTGCTGTTCTCAATTGCCTGCTGGACCTGTACTGTGTACTGTTAGGATCAGGACAGGAGGAAATGACTCAGATATGTAAGATTTGGTAAACAAGAATTTTTGATGACTGAATTACTGAAAGATTCTAAGCAAGTATTAATATGTAGAGCTTTTTGTGTAGGACAATTATACATGTTCTTACTTTGGAAACATTGAGAAAGTCATTGAGGTTAATTATCTCCGCCAGGTGTAGTGTATTCCACAAAGACATGTTCATGTGGCAGTCACTGTGGAAGAGATGCAGATACATTTATCTAAAAATACAATAAAATGTCCTGCATATACAGAAGCTGTAGAAAAGTCTTTGCTGTTATGTCAGTTTTGAGTAATTCAGATACCAGTAGAGAGGAGTATCTGAATCCATGTCTTGGGAAACCCCTGGCACTCCACATTTTTAGATCAGTTCCATGTAACAGCACTCATAGGGCTTTGTTAGAACTAGGATGTATACTACATGGAGAACTGTTTATGATTATGGGTCCTGACATCGCATTTATTAATTACTGAATCAGCTCATGCAACTCATTCATTAAATACCAGTATAACTAGTGAGTGTATAAACTATCATTTATTGTTTACGTATATTTTTCTTGCATCTACACTTATTGTCCATTTTGTAGTTCTACAATTACAGACTGTGGACTTTTTCTTTGCCTAATTTGTTATTCCACCTTTACCTCATTCATCAGTGGTCAGGACCTCCAACAGAGCAGGTATTATTAGGGTGGTGGATCATTTCCAGTACAGCAAACACATTCTCACATAACTCAGAATCAGGATGTGAATAAAAAAGCAGCTCATGAGGCTGGGTAAAGCAAGTTTGAGCAGTGGTTGTGTGACATGTTGACTTTGGGATATTAAAATACATGCCTAGTTATTATTGAGAAAAAACACAAAACATGAAAAAAATTTCCCTAACTTATTTGCTCAGTATCTAAATACTTTCAGAGGAATCATATCTCTGGTTTTACGGTCACATGACTGCTGTTTTTTCCAGCAGTCCAGAGCCTGAGGAGTGTTCCTTCAAGGTCAGCAGTGTTGCTTTAAAAGTTGGATTATGAGTAGAATCAACACTTTCTGTAAATTAATACAAGACTTGAGTTAACTATGACCTGAATGCATATTTTTAGCCTGGTTGAATGCCAATGTACAATCTAAAAATGTTTTGCAATGAAACCAATTTCGGTGAAAGGCTTCTTAAAACATTTATCATTTTCATATTGTGGTGATAGGCATGCTATTGGCACTATTGTGTTGGCTGGGTAAAACATGACTGTAGGTTATCACATTTAGGACTCACTTATACACTTGAGTGACTGTCAGGTTATTTTTTAATCCTAGAGTCCTGGACAGCTGGAAATCCGGAATTACATCTGGAATGATCTGAACACATTCATGCACACACACAAACAAACATAATCCCACATACAGTGTTACCATATATGCATACAAATGGAAAAAACTAATTCTGTAGTTTATGTAATTGTTAATCAGTTACTTCTGTCATATAAAGAAACCAAGCCTAGAAAACGAATGAATCTGGGTTTGAAACTAATGTGGAGAGGCATACAGACATTTTTCTTGGCACTCCTACAGATTCTGCTTTTCTGAGTTGTTTTTGATTGAGGTTACCTTAAAGAGCTCCTGGTTCCGCCATGGCACACAGACAAGGGTGTACATGTTGCCTCCTACTATGAACAGTATGAGCACTATTATCATGAAGATCCAGGAGAATATGAAGCTGAACCCCACACCTCTGAAAACAAACAGGAAAACATGAATTGTCCAGTTTGAACTAGGAAATAAACTATTTTATTAAACTGTTAAATCATTTAATAAAAAGAAATGAATGGATAAATATGACATTTTATGTGGATCTGCAAGAATATGCTGCCTAACATATCATTGCTGTCTTGATCAAACATATGGCAACTGTTTAAATCTATGTAATTCTGGACCATTGGTTTAGTTGTTAGGAAATGTTCACACAATGTAAAAATGATGACAAAACAAAACAACAAATGTTTTTATAGGACAGTGAAGATATGGAGCCCATGCATCTTATAACAGAACTAAACACTCTCACATAGAGTTCTTACTCACGCCATAAGGAAGAGTCCTCCACAGTTAGCAGTGCTGGAACGTTCAGTGGGGTCAGCCTTAGACTTCAGTCCAGCTGGGCCAAGCAGGAGGCCCAACAGATTGCACACCACCACCAGCAGAATCACACAGCACAGGACCAAAGCAACAATCAACCTACAAACACACACACACATAGCTTCTAAATGATCTTTCTGTTTCGCATGTATAAATAAGCATTATACAAGTTATACTGTGCTGCCATTCATGAGACTATCCTCTTGTATTAAATGCTAAGTTTCTGGATACTCTACCTGGATTGTTCTGCTGACTTTACTGTCCCTGTATTGGCATTGGCAGATATCTGCAGATCGCTCAGCGTGTTGGATACAGAGGTCAATGCGTCAAGTGGAAGATCACTGGTGACCTGTGAGACTTGGCTCTTTATGCCTCCCAGCTGCTGCTGAATCCCTTTAAAGACCATGAAAGTACATAAAGTACATGAGAAAGGTATTCATGTCCTCAGTGAACAGAATGACTTGCAACATGAAGAGGGAGCTGAGAGTTAAATGCCTTCTTATTTGAGTTTACAACTTCCATTGTTCTGTATTAAAGAACAAACGTCAGAGGCAGGTCGTACACACTTCTCAGGTAAACAAAAGCACAAAGCTTCAGAACAGTACAAGGAATAATAGTCAGATAGAAACCACTGTTTCTAGGAAATGCCAAACAATAGACCATTCCTCTACAGTCTACACTTACCCTGCACTTGGTCTCTGGTTTGATTTGTCACTTTTTCTGGAATGCTGTTAAAGAAATTGTCCCCCTGTGAAAGAGCAATGCATGTGACTGAGAGGTCAATATAAGGCATTAATATAAGGCCTAATGAGGATGTGTGGATGTGAAACTTTTAAATGTATGAAGAACCAAACGCAACTGTTTAACAATTTAAGGCTTCCTCTTAAATTTTTATACATCATGTTTTAGGTTTTAAGCTTGACAACATTCTTCACATCTACATATTTCATTTACAAAAGTGTTTCCACTAAAAGGTTCTTTAGGGAACCAAATGCAAAGCAGGATTTCCTCTGTCACTTCTATTTTTTAGGAACGTAGAGGTGGTCAGTATGATGATATACAGTAACTGTCATGACACACCTTTATAAGTACATTGCGGTTTATGTTACTTTTGCTACCATACTGACCAAATATATGTGTAGCAAAAAAAAAAAAAACCTACAGCTTATGGTAACGATTATCTTTTTTTTAATGAATCCTTATTTATTTAATTATCGTTGTTTTGTTTTCTATTTTTGTACATCATTTAACATTAAAGAGCCTATTAAAGCTATGTTGTATTGACAGTTTAGTGGCCCTTCATGGCTTCAAACAATGTTATAGCATCCTTATATTTTTTACAAAAACCTTTAGAAAAAAGTTTTCACAAAGACATATACTGTGTTCTTTTGTAAGGGCTCAATTATAGAGAGACAGACAAAAACAATGAAAGCATAATAACTGCACATTAACTGCCTGGTTGTCAGCTCATTATGCCATTATGTTTTTTTGTGTGGTTATACATTTATTTTATTTATTTATCTCGCAAGTTGTTATTTTTTCTCCTAGTACTGTGTCCTGGAAAACAAGTGGAGCCATTTTGTCTTATGACTCTCAAAAAATAACCTTTTTTCAATGTATAATTTAAATCTAGAATTAGGGTTAAACTTTAAATGTGACCTCATTAGCCAGTATTACAGTATCGCTAAAAATAATGCGAGATCTTTACTTTTTTTCCCATGATCTCCAAAAAATACCTGTTAAACATGTGAATTATTACTGATATTGAAGGACTGCTGACCCTTATTCAGACTGGGGTGAATGTAGTGGCACACAACTAAAATGCACATTTTCATAACTGATAGTAGATGACTCACGACAAAGTGTTTGGACATGAGATGCTAAATAGATTTACACATTATTAACATTGTTATGGACTGGTACAGCTGAAGTGTATTTTATAGTTTTATCTGAAACTGAAACTCATCATCCATGTCCTTTGGCACCTGTGTTTTGTCATGTTATGACAAGCATCACAGTATATATTTGTCATACTGGCCACCCTTAATACAACCTCATCTGTTGTACTTTGACTCACTTTGTCAATCTGTGCATTCAGATTAGCCTTCTCAGCCTGGTCCACAGCTGACTGGAGGGCAGTGAGGTTGGTGATCTGTTGTGAGAGATGTAGCAGAACAGTTACTGCGCACACAGTGACAAGGGGCTATTTTAGATGACGATAGACAATAACAATTCTCCACCACAATCTCATGCTGAAGTTGTGAAATCTACACAGTTTAACTGACATGGTATATATTTGACACCAGATGGCAGTAATTATTGCACTTCAATTCAGTGGGGTGTGTACACTTGAAAGGCCATATCCTATATTTGTTCACTGTGACAATACATCTCACCATCTAGTATTTATAGACCCTGTTCCTGTTAGATAAAAGAAAGGTTTCCCAGTGAGTAGAATATTCACAAACCCTGCCAAGACAATGCAAACCATTGTTAGCACTACATCTATGCTTGCTGTGATTGGTTTTCATGCGAGTCTTTCTGCATGTTAAGTCTGTGTTTCGTTAAAGTTGCTTTTCATCTAGCTTTGTATGTAGTGACGCACATTGTGTACATATTGAGCAGTCACAGTCAGGCAAGCTGAGACAAAAATGCTAGCAATCCACACAGTGCCTGTGGCATCATGAAATGTTGTGTCAGGACACATTGGAATACTTCACTTGCTTGTTCATTACTGCTAATACTGGTATGTCCACTGATTCTCCTGTGCAGGATTGACAAACACATAAGAAGGAGAATAAAGAGTCTCGAGAGGCCACAAGGACCACTTAACACTCATTACTGAACTCCCTAGTCTGGTTTCTACTGCTTGTTCCACATGACAGGTCAGATTACACTTACATTAAAGCTTGTGTCCAGGGACAGGCTGTTCAATTTCGACTGAAACAAGTCACATCCCCTACAGTTTCCGTTATGCAGTGTGGCATTTATACCACTTCTCACTGAAGTAATGTTTGCCTGCAATACATCCAGTTCTGTCCGCAGCTGTGACTGAGTTTTGTTCAACTGGTGGAGTAACAAGCTGGTGCTGTTCAACACTGTAATAATAAAAACATTAAATGTAAGTGAAGTGTAGAATAAAACGAGTGGAGAAAAGAGGGAATAGCACGTTTACACACACAAATGTACATTCTGGTAAATGTTTCCGGACTATGACTATACAGTTTTCAGACCAAGATTTTATGTACAGTCTGTAACAATCTCAGAATGTTTATAACACACAGCTTCGGGATATTTCCTAATTAAGACTGAAAATACAGTCTGTATCAGTTTTAGGATATGACTAAACTAAGACTGAATGTTAAATCTGTAGCTGTCTCAGAATGTTTCAAGACTAGGACTAAGTCCTAGTTATAGCCTGCACTAAATGCTACAGTCTGTAACTGTCTCAGGTTATTTCCACACTAAGCTATACGGTAGAGCCTGTAACCATGTCAGAATATATCTTAACTGACACTGACAGTTTCAGAGTTTCTTCCCAAGTTTACTCTACATGTTAGTCTGGGACTAAGACAGAATGTTACAGTCTGTAACTGTCTCAGAATGTTTCCAACCTGTACTAAATGTTAGTCTGGAACAGTTTCAGGATTCATTTAAGAATGAAGAATATTAGAAGTCTAAATGTTAGGCATCTTTGAATGCTTCCTGAATGTTTGTTCTGATTTAGCTACAAGAGTTCAAATCCTCTATTTGTTCAACTCACTGGTCTTTTATGTACTCGGGGTAGTTAGTTGGCTAAAAATGTGCACTTATTTTGAAATTGTGGCTAGTGAGTTCCTAAATAAAAATATAATTTGTTTTAACTCTACTATGATATGAAAGCCCACAGCAAGAAGACAATTTAGTTCTTGCAGAGATTTTGTTAATGTCCTTTTGCAGTGCTGAGTACTATCTGGGGTGCGATTGGTGCCGCAGTCAAAGCTTGCAAAGACTGCTTATAAAATCTGCTTGACCTATAAGATGCAGTCATAAGATGTGATTAAACCTGAAAAACTGCAAGTTCAAGGCTAACAGACAATAAACAAGAAACTGCTCTGAAAAGAGTCTGCGGAACCCTTTTAGGAAAGACAAAGGTTCCTTGTAAATGCAAATGCATAACACATGACTTTTTATTTAGTTGCTGCTACATTCAGCCATATGCAAATGTTTCGGTGCCTCAGTGACAAGTTGATTATTGACATGAAAAGAGTGAACACAGTCTCTAGTGTTAACACACCTCTGCACATTTATTACACAATTACTTTCTATCGACTAAATTTTACACATTAGTGGAAAATAAAACAAAAGTAATGTGCAGATGTTATGGCGAGTGTTTTCTGCATCCTACATCTTTTTCTTGTGTTATTTATTTTTTATTTAGTTTTTCTCCTTGATGTTAAATAACATTTATGTGGTTTGTTGTGTGTACCAAACACTGCCACAATTAATTTTACATGACTATTTTCAACTTCTTTTGATCGCTTAGAATGAAACATGCTGTGTTTGCTACTGTGCCTTTAATACTAATCTAAATGAGCTCTGCTCTGATTGGCTGCCCTGCATTGTGCCTCATTCTGTAAAGCAATATGAGTGATGGTACTGTTGCCTGAATATGTGGATATATGCAAATGATTTTGTTCCTGTGACATTCTGTTTGCTCCTGAATTTAAAACAGCTTAGTCTCCATATGTGGGCTGAGATGTGAATCCTATGTGTTGAAACTTTAATAGTTACTCCAGCTGTTATTTTAAAACAAGAAACAGAAATTTGGTTTTCCATGATGTGGGCCTTGTGAGTTTGCTCCCTGTAGAGCTGGTGTTAACATATTTTCATTTAGAAAATCAGTCATCAAAATATTTACACTGATCAGCAGTAACACTAAAACCACCTTAGTGTATCTACACTCTCTATCCATTTAATCAGCTCCACTTACCACATAGGTGCATCTTGCAGTTCTACAATTACAGACTGTAGTCCATCTGTCTCTCTGCACATTTTGTTTTCCCCCTATCACCTTTATTTCCACTTCTCAGGACCCTCAAATGACCACCACAGCACTACCTCAGAGCAGGTGTTATGTTTGTGGTGGATCATTCTCTGCAGTGACATTGGTGTGGTGGTGTAAGTGGATCAGACCCAGCAGTGCTGCTGGAGTTCTTAAACACCTGTGCTCCTATATGGTCAGTGGAGCTGATAAAATGGACAGTGAGTATAAATATAAGGATGTGGTTTTAATGTTATGGCCAATGGGTTTAATTTGACCAGAAGATCATATGTTGGCATATGACTGTAACTATATGGTACAGTGAAAATGATGCTAAGTATTAGAATTATAGTACTTTAATTTTGAAGGGTTCCTTAGAGGATATTCTCTTTTACCTTGTGCCATCGTTCTAACAGAGTCCAGGGCAGGTTTGAAGGGGCCTTCTAGACCATTCTGGATTTGTTTGCCAAGAATATGTCCACTTTCTACAGAATGAAAGCAGAAAGTTACATAAAATATTTTCTTTCCCAGCAGACAGTTTCAAACTAGACTCTTTTTCTAAAACAACAAACATGAGTGAAGAGAACCTGCTTTTAAGTGAAGAGCATGAACATGATGGTTCCACAACAATTAAAGACTTTTTCCCAGAACAATCCAGGAACCTTTGTACTTATGGGGTTTAGAAAGATTTAGGAGGGCAATTATATGAACAAACTTTCTGACTCACCATTTATATGGCATGTGACTTCATCCACAGTTACAAAGCTCTCATTCACCACTTGGTCAATTTGCTGTCGAGATGCAACACAGAAATGAAAGAAGGTGAAGTTTGCATTTGCTGTAATCAGGCTGCAATCAAATATGCACTGAACATACACACTTGTCCCACACCTTAACAGAAAGTCAGCGCTAAGTTGAGTCTTATTACTGAGGCTTATCAGGAAACTGTGTGAATGCTCCACTTAGCAGTCAGGTGCTGTTTACATTTGCCACAAAATAGACTGTACTGTGCAGTTGTCCTTTACATGATGTTGAGTCAGCTTGTTAAGACAGAAATGGCCAATGGTACAAGAGCGTCCAGCATAACTTTACTTTCCCCTTGTTGGTGTATTTACCTTGGGAATGGTGCTGACGTAGCTTTGTAGATTTTGTATGATGTTGTTGACATCATCTACACCAGTGCTCACACTCTCTCCACTGTATGTATTGCTTAAGAACATGCAAACATTCCCCGCCCTAAATAAGGAAATAAATGACAAGGTCATCCTTTAATCAACTCAGACATAATATATGAAATAGATGAGGCTATATCTGCATTAAGAATAGGATTGTTTTAGATTTAGTATTGTTTAATAATGGGAAGAAATAAGATTCTATTACTGCTTATGATAAATAGTAACTAGTTTATGCTAAAGTTCTGATGGTGATTTGAACTTCTGTGTATTTTCTATTTTTATTTTTTGCTTGGTCTATTGTAGTCTCTTGGTGACAGAATCTAAACCTCTTATGGTGCAACATTAATATATTATATATATATATATATATATATATATATATATATATATATATATATATATATATATATATTTTTTTTTTTTTTTTAATATATATTTTAGACCAAAAGGATCCCAAATTGAGAATCCTAACACACCTGAAAACACTGGTGTTGAAACAGCTACTGCTGTAGGTTAAAATAAGGCATTACAGAAATATGGACCTAAATTAGCTGACTTGACTTAAATAAATGATGCAAATTTATTGCTTAAATAACTTTATATATGAGTCATGGACACTTTCTAATTAAGGATTTATTTAATTCACATAGCCTGATGGTTTTAAATGGTCTCTGTTGAGCTGGTAGTACTCTACATTTACACGTTCTGCTTACTTTCTCAAATATTCTTTTGGTGAAATTAATTAACACAATTTCATTACATAAAAGAACTGTTTCATAGAGTAACAAATTAATGGAGGAGATAAGACTAAAATCAACCAGTTCTGAGGACTCTAGTAGTTCACTGCAACAGTGCTGTTTTATGCCGAGAGCCTGAACTAGTAAATAACTGAAACAGAACGGCTAAGAATGCTGAGAATCTTAACTAACAAAGGAATACCAAAGAAATAGTATGTGTACTTAAATGTGTAGTTGCAATTTGAACAAGTAAGTTACATAAACCCACAAAAATGAAATGATTAGTTTCACAGTGTAAGAACTTGGAAATGAAAAGTTTTCCATGATCTGTGGGACAGTTGCTGAATATAGCGTTTAGCTACTCTGCATACCTCTATAAATGGCAACCGAAAGAGCTTCACGAAAGAACTTCAACATAGTTAAGAGTTATAGTTTCTAGAATTCACATGTCATAGGGATGTGTTTTGGAAAGGTTATAATTCTCTAATTAGCTCCTAACCTCACTAACAACACTGCAGTTTCCCCCACCATTGTAATGAAGCAGAGATTAACAAGGCTGTATTTGGCACTTACAGTATACACATAGTGATTAATAAAGTTCCACAGAAAAAGCCTCTTCGCTTGCAGTTAATGCTCCTGGTCTGCTTTTGGTACATGCGTCCCCCGCAGTTGCCGCAGCAACGACAGCAGGCGAAACAGAAGCCAATTAAAGGCATAAGGACGATATAGAGGATCCCAATGGCAACACACACCAGGAAGCCTATCTCATATCGCAGAACCTCAACACACAGACAGAGACAGATGAGCTTATGAGGAAAACAAAACATTTGGGTTTGAGATATGACAAACAAAATGATCACATGGACCAGAGTCAGTCTCAAATACTATTATATGATAAATGCAAGCACAGTCACATTCATCTGCACCTCTAAAGGCTAAAATCCTTTAGATAAAAGAGATTTTAACTATTCAAAAAAGTTAGAGCAACACAGTTTGTACAAATATTACATAAAAATGATTTTTTTAATAGTATTTTTGAAAATGTAACACTACTGGTTCTCTTTGTTCTGTTGCAACTGATCTGATGTTTGAAAACATAAATATTGTGAAATATTAGGCATCAGGAAAATGTTGTATTACAATATTATATTCTAGCCATATTGTCCACTTCTCTATAGATCATTTTAAAATAAACGTAGAACACCAAAAGAGTTCTCAATACAAATACATGAATGTACATACCACTGACTTTTAA
Organism: Prochilodus magdalenae; assembly: GCA_024036415.1. Taxonomy (NCBI): domain Eukaryota; kingdom Metazoa; phylum Chordata; class Actinopteri; order Characiformes; family Prochilodontidae; genus Prochilodus; species Prochilodus magdalenae. The sequence continues at coordinate 553,136 of JAMWET010003287.1, forward strand.
ATCAGCAGTAAACAGACAGAAACAAACCACTCCACAGAAAAAAAGTCATTTAGTTATTCTTCACAACTGTAAAAAGCAATGTGAACATTTTTAAAAGCTTAAACTCATAAATGAAAGGCTCTGTTAAGTGTCCACCATGAGTTACGCAGCTAATATAAGTTGTCAATACAGTCTTCAAGGCCGGCTAGGCCGGAGATGTCCAAACATATCCACAAAGGGCCTGCGTGACTCCAGGCATTCATTCCAACAAAGCCGGAGATCCTGATCAGCAGTATGATAACTGTGACTGGTAACTGTGTGTTAACAAACTGATTAAACAAGTATAGCCAGGTTTGCTCCAGTTTGTTTGGAGTGAAAACAGCCACACCAGCCGTTTTTGCTAACAATAATAATAATAATACTTGACACCCCTGCCTCAGAGAGTTTTTGCTCCAGCTTGCAACACACAGGGTTAAAGCTAAATATGGGGGGCCCCAGGAACAGTTTAACCTACAACATAGACTTCCATGACTTGTTTGCTACACTAGCTTAATACCTGCAGTGCAAAACTAAAGAGGCACACTTCAAACCTGACAGGTGTCAATCAACTAGATTCCTGGTGAATTAAAAATGGGTTAAATCAGACTCTTCAGAGAGCCCTAACTTTTACAAAAATGGACACTACGCTAAACAGAGAAGGCTGTGAAGTTAAAACAACTGGGTACTGATGAAAGACAAACATGAAATGAGGTGGTGACCACACCTGTGACTGCATCACCAACAATACCTCAGAACAGTTTACTCAACAAAGAAGTATATCTCATGATGTCTGGTTAGGTAGAGGAAGGGTGTGGGTAAACCAAGCCTCTCTTGAGCCCGAGTTGTCTTTGATGGGGACTTTTGATCACTCAGCACCTTTATTATTATATGTTCAGATATTTGGCAGGTTAATTGTTATTTTATATACAATAATCATTTATACAAAGGGTATTTAACTACTACAAACTACCTGCAAAAGTTGTTTTCTTTTTAAGTTTTAGTTTTTGTGAACATGAAGCAATTTTAATGGTACATAATGTCATTAAATTATCATTTAAGATAGTGTATAGAATCTCAAACTTCTTTTTACAATTTATAATGATTTTATTGTTAAAGAAAAGGTTGTGTGAAAGCTCTTCTTTTGTGCAATGTTATATATTTAAACTTACCTCTTTAATTGTGTCTGATGTAGAGGATCCTTGATGCACTATCTTAATAATCAAATCTAAACCAGCAAAAACAACATAAAACAATTATTAAACAATAAATACTGGGTACATATCCTTCGACACAAGCAAACATTCCCGGACTGTTTCCTGGAGCATTTTAGGTCCTTCATAATATATCACTGGCTTCCTCAAACAACAGTACAGTAAGTACTGTAAGCTGCAGTACACACTGAGCATACATTACATTTGCACAGTGCATAAAGTAGTGTGTGACGAGTACTATGTAATATTGTAGCTTATTGGAAATACACATAAGGGAAACATTACTACTTTGTACATTAGTACACCACAGGCCTATTTTATTACTGTTATTATTAGTAAAAGTTGAAAAAATTCATCACAAAGATTTGATCTGATACACAGTTGGTATCTAGCTGAAACCGACAGAAAAAGCTGTCCAGTTTTTAACAGATCTTTGACTGTGCTTATTTTTGCTAGTCAGAATTATGCTGAACTATAGTTGTGTTAGAGGTGCCATTAAAAAAAAAGAAAACTTGTATTTACACCGGCATAACTTAAATAAAGAGAGTTCAGTACATGCAACTGACACATCGTTAACCTCAAACACTACTGGTTCACCTAGAGAAGCAAATCCTACATTTGTAATGGAGGGCAGTAATTTTTAAAACCCTCATGTAGCAGACTTGACTCCACCTGGAAGGACACTCCCAAAATGTACATACACGGCTCGAGAACTATACCAACAAAACAACACTGAAGATCAACAGCAGACTTAGTAAACTATGCCTTTCCAGGTATCGAAGGGAATGTAGGGCTTTTTCATTCGCTTCATAAGGAACCAAACTGTCAGAGGCCCTAAATGGTGCCATCATTTACTGGGCATTTTCTCATACCTTGGATAATATTGAACAGCTTCACGTAGCACAGGAAGGGAGAGGACCAACTCCTTGCTGTGTGAATTTATCCACTTTTTGCTTGTTGGAGCAGATCATCTTAAATTGAAAGCTCCAAGGTGGATGAGGAGTTTAATTTATTTTCTGTTGATATTGAGACTGAATCTCATTTCAGTCTCGATGAGGGCCTAATAATAATGTTGTAAATAGGTGTGTAAAGACACATCTGTGAATTTCCATGTTGGCCAAAGTCACGTACCTTCTATGTATAGAACAGAGAACTGAGAAAAATTTCAAAAGCTAAATAAAAGCATTCTTTGTGTGAAAGGGGTAACGGAATTAAATCCAGCTGTTTGACTAAAGGCCTTTTAAAATACTGTGTAAGAAAATACAACAAAACGTGTGCATTGTGACTGGCAGAAGAACTGAAAAACATCAATTATTATGTCTTTGCGTTTATCGAAAAGGAAGTAAACTCTACCCATGACCGCTTGTAGTACAATAAACCCTGTTTCAGCTGGTTCAAACTCAAAGTAACAATGCACAATAGAGCTATATCTGTCTTATATAGGTTCCGTATTCAAAGGTCTCTCCTCTCATCTCCACCCAGAAATAAGAAGCAGTTTGCCGTAGATGGAGCTTTTAATTTTACACATTTGATATTTCTTGCTACTTTGTGTTAAGCTGTACACGGTAAAGCACTTTTTCCTCGGTGCAAATGCAGCTACATTCTACAGTGAATTGAAGCAAACAAAGTCATTCAGTCACTTGACTCATTCAGCAACAAGGACAGCATCTACAAAAAACTCCTCTGTGCTAACAAAATGGAGCTTTCCGTTGCTCTTAAACAGCCCTGGTTTGTCTAAAATGGCCTTCTGCCAGTCATCAGGGTTATCATCAAAATACGGTATGGTAAGTCTAGTCAAAGACAGGGATCTCAGCCAGGGCTCAATTCAAAAGGAACCAATTAAATAAGTTCCGGCTTCAGATATTTCCTTCTTGCTTCAAGTCACATTAACTGTATTGGTTTACTGTACTCAGTATCATTAAAAAAGGTTAGTCATTAGGCGCATCACCAGCTTTCTAAAGGGAGCACTTCCAGTAATTGTGCTCCCCCTGCTTTAAATAACAATCCAGAAGGTTTTTTTGTCGGTACCTTTTTTACTGGTAGGAGGAAGCAACTGTGAAAAGTTTTAAGCATTAAAAAGTTAAAGACTCTCTTACATCAAGACGTCATTGAACTACTGATTAACCAGTCGCTTAAGTGTGGACTGAATGTTTTGCAACCATCTGAGTGTGCCTAAAGAGCTAGGAAAATGCTACAGACCATTATTCAAATTTTTGGATGTGTTTGGAAGCATTTGCATGATGGTTATGTGTATGCGCCCCTTTCTTGCAATTTTCTGAGCAAACCTCAGCCTTGAGTGTTTAATAATGGAGTTTTATTTGATGAAGAACTTTCAGGCAGGTGTCTGAGTGTCAGTAAAACAAGCTCCACACATTTATGCTGCTATATAAACAATGATACCCATTGTATGTTCCTTCTTCCTCTTATATCTCACGACATACACAGAACAAAGAAAGATGTTTCCATGATTGTAAAAATGAACTGACCTCTGGGGAAGGGGTTTGATTGGACAGAGTGCAGGAAGGAATGGACGACAAGTGACATAAAACCCCCGTTGACCGCTTGGACAGACCAATTCCTGGGCATTTCAAGTTCTGGTGGAGCAGGCTTTGCTGGGCAGGAAGGCTGTGCAGTCACACATGGCCAGAATAACAGCAGCAACAAGCTAAGCACCCCAAATGTGTGTCTTCTTATACCGCTCCCCATTTTTGTAGAAAGTAGATAAGCAATAGGTTTTCTTTTTCTTTTTTTTTTTGTTTCTTTTTAACTCATGATCCTATTTGTCTATTTTACACATCATCTGTGAATGAAAATGAAGAGAAGGTAATGAAACAATGCTTTTGAGAATGTACAGTATGAAATTACATCAGCACAACCATCTTCTAGTTGTAATGAACAACAGGCAATGCACCAACAATTCAAACATATCACTGTCCACATTAAAACAAAAACATACTCCATTCTGCAAAATATTTAACATCTCCAAAATAGAGGAAAATCTTCAGAATCTTCAATGTAGAAAGAGGTTTCAAAGTAATTCGGAAGCATTTCTGCTGGTCTATTCATAAAGAAACCACTATACATTATAAATAACATCTGATGTTTTAGGGGGTGGTTTTGGACAGTGATGATATGTTCTACTTCACTCTTAAAAAATCTCTCTCTAAAAATAAAGGTCACAGCTAAGGTGTTTTGGAGTAATGCCCTCAAAAAGATTACAACAGGGATACACCCTGATATCATGTAAACGTTCTCCACTAATAAAACATGTATCTAGGACCATATGTCCAAGCCAACCTTTTAGTGACATTAGAGACAACAACAAAAAAAGGTTAAACAAAAAGTTTAAACTTTAAAACAAAAGCAGTACTGAACATTCCTTGTGACTACTGTGGTAGAAAATTACTAAACATGGGAGTTTCCATACAGTACTTACAATAAGTCTCAGAATTAAACTCTCCCACGCAAACCACTGCTGTTGCAAATCTGTTTGTCTTTACATGTTACCAAACTTAATATTGCCACATTTCACAAAGTCAATGTTTCAAAATCACTTGCCATGTAGTTCCATCAAATACAGAACTTACAACCAAACATTTCATATAAAGTAGTGTGCGACAAATACTATGTAATATTGTAGCTTATTGGAAATACACATAAGGTACACATTACTACTGTGTACATTAGTACACCACAGGCCTATTTTATTACTGTTATTATTAGTAAAAGTTGTGAAAAAATGTTTCACAAAGATTTGATATGATACACAGTTGGTATGTAGCTATGACAGACAGAAAAATTGTCAAACAAATGTTTGACTGTGCTTATTTTCGTTGGCCAGAATTATGCTGAACCTTAGTTGTGCTAGAGGTGCCATTAAAAGAAAAGAAAACTTGTATTTACAGCGGCATAACTGAAATAAAGAGAGGTCAGTACATGGAACTGACACATCGTTAACCTCAAACACTATTGGTTCTCCTTCAGATACAAATCCCACATTTGTAGCAGAGGGCAGCAAAACCACTGCTGTTGCAAATCTGTTTACGTCTTTACACATTACCAAACTTAATATTGCCACATTTCACAAAGTTAATGTTTCAAAATCACTTGCTAGTTTCATCAAATACAGAACTTACAACCAAATGTTGTGTTCAATGAAGTCAGAGAAACAGAGCACCTAGTTTTGTGTACACAATAGGAGACCAAGAGTGAGAGAGCGAGAGCTAGAGGAGAGTTAATGGTCGAAGCTGTAAACAGTAAAGTGTTGAGACAATACCTTTTCTCTTGTTTAAAAAAAAAAGGCTCCTGCTGAGTATGTTTCCTATCTGGAGTGTATGTCCAAAAGAAAGCTGATCCCTGCTGTACTCTGAGTTGAACTTCAAAGAGAGAGTGATAAAGACAGAGCAGTGGAGGGAGGTAAAGAGAGAGGTAAAGAGGGAGGGACGGAGGGAGGGGCAGAGGGAAGGGGAGGGTCTTCGCTTGAAAGAGCTTGTGTACACGAGTTGGTTGAAATAAGAAGAGGGACTGGACACAGATGGCTAGCACACTTGATAGTAAAGTTTCCTCAAACATGGCAATGTTTTCTTCTCTGTTCAGTGGATTTACTCAGTGAACTGATTCACTGGTTCATTACTAATGATGAAGAAGCAGGAAAGATGGGAGGCTTTGGAATGAATACAAAAAGCTTTGGTAAAATGGCTTCCTACATGGAAAGTGATGAAGCACAAGCATGTAACAGCACAGCTCAAAAATGCAGGAACTTCCCCCAGCGTTGCAACATATACACACTGAACAATACCAATTCAGAACTTTGAATAACTTTGCCAGTTTGTATTATAGTTACTTAAGCTTTTACAAAGAAAAACACCCAGAACTGTAAAGGCATTCAATTTGGAATAGTTCTTAAAACAAAGCTGTATTCACAAAAGGAAATCAGCATTCATTTAATGGAATACTGTGCACTGTATTAATAAAACAACTGTAAATTTACTCAGTGTCTCTGTGTTCAAAGTCTAACAGCAACCGTTTTTTTCCCCTTCAACTTTGAAGCTCTTCCTATCAAACGGAAGTACACCTTGTGATTCAGGCCAGTAAACAGCACCATGCTCATCTTTCCCATAAAGCGTCAACCTTTGTACCTGGAAAGACTAGAGCTGGAAATGCATATCTGACCTTAGTTTGTTTAAAAAGGACTTGTGAAAACAAGTTCAGGATTTAAGACAAGGAGGCAGAGGAAAAATAAAAAATATATACCAAATATCACACTGAAAGCAAGCATTGGTTTAAGTGAAAATTCATTTTATTAATACCGTACATGAATCGTCAATCGCAGACACTAGAAAAAAATATACTTATCAAACAGCCACTATCAAAGGGGCTCTACAAGAACAAAAAGGGGCTTCCCCTTTAGATTTGGTGAATAATCCCAAACCAACACCTTAACTGTCTGAGAGAACTAGCTGAACAATGCATGTAAGTTTTATATAAAATAGCCACACAATTGGGCAGAATACTTGGCTGGATTAGTAAGAATTTATTTATGTATTTATTTATTTATTTTTCTCCCCCCCATCAGACCTGGGGCCACAATGCAGAATGCCACCTGGTGTTTAAACCTAGTATGGCTTGCGTTATGGGGAGTTTAAAAACAGGACTGATCTTAAATACAGTGTGACAGTCCAACCAACAACATAGATGAAAGCTTTGTCTTACACGTCACACCTTAAATCAGAGCAAAACGATGAGGTCATACATGAGAAAGAGAAAAGACAAAGGCAGCATCAAATTCCTCTACTGAGAATTTGGCCATAAGATTGGCATATCTTACATATGAATGTATTATATCCAGACTTGATGGCAAGATCGAGAAAAAAAAAAATAGAAAAAAAAAAATAGAATAATAAATACATTGTACATTGAAATAAAAACTATAATCTACCACCTGAAGTGAACGATGTCTATGGTCGATGCATCTAAAAAACATTTTCTACAATGCATGGTTAGATTGTTTTTTTCTTTTTTCTTTTTTTTTACATTAAACTGCAAGTCCGTAGGGATGCTCTAAAGAAGAGTAAATACAATAACACTTGTACAGAACTTAGCTACAATCTTAAATATACAGCACAAATACACAAAAAAAAAAAAACATTAAAAGAATTCTTCATAGAAACAAATACACAAGGGCTGAGAAAATATCTTGCTCATAGCTTCTTGGTCTGTAGCATTTGAAAATTAAAAGGGAAAAAAATCTTGGGAGTCAAAAAGTAATTACATGGTGAGTATTTACTAATGAGAAAGAGGCATTATGCTTTGCATTTGGGGACATTTGGTCAGTGTTATGAAGTTTTCTAGAGGTTCTGAGTTGACAACATCCTTAAAGAGACCATTATTAACTCAAAGCTCCTAGTATAGCTTCTAGCATAGTACGGGCACAAACAAATGAAGTAACGTACCTCCTGCAATGACTACTTTAATGAGGAACATTTGGACAGATTAAAACAGTGGAAACAGCTAATGTCTGAAACATGCAGTTTCCAGACACATGCCATGATAAAAACTAGTACACATTTAACAACCTGCATATGTCACACATGTAAAGCATAATGACGACAATAATCGTAATAATAATAATAATAATAATAATAATAATAATAATAATAATAATGAAAGTATTATCATATATAAATCTCTACCATTCTCCAGTTACAGATTTAAGCAAATTCAATGTTTTAACAGGGAAAGATAAAAAGAACAAAATGTACTATACTTTCGTAAGAAAAATAGATTGAGAATACAGTGACAACAGTGCAAAAGATATTCAGGGTGCTTTAACTTGCTTACAATTTTCCCCTTACAGATTGATATAAAATAAAAACAAAAATGTAAAATAAAAAAAAAATAAAAAAACCAAAAACAAACAAACAAAAAAAATTTAAAACCCACACATAAACAAAAAACACATGGGGGAAAAAGGAAAAAAACAAAACAAAACAAACAAACAAAAAAAACATTAAAACACCTCTTTTGAGCCTGGCTTCATGGTAGGCAACTTCTGCATATGACCATATTGAGCATGACCAGTACTCCTGTACCATCAAGGTTTACACTTTCTTTCTTTTGTTTTTTTTAAAGACTTTACGTAGTGGTTCTCAACTCCGGTCCTCAAGCTCCGGAACTGTACAGGTTTTTGTTCCAACCAGGTCCTATAAAACAAATAATTCAGGTTTTTCTTTTCTGTTTAAAATAAAGTGAAATGAAATAAGAAGGAGCTGGTTCTGAATCTGAGGTGCGCACAATGGTCATCACCAGATTAAAAAAAAAAAAATTAAAAAAACCCTTCCCTGTAAAAAAGTGAGCACAACAGAAACCGCCATGCATTGTCCAGCACAGCACAAACAGAGACCCGAGGTTGGAACAAGAACCCACAGACATGGCTGCCTTCACTAACTCTGTTCAGAGAACCCAAAACAGACCAGACACTGCTGTTTTTTCGGACTGGGAAAACTAGTTTCTCTCAGGCACAAATGCACAGTGAGATCATTCCAGTGAAATAAAACAATAATTCATATACCAATAATTAAAATCCTACAGTAATTTGCAAAACAAGCACATTAATTTCACACGCTGAAGAATAGTCTGGCCAGGATTCCTTAGAGCGGAGCACTATGACAGGGAGGCCGGCTTTAAGAACTACAATGCGAGTGCCATTCTGAGCAAAAGATGGGCATTTCAAACTCTATCGACTGCATGCCTTTTCCTAGCCCTCCATAGCGAGTACTGTAGTCTACTGGGCTGACTGTGAGGTGGGATTGTTGCTCTTGCTCTCCTGGCTGGAGGGAGCTTTGTTGTTCCAGGGGCTGTTGTTGCCCAGCGCTGGAGAGTTGGTGAAACTGTCCTCGTCATCGATGCCATTGGCTGCATCAAACTGCGTGTTCTCGAGCCGTGTGATCAGCCGCTCATCCTCGTCCCCGAACTCCCCTCCCATCAGAGTGGGCTCACCCACCACCATCACATCCTGCAGGGGACAGGAAGGGGCGCAAACATTATCCCCGCAACACGGGGGTGTTTGAGGGGTGGAGGAGACTGTACCATCCATCCCCACAGCAACTTCAGAGGGAGTGTACCAAGACCTCACGGCTAAAGCCACGTGTGCCCACTGTAATCAAAAAGGCCGGCGCAGGTCACCAGCCGCAGAGAGCTTTAAAGCTCTGGGAACTTGCAATCCAATGGCACGTTTAGTCTTTGGGAGCCAATTCTACTGTAGCATTCAATCTTTCAGGCTGTGTAAACCTATCTTTGAGAAAAGATCAGTGGTGGGCATCCCTGATCCTTTAGTTCTGCATGGGTTCAATTCCACCTCGGGTCTCCGTTATTGGCTGTTCCTGGAGCTCAAAAATCACCCTACACAAAACAGGCTCTGACTGACAAAAGGCACAGAAAACCCACAGACCTGCGGCCCTGAAGGACCAGGGACTGCCCAGCATTGGATCATGTCCGCTTGTCTATGTCGGGTCTGTCTTTCTTTGAACTCTTCTGTTTTCTCTTTTCTTCATGCAAAGCTCAGTCCCACCACCCATGCATGTGCTGCCCATTACCTATAGGTTTGCATAAGGGAAATCAAAATGAGATGCTTACAGGTACCTGGCTGGAGAGCGCAAAGCTGCTGGCTGGACTCTTCTTCTTGCTGTTGCTGTTGTTGTTGGTGCCTCCGCCAGCACTCACGGTGCTGCCACCGGACATCTTTCTTTTCCGCCTCTTGTTGGGTGCTTGTCTTGCTGGCTCAGCTACAGAGACAGTGACATACACCAATTAAAAAGATGGTCATAATATCGAAATGTTAAATGAGATTCTGGTGAGGGCAGAGGTATTCTCAAGATCTTTACCTGGTGGGGCAACCATCCTTTGCCATTTCTGAAATAAACAGGTCTTTAAGCAGTCTCGGGGACTGAGGCTATACGTCTTGTGTCTGGACATCAACTCCTGCATGGGCTCCAGGATTACACAAAGCTAAGAAGAGAACACATCAACCATGCCAATCAGTCTTCATCAGACAGGATATGTATATTTAAATGCTGAATCCAACATAGCACCAAAACAAAGGTACAAAAAGACTAAAAGTAAAAAGGAAAACTAATTTCTCTCCCTGTCAAATCTCTAAGCCTCATCACTACATGACTTTTTTTTTTTTTTTTACATTTCTATAACAAAAACAGAACACATAACACTGACTGCATACTCTAGCTAGCTCATTTTAGACGCAGCACTAACATTTTAGGGGTGCCAAGGTGGCATACTTACTCGGAGGTAGTTTAATGTTGAATTAGATAGCCCACATCTTGTGATGTTTTTTGATAGCTGGTCAAGCATCTGAGGGTCCTGGGCCTGTTAAAACATGTTTTTAAAAGTCTATTTTACAAAGCACAATTGTAAAAACATTTCTCAACTGTTATCACCAGAAACATGTACGTACTAGCCTGCATGAGATAACTTGATGTGGAAAAAATGCAAAATCCATGGCACAGCCAACATGCTACCACATTATCCTATTAGGTTTCGTTTGTGTGAGTAACACTGCTTTGAAATGCAGGGGAACAACAGGCCTACATGTAAAGACAGCGCTAATAACACACAACCCAAAAAGCATTTGCCTATGAAAAAAAAAAGATGTCAAATTTACGACAGTGTCCTCATTTAAGAAGTAATTACATTTCAGCAGCGCACTCACATGCATGGCCAGTATGCTGCGTGGTACAACTTCGCGGTGTTGTCTGATGCTGAAGTGCCACGTCTTTATGCGCATCATATCGTCAAACATGAACTCCAGATACAGCCTTCCTTCTACACAAACCTGTACAGATTAAAATCAATCATAAAAACAGCAGAATTCCCTTTGAAGTGTTCAATAGTCATGTCAGTGAAATTTAAAATCACTTTACAGACAGACTCAACACCTCAGAACTATACAAACAAGGGGCAAATACTGGGGGTATACCCCTTTCTAGGGTTACAAACTGTTTTCTCTTTTCCATGTAAATTCTTTCCAATGTGTGTGACTATCATCATCATTATCATCATCATCATCAGCAGCAGCAGCAGCAGCAGCAGTCAGTTTCCGATCACAAGAATAAAGCAGACTGGATATTTTCTTTTGGTTGAATGATCTGAAGCAGCTACATATTTACAATGACAGCACTTGAGTGACAAGGTCAAATTAAATATTTTGCCAAGTTACACAATATGTAATGTGACCATGGGCAATACATACATAAATACCACAATATTTCAAGCACCCCCCCCCCTGCTGTGGGTGTTTGAGCTGTTTTCAAAACATTTTCAGCATTGACACCATCTCAACACAAAAGTTAGGGTTACGTCTTAGCAGATCTTTAAAACACCACCCACCCACTCATCTAAGGCAAGAAGGTACCTGTGTAAACATGGGCTTGCCATTCTGTGTGACCATGGTGCACTGATCGCAGTCGAGAGAGACAAAGTTGCTGTGAAAGGACTCCTTGGGATGCTTCAGTACATAGAAGAGTTCAGTGGCTCCACCCTCAAATATACTCCTAAAGTATCGAGGGATCAACGTCCGACCGATTGCTACAAAGACAAAATGTTTATCTTGCAGGATTGATTCAGAATATTGCTCAGAATTATATACAATTGGTATGGATGAATGAATAAATGAATGATTTAATAGTTATACTAATTAAATAATAGTTTGAGACAACGTGAAATATAAGGAAAACATACTGTATCGTTTTGGTCCATCTTCCAAACAAAACGTGATCGTCAACATTGCATCATCTTCAAAGAACTCTGTAGTGAACGCATCCCACCACAGATTGTCACAGTCCTGCTGGGGACAACACAAAACAAAAACTAATATATTAATGTCTTTAATTCACTACTGACACCATCTATTCTAGTCATATTACCAGCAAGACCTTTACTGTAAGAACAGTCTCTCACCTCTGTCCAGTTCTGTAGCCGTTTATTGAGTTCGAATATCCTGTAGTCTGTTTGATTTCCATACGGTGTGTGCCTCCTGTGACAAGACATGGATATGGTCAATATAAAGGAGAGCAAATTCAAATATTCATATATTTGTTATGGTCTTAATGCATAGTGACTGAAAAACTGGACATTACACTCACCCTATTCCAGGTTCCATATACGAGGGGGGATACATTGGTGTTGGTCTGCAATTTAAAAAAAAGACATGAGGGACATTGTGATTAGACAAATACAGACATAAATTAAACTAACTAAGCAACTAACTAACTAACTAACTAAGTTGTGTTTTAAATGAATATTGTCACAAAAGCTTGCTTTACCCCACATCTCTGTCCAGCATTGTGCCAGGGTGAAAAGGGGGGAAGGCACTACCGTTGGGGGGCTCCTTTGGGGAGTACAGCTTGAACGACTTGGACGAACAGCCTGCAAACCAAAGGAGAATATCCAAGTTGAGTAAGAGAGAAATACAGAGCAGTAAACCAGAAATGTACACCTTGTTGCTGTTTGTGGTTAATAAATAAGCAACTTGTAGTTTTCACTCTTCCTAGACAAGTTTTACAAATTGATGCTTGTGTTACTTGTCAAGATGGATGGCCTTTTTTCCCTGTTACTCTGGGCAATTCTTGTTGCCTGACCTACATCAAATGAAGCATTTCAATTACTTGGAAATTTATGCAACCCTGATTGACTGGCCTTTTCCTTGTTGTGATTTAACCCTGTAAGATATGTTAAGATCTTTCAGCTGTGGTGGTTTCAGAACAGGCCGTATATGGGTGTATAAACATAGAATTCACAAGCCAGACCTGCAAGCTGAAACGCCTTCTTTTCTGCGTTCAGGCAACATCATGTGACCACCACACTATGTCTCTCTCTTCAGCTTACTCTACATACAGCCCATCCCCCCCCACTTATTCCATGACTATTAACTCTTGGTTGTCAAGCAAAGATTCGTAAACCGTTTTTCATAAACCTATGAAATAAATAAATGATGACCAATTAAAAATACAAACCAACAAAAAACTGTAAAAGCGTAAAAGAATAGATATTAGGAGAGAATTAAGAGGCACTGAGAAAGTGCACAACATTGCTCTACTGAATATTGTCCACCTTTACCTGTTTAACTGTCCTTAGACAAATTTAACCCTACACCTCATAAAACTGAAACCTACCCAGTCCTCTGCAACAGCCATACAGTCATACTCCATAAACTCTTTTTCAGTTCCAGGCACAAAAACTGCAAACCTGGTTTTGTGCATCTGTACCACTACATAGTCTTTCAACCGTCCACACTACACAAGTACACTCAGTATGATGTCCACTCCTGTGGGGTGTGGACAATATTGGATAAATGGATATTGCATGCAGCAGGGTGTTTTGTACCTTTCACCCAACTAAACTAGGAGCAGGTAATGGTGAACTAGAAAGCAGATCTTCCATCCCCATCCCCCCACTAGCTCTCTCTGAACACATGCAAACGTCAACTGCATAATCCCTCTCTTATTTTACTGTAATAGCCATTAAATGATCTTTAGGAATCATACTTATTCAATTGTACAGGCTGTTCAATTACCTGCCTTGTTGTGCTAAGCACACCAAACGCTCCCAAAACCACTGGGAGAGCAAGGCTAACATTACACAAATAGGTTTCAGCTAAAACACCAGGAAGATGACCTGTAAACAAGGCAAAGCTAAAGAATTTATATCACACAAAAACAATGGGCCTTATTCACAAAAACTTTCCACCAAGTTTTTTGTGACATTAAGAAGGTCCTAAGGAAAGTCTACATCAAGATTCATGACGTGTTGTTAAACAGCAGAGTTGTTTCTTCTTGTCCAAGAACAAATCCCAAACAAGGAAACAACAGTGAATGTCAGATCTTTACAAAAACTGCATTTCATGAAGGTATATCTTCTGAAGAATGGTTGTTGAAGAAGGTCAAATTTCCGCACTTTTTTCATGTGGTATGTGAACTTTGCTGTTTACGTTAAGATTAGGTTACAAATTTACGTTTACTCTGCACTGTGTGTGACCCATATGGAAACCAAGCTACAATAACAGCCCGTTTTTAATCTGTTGTAGCAAGGTCACAAATACCCAAGCATTTACATGCATGCTCTTATTAATCTTGCGTTCATAAACTAGGCTTGTTCCGCAGTTTAAGATATCGACAGCATTCCGATTTCAAATTATTTGGTCTTATCAGATAACATGTGCTTGCACAGAGCTTTTTGAACAGATGTATGGTTTCCATGCAGTATCAGATTTTTTCAGAACTATGCCCCATTTAAAAAAGTCAATGGGATCAAAAAAGTTTAAGCCCGTCTACCGTACTTCTGCTCAACCCAGAGACACTGTTTCTGATCCCCAAACTCTTATCTACAGACATACTGACCTGCACCCCTCTATGTAGCATATTTCATCCATCATCACCCTCACCCACCCTACAACAGACTCTCAGGAATAGGAACCATTTAAGCTGCTCAACGTTCCCTTCAGGCACATTTCTAGTTTACATAGATAACTCTTCAAAAGGCAGAGCAACAAAAACATAACTATATATATTTTTTTTCAATGGGTCAGTTTGTGACATTTTTGAAAATGCCTGCGTTGTCCTTTACATTTCAAGATGCCTGGACCAAAAGTAACAGCCCAGAAAAATGGTGGTGGGTGGGGGAAAAATTTCCTTCTTCTTCTGAAAAGCAATCATCCTGGAAGTATAAAAGGTCCCACAGAACCGGAAACATGAGAAGAACATATAGAAATGTAGGATATGGGCCCGCAAAACAAAAACAAACACCCTAAACTGCTGACCAACACGGTATAATCACTTCTCTTCAGGAACTGTAGTTCATCATCTTGTGCAGCTCAAGTGACACCATCATGCTGCCCAACACAACACACCAAAACATAAACATCCTTACTGAACTAGACGGCTGACAGATCAGTGGCCACCAGGTCATTTCAAAGTCTTTCCCCGTGTTCTCAACACCTCAGATATGTGCTGGCTGTGTGACAAAGCTTGACAACAACTCTATTATGGGAAACCAGACACCGAGAAGATTAGGGATAAATACAGACCATCAATCACCAGTGGTAGACAACATACAGCACTGTAATACACTACCACAACATGTACTGTAAAAGAGCACGGGTTTGTGTCAGTGTGCAGCTGTGGCTGTTTTATCGCAGCGGACGGTGCAGTCCAGCACTAGTACGGACCTCTCGCACTAACAAAATGGAAGAGACATGCAAATGTACCTATAGCTGTTACAGTGGGAACTTGGTGGACTAC
Source organism: Prochilodus magdalenae (assembly GCA_024036415.1). Lineage (NCBI taxonomy): Eukaryota > Metazoa > Chordata > Actinopteri > Characiformes > Prochilodontidae > Prochilodus > Prochilodus magdalenae. Next base: position 568,674 of record JAMWET010003287.1, read on the forward strand.
ACAAGGATGCGTTAAAAGCACTGGACCCATGCAGCATCAGATATCAGGTGTGTTTTCAGTAACAGAAACACTTCAATCTAGGCAGGAGGGAAAATCTGATGAAGGTGATCGGATTTAAATCCCCAGCCAAACCTTCTCTCACTTCAGCAAGCAGCATCCCGTTAGCTCAACACAGCAAGAATCATTTACTTTTTTCTCATCCACAGTTATTTATCCACCAGTAAACGTTTTCCTTTTTATGTGACTATTAAACTGTAAAACTAGTAAGCAGCACTGAGACGAGGTTCTGAAAACAACAATTCTGCTGCTAAGCTTTTAAACCCCGGTAGCCTAACTTAGCTAGCTAACCGAGCTAGCTTAGCCAGCTTGCGCTCTCTCTCTCTCACTCTCGGGCGGCCTACTTCAGGCCTACCACAGGTTCGCTCGCTTTCAGTGAAGTAAAACAAGTCGCTATGATGGCATTCTCTTGCCACTGCGAGTCATTTATCTCACATTTGGGTACACACGAAGCCGCCTTAATACACAGCGAGCATGGTCCGCCAGCTTCAGGCAGTTAGCCAAGCCGTCACGCTAACGTACCTGTCCAGGAAGAAGGCGCTGCACTCCTGCGGCTCTCCAAGCCCGATCACTCACAGCTGCTGGAGCCCAGAAAACTGGAACATGGCTACAATCACCATCTTAAAAACCCATGGCGCAGGGAATTACTTTATCTCTACCGTTTTACAGGAGCAAAATAAAAACGGGGATGGCCTTCTGTACAAACAAGAAGCAGAAAAGCAAAGAGCCTATGCAAGCAAGCCCCCTTTGTTCCTTACACAGGGCACGAACAATAGCATGTAAGCGCTCTCTGCGCGCTTCACCCCAACACCCCCTTGCTCTTCTTGTGCATCAAGCCCTTTTGCATTCCCTCCAAGCTAAAGCCACCCCTCCCCCCGGTAAGCGTTCAGCAGCACCGCGCACGGCCCTCCCTCTGCTACACTTTACATCTGCAGCCGGGATTAGCTGCTTTGTAGGTCTCCCATAATGCCCCGATGAGAAGAAAAACGCCGAGCGAGAGAAGAGACTGCTTTCTAGTATGCATGCTATTTGTGTTCATTTTCATTTTGACTAGAGTTAACAATCTATTATGAGTGGACACTGCTGGATCATGGCCCAAATGTATACCAACCATTACCACAGTTTAAGATGCTAATCTGATGTCCAGCCCTAGATCTTATTTTGCTGTCATATATTTAAACTGCAGCTGGGACCAACTAAAACATTCACCCTGTGCAATTCATGAATCCATAAACCATACAATGTACACAGGCAGTGTCATCCAAGACATGTATGCCTTAATGTGCATGCTGACTATTTAAATCTCATCATGGTTTTACACGTGGGTCTACTCTTATTTTAGAGAGGCTGTTTAACAATATTTCAGTAACACATAACTCTCCCATCAACATCTGTTACCATGTTAGTGGAACACCAGTCCACAGTCTCCAGCTTTAGGTCTACCCCTAATTGAACATTAGTGGTCACAGGACAGCTGGTCAGCCGATAATTCCTGACTTGCTGCAGATCACATGGGAGCTTGTGTGATGGGTTATGCACTTCTTGATATGCCTTCAGTCTCTACTCACAGTGAGAAAAGCACACCAGAGCAGCAGCTCCATCTGCTGGCAAAGCAGCAAGCAGCAATGAAGGCCAGAATCTCAACCATACACAAATTAGTCCAGCAAAATAACTACTACCGACGGCATATCAGCACTCCATGGTTAACAGTATTTAGTCAATATCCACAGAAATGTTGGATTGGAAGATGGAAGGATGATAGATCAACCCAAAAATAAATAAAGAAGAAATTATTGATTCAGGTTCATCTTTAAGTATATAATATTAATCTTTTAATAATATATTAATATTAATATCTTATTAACAATATATCTTTAAGTACATAATATTGTACATTAAACATTAATAAGGCTGATTTGGTGTATTCTTAAAACATAAGCGAGAGTTTTTGCATTAACTAAAAAAGTTGTTGGATTGTTTGTTTGCAATGGTTAGAGGTGTGCTGGGGGAGGTTAGGACCAAAAATGCTGGTGCCACTGTTTAAGATGCACGTCTGTAATGTTCATGCATTATACATGACCATTTTCCAACCTTAGAATAAAACAGGCATTTTTGTCCCTGAGATATATAATTAAGCTATGTTCTGACTGGCTGCCCTGAACTGCAGCTCATTCAAACTGCTCTCAAAGTCGAAACATCAGAACTTCAGTATGAGTGGACGGTGCTAAACTGCTGTTGGTTCTCGTGATAGTACAGAAACAGTGCATCACTGCACACAATCTGTTTTTGCAGCACAGTTTCCATATATGGACTGTGTGGACTGAGGACTGTATGGTGTGTTTTGAAACTTAAGCTCCTTATTTAAGCAAAGATATGGGCCCTTTAAAGCTTGTTCTTTTTTAGTTTTGAAAAGACTTTATATCAGCAGATACTCAATGTTTCAAAGTCAGGAAAAGTGGGTCAGCCAAGACATGTTTGGTGCCAATTTGCTTCTGTAGCATGCCTAAATCATCACGCACTTGCCCCAAGTTGCAGTAATACATTGCTTAGTTAAAAACAGTAGCATTTGTCATGCTAGTCGTATGTCATACACTACCGCATAAGAAAGTCTATTTGAGTTTATTCTACAATTTGACATGAGGCAGGTGTAAAGATTGATGGAGGTATTTTGCAGGAGGGGTGTAAAGGATCTAATATATATAACTCGAAAGAAGCAGATTCACATGTCCTGGATCCCATCTAATGGTATATCCTTAATCTACAGTGTCATTTGAAAGGAACTGACTAAAAGGTTGCAAAAATATCCACTGTTTACAAATAGCCATAGTGCAAACAAAGCAAAACACAGTTAAACATGTTCCTCCAGGCTGCTAACTGTTGGGTTTTGCATTAACAAACATTTAAAGGATGTAAGGTCTCTTCTACTTCACTGCGTTCTATTAGACTAACCGTTGAAAACATAGCCTTCCATCAGGAATGGGTGTTCCAAAAGGAGAATCCTGACATCACCCTGTGAATATGCCCACCTGCTTCTACAAAAACATGCATCCATCTCTGTCAATTTAACTATCCAGGAGCAATAACTATTTTAAAGCCATTCTCCCTCTCCAAGATCCCTGGCAAGAAACACCCCGATGTCACAAATGTTTGTACAAATAGCAAACAGTTTCCTGGTGAACTAAGAATGTCCTTCATCTGCTGCAATTCTGTTCTCAGTTTGAATCTTCTGCTTTGGATAAAAGATGTCGCCGTGGGGAAAAACTGTACACCACCCGGCCACGGCTGACAAAATCTTCCTCCCCCTGATGAGGCCTGTGCTTTCCTGTCTGAGCTCCAGGGGCTCTTTGATATGGTGTGTCTCAGCGGCCCCCAAAATGCAGAAGCAGCTTCTCTCCTCTCCTCACCCCGGCCGGCCGCTCACAGCTACACGCCTGGCAGAGCGCGATAATGCTCTGGTGACAGACGCGGGATGTGAGGGCCATACTAACTACAGGAGAGGAGTGACTGCAGTACAAATTCACCGCCTACAAGCCCAGCTCTCACCCTGAATGCTTCAATCAGAGCTACAGCACCTTTGTACAGCGTGATAAAGACTGTGAAAGCTGCTCAGTGGTATTGCAGGTTAGGTCGGCACGATATTGGTTAAAACTGACATTGCATTTTTTCCCTGTGATATATATCATTGCAGTATGGAAAAATATTTAGGGATTTCCCCCAGATGAACAGCATTATTTAAAAAAAAATTGTCACTGTAAAACGACTGGGGTGATTATCACCAAACACAAAAGCAGGTAGGTGCTGTGACTACTACTCTTTGTCTATCCAAGAAGCTTTAATGCAGAGTCAAGGAACCGTGCAAGTTTTTCTATTGTGTCAAGCGGCAAAAAAGTTGTAGCATGACGTTTCATTTAATTTGTGTTATTAGACATTGCATGTTCTGCAGCGTGGGTATTGCGCATGCACACATTATGATGACAATGCTAAAACTATACATTGTGCAGGTCTATTGCAGGAACATGTATATCTCAGCATTAGTTTTACCACAGCGTGGCTTCATTAATTTACTACATTACGTCCTGTAAAACTTCTCCCTATAAAACTAGCAACACATAAACATATGGTTTTGTTGTCAGTACCAGTAAAACACTTAATTAATATCATTTTATACTAAAAAAAAAATCACACGAGCACAACTAGCTGTAATCACACATCCAGTAAAAATAGATAATGGGCAGGGTCGTTTTTGACTGTGAAGTAAAAGTCATGCCCCCTTGTGGTCTGACAAAACAAAACCCCCGTCAGTTTCCACATTAACTTCTTAAATACTCACCACCCAACTTGCTTGTTGTGTTATTGAAATAATCTATAGAAAACTACAGTTGCTGAGAATTAAAGGCAGATAAATGTAAATGTTTTACATCTCTCATAATGATATTCCAAGTTCAAGTATAACAGAAAGATTAGGTTAGGTTGTCAGAAATGGGCAGTTAATTACTTTGCTCTATGGCCACTGCAATTATTCTGTAAGTCGATAGATCCCAAAGCAATAAAACATTTATCTACTATCTCCACCAAGGCATGAGTCATATCTGGGTCAAATGACCATGTGGTTTGGGTACTCAGAGACATGTACAGTCTCTTCTCTTGCTTAATTGGACATATCTTATGTGCCTTTTACTTTGTGCTTCCTGTGGCTATACAGCGCTGAAGTAAGCTGAAACCCTACTTTAGAGAAGTGCTGAGACAAGCCATCATCTCATTTAGAGCCAGAAGCCTATCAACCCCCGACTGACCTAGCTTCAGACATGTCTCTCTATTAAATTAAACCATAATTCAGCGCACAAGATGAGATCTGGTATAGTTTAATGCTGGGTCGGGGTGGGCAATATGGCAAAAATATAATATCGCATGTACATGCTTTTATAGTGTTATATTTTATACAGTACATTTATTCTTTGACCTGCATTTAAACATATTTCATGTTTTACCTTATTAATATCAACATGTGAAATACCCAGTCATATTAATAATATCTATCACGTAGTGATATTAATAGGTTTTGAATGGAACAGGATTTTAACAGCATTGTACTGCATGACAGTCAAAACTGTTTCAAACTGTACACGTTATTATTACATATACACACACACACACACACACACACACACACAAACCAGCTAGCCCAGGCCCGCCCGTTTTGTAATACCACTTTGTTCCTCTTGATAGTGAGTCATTGTAGTGTTGCGCCTGCGTTCAGTCCATCTTGAGAGGGTGAAGAAGCAGCATCGGCCTGATATTTTAACCTTTTCTCAAGGATGTAGAAGGTGCTGCTTCCAGTTGGATCATTTAAGAACAGGTAGCCAATAACAGGAAGAGACAACCCTAACGATGGTTGAAGCAGTTGATAAAGCGATCCTTATAACAGCTGCTGCCACCCAAAATCACTCTTGGCAGCAAACAAAAGATATAATATAAACAGAAGCAAAAGAAGAGTTTACTTTGGCTGTGCTTTCCATCGCTGGAGATGCTCTTGGTGAGTAAACAGATAAAGTCTGATGCCCTACTATTTAGAGAATCAACGTGACAGGTTACCTCATCTTACAAACTGCTCTGTGATGGACCTCACTGAAAGGGCTGAGGAATACTTTGTCATTTTGTTGTCCAAAACACTGTTTGTTGCTGCCTCCAAATAAAGACTGTACCGTGCACTCTAGTCATACTACATCCAGGAATGCTCTGGGCTCAAGCTCATCTGAAATGGACTGATACACAGTCGAAACTTAGATATGACGATTCAACCTTTCATATATACATTGTGGAGCAACATATGGTGCCTTCTAGACAATGTCTCTTTTAGGGATGCCCATGTATATTTCAACATGACAGCACTAAGCCACATTCTGCATGTGTTACAAGCACAGCTAGGTAATCAGTAATCCAGACCTGGCTCCCACTGAAAACCCATACCACATTACGAAGTGAAAAGGCCTGTACAGTTGAACAGCTGAAGACAAAATTCTGCTTTTAAAACTGAATAAAAAAAATTGAATTTATCCCTAAATGATTTATAAGTGTGAAAGGTCACACCATGTATACATGCAAGTTTTTGGATGCAACTTTATGTTTGTAATGAACATATATATAGTTTTTTAAAGTTCATAATGTAAAACATCAAATACCATCTTTGTGTACTGTTTATAAATTAATCCAGGTCAAATAGAATTTAATAATAATCCCTCTTTCTGTTTGCATATTGCCCCAGTTTTTGTGGAATTGAGACGTGTTTCGAGTAAACAGGAGTAATTATGCTCTGTACAACAAATTCTCTAACAGTTTATCACCACAATAACATAACACCCCTAAGCCTGCTGGGCCCTGCTATTCTCAGAGCTTTGCATCACAGGCAGTTTGTATGTCACTGCTGATTTTTCTTGTTGTTCCTTCCTCAAGTATTAAATACTAGTCTAAGCTGAATATTAACTAGCCTTAAATTATTGGAACGCTCTGCCTCTGCTACACCCGAAACTCAGATATCAGAACAGAAATGCTGCCAGAGATGACCTAAACTGGTTCTTGCTGGTTTGTATTTTCTGCTGACCTGCTTTGTGGCTTTATATCACTACAGGCTTACATAGTACTTCTGGGAAAATCAACAGAGGAAAATGAAGCCCAATCACATCCTACTATCCACATTAAACAAAGAGATTGTATGTACACAGTGTACCTCGTGTCCCCTGCCCAGTGGGGTGAGTTTACTTTGTTGAAAAACACTTCACAGCCTCTTAGATAGAGTGTCAACCAGCAGAGGCCAGGAAGAGAAATGCTGAATCTGAATGCGGACGAAAAAATCAATACAGAGTGTATTATGCTTAGGAAAATAGAACATCTGTTACTGGTAATAATTCAATTCTCTAATGGCTTTTTGCGAATACGCACAGAGTGTTCCCTAATATTCATATCACAGCCATCATGCAAGCTTGTTATTTGTCGCCCGTAATGGCTAAAGTGAAAGTTGGCAGCAAAAAGACATTTTTACTTCACAGGGGGAGAGAGAGAGAGAGAGAGAGAGAGAGAGAGAGAGAGAGAGAGAGAGAGAGAGAGAGAGAGAGAGAGAGAGAGAGAGAGAGGGGCAGACAAGGGAGGCAAAAAGGGGGGGCAGGTTAGAGAGAATGAAAAAAAGAGGAACAGAGGAAAGGGAGAAATAGAGGAAAAGGAAAAAGAGAAAGATGGAAAAAGAGTGAGTGAGGAAAAAGGGGCAGAGAGGGAAAGAATGAAAACAGTGGTGGAGAGGGAGATAGCAAGTGAGTACGAGTACAAAGAGAGAGAAGCAAGAGACAAGTTTTTCTGGGCTGGGCGGGTCCTGTTTGGAGGCGTTGGTTACATATAGGTCTAAGTGGAGAGGACTGTTTAGATAAGCGACTCGTGGCAGGGCAGGGTCGTGTGGGTTCACACGGGCAGCGTGAACACTATATAGGATCCACTGAGATGATACTCAGTGCAGAGAAAACAGCTGCTCAGACTTGCTTCTTCCAACTCAGCATGTGTCTCAAACATCATACATTCACTACACTCGCAGATCCCCCAGAGTACTTCCCTTTGCACTCCTTGTGTTCTCTGCACCTCAGACATTTTGTCGCTTGTGAATGGAAATCATTTGCCTTAATCTAAGGAGTCTAAAAAGCCTTCTTATTTGGATTACAAGGATGCCATTTGCCATTTCATGTTCCCCCCAGGCTCCTATTTAGAGAACCAGATTGAGTAATCCAATCAAAACACCATCTAAAAACTTGTTTCCCCAAGTCTTTGTCCTAACCCAGCGCTGACGCATCATGCACACAGTAACGAAGTGTGAGCGGGTGTCTGGCACATGCCAGCTCCACGCAACATTCTCTCACAATCTCACACACGTGACATCATAACGATGCCTGCATCCTTGCCTCATTGCTGCCAGAGGCTGCTGACAAGTCAAGGGAAGCTGATTTCCAGCACAGGAAGCCATTTTGTTTGAGCTCCACGTAATGAGACAGATCTGTGAGGCTTGGGGATGGGCAAAGAGGGGGTGTTGCCTGTACTCACACACACACAGATGCACAGTGTGCAAGCAGTGTCAATCCAACAGGGAAAGAGTGAATCAGGGCAGTTTTCTCTCAGCTCCGCAAGCACACACCCTGCGCTGGCTCTTGGCTCCTGGCTGTAGCCATTGTGAAACACGAAACAGCCCTGGCTTTGTGAGCTTGCCATTTTAGCTCTGTTTTTCCTCTAATCAAGGGGGCCCATGTGACTTTCTGCATGAAGTAGCAGAGCTCCCGCTGATTCTGAGTGCTCTGTGTGTGCAAGAGCAGAGCAGCAGCGAGTGCTTTGCATGAGCGTATGTGTGTGTTGGACCAAGCAGGGAGGGAGAGGCATTAGCACTGGCTTTCTATTTTTACCAGGTCTCCATAAAGCCTGATACATGAAAGAGCAGTTCAAGCCCTCATATCCGAAAAAGCGTACTGAATATGGAGGATTTCAGGTTCCGCCACTAATACTATAAATGTGGTAATGCGCCATAAAAAGTCTGCAGGTATCCAGGATGATGGGGGATGTCCAGCTCAAGTCCTCATAACCAAACGTGCACCAAACAAGACTGGTTTGTGGGGCTGCACCACTATTTTACTATACCTTTACAATTACATCAGGTAAAGCATCATAAAATGCAGAGCGCTTACCTCAACATTACAGGTGAATGATTTGGGAAATATCTAATTGCAACTTTTCCAGTCCATACTGTGAATGTAGTTTAATTACAGGTATTTATCTATAAAACAAGCTCCAATCATTTTTTCCCCAACAAGACCAGCATTTTTCAGGAAATCATGATGGATTTTTCTTTCTATACTGTGACATATTCCTGAGTGAAACAGGTAAGGTCTCTGAGCAGTTTCTTGCCACTAATAATGTACAAATAAAGCAAGAAATGCACCATGAACATCAGGGCACTAAATTCTGCACCATGTCTATAGGTATGCAAGAGGATAGGGTGAGACGCAGTGCAAGACTTCATATTAAATAATGCACAGAAGGTGTGCTAGTAGGGTTTGACTGTGAACGCTATACAAACACACCAAAACACTGCATCTTAAAGACAAAACTAAAGACAGTTTGGGGAGGCAGAAAGGGGAAATGAAACATGATCTTACTGGTTAATATTACTTTTCTCTGCCCACTGGAATAGGTTATGTAATTACAAGTCAGAAGATGTTTGCTAGAAGGGTGAAAGTCATTACACTTTGTGGGAAGATAGCAGGAAAACAAGTATTTTGCCTTTTGAATGACTATACATAATGCATTTTTAAAAGTGTAATTTGTAATATTTTGAGTTTACAACATTTCCAAATTAACTAAAATTATCCACATTAGTTGGACATATTGTGTTACATAGATATACATACAAAGTCAGCATGCTAACATGCGGTTTTGTAATACCCCTTTGTACCTCGTGACAGTGAAGCACTATAGCATTGAGTCTGTCATCAGTCCCACATGAGAGAATGAAGAAACTGCCCTAAGCGTGTATCCTGTGAATGTAAGGGATGTGCAGTGGGGACTTACTGTCCCTATCCAAAAAACAATATCTATATATCTCATTTAGGGCTGAACAAGTTATCAAAATCACAACTTGAGTGCAATTTTCATAGGGCATGAGCTGCAGATTTTACTATATATGTTGCTGTGTTAAAAATTCAATCCACAAGCTTGGAAAAAGAGATAATTTGCGATTTACAACTAACAATGTTCCTCTCTGAGCATTTGGTGAATACTGTTTGTGCTTGAACAATGACAAGCTGTGTGTTTCATTTCATAAAAAGAGCACAATTAGGCTTAGTTTCGTGCCATTCAATGCATGAAGTGTAAAATACAAATCATTGTATTCATAGATTTTACTGTGATTTTTTTAAAATGCAATATTACTGCTTCTGGTTTGCCTGCAACTCAACAAACTAAATAGCATGGTATGCATCATGAAAAAGTCTTTGAGTAATGCAATATTTTATTTTTGATGTATTGGCCAGCCTTAAGTTCAACCACTAATACAGTACAAATATATCAGTACATGGATCAAGGACTTAAATGCTCCTTTATGAAAAGAGGTTGGAGTGAAGTTCAACCCGTTTTTTATTTATTTTTTTTTTTTTTTAAGTGCACCAAACTGAAAGTTTGGAAGTGCGTTTCCACCACTAATGCTATGCAAATAAAGCAAGAAACTGCACCACACAGATCAGGGCACCAACGTCTAAGGGTACTGCAAGAGGATGAGGGGCCACAGAGGGCCTGGATACACACACCCCCATGAAGCCCACATAAGCACAGGAATGTAAACAAAACGAGACTTCAAACAGTGCCATGTGTTAGGAGGAGGGGCATGGGACCGGGAGTCGAGAAAGAGAAGCAGATAGCATCGTATTTCCAGCCGAGGTGAATATCGCAATCAGGTTTTATGGAGCGCCGATGCCTTTTATGGAGCAATGCAGGGAAAGCCCACACAAAAGCAGCTCATTTCAACATGAAACAACTGTCTCTCCCACTCTCTTTCTTTTCCCCTGCCTCACTCCGTCTCAGCCCCTTTTTTCTCCCCTTCTCGCTCCCTCCCTCCTTCCCTCAGCCAAAAAGGAGAACAATCAGACAGGACACACGGCTGTGGAAATTTCCATGACCACACTCATAAAAAATGTACCCTCGTGAACATAATCTACTTGATTTTAAACAAATGTTATGCGCCAAAACGTTGGCTTGTTTATCCACAGAGCTGCCAGAAAGGCTTTCATGGCTGGGTCCTTGCACCAAGATAAGGATCTCACTCGGGAGCGATTGAGGAAACTGTTTGCATTGTGCTGATGCCACTGGGACAACCTGCGCATCCGTCTAAACTTGCCTCGATAGCATACGTTTAAAAGCCTGAGTTCTGATCTTTATCCCGGTGAAGATAGAAGAGGTGCGTCATGTGCTTCATGATTATGTTTGTAGTTCCACGGAGCTGCTTGCTGAGTTCAGCGAGGCACAGTGTGTGTCCAATACATCATACATATGGATATGGTTAAGAACTCATATTCAAGCTTTAGGGAGTAACAGGTAGGAGTGACTGATGAAGTGACTCAGTGAGAAACAATGATGCCCATTGGCACTTCAGTCTTCTATCTGTTTGCCACTGCATCTAATTTACCACAGCATTACCAAGGTTCTATTACTGCATAATAAACTGCACAGCAGAATGAAGTTTGTTCACATCTATTCATGACTACATCCAATGTAACATCTGGTTTTTGCTGATCCACTTCTGGATAAAGGTGCCATGTTGTAATCTCTTTACTACAGTTATGACTGACCTTTGATCCACAGTTGATCCATTGCTATTGGTGTCACCGTCAGGTTAAAGAAAGGGATCTAAGGGCATCCCTTAGAAACAGTGTAACTCCTTACAGGTCAATGAAACAAGGTCCATGCTGTATCCTATATCTCTTCTAAGGCCTCCCTTTGGTGCACAGATAACCTATAGGCTTATGAAATTTAATATTGCCATTAATCTGATAGGAGGTACCAAATTGAATCTGCTGGCTAGGAGATTCCCCATGCGGACACTGGCTATTAAATCCAAAGACCCTCAGATCTCTGGTCAGGTGTAATTTGTGCCATGTCTCCCAAGGGGTATTTCCAATTTATTCATGCATTCAGTCACAACAAGCAGCCTCCTTAAGACAATTCTGCCACAATGCTCCCTTTGGTGTATCTAAAACTGTTCTGTGTAAAAGGACTATGCATTCACAATTCAGACTCTAACAGAGCAATAGCAAAGAACTGTGTCATTATATGTTAAACATCAATAACATTATAAGTAGTTGATAATATTTATGAAAACTCTCGAAATGTACTTGTGGACTACACAGTGACTCATCCGATGGAAGTACGCCAAAAGGGATCCTCCTCAAAGAACAAAGAAAGGTTACTTTAGGAGAGTGGAGATCTCCTGCAGCTCTACCTTCCTGTGGAGTCTAATTCCAACCTCAATCTGCAACACCTGCTCCAGCTAAAGAACTTCTTCAGATTGGCTACATCAGATGAACTAATGTTAGACTGTGAGATTAGAGCATGTTAGGCCTTGTTTAGACTGCCAGCCTAGAACCACTTTTTGGCAAATCCAGACAGTATCAAAGGTGAGATTTGACAGTCTAGACCGCAAAAAGTTTAAGAAATATGATTTTTTTAAAAGTGGATCCAAACCACATTTGGAGGTGGATCCAAATGCGATTCCACATGGATTATTACAGATATGTCTCAGTCCGAGCACTCATATCGGAATGTGTTAGAGATAGACCATGTCAAATCCAGCATGACACAAGTGCTTAGTTTTGCTACGCACTTACTGATGTTTACTATATTACCACAGCGATCCATGCAGATAATGTTGGCGATGTCTGGGCATGTAAATCTGATCCGATTACTAGTAAACAACAGTGCAGACAGTTGACTCAAAACCTCTGACTTGAGAAACAAGTATGATTTGCCTGCAGTGTGGACACAGCCGTAGAGATGCAGGTTGGAACTAAACTCTGTAGGATTGGTTATCTCCAGGAGGGCTGATGGCCACTGCTGTAAGAGTCACATGCAGGTTTCTGCAGGTTTTACAGCTTCTTGTTTAGGAGAAGTGCAAACACTATACAAGGAATGAACGCTTTGTGCTAGGGCCAAAATACAAGATTTTTGTATCAGTGTAACAGTGTATCACTGCTTATCCTTTTATGCTGGGGGTGCTGGAGCCTATCCCAGTGCTTACTGGGCAGAAAGCAAAAACACCCTGAACAGGCCGGCAGTCCATTCCAGGAGAGATATACACATTCACACCCTCTCCAATTCACCTGACTGAAAGTCTTTAGACTTAGGGAGGAAACCAGAGAAAAGTCATGCAGACACGGGGACAGCGTGCAAAGTCCAGAAAGGACCCCATCTGCCCTGGCCAGGAATCGATCAGGCCCATATTTTATGATGTGAAAATGCATTTGATTTGTTGCATATTGTATACAACAGATGTCCTAATGAATGGATCTAAAATGGTCCAAAATGGTACTTGAAAAAGACGGCTTTGGCCTTTCCCTAAAAAATTACTATTCTGTAGGTAGAAGGTTATGTTATGAGGTTCCCTAAGAATATGTTTGTTCTCTCATGAGGTATCTCTGATGAGGTTAGGTCTGGCAGGCCAAATAAAATTTCCACACTGGCTGTATTACACTATTTGATGGCGTGGTGTTGCAAAGAAAACTATAGACTGTGCATTAAGCTATTACCACTAAAATATCATTTGTAAACAGAAGTTTTATAAAGAGAGAAACTGAATTTGCCCTTTTCTAAAACACCCTCAAATGATTTCATGTTTATTCATAGCTGTGGTCACTGATCCTGCAAAGCAATGTCTACATGCATGATCATGACCTCTTCCTCATTAATAGCAACTTCAAGACCTGTTAGAAAAAGCTGACGTCACTTGAGAAAGTGTGCACTCAGCACGCGGATGTAAACCAGTCTGAGAGGCTCTTCAGGTCACAGCAGCATTCTCCCTCTACACAGGAAGTCAGAGATCTGAGATCACGTACACAAGCGCTGAGCGCAACCGCTGGAACGCCAAAGTGGAACCACCAGGCAACCTCCCTCCGAATCCCCAACACTCAAGAACGCAGTCGCTAGTCTGCTCCTTCTCCGCCTCAGCGAGCCATGTTAACACGCTGCAAAGTACTGCGCAGCTCAGTTACGGTGCAGAACATGACACATGAAGCTCTTCATCAAAGCAGTGTGATCTGTGCAACCGCGGAGCCCGCGTCACTGCGCCACACGGGGCTCGGGTAAAAGTGTAAAAGTGCGTTCAGCTGTGGAGAAGCAGCTGGAGCTCTTACCTGGGCAAGCACAACCTCCAACAGACATCTTCTCACATGTTTGGCTGTGCTCGTAACAGAAAGCTGCTGTCGAGTCCACGCGCTGTGAGCATGGGCTTCCTCTGAGGAGCAGAAACAGACGGTAAGGGGAGGGCAGTGAGGAGGAGGAGTGCAAAGGGGAATTAAAAAACGTAGAAACAAGAGCTAGCTCGACTCGAAGCAGGAAGCAGGAATTATACTCCTGCTCGACTCTGCGCTCCGCCTCATTAATATGCAAATTACAATACTTGTGGGAGGGGAAATATGAGAGGTGGGGGGTACGTGAGCAAATGACAGCGTTAGTGAGTGAGTGAGGGAGTGAGTGAGAGGCAGAGAGAAAAGAGGGAGGGAGCGAAAAACAAATAGACAGACAAAATAAGAGAAGAGAAATAGGAGAAGAGAGAGAAATTAATAGAGGAGGAGATACAGAGACAGAGAAAGAAGGTGCAGGAAAGAGAAAGGATTATGAAAGATAGAGAAAAACCGGAAACGAGATGAAGGGAGGGAGGAAGGTAGATAAGAGAAAGATAAAGATTCAGATGAGAAAAAGAAAGAGGAGTTAAAAAAAAAGTAGATGAGAGCTGGAGAAAGAGGAGGAAAAAGAGAATGAGAGGGAGAGTGATACGTGAGAAAAGACAGAAGAATGGAAACAAGGTATAGGAGAGCTAAAAAAAAAGGAAAAATCAGGGAAAAAAGGACAGAATAAGACAGGGAGAAAGAGAACAACACAGGAAGAGAGAAAAAGATGAAGAGGGAAAGAGGTAGAGGACAAAGAGAGGTGAACAGTCAGAAAGAAAGACATGGAAGAGAAGAAAAAAAAGAGATGGATAGATAGAATTAATTGGCGAGAAAGAGGAGGAAATAAATGGAAAGATAAAAATAGGGAGAGGAGATAGAGAGACAGAGGAAAAGGGAGAAAGGAAAAGAAAGGGGCAAGGAATGAAGAAAAGAGATGGGAAGAGAACTGGAGAGAAAAAAATAAAAAGAAAGGGAGATAGAGAGAAAACATGAGAGATAAAGAGGGATAAAGATTGAGGATAAAAAAGAAAGAAAGAGAATGGTAGGGTGGAAACACAGAAAAAGAAGAGAGAGAATGAGGGAAAGAGAAAAATAGAGGAGAGAATGAGATGAGAGAGTGCGATGTGGAGAGAGAACAAGCGTTGTCTAAGTAACCTGTGCGACAGATTTCAGCACACTCACTGGTCATGTGATGCAGTTTTTCATGTGGATGTATTGGCTATTTTTGCCCTGTGCTGCTGAGGGAGATAAACAGAGTCAGTTGGAGCCCAGAGGCATAGAGTCATTACAGCCTAGTGGAGCTGTGGTGCCATACACACACTCACATACACACACTGCTCTTGTCACTCCCGGTGGTCCACGGCACGACTCACCCCAGCCAGAGTGAGACATACACTCCATCTCCTGCTGCATTACTGATGTCTCTTGTCCTCCTTACACAGCCCTCCCTCTTTCTCTCCACCTCCAAATTACAGCCATCTCCTCATTCCTTTACAGTGTTGTCTTTGTTTTTCCCCTCTGTCTTTCCTTTCCCATTACTCTGTCTCTCTTTCTCCGCCTGCCACGAACCCTCATTTATTTGTGCTGACAGGCGAGTGGTAACATTAAGGGCTACAGACAGTATTGATTAAAAATGCAAAGCCCACCTGGAGCGCAGGGACACTAGAGACTCAGAGGAGCCTAAGAGACAGAAGCTAATGAGCAGAGTGAAGTGGGGGTGTTTCAGTTCTGACAGGATCAAGTCGCCTAAACTAATCTGGGGGTCCACAAAACAAACACATAACATATCTGTTATAACTGCATACCTGCTAATTATCATAAAGCACCTGCAGGCTAATCTTTGTCTGAAAGCTCATTTACCATGCCACTTCCCTCAGAGGCTCGTTGACTCTCTTTCTGTAAACCCCTGGAGAACACCCAGACCCTGGTCCACCTGGCATCGCTCTGTGTAGCCCCTGCGATCGATCCCTTCACTTTTTCACCCCACCTGCTTCTCCTTAAAGCCTTTCCCTCCGGCACTTCGAGCCACCAAATCTCACACACCACTGGGTCCTTCACTGTGCCTGTCAAGTCTGCTGACTGCTCCGCCTCTGGAGCTTTAAGAAGCCCTGGAGGGGTGAGAGTGTGCGTGTGTAAGAGGGGCTAAAAAGGCTGAGCTACATCCTCTTGATCTCAAAAACGTACATCCCAGAGAACAGAGATGCGTTTAAAGCAGCCCCTCGTTGGCCCTTGTTGCCTGTCACTCAAAATCAATATGCTGACAAAAGAGACACTTGTCTTAAAATGCACCAGGGCATTCCTGTCATGCCGCGGCAATCATAACAGGAATAACTAGGCAAGCCAAGGTGAACTTGTCCTACAAATTGTCGACAAATTATCAAATGTTGGGTGAGAACTTAAAGTCCTGCAGGGCTTCTTCATTAACTCACCTCCACCTGCTTTCCAATTCAGCAACACCTATAATGACTAAAGACAGAACTAATATCAGCGCTCACAACAGCATTCCCGAAAAAGATGAAGAACAAAGAGATGAGCTGCATGACAAAGTAATTTCACAGTGAAAGGTTCTCTGTGCCGCTGCTGATGCAGCAGCAGCTTTTGTGGGAAATGGCTTTTTTGTTTTCCGAGCCAGAGATTGGGGCTTTGAAGCCCTGAGCCTCAGGAAATGCACTTCACCACTGACTGCACAATCAGGTCTACTTGCATGCCCTCTCTCTCTCTCACTCACACATGCCACAGCTCCACTGAAAACAATAATGGTCCCCCTACTGTCTTTCCCTCCCTCACTCTCTCTTTCTCCTCTCTGATGCACAGCAATGTGAGAGCATTGAGGAGCCATAACCATTCACCTGTGTGCAGGAACACACTCACCTTTTCTCCCGGCCACGTCGACGGCCCCTCTGCGGCCACCTGGGAAACACACACAAACACAGGGCTCAGGGTCAGCTCTAACAATCAATTAACACACGAAGCAGAGCATGCAGTCTGACAAGCTGTTTCCCATAGAGCAACATAGCATCACTGTCATTGAGCTTGGAGCATGATGGCAATGACATTGCTTCATGCTACAGTAATCAACTGACATCATCTGTTCTCAGCACTGATTTCCTTACCACCTCTCTGTGTCTTTCCAAATCTGCGATGTTCTGTGGCAGAGCGAGCACGGAGTGCTGATGATCAGGAGCTGGGTCAATTAGCCTTTAAAAAAAGAATGGACTGACAGAGAGAGTGGGGAGAGTGAGAGAGTGAGAGAGAGAGAGAGGGGTGATGTTGTGGAGAGCGAGAAGAGGAGGCGGGAGAGAGAGAGAGAGAGCTCACAGATCCACTGGAAAAAAAAGAGGGAAAAAAAATATGACGCAGATCCAGAGCAACTTCTCTCCAGCCCGCCGTACCCAGAGAGGGCACTGTCGCCATGGCAACCGCAGAGCAGTGATAGCTCGCTGGGGCACACAAGGCACGGCATTATTCTGTCTCTCACTCGCTGGAAATACACAGCTCCAGGCAGCCAGGCAGCCACACACACACACACAGGCAAGGAGGCAGGCAGACACGCAGGCAGACAGACAGACAGGCGGGCGGGCAGGCGGGCGTCACACATTCAATTAACTCCACCGGTCCTGATCATCACAGTTCAGTCACCTGTGACCAATACCAAGGACAGAGTGATCATTAAAGCCCGTTCATAGAGCAGGCTAAATCATAACACTTTAGAACCTGTGATTATTCTTTAGTTATTAGCATATTCACCAACTATTATTAAACATTTACATTTATGGCATTTGGCAATTGTCTTTGTCCCCAATGACCTACTGTTTAATCCTGTTACAGCAGCAGGTCAATGCAGTGTTGGGAGTCTAGCCCAAGGAGTGTCTTGGGATAGCATGGTGTTCTTGCTCAGGCAGGGAAATAAACCTCAGGCTAGCACACTGTGGGCACTTTATACTTGTGCACTCTCTTTATGTGTACAGTGCCATGTTTTTGTGACAGTGACATTTCTACAAATCTTAGGGCATGATTATCATTCAATATATCATTTCAATATATTGAAAATAAAATGTGAAAATGTTTGAGAAAACTTTCAGTTAATCCAGTAGTGTTATTGTTGCAAAATCTCATATGTGGCCTGTCTTATTAGACAGTTGAAGAGTGTTATAATTTCTGTCACTCTTCGAACTTCCCAGGGTGCTATGCTTATACTTAACAGCCAAGGGTTCCTCTGCCTGGCTGACTGAGGATATAAAACTAAAGATAAGTAACTCTTACAAAACAACAGAAGACGATGAAAGACATCGGAATACTTCCTTCTTGGTATTTACCTTTCCTGGAATGTTGTTGGGAAAGGGAAGATCCTGAAGTCAAGACTGGTTAGGCAAAGCAAAACCCTTACATCACTGTCATGAACCTACAGGAAGACTTGGATGCACCAGTGCACTGTTGGACAAATATCATGTATGCAGAAGAGTCATTAAAAGGTAACCTTAACTGTGGTAGGATCACAAATGTCCTGTGTAAGTATACTGTACGTAAGTTTTAGTTTAAAGAAAATTGAAGTGAGAAATATGAACGGGGTGCCCCAACATACACATACAACTGTAAATATCTGTAGCACTGTTGTAACTGTCTGCTACTGAAGTGCATACATTTACGCCTGGGTACCAATGAAGTAAATTTGTTCCTTCCATCCATTACTCTGTAGAACTAGTTATTCTGTAGCCATCCTGAGAAGCAATTGGTTAATACAATGGAAAGATTACAGAGATTCTTTGAAGTAGTGGTCTGGCGCAATGTCACTGTCTAATAAGGTGCTTGGTAAAAGCCAAAACTATAGAAAGTAAAACCAGCAACACATCATGACTGGAGAATTTGACAGTTTATTTATAGCAGTCATGTTTCAGCATGCAGGCCTTTATCAGGATTTTTCTTCTACCGAGTTTAACAGCAACAGAATAATACTAGGCTAAAAAGTGCAAACATCAGTTCATCTCAATGCACTTTATGTAAGAAGCACACCAAACTCAACCCAGTCGGCTAAGGGACAGTGTGTCTGTTCTGTTCTTGGGAGAAATGTTTTTTTTTCTCTTTTCCCAAAGAACGAATGTAAGCTCTATAAACATTCGTTCTGGCCAAAAGGATATGAGATATTTTGCTGTTTTTCTAGTTTGAAGAGCAGTGTCTGCTCCCTGCCAAACTAATGCACCAAAGCTGCAAAGATGGAGAGAGAAAGGGGTGATTTTCTCTGTACCTTTTCTGTCCTACCTGGTTCCAGGAAAACCACTAAAACCACTCTTAGTCTGCTTTAATGATGAGAACATAAAGCAAGGTGACCCACTTTATTGTGCCGACTCTCTCAGCAGCCAGCTGCCGCAGATGATGTTCTGGCCCGATTTAAATAGTCTTCTGTGCAAGCACATGCACGCACACACGCTGGTGTGTGTATATGGGTGGGTGGTTGGATTGTTGGCAGAAACATGCCCAAAATGATGCAGTGCAGCTGTAGTGACTTCAGCCTCCTTCAATAATTAGCCTTAATGGCAGAGCTATGCAGTCCACTGAGAACAACCAATTCATATTCAAACAGGCCTCTGCTGTGTAAAAGGAATCAGATGCAGTAGTTAAGTACAAAACAGAATATTAGCAGCAGCGTTCTGTTATTTGGATTATTATATAATCAGTCTATATTACTGTATACTGTGGGTTTATCTATAGACAATCCCCAATGAATTTGGGTATGTACATCCCATGCTTGTTTTCAATTATATATATACACACAGTACCAGTCAAAAGTTTAGACCTGACAGCATTATATTTTTGCCATACTACCCACCTATGGTGCTCTAATGCATCTTTTGTTGCACAAAAAAAACATGTCTATTTTGCACAATTTACAATTTTGTTAATATTCAAGATGGACAGACCAATATAACTGGTCCAAAATTAGAAAGAAATCTGTATCAACCCCCATTGCAAGTAAGGAATCCTGTTTTAAGTTAAAGTTCCATTTTGGAGGTGACTGCAAAATTCCATGAGTGCTATGTTATACCTTAATGTCTTCACTTTTATTCTAAAGGAAAGCATTAAGCTGCAAATAAGGAAAACCTTCTAAGCCGTGTTTAAGGTTTGACTGGTAATGTATCATTTTCATTTGCTTTTTCAGAATATTTATTTTGCTGCTACTGGCACAAAGCTGGTAATCACAAAATGTGCTACTCTGAAAATGCTAGAAAATGTTGAGTGGGCAATATGGACAGCATACTGAAATGTAAATTGATGTGAAAACACTACAGTGGGTGGCAGCGAGCCAAAGCTGCAAAGCTTTCCCACAAGGACATCTACAACAACTAAAAAAAAAAAAAAAAAAAAAATAAAAAAAAAATTATATATATATATATATATATATATATATATATATATATATATATATATATATATATATATATATATATATATATATATATATATATCTCATTACCTGTAATATATTGTTGCTAGAAGAATTACATGTTAAAGTCTTAAGCCCAGCACACACTATACCTGCATTAGCATATGTAGTTAGCAGTTATGACCTAGTCGAGCTTAATGGCTAGTGGGGGTCTGATGAGAGGAAAGTGTGTGCAAAAACATAAAGGACAAAACATTTGGTCATCATTTGTCCATTACAAATGACTTAACAGTAATGCACCAAAGTATTTATTTCTAAAAAATATTTAACTGTATAATCTGACAATACACTAAACATGAAGGGTAAACTCTGGCCTGTGTAGCACTACACCAAGGGTATTAAACACCCTGCCAAACACCGTTACCTGAGGTAGGCTTATTCTCAGTTCACTGCCCAAACTGAGTCACACTGGCACTACATAATTTAGTCCAGCTGGTGCTATTCCAAGATTAAACACGAATTGAATGGTGTAGGCTGAGTAAATAATGTCACATAACTGCAAAACCTAATTAATCAAAGAGTGCTTCAGTGTAAGGGACTTTTCATTATTATGTGCATTACCTATGCATTCCCCTACAACAGAACATAAAGCTTATGTTAGAAGGCCAAAGCTTTGATTCTGATAGAAGACTATGGTGATGAATGACAATGAACGAGACACAACTATAAACTGATGACTGTAAGTGGGCATTATTTGATTTAACTGCTGTCTGACTGTAAAACTGTTAAGCTCTTTTGAAGAGACTAAAGCAAGCATACACCAGTTATGTGCATCAGCAGATGGGAGTTTTGGCAAAACTTTTGGTTTTCTATATTCATGTGCTCAGAGTGCAGCAGTTCTCATTCAGTGGCTCACTGATCAGGATATCACAAACGCCACAGTACTTTCATACTGCCAGCTCCCCAGGAAGGAGCAAGCTGCCTTTAAAAAGTCGTTATAGTTTAACTACATGCCCTGAAGAACAGCTTGAATCTTGCACTTAAATGATTTCTGAAACAGCTTCCTAAAACCATAAAGGAATTAATTATGAACACAAGAAATGTGTCCAAGACCACAAACACAAAATACAAGACAAACAACAAAATCTTTATATAACACAGGAACCTAACAACCTCAACTATTCCAAACTGGCACGGGTTCAACACAAATGGTTCAAAATAAGATTCTAATTACCGCACTTATTCTGACAATAACATAAGTTTAATAAAAAAAAGGGAGTTGTACAATGTGTCACAACCTGGTACATTTTTGGAGAAATTAGAAGCTTCAGGTTCAACCCTACTGCCTGCTGACATGGGATCTTTCCAGGTATAATGTTCTCTGCTGTTATTAATAGGAAAATGATCAATTTCCAGCCATGTACCACTTCAGCTACCCAGTTCCGCATAACAGGTTTAAGTCGTTAAAATCCTGTTAAGGGTGGCTGTAGTATACATGCTGCCATTTTCCTTCATCTATTCCATTTCTGTAGAATCAAGCTCAGTGAGGAACTTCTGGCACTTGGCAATCAGTACATTAATTGCCTCACTGACCAGGACATCAGGCGGGAGGATCCCAGTAGACTCCACTGAGACTGAAAGAGAGAGAGAGGAAAAAAAAGCAACTAAGTAATTTGAGTAAGAACACAGTGGTATGACTACACAACTGAGGCCATGACTAGGAACTTACATATGAAGTAGTCTCGCACTCTTCCAAGTTTCACCACACTCTTTAGGTCATCATGCCTGAGTACTTCTCTACTGCATGTGTCTAGACGGCTGTTTACCACTTTGGCCACCTGTCTTCCTAAGATGGAAAAAAAAAAGACAAGATGTCATGCGAAACATGTATTTGCAACACTAACAAGAGTGCAAATATTCTTCATTGGAAGATGTGCCCTACCATCAATATTCTCTACTTCTATGACTCCAGGTGAGAAGCAACTCTTCAGTCTTTCAGCCTTTTCCCCTTCAATAGTCTGCAGTAACGTGATCTCTGGGAGTAGTCTGTAGCTAGCAGTGGCCACTGGGGAAAACTTGGCATGGTCCTTGCCTCATAGGGAAAAAAGTACACAGCCGTGAGTATCTGCAGCATGTCAATTTTTGCAGTCTTCTACACATGGTACACAAACAAATGACTGGACTATAACTGGACTAGATTAGAATGTGAAAGACTCATGACAATACAAAGCAATAATTATTTTGTGGACTTCCAGAAGTAAACTGGTCTCTAAAACACTGCAGAGAATGTTTCAAAATGATCTACTATATAATTTCCTACTTTAATAACACTTTATATCAATACTTAATAGGTCTCATTTTTGATTACCTATTCCTTTGACACAGTGCATAACTATGTCAAGCTCTTGTCCTGGCCGGAGCTGCGCCAAGAGGATGTCCCCATGCACAGGGCCAATCTTCGCATCAGCAAACACATCAGCCTGGTTTCCAATAGGCACCCATGTTATGTCCTTTGAATACACTGAAAAGGTATTTAATAATGCAGTATTTACTTACATTCAGTGCCATTACATTTACTGTAAGAATTAATAGATTTAAATGCAAGGTATCTATAGGTAATTAATATATGAATATTGTAGATTTTATGAATATTATATATTTTACTCAGCTTTTTCATTATGCTATATTTGTAAAATTTTGTATTTAATAACCAACCATAATAACTGCCACCAAATGACAAGTGCTATATTTTAAATGGACCCATATTCACTTTTTCTCCTTAAATGTAATTTAAAACTTGGCCACAATTCATTTCACAAGAGCATTATCCAGCTTCTCTCTGTGCCTTACAATAAAGCACGAAGTGCATTTTGTTAATGTGACTTTAAGACTGACGATAAAGTGTAAGATAAATGAGCTTTGTTCTTACAGGCTGTCATGTACTGAGCCTCATTCTGAAAGCACTCAGAGCTAAAACACTACTTTTACTTCAATATGATTGGATGGTGCTAAACTGCTGTAGGCTGAATACGTAGACCTATATAAATCACTTGGTACATGTGACATCAAAAACAGAGCTTCTAAAAAAGCCATTTTGCAGAAGAGTTTACATAAATCAAATGCATGGTCTAAGGAGTGAATGGTATTTAAATGTTTACATAATACATTAGACTCCTTTATTTAAAAAAAAAAAAACTATAATTTTTAAAAAAGAAATTTAGGGGTTTGTAATTGTGGGATATAACTAATTGAAACGCAAATATAAAAAGATGACAAAATACAAACACAAATGTACAAGTGCCACAACAGAACATTAACTAGCGAGATCCAGTTGCATTCATAGAAAAAAAAATGTGTTCAGGCAGCATGTAAAACATCACTCAAACGTGTGAAGCTCTTCTCAGGTGTCAAATTATCAAATGTGCCACTTCTTATTTCACTAAACCTTTTAAAGGCATTGTAACATGATGCAGTTTTAAGTTTATATAACAAACAGCTGGTTAGTGCACCAAAAACCTTAACAAAATGGTGCCAACTTGCAGCCAGACTATTTGTGCACGGACATCTGTACTGCTTTACATTTATTGTTGAATTAGTGCACGGTGACAACTGTTTAGTCTGATTATGTGTAATGTGCTTGTCACTACACATTCACAAATATTAATTTCCTTATTACCTTGCAATTCTACACCATACTTTCACCTATTTCCCCTAGACAACTACAAATTAGTGCACTGAATTACATACAACACAATTATATGCAGCAATCAAGTCCTACCCATGTGATTCAGGTACAGTTCCTTGGGATCTGACGAGTCTTTTGAGGCCCTTGGATTCCTGGTGCATTTGATCTTCAGTTGAAGCTGAATTGTGTCAATTTCTGTGCCTTCCTCATCCCCTAACCAATCAAACAAATTAAAAATAACACTCAGCGATCAGTGGCTTGGGGCAAGGACCAATCAATAAACACAAGCAATCAAACGAAATGCATTTAAAAAAAAACACACATTTAAAACCCTCACCAGCACTTCTGTACTCAAAAAGACGAGGATCAGCTTTAATGGGTATCAAACCAAGTCTATGGGCTAGGATCTCATCCTGAATGATGGATGTATTGTTGTAAATGAAAACCTTTTCAATCGCCATAGTTGGAACCTATACGTGTAAACAATCAGAAACGAGAGGAAATTAGCATGCAGCCTGAGAATCTGATGAAGAATCGCAGCAAACGTACTGTACCAATGCTGATTCAATTACAACCAAGCAATTAAAGAACATTAACTTACCTCGGCGAGCAATATCCGACGAAAAGCGTTAGCAATAGCAGCATCGATTCCCACCATGTCAAACTCCAGCGTGTTTTCATCCATGTGAACAACATCGAGTCTAAAATTCTGTAATAACAGAGATTTAAAGGCGCATTTCAAAAATGAGATCTATCTTAAATAAAGCTAGAATCAAAAACATATGATCTTTATAGAGACGCAGTGCCTAATACTACCTTTTTGAATTTCTTTAGTTCCCATGTGTCATTGTAACCGGGATAGTTTCCTGGGAAATCTGTAGAATGGACCTATACACAACATTGAGATGAACATTGCACATCAAATGAACTACTGAAATAACCTCATCTGTTCGTCGCACACAGAGAAACAAACTGCAGCTCCTGTCAGTGTGAACGTGAGCAGCTGATCAGACTCACATTTTCCCATGAAAGCAGCGTTTGACTATTAGACGCAATACAAAATGGACACCAAGCACAAACTAAACCCAAACACTTACATTTCTAACTCCATATTCGCCCAAAATCACTCTCTCGCGGATCTCATCCACGTTGCTCATAGGCGCTGCCATCTTCCCTACTCCTCCAGCCTTACCCACACTTCCGCTCCACGTCTTATCACCATTTCAAAATAAAGCGCACATGAAAATTCTCTTTGTCCTGTTTGGTTTAGCTTGAAATGGATATGTGTATATTAGTAAAAGACAATTTAATTTGATATAAAATATTATAATTAAATGCTGTTTTATTTGCTGACCGTATAACATTACTGGAACGACTTTTATTATGTATAACTTCAGTTCGATGTTTTTATTATTGCGCGCCCTTTGAGTCGGTGGGCTCCGGCTTGTGTGATTTAACCGTCGGTTGGAAACAGGGGGTGTGAAAAAACACTCGTCGAAGTTCGCCTATGTGAAAACCATTTATTTAAAGTCCGAAACTTCTTAGGAGCGTTAAGCCAAACCTAGAGCGTGCTGCATTTGTCTATTCGGACTCGAGCAAGCAGATAAAGTGAAGGAGAGGCGGGGATGGATCGGGGCGGTGTGAGAGACCAAAGTTGTGGTGACACCCTCTACTCATTTGCCGCTGCCTGCAATGAGCATGACATCGACGACGAGGTAGATGTTTGCAAATTAACGTTATTGTATAATTATATTTTGAAATATTTCATGCTGAAAGATAGTTAATTTGCCTAAAGTTAGCCAGCTAGCTTACCCAACTTGTTTACTGAACTAGTAGTAGCTAGCTTTAGGCTAGCGAGCTGGGTTAACTTGTTAGCTAATATATTGTCCAGGCTGATTGGTCAGTGGACAGCCATGACTGAAATAACGGTTACGACAATAAACTTTTAACTGCAATGTGCTGAATAGTTATTTGGTGTTGGTGTCTTTTATTGTCTAACGTTCTGTATTGTTTTGTTTTCTGGTGTGCCATGAAGACTTTGTTACCCCTTAAGGAGTTTTATCCTTATATACGCTGCGCGCTGTGCACTGGCTTCTTCATCGATGCCACTACCATCACCGAATGTCTTCACACATGTGAGTCCCAGTTAACACTGACTAGACCCTCGTTAGACTTGGTTAGTGCTGAAAGATCTCCGATAATGTGATGCTTGTCATTTAATGCACGCGCATGTAATCCGTTTGTCTGATTTTCTCTTTTGTTTTTTTCAGTCTGTAAAAGCTGCATTGTTAAGCACTTTTTCTACAGCAACAGGTGTCCCAACTGTGACATAGTCGTTCATCAAACTCAGCCACTGTATAATATAAGGTATCAGCATATGGGATTAACTGCTTTCCGTCTTTGTATTTGCATCTCACAATGATCTGATGATGTGAGTGTTTTGTTAGTATGACAAACCAACTGAATTGCTGAAGTGCATTTCTATGACTGCACAATTATGGAAAAACAGTAATGTTTTTCACCAGATGACCTGATTCTGGGATTATTTGGGTTAAGTGCATCTGTATAGAAAATGAAAACTAACTAAAACTTAGTTCTATAGAGTTGATTTCAGTGCACCAAACACAACAGCAGGTTTGAGCACTGTGCCTGCTCGACTTTGTGCATGCAGTAGCTTTTTAATAAGATTAAATTATGTTCTGGCAAACATGCTTCTCCTGTAGATTAGTCATGGAAAATTAGAACTGTGCAAGTTTTCCCTTTGTGTCATGCTGTTACATAATGTGTTCAAGTTGCCTTACCTGACATTGCACATACTGTTATGTGACTTTTACACAAGCACATATGGTATTAATGATGCTAAACCTACAAATTGTGCACCTCTAAACAGGCAGTGGGGACCCATTGTAAGGTGGTCATGACCTTGACTGTCCCTTCGGTCTACAGCTAATTTGGAACAATAGTTTGCATTTCCCCCTGAATCTTTTTTCACTGCTTAGCTTAGTTATTAGTGTGTTATATCTTTTGTCTAATATCTGATTAATCATCTCTTTGCTTTAGACCTGACAGACAGTTACAGGATATAGTTTATAAGATGGTTCCAACTTTGGAAGAAGGTAAGATGCTCTGTGCACATACTGCTTTGTATGTAACAGTTATGTTGTGTTCTGCATTGATTACTTTTGTCATTGATATTGAAAGTCTCTAAAGACCTATTTTCAACATTTCTTGTCAATCCATTAAAGCATTATAGCCCATCCAGACAACTTTGTGTAGCTGAGGCAGATTAAGATTACTTACAGCTTGGTTGGTTTAATATTGGTGTATGGTGGACGCTAGCATTACTTATAATATTTTTAATTCCAGTGTAATACTAAGTTGCTCTGAATAAGAGTTTCAGCTAAATACCGTGAATGTAAATGAATGTAAATTTCTCCAAGATGAAAGGTCACGAATGTGTGCATTTTACAAGGAAAGAGGACTTTTAGTGCCAAAACCAGGTGAGTTGAACTTTATATTCACTGTACAACTTGCTTCCATTTGTATCTTTTTTTATGAACACAATTTATGTTGAATTGCTGCACTGTTTTATGGGAAAAACTTTATGTTTCTTCCCTTTTTAGTGGCAATGCCAGCCATGCATCCATTAAAGCTTCCAAAACAGAAACAGAAAGACCTGACACCACAGTCTGTTTTCACCATTCCCCCAGAACTAGATGTATCTCTGATGCTAGAGTTTGTTGGGTAAGTTTTCTTGCTATGGCGTATCTCGTCACTAGATGGAGATAACATAACGTAAGAGCCAATGAGACACATTTTGATTCCTGTATTGCATGGTTTCTTGCATAGTGTTTTAATTTTTTTTTTTGTCTTTTACCATTCACAGAGCTGAAGAGGGAATTGACAATTATAAGGTATTTGTATATAGTATGTAAAAACTTCCTCTTTTGGATTATGTTGATCTGATGATGTTTTAAAATCCTGCAGCCTCTGGAGAGAAAGTATGTCAGAGTATCAGGTGAAGCTACTATTCGTCATGTGGAGCTCTTTATCAGAAGAAAGATGGAGTTGAGTCCACACCTGCAGGTACACCAGCATGAGTTGTAACACTTGGCATACATCAGTAGTTGTGCTTCTAGGAAACCTAAACGAAGACATGTTTAATGAATACAAATGGGACAGAATGATAAATGTGGCTAAGAAATTAAGGAAAATATGGATAATGCAATCAAAATCTTTTATATTATAGTTAAGCATTAGACGACAATAAAAATTTACGAGCCTGTGCTGTTTAGTTTAGTCAAAAAGGCAAATGCTTTTTGTAGTCATCAGAGGTTTTAATGCACTTATTTAAATAATTTTCACCCACTCTTTTCTGTAGAATGCATCTAGTTCTGCAATATTCTTGCATGCACAGCACATTTAAGATCTGCACAGAGATTTTCCAAGTAGGGAACTGGGCCTTTACAGATGCTTCAGCCTGCATTTCTTAAAGTAGGTCATGAGAGATTTCTGGGTATATTTTGACTCTTTGTGCTGTAGTAGACTGACTGTTTCACATTTACTTCAACAATCTGCTGATATTAAGTCTAATTTGTTTTTAATCTATCCATACAATATTTCATGTGCTATTGTGTACAACCCCATACCGTAATGCTGTAGGTCCATTCCCACACTTGGCAAGATGTACATTTCGTCAAATGTCGCTCCTTTTTTCTACAAACATACTTCTGGAAATCAGCCAAAGAATTTTATTTTTACTTCTTCAGTGAACAGTGCTTGTTTTTAGAATGCCTCTGTTGTTTATTTTAGACATTGACTTCTGTAATGAGGTCACTGGTTAAGTTTCCTTCTGTTTCTTCTTTGAAGATCATGTTTGTGCAAGCAACACTGCACAGCAGAATAATACGCCACCACTTAGCTAAAATCTCCTGTAGGTCCTTTTGTTATATTCTTGCAAGCTGGAAGCCTTGCATGCTTAAAATACTTAAATCTGTGAGCTGGCTATATGTATTTTCTGAATTTAGAGATTTAGAGCATTTTAATATGATTCCTTTCTGGCACTGTTAAGTGGTTCCATTCAAAGTTTTATGCAGAAAATCAAAGCCTCAATTCCCTGTGTTTTAGATGTTAACGTCTAATTTTTGTTACATTTAGCTGATTTCCATGTTATCAGTATAATGAAACTAGTCAAGGCCCTGGTTTTGTAGTATTATTGGTTCTGGAGATGAAGATCTGGTATAGTGACTCTTCATTACTGCTTAATTAACAAACAGTATGGTGAAAAATGTTTTAGTTTAAACATTTCAGGTAGTTTTCAACAAAGGAACAAGAACAAGTAAACACAATTTCACTTTCTCTAGTCTTAATGCCAGATATGCATGTACAAATAGAATGCCTCACTCCATGATTCATGAGAAATGCATTCAGGGGCTGATCTGGGCTGATATTAGCAGTAGATAGGAGTTTAAAGAATTATATAATGGGACAAACACTGTCATATAACGTATAGTAAGCTACACTGTATATTTTTGTGTGAACATGGCTTGCTGAATCTGAACATTCAGTGTCTGAGAATGTGTGAGGTTCGTGTTCTAGTTTTCACTGTCATGTATTAAGTAATTCTCTAGGCAGTGGCAGAACAGACTAATCTGTCTATTGCAGGGGAAGAATTCTCTGCCAAAGAAGCATACACTAATTACCTACAATGCTGTCCTGCATTAGATGGAAGGTCATGTGAGCATTTTTTTAATTTAAGAAATGTGTAAAAATAAAGTATTTCCAGTTTAATTTCATCCTCACATCTCGCACCACTGTCCAAAGCACCACATCACTGTCCAAAGCACCACTTACAGCGTTGTGGAGAATAGATAGATGATTTAAAAGATGTAGTTGTGAATGTCTAGCATATCAGGGAAAATAAAAGCTATGGGACAATGCTGGATTGTATATCTTTTTTTTCTTGGCATGTTTCTTAGCACATTGTTTAGAACATACATGCACATCATTGTAATTAACATAAGCGCTGTGGTTTTTAAGGTCCATCACATTCTTCTCTGTAAGTTTTGAATTTACAGCATTGTCAAATAGTTGTTGGTAGCAACAGATTGCATGTGGCTAAACGGCCGTACCTGGATTAGTGGCTTAAGGTAATTTCTTGGCTGTATTTTACTGTCTTCTGTGGCTAAGACTAATCTGATGCTAGGTAGAGCGTTTGGAGACTGGCCAGCAAAATGTTATAGAACACAAAGAACAAGAAGAGGAACTGAAGTCAGCCTGCTAGCTGATAGGGGAAAGATAGAAGCAGTTAAGATTAGGAAAGAGGAATTGGGCAGGAGAGACCAAAAGGAGCTTAACTAATAGTATAACTAACAATCATAGTTGACGTATGGCCTAGCTGGGAATCAGCATGAAGCAATCTAATAAGCCTAAATTGAGTGTTTTCAAACCCAGTGTTTATAAATTATAAAGATTTACCCTTATGTCCTGGTGTGATATAGTAACATTCTTTCATATCATGTATTTAAAACATTGTCCCCTCTTGCAGGTGGATGTTGTTTGTGGCGAGCATCTCCTAGAGCAGTGTCAGTCTTTGAGAGAAGTGCGAAACACAATGGGGGAACATGCTCTCCAAGTAAGTATCTTAAAACGTAATGCAATGTTGGGTATTTCCCTAGAGAAGTATTAATAGGTGAGGCTCAGAGGGGAGATGCCTCTCACATTCATTATATACAGGAACATGGTTGAAAGCTTATCTGAGGATGACTTTGTAAGTACACTGTGCTAGTGTGGCTCAAACTGAACATAATTGCTGCACATTGCAGGTACTTCTCTTCTGTGCAGAGGTTTGCAGTCTAGCCCTCATGCACCCTCTTCTAATCCACAGTTTTGTTCTACTGCAGCAGTCCTCACACTGTGACATGTTTAACCTAAATAATAAAGAGCATTAGAAATCTTACCAGGCTCAGGCATGTTGGCTGTTGGAAGAACAGAAATGTGGTCTGGACGTGTGTTTAAAGACTGCACGTAGAACTTTTGGACCATGCCAAAGGATGATAGCATATTACGCTTGAGTATGATATTGCTATCAGTGTGACGGTAATGTCAATATGATTTTACATTTGCTTTTTCTGGAATTCTAGGATGGAATGCTGGTTTTACAGTTTGGACTTGTGCTTCCAGCTCAGTGAACAGAAGATGCAGATTTATCTTGTGTCTACAGTGAATAGAGTAAGGGCTATTATGAACTTT